>CAXKWD010000005.1:184811490-186011490 GCA_964059195.1 Ectobius pallidus | reverse complement strand
AATACAATCCTAACTTCTATGGTTTTCTCCATGGTAGCTGGAAGGACAGGAAATAGAATCCTATCTACTATGGTTTTCTCCATGGTAGTTGAAAGGACGTGAAAAAAATGCTAACTACTATGGTTTTCTCCATGGTAGTTGGAAGGACTTGAAAAAAATGCTAAGTACTATGGTTTTCGCCATGGGAGTTGGAAGGACATGAAATAGAATCCTAACTTCTATGGTTTTCTCCATGGTAGCTGGAAGGACACGAAATAAAATCCTAACTTCTATGGTTTTCCATGGTAGTTGGAAGGACACGAAATAGAATCCTAACTACTATGGTTTTCTCCATGGTAGTTGGAAGGACACGAAATAGAATCCTAACTTCTATGGTTTTCTCCATGGTAGTTGGAAGGACACGAAATAAAATCCTAACTTCTATGGTTTTTCCATGGTAGTTGGTAGGACACGAAATAGAATCCTAACTACTATGGTTTTCTCCATGGTAGCTGGAAGGACAGGAAATAGAATCCTATCAACAATGGTTTCCTGCATGGTAGTTGGAAGGACGTGAAAAAATACTAACTACTATGGTTTTCTCCATGGTAATTGGAAGGACACGAAATAGAATCCTAACTACTATGGTTTCTCCATGGTAGTTGGAAGGACACGAAATAAAATCCTAACTTCTATGGTTTTTCCATGGTAGTTGGAAGGACACGAAAAAGAATCCTAACTACTATGATTTTCTCCATGGTAGCTGGAAGGACAGGAAATAGAATCCTATCAACAATGGTTTTCTGCATGGTAGTTGGAAGGACGTGAAAAAAATGCTAACTACTATGGTTTTCTCCATGGTAGTTGGAAGGACATGAAAAAAATGTTAACTACTATGGTTTTCTCTATGGTAGTTGGAAGGACGTGAAAAAAATGCTAACTACTATGGTTTTCTCCATGGTACTTGGAAGGACGTGAAAAAATGCTAACTACTATGGTCTTCTCCATGGTAGTTGGAAGGACGTGAAAAAATGATAGGTACTATGGTTTTCTCCATGGTAGTTGGAAGGACGTGAAAAAAATGCTAACTACTATGGTTTTCCATGGTAGTTGGAAGGACACGAAATAGAATCCTAACTACTATGGTTTTCTCCATGGTAGTTGGAAGGACACGAAATAAAATCCTAACTTCTATGGTTTTCTCCATGGTAGCTGGAAGGACACGAAATAAAATCCTAACTTCTATGGTTTTCCATGGTAGTTGGAAGGACACGAAATAGAATCCTAACTACTATGGTTTTCTCCATGGTAGTTGGAAGGACACGAAATAGAATCCTAACTTCTATGGTTTTCTCCATGGTAGTTGGAAGGACACGAAATAAAATCCTAACTTCTATGGTTTTTCCATGGTAGTTGGTAGGACACGAAATAGAATCCTAACTACTATGGTTTTCTCCATGGTAGTTGGAAGTACATGAAATAGAATCCTAACTACTATGGTTTTTCCATGGTAGTTGGAAGGACACGAAATAGAATCCTAACTACTATGGTTTTTCCATGGTAGTTGGAAGGACACGAAATAGAATCCTAACTACTATGGTTTTTCCCTGGTAGTTGGAAGGACACGAAATAGAATCCTAACTACTATGGTTTTTCCCTGGTAGTTGGAAGGACACAAAATAGAATCCTAACTTCTATGGTTTTCTCCATGGTAGCTGGAAGGACAGGAAATACAATCCTATCTACTATGGTTTTCTCCATGGTAGTTGGAAGGACGTGAAAAAATGCTAACTACTATGATTTTCTCCATGGTAGTTGGAAGGAAACGAAATAGAATCCTAACTACTATGGTTTCTCCATGGTAGTTGGAAGGACACGAAATAAAATCCTATCTTCTATGGTTTTCCATGGTAGTTGGAAGGACACGAAATAGAATCCTAACTACTATGGTTTTCTCCATGGTAGTTGGAAGGACGTGAAAAAAATGCTAAGTACTATGGTTTTACCATGGTAGTTGGAAGGACGTGAAAAAATGCTAACTACTATGTTTTTCTCCATGGTTGTTGGAAGGACACAAAATAGAATCCTAACTTCTATGGTTTTCTCCATTGTAGTTGGAAGGACAGGAAATAGAATCCTATCTACTATGGTTTTCTCCATGTTAGTTGGAAGGACACAAAATAGAATCCTAACTTCTATGGTTTTCTCCATGGTAGCTGGAAGGACAGGAAATGCATTCCTATCTACTATGGTTTTCTCCATGGTAGTTGGAAGGACGTGAAAAAATGCTAACTACTATGATTTTCTCCATGGTAGTTGGAAGGAAACGAAATAGAATCCTAACTACTATGGTTTCTCCATGGTAGTTGGAAGGACACGAAATAAAATCTTAACTTCTATGGTTTTTCCATGGTAGTTGGAAGGAAACGAAATAGAATCCTAACTACTATGGTTTCTCCATGGTAGTTGGAAGGACACGAAATAAAATCTTAACTTCTATGGTTTTTCCATGGTAGTTGGAAGGACACGAAATAGAATCCTAACTTCTATGGTTTCTCCATGGTAGTTGGAAGGACACGAAATAAAATCCTAACTTCTATGGTTTTTCCATGGTAGTAGGAAGGACACGAAATAGAATCCTAACTACTAAGGTTTTCTCCATGGTAGTTGGAAGGACGTGAAAAAAATGCTAAGTACTATGGTTTTCTCCATGGTAGTTGGAAGGACGTGAAAAAATGCTAACTACTATGTTTTTCTCCATGGTAGTTTGAAGGACACAAAATAGAATCCTAACTTCTATGGTTTTCTCCATGGTAGCTGGAAGGACAGGAAATAGAATCCTATCTACTATGGTTTTCTCCATGGTAGTTGGAAGGATGTGAAAAAATGCTAACTACTATGTTTTTCTCCATGGTAGTTGGAAGGACACAAAATAGAATCCTAACTTCTATGGTTTTCTCCATGGTAGCTGGAAGGACAGGAAATAGAATCCTATCTACTATGGTTTTCTCCATTGATAGTTGGAAGGACGTGAAAAAATGCTAACTACTATGGTTTTCTCCATGGTACTTGGAAGGACGTGGAAAAAATGCTAAGTACTATGGTTTTCTCCATGGTAGTTGGAAGGACACGAAATAGAATCCTAACTACTATGGTTTTCTCCATGGTAGTTGGAAGGACACAAAATAGAATCCTAACTACTATGGTTTTTCCATGGTAGTTGGAAGGACACGAAATAGAATCCTAACTACTATGGGAAATGGAATCCTAACTACTATGGTTTTCTCCATGGTAGTTGGAAGGACGTGAAAAAAATGCTAAGTACTATGGTTTTCTCCATGGTAGTTGGAAGGACGTGAAAAAATGCTAACTACTATGGTTTTCTCCATGGTAGTTGGAAGGACACGAAATAGAATCCTAACTACTATGGTTTCTCCATGGTAGTTGGAAGGACACGAAATAAAATCCTAACTTCTATGGTTTTTCCATGGTAGTTGGAAGGACACGAAATAGAATCCTAACTACTATGGTTTTCTCCATAGTAGTAGGAAGGACGTGAAAAAATGCTAAGTACTATGGTTTTCTCCATGGTAGTTGGAAGGACGTGAAAAAATGCTAACTACTATGGTTTTCTCCATGGTAGTTGGAAGGACACAAAATAGAATCCTAACTTCTATGGTTTTCTCCATGGTAGCTGGAAGGACAGGAAATAGAATCCTATCTACTATGGTTTTCTCCATGGTAGTTGGAAGGACGTGAAAAAATGCTAACTACTATGGTTTTTTCCATGGTAGTTGGAAGGACACGAAATAGAATCCTAACTACTATGGTTTCTCCATGGTAGTTGGAAGGACACGAAATAATATCCTAACTTCTATGGTTTTTCCATGGTAGTTGGAAGGACACGAAATAGAATCCTAACTACTATGGTTTTCTCCATGGTAGTTGGAAGGACGTGAAAAAAATGCTAAGTACTATGGTTTTCTCCATGGTAGTTGGAAGGACGTGAAAAAATGCTAACTACTATGTTTTTCTCCATGGTAGTTGGAAGGACACAAAATACAATCCTAACTTCTATGGTTTTCTCCATGGTAGCTGGAAGGACAGGAAATAGAATCCTATCTACTATGGTTTTCTCCATGGTAGTTGAAAGGACGTGAAAAAAATGCTAACTACTATGGTTTTCTCCATGGTAGTTGGAAGGACTTGAAAAAAATGCTAAGTACTATGGTTTTCGCCATGGGAGTTGGAAGGACATGAAATAGAATCCTAACTTCTATGGTTTTCTCCATGGTAGCTGGAAGGACACGAAATAAAATCCTAACTTCTATGGTTTTCCATGGTAGTTGGAAGGACACGAAATAGAATCCTAACTACTATGGTTTTCTCCATGGTAGTTGGAAGGACACGAAATAGAATCCTAACTTCTATGGTTTTCTCCATGGTAGTTGGAAGGACACGAAATAAAATCCTAACTTCTATGGTTTTTCCATGGTAGTTGGTAGGACACGAAATAGAATCCTAACTACTATGGTTTTCTCCATGGTAGCTGGAAGGACAGGAAATAGAATCCTATCAACAATGGTTTCCTGCATGGTAGTTGGAAGGACGTGAAAAAATACTAACTACTATGGTTTTCTCCATGGTAATTGGAAGGACACGAAATAGAATCCTAACTACTATGGTTTCTCCATGGTAGTTGGAAGGACACGAAATAAAATCCTAACTTCTATGGTTTTTCCCTGGTAGTTGGAAGGACACGAAAAAGAATCCTAACTACTATGATTTTCTCCATGGTAGCTGGAAGGACAGGAAATAGAATCCTATCAACAATGGTTTTCTGCATGGTAGTTGGAAGGACGTGAAAAAAATGCTAACTACTATGGTTTTCTCCATGGTAGTTGGAAGGACATGAAAAAAATGTTAACTACTATGGTTTTCTCTATGGTAGTTGGAAGGACGTGAAAAAAATGCTAACTACTATGGTTTTCTCCATGGTACTTGGAAGGACGTGAAAAAATGCTAACTACTATGGTCTTCTCCATGGTAGTTGGAAGGACGTGAAAAAATGATAGGTACTATGGTTTTCTCCATGGTAGTTGGAAGGACGTGAAAAAAATGCTAACTACTATGGTTTTCCATGGTAGTTGGAAGGACACGAAATAGAATCCTAACTACTATGGTTTTCTCCATGGTAGTTGGAAGGACACGAAATAAAATCCTAACTTCTATGGTTTTCTCCATGGTAGCTGGAAGGACACGAAATAAAATCCTAACTTCTATGGTTTTCCATGGTAGTTGGAAGGACACGAAATAGAATCCTAACTACTATGGTTTTCTCCATGGTAGTTGGAAGGACACGAAATAGAATCCTAACTTCTATGGTTTTCTCCATGGTAGTTGGAAGGACACGAAATAAAATCCTAACTTCTATGGTTTTTCCATGGTAGTTGGTAGGACACGAAATAGAATCCTAACTACTATGGTTTTCTCCATGGTAGTTGGAAGTACATGAAATAGAATCCTAACTACTATGGTTTTTCCATGGTAGTTGGAAGGACACGAAATAGAATCCTTACTACTATGGTTTTTCCATGGTAGTTGGAAGGACACGAAATAGAATCCTAACTACTATGGTTTTTCCCTGGTAGTTGGAAGGACACGAAATAGAATCCTAACTACTATGGTTTTTCCCTGGTAGTTGGAAGGACACAAAATAGAATCCTAACTTCTATGGTTTTCTCCATGGTAGCTGGAAGGACAGGAAATACAATCCTATCTACTATGGTTTTCTCCATGGTAGTTGGAAGGACGTGAAAAAATGCTAACTACTATGATTTTCTCCATGGTAGTTGGAAGGAAACGAAATAGAATCCTAACTACTATGGTTTCTCCATGGTAGTTGGAAGGACACGAAATAAAATCCTATCTTCTATGGTTTTCCATGGTAGTTGGAAGGACACGAAATAGAATCCTAACTACTATGGTTTTCTCCATGGTAGTTGGAAGGACGTGAAAAAAATGCTAAGTACTATGGTTTTACCATGGTAGTTGGAAGGACGTGAAAAAATGCTAACTACTATGTTTTTCTCCATGGTTGTTGGAAGGACACAAAATAGAATCCTAACTTCTATGGTTTTCTCCATTGTAGTTGGAAGGACAGGAAATAGAATCCTATCTACTATGGTTTTCTCCATGTTAGTTGGAAGGACACAAAATAGAATCCTAACTTCTATGGTTTTCTCCATGGTAGCTGGAAGGACAGGAAATGCATTCCTATCTACTATGGTTTTCTCCATGGTAGTTGGAAGGACGTGAAAAAATGCTAACTACTATGATTTTCTCCATGGTAGTTGGAAGGAAACGAAATAGAATCCTAACTACTATGGTTTCTCCATGGTAGTTGGAAGGACACGAAATAAAATCTTAACTTCTATGGTTTTTCCATGGTAGTTGGAAGGAAACGAAATAGAATCCTAACTACTATGGTTTCTCCATGGTAGTTGGAAGGACACGAAATAAAATCTTAACTTCTATGGTTTTTCCATGGTAGTTGGAAGGACACGAAATAGAATCCTAACTTCTATGGTTTCTCCATGGTAGTTGGAAGGACACGAAATAAAATCCTAACTTCTATGGTTTTTCCATGGTAGTAGGAAGGACACGAAATAGAATCCTAACTACTAAGGTTTTCTCCATGGTAGTTGGAAGGACGTGAAAAAAATGCTAAGTACTATGGTTTTCTCCATGGTAGTTGGAAGGACGTGAAAAAATGCTAACTACTATGTTTTTCTCCATGGTAGTTTGAAGGACACAAAATAGAATCCTAACTTCTATGGTTTTCTCCATGGTAGCTGGAAGGACAGGAAATAGAATCCTATCTACTATGGTTTTCTCCATGGTAGTTGGAAGGATGTGAAAAAATGCTAACTACTATGTTTTTCTCCATGGTAGTTGGAAGGACACAAAATAGAATCCTAACTTCTATGGTTTTCTCCATGGTAGCTGGAAGGACAGGAAATAGAATCCTATCTACTATGGTTTTCTCCATTGATAGTTGGAAGGACGTGAAAAAATGCTAACTACTATGGTTTTCTCCATGGTACTTGGAAGGACGTGGAAAAAATGCTAAGTACTATGGTTTTCTCCATGGTAGTTGGAAGGACACGAAATAGAATCCTAACTACTATGGTTTTCTCCATGGTAGTTGGAAGGACACAAAATAGAATCCTAACTACTATGGTTTTTCCATGGTAGTTGGAAGGACACGAAATAGAATCCTAACTACTATGGGAAATGGAATCCTAACTACTATGGTTTTCTCCATGGTAGTTGGAAGGACGTGAAAAAAATGCTAAGTACTATGGTTTTCTCCATGGTAGTTGGAAGGACGTGAAAAAATGCTAACTACTATGGTTTTCTCCATGGTAGTTGGAAGGACACGAAATAGAATCCTAACTACTATGGTTTCTCCATGGTAGTTGGAAGGACACGAAATAAAATCCTAACTTCTATGGTTTTTCCATGGTAGTTGGAAGGACACGAAATAGAATCCTAACTACTATGGTTTTCTCCATAGTAGTAGGAAGGACGTGAAAAAATGCTAAGTACTATGGTTTTCTCCATGGTAGTTGGAAGGACGTGAAAAAATGCTAACTACTATGGTTTTCTCCATGGTAGTTGGAAGGACACAAAATAGAATCCTAACTTCTATGGTTTTCTCCATGGTAGCTGGAAGGACAGGAAATAGAATCCTATCTACTATGGTTTTCTCCATGGTAGTTGGAAGGACGTGAAAAAATGCTAACTACTATGGTTTTTTCCATGGTAGTTGGAAGGACACGAAATAGAATCCTAACTACTATGGTTTCTCCATGGTAGTTGGAAGGACACGAAATAATATCCTAACTTCTATGGTTTTTCCATGGTAGTTGGAAGGACACGAAATAGAATCCTAACTACTATGGTTTTCTCCATGGTAGTTGGAAGGACGTGAAAAAAATGCTAAGTACTATGGTTTTCTCCATGGTAGTTGGAAGGACGTGAAAAAATGCTAACTACTATGTTTTTCTCCATGGTAGTTGGAAGGACACAAAATACAATCCTAACTTCTATGGTTTTCTCCATGGTAGCTGGAAGGACAGGAAATAGAATCCTATCTACTATGGTTTTCTCCATGGTAGTTGAAAGGACGTGAAAAAAATGCTAACTACTATGGTTTTCTCCATGGTAGTTGGTTGGACTTGAAAAAAATGCTAAGTACTATGGTTTTCGCCATGGGAGTTGGAAGGACATGAAATAGAATCCTAACTTCTATGGTTTTCTCCATGGTAGCTGGAAGGACACGAAATAAAATCCTAACTTCTATGGTTTTCCATGGTAGTTGGAAGGACACGAAATAGAATCCTAACTACTATGGTTTTCTCCATGGTAGTTGGAAGGACACGAAATAGAATCCTAACTTCTATGGTTTTCTCCATGGTAGTTGGAAGGACACGAAATAAAATCCTAACTTCTATGGTTTTTCCATGGTAGTTGGTAGGACACGAAATAGAATCCTAACTACTATGGTTTTCTCCATGGTAGCTGGAAGGACAGGAAATAGAATCCTATCAACAATGGTTTCCTGCATGGTAGTTGGAAGGACGTGAAAAAATACTAACTACTATGGTTTTCTCCATGGTAATTGGAAGGACACGAAATAGAATCCTAACTACTATGGTTTCTCCATGGTAGTTGGAAGGACACGAAATAAAATCCTAACTTCTATGGTTTTTCCATGGTAGTTGGAAGGACACGAAAAAGAATCCTAACTACTATGATTTTCTCCATGGTAGCTGGAAGGACAGGAAATAGAATCCTATCAACAATGGTTTTCTGCATGGTAGTTGGAAGGACGTGAAAAAAATGCTAACTACTATGGTTTTCTCCATGGTAGTTGGAAGGACATGAAAAAAATGTTAACTACTATGGTTTTCTCTATGGTAGTTGGAAGGACGTGAAAAAAATGCTAACTACTATGGTTTTCTCCATGGTACTTGGAAGGACGTGAAAAAATGCTAACTACTATGGTCTTCTCCATGGTAGTTGGAAGGACGTGAAAAAATGATAGGTACTATGGTTTTCTCCATGGTAGTTGGAAGGACGTGAAAAAAATGCTAACTACTATGGTTTTCCATGGTAGTTGGAAGGACACGAAATAGAATCCTAACTACTATGGTTTTCTCCATGGTAGTTGGAAGGACACGAAATAAAATCCTAACTTCTATGGTTTTCTCCATGGTAGCTGGAAGGACACGAAATAAAATCCTAACTTCTATGGTTTTCCATGGTAGTTGGAAGGACACGAAATAGAATCCTAACTACTATGGTTTTCTCCATGGTAGTTGGAAGGACACGAAATAGAATCCTAACTTCTATGGTTTTCTCCATGGTAGTTGGAAGGACACGAAATAAAATCCTAACTTCTATGGTTTTTCCATGGTAGTTGGTAGGACACGAAATAGAATCCTAACTACTATGGTTTTCTCCATGGTAGTTGGAAGTACATGAAATAGAATCCTAACTACTATGGTTTTTCCATGGTAGTTGGAAGGACACGAAATAGAATCCTAACTACTATGGTTTTTCCATGGTAGTTGGAAGGACACGAAATAGAATCCTAACTACTATGGTTTTTCCCTGGTAGTTGGAAGGACACGAAATAGAATCCTAACTACTATGGTTTTTCCCTGGTAGTTGGAAGGACACAAAATAGAATCCTAACTTCTATGGTTTTCTCCATGGTAGCTGGAAGGACAGGAAATACAATCCTATCTACTATGGTTTTCTCCATGGTAGTTGGAAGGACGTGAAAAAATGCTAACTACTATGATTTTCTCCATGGTAGTTGGAAGGAAACGAAATAGAATCCTAACTACTATGGTTTCTCCATGGTAGTTGGAAGGACACGAAATAAAATCCTATCTTCTATGGTTTTCCATGGTAGTTGGAAGGACACGAAATAGAATCCTAACTACTATGGTTTTCTCCATGGTAGTTGGAAGGACGTGAAAAAAATGCTAAGTACTATGGTTTTACCATGGTAGTTGGAAGGACGTGAAAAAATGCTAACTACTATGTTTTTCTCCATGGTTGTTGGAAGGACACAAAATAGAATCCTAACTTCTATGGTTTTCTCCATTGTAGTTGGAAGGACAGGAAATAGAATCCTATCTACTATGGTTTTCTCCATGTTAGTTGGAAGGACGTGAAAAAATGCTAACTACTATGTTTTTCTCCATGGTAGTTGGAAGGACACAAAATAGAATCCCAACTTCTATGGTTTTCTCCATGGTAGCTGGAAGGACAGGAAATAGAATCCTATCTACTATGGTTTTCTCCATGGTAGTTGGAAGGACGTGAAAAAATGCTAACTACTATGGTTTTCTCCATGGTAGTTGGAAGGAAACGAAATAGAATCCTAACTACTATGGTTTCTCCATGGTAGTTGGAAGGACACGAAATGAAATCCTAACTTCTATGGTTTTTCCATGGTAGTTGGAAGGACACGAAATAGAATCCTAACTACTATGGTTTTCTCCATGGTAGTTGGAAGGACGTGAATAAAATGCTAAGTACTATGGTTTTCTCCATGGTAGTTGGAAGGACGTGAAAAAATGCTAACTGCTATGTTTTTCTCCATGGTTGTTGGAAGGACACAAAATAGAATCCTAAGTTCTATGGTTTTCTCCATGGTAGCTGGAAGGACAGGAAATAGAATCCTATCTACTATGGTTTTCTCCATGGTAGTTGGAAGGACATGAAATAGAATCCTAACTACTATGGTTTTTCCATGGTAGTTGGAAGGACACGAAATAGAATCCTAACTTCTATGGTTTTCTCCATGGTAGCTGGAAGGACACCAAATAAAATCCTAACTTCTATGGTTTTTCCATGGTAGTTGGAAGGACACGATATAGAATCCTAACTTCTATGGTTTTCTCCATGGTAGCTGGAAGGACACGAAATAAAATCCTAACTTCTATGGTTTTCCATGGTAGTTGGAAGGACACGAAATAGAATCCTAACTACTATGGTTTTCTCCATGGTAGTTGGAAGGACACGAAATAGAATCCTAACTTCTATGGTTTTCTCCATGGTAGTTGGAAGGACACGAAATAAAATCCTAACTTCTATGGTTTTTCCATGGTAGTTGGTAGGACACGAAATAGAATCCTAACTACTATGGTTTTCTCCATGGTAGTTGGAAGTACATGAAATAGAATCCTAACTACTATGGTTTTTCCATGGTAGTTGGAAGGACACGAAATAGAATCCTAACTACTATGGTTTTTCCATGGTAGTTGGAAGGACACGAAATAGAATCCTAACTACTATGGTTTTTCCCTGGTAGTTGGAAGGACACGAAATAGAATCCTAACTACTATGGTTTTTCCCTGGTAGTTGGAAGGACACAAAATAGAATCCTAACTTCTATGGTTTTCTCCATGGTAGCTGGAAGGACAGGAAATACAATCCTATCTACTATGGTTTTCTCCATGGTAGTTGGAAGGACGTGAAAAAATGCTAACTACTATGATTTTCTCCATGGTAGTTGGAAGGAAACGAAATAGAATCCTAACTACTATGGTTTCTCCATGGTAGTTGGAAGGACACGAAATAAAATCCTAACTTCTATGGTTTTTCCATGGTAGTTGGAAGGACACGAAATAGAATCCTAACTACTATGGTTTTCTCCATGGTAGTTGGAAGGACGTGAAAAAAATGCTAAGTACTATGGTTTTACCATGGTAGTTGGAAGGACGTGAAAAAATGCTAACTACTATGTTTTTCTCCATGGTTGTTGGAAGGACACAAAATAGAATCCTAACTTCTATGGTTTTCTCCATTGTAGTTGGAAGGACAGGAAATAGAATCCTATCTACTATGGTTTTCTCCATGTTAGTTGGAAGGACGTGAAAAAATGCTAACTACTATGTTTTTCTCCATGGTAGTTGGAAGGACACAAAATAGAATCCTAACTTCTATGGTTTTCTCCATGGTAGGTGGAAGGACAGGAAATAGAATCCTATCTACTATGGTTTTCTCCATGGTAGTTGGATGGACGTGAAAAAATGCTAACTACTATGGTTTTCTCCATGGTAGTTGGAAGGAAACGAAATAGAATCCTAACTACTATGGTTTCTCCATGGTAGTTGGAAGGACACGAAATAAAATCCTAACTTCTATGGTTTTTCCATGGTAGTTGGAAGGACACGAAATAGAATCCTAACTACTATGGTTTTCTCCATGGTAGTTGGAAGGACGTGAAAAAAATGCTAAGTACTATGGTTTTCTCCATGGTAGTTGGAAGGACGTGAAAAAATGCTAACTTCTATGGTTTTCTCCATGGTAGCTGGAAGGACAGGAAATAGAATCCTATCTACTATGGTTTTCTCCATGGTAGTTGGAAGGACACGAAATGGAATCCTAACTACTATGGTTTTTCCATGGTAGTTGGAAGGACACGAAATAGAATCCTAACTTCTATGGTTTTCTCCATGGTAGCTGGAAGGACACCAAATAAAATCCTAACTTCTATGGTTTTTCCATGGTAGTTGGTAGGACACGAAATAGAATCCTAACTACTATGGTTTTCTCCATGGTAGTTGGAAGTACATGAAATAGAATCCTAACTACTATGGTTTTTCCATGGTAGTTGGAAGGACACGAAATAGAATCCTAACTACTATGGTTTTTCCATGGTAGTTGGAAGGACACGAAATAGAATCCTAACTACTATGGTTTTTCCCTGGTAGTTGGAAGGACACGAAATAGAATCCTAACTACTATGGTTTTTCCCTGGTAGTTGGAAGGACACAAAATAGAATCCTAACTTCTATGGTTTTCTCCATGGTAGCTGGAAGGACAGGAAATACAATCCTATCTACTATGGTTTTCTCCATGGTAGTTGGAAGGACGTGAAAAATGCTAACTACTATGATTTTCTCCATGGTAGTTGGAAGGAAACGAAATAGAATCCTATCTACTATGGTTTTCTCCATGGTAGTTGGAAGGACGTGAAAAAATGCTAACTACTATGGTTTTCTCCATGGTAGTTGGAAGGAAACGAAATAGAATCCTAACTACTATGGTTTCTCCATGGTAGTTGGAAGGACACGAAATGAAATCCTAACTTCTATGGTTTTTCCATGGTAGTTGGAAGGACACGAAATAGAATCCTAACTACTATGGTTTTCTCCATGGTAGTTGGAAGGACGTGAATAAAATGCTAAGTACTATGGTTTTCTCCATGGTAGTTGGAAGGACGTGAAAAAATGCTAACTGCTATGTTTTTCTCCATGGTTGTTGGAAGGACACAAAATAGAATCCTAACTTCTATGGTTTTCTCCATGGTAGCTGGAAGGACAGGAAATAGAATCCTATCTACTATGGTTTTCTCCATGGTAGTTGGAAGGACATGAAATAGAATCCTAACTACTATGGTTTTTCCATGGTAGTTGGAAGGACACGAAATAGAATCCTAACTTCTATGGTTTTCTCCATGGTAGCTGGAAGGACACCAAATAAAATCCTAACTTCTATGGTTTTTCCATGGTAGTTGGAAGGACACGATATAGAATCCTAACTTCTATGGTTTTCTCCATGGTAGCTGGAAGGACACGAAATAAAATCCTAACTTCTATGGTTTTCCATGGTAGTTGGAAGGACACGAAATAGAATCCTAACTACTATGGTTTTCTCCATGGTAGTTGGAAGGACACGAAATAGAATCCTAACTTCTATGGTTTTCTCCATGGTAGTTGGAAGGACACGAAATAAAATCTTAACTTCTATGGTTTTTCCATGGTAGTTGGTAGGACACGAAATAGAATCCTAACTACTATGGTTTTCTCCATGGTAGTTGGAAGTACATGAAATAGAATCCTAACTACTATGGTTTTTCCATGGTAGTTGGAAGGACACGAAATAGAATCCTAACTACTATGGTTTTTCCATGGTAGTTGGAAGGACACGAAATAGAATCCTAACTACTATGGTTTTTCCCTGGTAGTTGGAAGGACACGAAATAGAATCCTAACTACTATGGTTTTTCCCTGGTAGTTGGAAGGACACAAAATAGAATCCTAACTTCTATGGTTTTCTCCATGGTAGCTGGAAGGACAGGAAATACAATCCTATCTACTATGGTTTTCTCCATGGTAGTTGGATGGACGTGAAAAAATGCTAACTACTATGATTTTCTCCATGGTAGTTGGAAGGAAACGAAATAGAATCCTAACTACTATGGTTTCTCCATGGTAGTTGGAAGGACACGAAATAAAATCCTAACTTCTATGGTTTTTCCATGGTAGTTGGAAGGACACGAAATAGAATCCTAACTACTATGGTTTTCTCCATGGTAGTTGGAAGGACGTGAAAAAAATGCTAAGTACTATGGTTTTACCATGGTAGTTGGAAGGACGTGAAAAAATGCTAACTACTATGTTTTTCTCCATGGTTGTTGGAAGGACACAAAATAGAATCCTAACTTCTATGGTTTTCTCCATTGTAGTTGGAAGGACAGGAAATAGAATCCTATCTACTATGGTTTTCTCCATGTTAGTTGGAAGGACGTGAAAAAATGCTAACTACTATGTTTTTCTCCATGGTAGTTGGAAGGACACAAAATAGAATCCTAACTTCTATGGTTTTCTCCATGGTAGGTGGAAGGACAGGAAATAGAATCCTATCTACTATGGTTTTCTCCATGGTAGTTGGATGGACGTGAAAAAATGCTAACTACTATGGTTTTCTCCATGGTAGTTGGAAGGAAACGAAATAGAATCCTAACTACTATGGTTTCTCCATGGTAGTTGGAAGGACACGAAATAAAATCCTAACTTCTATGGTTTTTCCATGGTAGTTGGAAGGACACGAAATAGAATCCTAACTACTATGGTTTTCTCCATGGTAGTTGGAAGGACGTGAAAAAAATGCTAAGTACTATGGTTTTCTCCATGGTAGTTGGAAGGACGTGAAAAAATGCTAACTTCTATGGTTTTCTCCATGGTAGCTGGAAGGACAGGAAATAGAATCCTATCTACTATGGTTTTCTCCATGGTAGTTGGAAGGACACGAAATGGAATCCTAACTACTATGGTTTTTCCATGGTAGTTGGAAGGACACGAAATAGAATCCTAACTTCTATGGTTTTCTCCATGGTAGCTGGAAGGACACCAAATAAAATCCTAACTTCTATGGTTTTTCCATGGTAGTTGGTAGGACACGAAATAGAATCCTAACTACTATGGTTTTCTCCATGGTAGTTGGAAGTACATGAAATAGAATCCTAACTACTATGGTTTTTCCATGGTAGTTGGAAGGACACGAAATAGAATCCTAACTACTATGGTTTTTCCATGGTAGTTGGAAGGACACGAAATAGAATCCTAACTACTATGGTTTTTCCCTGGTAGTTGGAAGGACACGAAATAGAATCCTAACTACTATGGTTTTTCCCTGGTAGTTGGAAGGACACAAAATAGAATCCTAACTTCTATGGTTTTCTCCATGGTAGCTGGAAGGACAGGAAATACAATCCTATCTACTATGGTTTTCTCCATGGTAGTTGGAAGGACGTGAAAAATGCTAACTACTATGATTTTCTCCATGGTAGTTGGAAGGAAACGAAATAGAATCCTAACTACTATGGTTTCTCCATGGTAGTTGGAAGGACACGAAATAAAATCCTAACTTCTATGGTTTTTCCATGGTAGTTGGAAGGACACGAAATAGAATCCTAACTACTATGGTTTTCTCCATGGTAGTTGGAAGGACGTGAAAAAATGCTAACTACTATGGTTTTCTCCATGGTAGTTGGAAGGACGTGAAAAAATGCTAAGTACTATGGTTTTCTCCATGGTAGTTGGAAGGACACAAAATAGAATCATAACTTCTATGGGTTTTCCTTGGTAGTTGGAAGGACACGAATAGAATCCTAACTTCTATGGTTTTCTCCATGGTAGATGGAAGGACACGAAATAGAATCCTAACTACTATGGTTTTCTCCATGGTAGTTGGAAGGACACGAAATAGAATCCTAACTACTATTGTTTTCTCCATGGTAGTTGGAAGGACACAAAATAGAATCATAACTTCTATGGGGTTTCCATGGTAGTTGGAAGGACACGAAATAGAATCCTAACTACTATGTTTTTCTCCATAGTAGTTAGAAGGACACAAAATAGGATCCTAACTTCTATAGTTTTCTCCATGGTAGCTGGAAGGACAGGAAATAGAATCCTATCTACTATGGTTTTCTCCATGGTAGTTGGAAGGACGTGAAAAAATGCTAACTACTATGGTTTTCTCCATGGTAGTTGGAAGGAAACGAAATAGAATCCTAACTACTATGGTTTCTCCATGGTAGTTGGAAGGACACGAAATAAAATCCTAACTTCTATGGTTTTTCCATGGTAGTTGGAAGGACACGAAATAGAATCCTAACTACTATGGTTTTCTCCATGGTAGTTGGAAGGACACAAAATAGAATCATAACTTCTATGGGGTTTCCATGGTAGTTGGAAGGACACGAAATAGAATCCTAACTACTATGTTTTTCTCCATGGTAGTTGGAAGGACACAAAATAGGATCCTAACTTCTATAGTTTTCTCCATGGTAGCTGGAAGGACAGGAAATAGAATCCTATCTACTATGGTTTTCTCCATGGTAGTTGGAAGGACGTGAAAAAATGCTAACTACTATGGTTTTCTCCATGGTAGTTGGAAGGAAACGAAATAGAATCCTAACTACTATGGTTTCTCCATGGTAGTTGGAAGGACACGAAATAAAATCCTAACTTCTATGGTTTTTCCATGGTAGTTGGAAGGACACGAAATAGAATCCTAACTACTATGGTTTTCTCCATGGTAGTTGGAAGGACGTGAAAAAATGCTAAGTACTATGGTTTTCTCCATGGTAGTTGGAAGGACGTGAAAAAATGCTAACTACTATGTTTTTTCCATGGTTGTTGGAAGGACACAAAATAGAATCCTAACTTCTATGGTTTTCTCCATGGTAGTTGGAAGGACACAAAATAGAATCATAACTTCTATGGGGTTTCCATGGTAGTTGGAAGGACACGAAATAGAATCCTAACTACTATGTTTTTCTCCATGGTAGTTGGAAGGACACAAAATAGGATCCTAACTTCTATAGTTTTCTCCATGGTAGCTGGAAGGACAGGAAATAGAATCCTATCTACTATGGTTTTCTCCATGGTAGTTGGAAGGACGTGAAAAAATGCTAACTACTATGGTTTTCTCCATGGTAGTTGGAAGGAAACGAAATAGAATCCTAACTACTATGGTTTCTCCATGGTAGTTGGAAGGACACGAAATAAAATCCTAACTTCTATGGTTTTTCCATGGTAGTTGGAAGGACACGAAATAGAATCCTAACTACTATGGTTTTCTCCATGGTAGTTGGAAGGACGTCAAAAAATGCTAAGTACTATGGTTTTCTCCATGGTAGTTGGAAGGACGTGAAAAAATGCTAACTACTATGTTTTTTCCATGGTTGTTGGAAGGACACAAAATAGAATCCTAACTTCTATGGTTTTCTCCATGGTAGCTGGAAGGACAGGAAATAGAATCCTAACTACTATGGTTTTTCCCTGGTAGTTGGAAGGACACAAAATAGAATCCTAACTTCTATGGTTTTCTCCATGGTAGCTGGAAGGACAAGAAATACAATCCTATCTACTATGGTTTTCTCCATGGTAGCTGGAAGGACAAGAAATACAATCCTATCTACTATGGTTTTCTCCATGGTAGTTGGAAGGACGTGAAAAAATGCTAACTACTATGATTTTCTCCATGGTAGTTGGAAGGAAACGAAATAGAATCCTAACTACTATGGTTTCTCCATGGTAGTTGGAAGGACACGAAATAAAATCCTAACTTCTATGGTTTTTCCATGGTAGTTGGAAGGACACGAAATAGAATCCTAACTACTATGGTTTTCTCCATGGTAGTTGGAAGGACGTGAAAAAAATGCTAAGTACTATGGTTTTACCATGGTAGTTGGAAGGACGTGAAAAAATGCTAACTACTATGTTTTTCTCCATGGTTGTTGGAAGGACACAAAATAGAATCCTAACTTCTATGGTTTTCTCCATTGTAGTTGGAAGGACAGGAAATAGAATCCTATCTACTATGGTTTTCTCCATGTTAGTTGGAAGGACGTGAAAAAATGCTAACTACTATGTTTTTCTCCATGGTAGTTGGAAGGACACAAAATAGAATCCTAACTTCTATGGTTTTCTCCATGGTAGCTGGAAGGACAGGAAATAGAATCCTATATACTATGGTTTTCTCCATGGTAGTTGGAAGGACGTGAAAAAAATGCTAACTACTATGGTTTTCTCCATGGTAGTTGGAAGGACGTGAAAAAATGCTAACTACTATGTTTTTCTCCATGGTTGTTGGAAGGACACAAAATAGAATCCTAACTTCTATGGTTTTCTCCATGGTAGCTGGAAGGACAGGAAATAGAATCCTATCTACTATGGTTTTCTCCATGGTAATTGGAAGGACGTGAAAAAATGCTAACTACTATGGTTTTCTCCATGGTAATTGGAAGGACGTGAAAAAATCCTAACTTCTATGGTTTTTCCATGATAGTTGGAAGGACACGAAATAGAATCCTAACTACTATGGTTTTTCCATGGTAGTTGGAAGGACACGAAATAGAATCCTAACTACTGTGGTTTTCTCCATGGTAGTTGGACGTACACGAAATAGAATCCTAACTACTATGGTTTTTCCATGGTAGTTGGAAGGACACGTAATTGAGTCCTAACTACTATGGTTTTCTCCATGGTAGCTGGAAGGACAGGAAATAGAATCCTATCTACAATGGTTTTGTCCATGGTAACTGGAAGGACGTGAAAAAATGCTAACTACTATGGTTTTCTCCATGGTAATTGGAAGGACGTGAAAAAATTCTAACTACTAGGGTTAACTCCATGGTAGTTTGAAGGGCACGAATTAGAATCCTAATTTCTATGGTTTTCTCCATGGTAGCTGGAAGGACAGGAAATAGAATTCTATCTACAATGGTTTGCTGCATGGTAGTTGGAAGGACGTGAAAAATGCTAACTACTATGGTTTTCTCCATGGTAATTGGAAGGACGTGAAAAAATGCTAACTACTATGGTTTTCTCCATGGTAATTGGAAGGACACGAAATAGAATCCTAACTACTATGGTTTCTCCATAGTAGTTGGTAGGAGACGAAATAGAATCCTAACTACTATGGTTTTCTCCATGGTAGCTGGAAGGACAGGAAATAGAATCCTATCTACTATGGTTTTCTCCATGGTAGTTGGAAGGACGTGAAAAAATGCTAACTACTATGGTTTTCTCCATGGTAGTTGGAAGGACACGAAATAAAATCCTAACTTCTATGGTTTTTCCATGGTAGTTGGAAGGACACGAAATAAAATCCTAACTTCTATGGTTTTTCCATGGTAGTTGGAAGGACACGAAATAGAATCCTAACTACTATGGTTTTCTCCATGGTAGTTGGAAGGACGTGAAAAAAATGCTAAGTGCTATGGTTTTCTCCATGGTAGTTGGAAGGACGTGAAAAAATGCTAACTACTATGTTTTTTCCATGGTTGTTGGAAGGACACAAAATAGAATCCTAACTTCTATGGTTTTCTCCATGGTAGCTGGAAGGACAGGAAATAGAATCCTAACTTCTATGGTTTTCTCCATGGTAGTTGGAAGGACACGAAATAAAATCCTAACTTCTATGGTTTTTCCATGGTAGTTGGTAGGACACGAAATAGAATCCTAACTACTATGGTTTTCTCCATGGTAGTTGGAAGTACATGAAATAGAATCCTAACTACTATGGTTTTTCCATGGTAGTTGGAAGAACACGAAATAGAATCCTAACTACTATGGTTTTTCCATGGTAGTTGGAAGGACACGAAATAGAATCCTAACTACTATGGTTTTTCCCTGGTAGTTGGAAGGACACGAAATAGAATCCTAACTACTATGGTTTTTCCCTGGTAGTTGGAAGGACACAAAATAGAATCCTAACTTCTATGGTTTTCTCCATGGTAGCTGGAAGGACAGGAAATGCAATCCTATCTACTATGGTTTTCTCCATGGTAGTTGGAAGGACGTGAAAAAATTCTAACTACTATGATTTTCTCCATGGTAGTTGGAAGGAAACGAAATAGAATCCTAACTACTATGGTTTCTCCATGGTAGTTGGAAGGACACGAAATAAAATCTTAACTTCTATGGTTTTTCCATGGTAGTTGGAAGGACACGAAATAGAATCCTAACTACTATGGTTTTCTCCATGGTAGTTGGAAGGACGTGAAAAAAATGCTAAGTACTATGGTTTTACCATGGTAGTTGGAAGGACGTGAAAAAATGCTAACTACTATGTTTTTCTCCATGGTTGTTGGAAGGACACAAAATAGAATCCTAACTTCTATGGTTTTCTCCATTGTAGTTGGAAGGACAGGAAATAGAATCCTATCTACTATGGTTTTCTCCATGTTAGTTGGAAGGACGTGAAAAAATGCTAACTACTATGTTTTTCTCCATGGTAGTTGGAAGGACACAAAATAGAATCCTAACTTCTATGGTTTTCTCCATGGTAGCTGGAAGGACATGAAATAGAATCCTAACTTCTATGGTTTTCTCCATGGTAGCTGGAAGGACACGAAATAAAATCCTAACTTCTATGGTTTTCCATGGTAGTTGGAAGGACACGAAATAGAATCCTAACTACTATGGTTTTCTCCATGGTAGTTGGAAGGACACGAAATAGAATCCTAACTTCTATGGTTTTCTCCATGGTAGTTGGAAGGACACGAAATAAAATCCTAACTTCTATGGTTTTTCCATGGCAGTTGGTAGGACACGAAATAGAATCCTAACTACTATGGTTTTCTCCATGGTAGTTGGAAGTACATGAAATAGAATCCTAACTACTATGGTTTTTCCATGGTAGTTGGAAGGACACGAAATAGAATCCTAACTACTATGGTTTTTCCATGGTAGTTGGAAGGACACGAAATAGAATCCTAACTACTATGGTTTTTCCCTGGTAGTTGGAAGGACACGAAATAGAATCCTAACTACTATGGTTTTTCCCTGGTAGTTGGAAGGACACAAAATAGAATCCTAACTTCTATGGTTTTCTCCATGGTAGTTGGAAGGACACGAAATAAAATCCTAACTTCTATGGTTTTTCCATGGTAGTTGGTAGGACACGAAATAGAATCCTAACTACTATGGTTTTCTCCATGGTAGCTGGAAGGACAGGAAATACAATCCTATCTACTATGGTTTTCTCCATGGTAGTTGGAAGGACGTGAAAAAATGCTAACTACTATGATTTTCTCCATGGTAGTTGGAAGGAAACGAAATAGAATCCTAACTACTATGGTTTCTCCATGGTAGTTGGAAGGACACGATATAAAATCCTAACTTCTATGGTTTTTCCATGGTAGTTGGAAGGACACGAAATAGAATCCTAACTACTATGGTTTTCTCCATGGTAGTTGGAAGGACGTGAAAAAAATGCTAATTACTATGGTTTTACCATGGTAGTTGGAAGGACGTGAAAAAATGCTAACTACTATGTTTTTCTCCATGGTTGTTGGAAGGACACAAAATAGAATCCTAACTTCTATGGTTTTCTCCATTGTAGTTGGAAGGACAGGAAATAGAATCCTATCTACTATGGTTTTCTCCATGTTAGTTGGAAGGACGTGAAAAAATGCTAACTACTATGTTTTTCTCCATGGTAGTTGGAAGGACACAAAATAGAATCCTAACTTCTATGGTTTTCTCCATGGTAGCTGGAAGGACAGGAAATAGAATCCTATCTACTATGGTTTTCTCCATGGTAGTTGGAAGGACGTGAAAAAATGCTAACTACTATGATTTTCTCCATGGTAGTTGGAAGGAAACGAAATAGAATCCTAACTACTATGGTTTCTCCATGGTAGTTGGAAGGACACGAAATAAAATCCTAACTTCTATGGTTTTTCCATGGTAGTTGGAAGGACACGAAATAGAATCCTAACTACTATGGTTTTCTCCATGGTAGTTGGAAGGACGTGAAAAAAATGCTAAGTACTATGGTTTTACCATGGTAGTTGGAAGGACGTGAAAAAATGCTAACTACTATGTTTTTCTCCATGGTTGTTGGAAGGACACAAAATAGAATCCTAACTTCTATGGTTTTCTCCATTGTAGTTGGAAGGACAGGAAATAGAATCCTATCTACTATGGTTTTCTCCATGTTAGTTGGAAGGACGTGAAAAAATGCTAACTACTATGTTTTTCTCCATGGTAGTTGGAAGGACACAAAATAGAATCCTAACTTCTATGGTTTTCTCCATGGTAGCTGGAAGGACAGGAAATAGAATCCTATATACTATGGTTTTCTCCATGGTAGTTGGAAGGACGTGAAAAAAATGCTAACTACTATGGTTTTCTCCATGGTAGTTGGAAGGACGTGAAAAAATGCTAACTACTATGTTTTTCTCCATGGTTGTTGGAAGGACACAAAATAGAATCCTAACTTCTATGGTTTTCTCCATGGTAGCTGGAAGGACAGGAAATAGAATCCTATCTACTATGGTTTTCTCCATGGTAATTGGAAGGACGTGAAAAAATGCTAACTACTATGGTTTTCTCCATGGTAATTGGAAGGACGTGAAAAAATCCTAACTTCTATGGTTTTTCCATGATAGTTGGAAGGACACGAAATAGAATCCTAACTACTATGGTTTTTCCATGGTAGTTGGAAGGACACGAAATAGAATCCTAACTACTGTGGTTTTCTCCATGGTAGTTGGACGTACACGAAATAGAATCCTAACTACTATGGTTTTTCCATGGTAGTTGGAAGGACACGTAATTGAGTCCTAACTACTATGGTTTTCTCCATGGTAGCTGGAAGGACAGGAAATAGAATCCTATCTACAATGGTTTTGTCCATGGTAACTGGAAGGACGTGAAAAAATGCTAACTACTATGGTTTTCTCCATGGTAATTGGAAGGACGTGAAAAAATTCTAACTACTAGGGTTAACTCCATGGTAGTTTGAAGGGCACGAATTAGAATCCTAATTTCTATGGTTTTCTCCATGGTAGCTGGAAGGACAGGAAATAGAATCCTATCTACAATGGTTTGCTGCATGGTAGTTGGAAGGACGTGAAAAATGCTAACTACTATGGTTTTCTCCATGGTAATTGGAAGGACGTGAAAAAATGCTAACTACTATGGTTTTCTCCATGGTAATTGGAAGGACACGAAATAGAATCCTAACTACTATGGTTTCTCCATAGTAGTTGGTAGGAGACGAAATAGAATCCTAACTACTATGGTTTTCTCCATGGTAGCTGGAAGGACAGGAAATAGAATCCTATCTACTATGGTTTTCTCCATGGTAGTTGGAAGGACGTGAAAAAATGCTAACTACTATGGTTTTCTCCATGGTAGTTGGAAGGACACGAAATAAAATCCTAACTTCTATGGTTTTTCCATGGTAGTTGGAAGGACACGAAATAAAATCCTAACTTCTATGGTTTTTCCATGGTAGTTGGAAGGACACGAAATAGAATCCTAACTACTATGGTTTTCTCCATGGTAGTTGGAAGGACGTGAAAAAAATGCTAAGTGCTATGGTTTTCTCCATGGTAGTTGGAAGGACGTGAAAAAATGCTAACTACTATGTTTTTTCCATGGTTGTTGGAAGGACACAAAATAGAATCCTAACTTCTATGGTTTTCTCCATGGTAGCTGGAAGGACAGGAAATAGAATCCTAACTTCTATGGTTTTCTCCATGGTAGTTGGAAGGACACGAAATAAAATCCTAACTTCTATGGTTTTTCCATGGTAGTTGGTAGGACACGAAATAGAATCCTAACTACTATGGTTTTCTCCATGGTAGTTGGAAGTACATGAAATAGAATCCTAACTACTATGGTTTTTCCATGGTAGTTGGAAGAACACGAAATAGAATCCTAACTACTATGGTTTTTCCATGGTAGTTGGAAGGACACGAAATAGAATCCTAACTACTATGGTTTTTCCCTGGTAGTTGGAAGGACACGAAATAGAATCCTAACTACTATGGTTTTTCCCTGGTAGTTGGAAGGACACAAAATAGAATCCTAACTTCTATGGTTTTCTCCATGGTAGCTGGAAGGACAGGAAATGCAATCCTATCTACTATGGTTTTCTCCATGGTAGTTGGAAGGACGTGAAAAAATTCTAACTACTATGATTTTCTCCATGGTAGTTGGAAGGAAACGAAATAGAATCCTAACTACTATGGTTTCTCCATGGTAGTTGGAAGGACACGAAATAAAATCTTAACTTCTATGGTTTTTCCATGGTAGTTGGAAGGACACGAAATAGAATCCTAACTACTATGGTTTTCTCCATGGTAGTTGGAAGGACGTGAAAAAAATGCTAAGTACTATGGTTTTACCATGGTAGTTGGAAGGACGTGAAAAAATGCTAACTACTATGTTTTTCTCCATGGTTGTTGGAAGGACACAAAATAGAATCCTAACTTCTATGGTTTTCTCCATTGTAGTTGGAAGGACAGGAAATAGAATCCTATCTACTATGGTTTTCTCCATGTTAGTTGGAAGGACGTGAAAAAATGCTAACTACTATGTTTTTCTCCATGGTAGTTGGAAGGACACAAAATAGAATCCTAACTTCTATGGTTTTCTCCATGGTAGCTGGAAGGACATGAAATAGAATCCTAACTTCTATGGTTTTCTCCATGGTAGCTGGAAGGACACGAAATAAAATCCTAACTTCTATGGTTTTCCATGGTAGTTGGAAGGACACGAAATAGAATCCTAACTACTATGGTTTTCTCCATGGTAGTTGGAAGGACACGAAATAGAATCCTAACTTCTATGGTTTTCTCCATGGTAGTTGGAAGGACACGAAATAAAATCCTAACTTCTATGGTTTTTCCATGGCAGTTGGTAGGACACGAAATAGAATCCTAACTACTATGGTTTTCTCCATGGTAGTTGGAAGTACATGAAATAGAATCCTAACTACTATGGTTTTTCCATGGTAGTTGGAAGGACACGAAATAGAATCCTAACTACTATGGTTTTTCCATGGTAGTTGGAAGGACACGAAATAGAATCCTAACTACTATGGTTTTTCCCTGGTAGTTGGAAGGACACGAAATAGAATCCTAACTACTATGGTTTTTCCCTGGTAGTTGGAAGGACACAAAATAGAATCCTAACTTCTATGGTTTTCTCCATGGTAGTTGGAAGGACACGAAATAAAATCCTAACTTCTATGGTTTTTCCATGGTAGTTGGTAGGACACGAAATAGAATCCTAACTACTATGGTTTTCTCCATGGTAGCTGGAAGGACAGGAAATACAATCCTATCTACTATGGTTTTCTCCATGGTAGTTGGAAGGACGTGAAAAAATGCTAACTACTATGATTTTCTCCATGGTAGTTGGAAGGAAACGAAATAGAATCCTAACTACTATGGTTTCTCCATGGTAGTTGGAAGGACACGATATAAAATCCTAACTTCTATGGTTTTTCCATGGTAGTTGGAAGGACACGAAATAGAATCCTAACTACTATGGTTTTCTCCATGGTAGTTGGAAGGACGTGAAAAAAATGCTAATTACTATGGTTTTACCATGGTAGTTGGAAGGACGTGAAAAAATGCTAACTACTATGTTTTTCTCCATGGTTGTTGGAAGGACACAAAATAGAATCCTAACTTCTATGGTTTTCTCCATTGTAGTTGGAAGGACAGGAAATAGAATCCTATCTACTATGGTTTTCTCCATGTTAGTTGGAAGGACGTGAAAAAATGCTAACTACTATGTTTTTCTCCATGGTAGTTGGAAGGACACAAAATAGAATCCTAACTTCTATGGTTTTCTCCATGGTAGCTAGAAGGACAGGAAATAGAATCCTATCTACTATGGTTTTCTCCATGGTAGTTGGAAGGACGTGGATAAATGCTAACTACTATGGTTTTCTCCATGGTAGTTGGAAGGAAACGAATTAGAATCCTAACTACTATGGTTTCTCCATGGTAGTTGGAAGGACACGAAATAAAATCCTAACTTCTATGGTTTTTCCATGGTAGTTGGAAGGACACGAAATAGAATCCTAACTACTATGGTTTTCTCCATGGTAGTTGGAAGGACGTGAAAAAATGCTAAGTACTATGGTTTTCTCCATGGTAGTTGGAAGGACGTGAAAAAATGCTAACTACTATGTTTTTCTCCATGGTTGTTGGAAGGACACAAAATAGAATCCTAACTTCTATGGTTTTCTCCATGGTAGCTGGAAGGACAGGAAATAGAATCCTATCTACTATGGTTTTCTCCATGGTAGTTGGAAGGACGTGAAAAAATGCTAACTACTATGTTTTTCTCCATGGTTGTTGGAAGGACACAAAATAGAATCCTAACTTCTATGGTTTTCTCCATGGTAGCTGGAAGGACAGGAAATAGAATCCTATCTACTATGGTTTTCTCCATGGTAATTGGAAGGACGTGAAAAAAATTCTAACTACTATGGTTTTCTCCATGGTAATTGGAAGGACACGAAATAGAATCCTAACTACTATGGTTTTCTCCATTGTAGCTGGAAGGCAGGAAATAGAATCCTATCTACTATGGTTTTCTCCATGGTAGTTGGAAGGACGTGAAAAAAATGCTAACTACTATGGTTTTCTCCATGGTAGTTGGAAGGACGTGAAAAAATGCTAACTACTATGGTTTTCTCCATGGTAGTTGGAAGGACGTGAAAATATGCTAAAAACTATTGTTTTCTCCATGGGAGGTGGAAGGACACGAAATAGAATCCTAACTTCTATGGTTTTCTCCATGGTAGCTGGAAGGACAGGAAATAGAATCCTATCTACAATGGTTTTCTCCATGGTAGTTGGAAGGACGTGAAAAAATGCTAACTACTATGTTTTTCTAAATGGTAGTTGGAAGGACACGAAATAAAATCCTAACTTCTATGGTTTTTCCATGGTAGCTGGAAGGACAGGAAATAGAATCCTATCTACTATGGTTTTCTCCATGGTAGTTGGAAGGATGTGAAAAAATGCTAACTACTATGTTTTTCTCCATGGTAGTTGGAAGGACACAAAATAGAATATTAACTACTATGGTTTTTCCATGGTAGTTGGAAGGACACGAAATAGAATCCTAACTTCTATTGTTTTCTCCATGGTAGCTGGAAGGACAGGAAATAGAATCCTATCTACTATGGTTTTCTCCATGGTAGTTGGAAGGACGTGAGAAAATGCTAACTACTATGGTTTTCTCCATGGTAGTTGGAATTACACGAAATAGAATCCTAACTACTATGGTTTCTCCATGGTAGTTGGAAGGACACGAAATAAAATCCTAACTTCTATGGTTTTTCCATGGTAGTAGGAAGGACACGAAATAGAATCCTAACTACTAAGGTTTTCTCCATGGTAGTTGGAAGGACGTGAAAAAAATGCAAAGTACTATGGTTTTCTCCATGGTAGTTGGAAGGACGTGATAAAATGCTAACTACTATGTTTTTCTCCATGGTAGTTTGAAGGACACAAAATAGAATCCTAACTTCTATGGTTTTCTCCATGGTAGCTGGAAGGACAGGAAATAGAATCCTATCTACTATGGTTTTCTCCATGGTAGTTGGAAGGATGTGAAAAAATGCTAACTACTATGTTTTTCTCCATGGTAGTTGGAAGGACACAAAATAGAATCCTAACTTCTATGGTTTTCTCCATGGTAGCTGGAAGGACAGGAAATAGAATCCTATCTACTATGGTTTTCTCCATTGATAGTTGGAAGGACGTGAAAAAATGCTAACTACTATGGTTTTCTCCATGGTACTTGGAAGGACGTGGAAAAAATGCTAAGTACTATGGTTTTCTCCATGGTAGTTGGAAGGACACGAAATAGAATCCTAACTACTATGGTTTTCTCCATGGTAGTTGGAAGGACACGAAATAGAATCCTAACTACTATGGTTTTTCCATGGTAGTTGGAAGGACACGAAATAGAATCCTAACTACTATGGGAAATGGAATCCTAACTACTATGGTTTTCTCCATGGTAGTTGGAAGGACGTGAAAAAAATGCTAAGTACTATGGTTTTCTCCATGGTAGTTGGAAGGACGTGAAAAAATGCTAACTACTATGGTTTTCTCCATGGTAGTTGGAAGGACACGAAATAGAATCCTAACTACTATGGTTTCTCCATGGTAGTTGGAAGGACACGAAATAAAATCCTAACTTCTATGGTTTTTCCATGGTAGTTGGAAGGACACGAAATAGAATCCTAACTACTATGGTTTTCTCCATAGTAGTAGGAAGGACGTGAAAAAATGCTAAGTACTATGGTTTTCTCCATGGTAGTTGGAAGGACGTGAAAAAATGCTAACTACTATGGTTTTCTCCATGGTAGTTGGAAGGACACAAAATAGAATCCTAACTTCTATGGTTTTCTCCATGGTAGCTGGAAGGACAGGAAATAGAATCCTATCTACTATGGTTTTCTCCATGGTAGTTGGAAGGACGTGAAAAAATGCTAACTACTATGGTTTTTTCCATGGTAGTTGGAAGGACACGAAATAGAATCCTAACTACTATGGTTTCTCCATGGTAGTTGGAAGGACACGAAATAATATCCTAACTTCTATGGTTTTTCCATGGTAGTTGGAAGGACACGAAATAGAATCCTAACTACTATGGTTTTCTCCATGGTAGTTGGAAGGACGTGAAAAAAATGCTAAGTACTATGGTTTTCTCCATGGTAGTTGGAAGGACGTGAAAAAATGCTAACTACTATGTTTTTCTCCATGGTAGTTGGAAGGACACAAAATACAATCCTAACTTCTATGGTTTTCTCCATGGTAGCTGGAAGGACAGGAAATAGAATCCTATCTACTATGGTTTTCTCCATGGTAGTTGGAAGGACGTGAAAAAAATGCTAACTACTATGGTTTTCTCCATGGTAGTTGGAAGGACTTGAAAAAAATGCTAAGTACTATGGTTTTCGCCATGGTAGTTGGAAGGACGTGAAAAATGCTAACTACTATGTTTTTCTCCATGGTAGTTTGAAGGACACAAAATAGAATCCAAACTTCTATGGGTTTTCCATGGTAGTTGGAAGGACACGAAATAGAATCCTAACTACTATGGTTTTCTCCATGGTAGTTGGAAGGACACGAATAGAATCCTAACTTCTATGGTTTTCTCCATGGTAGCTGGAAGGACAGGAAATAGAATCCTATCTACAATGGTTTTCTCCATGGTAGTTGGAAGGACGAAAAAAAATGCTAACTACTATGGTTTTCTCCATGGTAGTTGGAAAGATGTGAAAAAATGCTAACTACTATGGTTTTCTCTATGGTAGTTGGACGGACTCGAAATAGAATCCTAACTACTATGGTTTCTCCATGGTAGTTGGAAGGACACGAAATAAAATCCTAACTTCTATGGTTTTTCCATGGTAGTTGGAAGGACACGAAATAGAATCCTAACTACTATGGTTTTCTCCATAGTAGTAGGAAGGACGTGAAAAAATGCTAAGTACTATGGTTTTCTCCATGGTAGTTGGAAGGACGTGAAAAAAAGCTAACTACTATGGTTTTCTCCATGGTAGTTGGAAGGACACAAAATAGAATCCTAACTTCTATGGTTTTCTCCATGGTAGCTGGAAGGACAGGAAATAGAATCCTATCTACTATGGTTTTCTCCATGGTAGTTGGAAGGACGTGAAAAAATGCTAACTACTATGGTTTTTTCCATGGTAGTTGGAAGGACACGAAATAGAATCCTAACTACTATGGTTTCTCCATGGTAGTTGGAAGGACACGAAATAATATCCTAACTTCTATGGTTTTTCCATGGTAGTTGGAAGGACACGAAATAGAATCCTAACTACTATGGTTTTCTCCATGGTAGTTGGAAGGACGTGAAAAAAATGCTAAGTACTATGGTTTTCTCCATGGTAGTTGGAAGGACGTGAAAAAATGCTAACTACTATGTTTTTCTCCATGGTAGTTGGAAGGACACAAAATACAATCCTAACTTCTATGGTTTTCTCCATGGTAGCTGGAAGGACAGGAAATAGAATCCTATCTACTATGGTTTTCTCCATGGTAGTTGGAAGGACGTGAAAAAAATGCTAACTACTATGGTTTTCTCCATGGTAGTTGGAAGGACTTGAAAAAAATGCTAAGTACTATGGTTTTCGCCATGGTAGTTGGAAGGACGTGAAAAATGCTAACTACTATGTTTTTCTCCATGGTAGTTTGAAGGACACAAAATAGAATCCAAACTTCTATGGGTTTTCCATGGTAGTTGGAAGGACACGAAATAGAATCCTAACTACTATGGTTTTCTCCATGGTAGTTGGAAGGACACGAATAGAATCCTAACTTCTATGGTTTTCTCCATGGTAGCTGGAAGGACAGGAAATAGAATCCTATCTACAATGGTTTTCTCCATGGTAGTTGGAAGGACGAAAAAAAAATGCTAACTACTATGGTTTTCTCCATGGTAGTTGGAAAGATGTGAAAAAATGCTAACTACTATGGTTTTCTCTATGGTAGTTGGACGGACTCGAAATAGAATCCTAACTTCTATGGTTTTCTCCATGGTAGCTGGAAGGACAGGAAATAGAATCCTATCAACAATGGTTTTCTGCATGGTAGTTGGAAGGACGTGAAAAAATACTAACTACTATGGTTTTCTCCATGGTAATTGGAAGGACACGAAATAGAATCCTAACTACTATGGTTTCTCCATGGTAGTTGGAAGGACACGAAATAAAATCCTAACTTCTATGGTTTTTCCATGGTAGTTGGAAGGACACGAAATAGAATCCTAACTACTATGGTTTTCTCCATGGTAGCTGGAAGGACAGGAAATAGAATCCTATCAACAATGGTTTTCTGCATGGTAGTTGGAAGGACGTGAAAAAAATGCTAACTACTATGGTTTTCTCCATGGTAGTTGGAAGGACATGAAAAAAATGTTAACTACTATGGTTTTCTCCATGGTAGTTGGAAGGACGTGAAAAAAATGCTAACTACTATGGTTTTCTCCATGGTATTTGGAAGGACGTGAAAAAATGATAGGTACTATGGTTTTCTCCATGGTAGTTGGAAGGACGTGAAAAAAATGCTAACTACTATGGTTTTCCATGGTAGTTGGAAGGACACGAAATAGAATCCTAACTACTATGGTTTTCTCCATGGTAGTTGGAAGGACACGAAATAGAATCCTAACTTCTATGGTTTTCTCCATGGTAGTTGGAAGGACACGAAATAAAATCCTAACTTCTATGGTTTTCTCCATGGTAGTTGGAAGGACACGAAATAAAATCCTAACTTCTATGGTTTTCTCCATGGTAGCTGGAAGGACACGAAATAAAATCCTAACTTCTATGGTTTTCCATGGTAGTTGGAAGGACACGAAATAGAATCCTAACTACTATGGTTTTCTCCATGGTAGTTGGAAGGACACGAAATAGAATCCTAACTTCTATGGTTTTCTCCATGGTAGTTGGAAGGACACGAAATAAAATCCTAACTTCTATGGTTTTTCCATGGTAGTTGGTAGGACACGAAATAGAATCCTAACTACTATGGTTTCCTCCATGGTAGTTGGAAGTACATGAAATAGAATCCTAACTACTATGGTTTTTCCATGGTAGTTGGAAGGACACGAAATAGAATCCTAACTACTATGGTTTTTCCATGGTAGTTGGAAGGACACGAAATAGAATCCTAACTACTATGGTTTTTCCATGGTAGTTGGAAGGACACGAAATAGAATCCTAACTACTATGGTTTTTCCCTGGTAGTTGGAAGGACACGAAATAGAATCCTAACTACTATGGTTTTTCCCTGGTAGTTGGAAGGACACAAAATAGAATCTTAACTTCTATGGTTTTCTCCATGGTAGCTGGAAGGACAGGAAATACAATCCTATCTACTATGGTTTTCTCCATGGTAGTTGGAAGGACGTGAAAAAATGCTAACTACTATGATTTTCTCCATGGTAGTTGGAAGGAAACGAAATAGAATCCTAACTACTATGGTTTCTCCATGGTAGTTGGAAGGACACGAAATAAAATCCTAACTTCTATGGTTTTCCATGGTAGTTGGAAGGACACGAAATAGAATCCTAACTACTATGGTTTTCTCCATGGTAGTTGGAAGGACGTGAAAAAAATGCTAAGTACTATGGTTTTACCATGGTAGTTGGAAGGACGTGAAAAAATGCTAACTACTATGTTTTTCTCCATGGTTGTTGGAAGGACACAAAATAGAATCCTAACTTCTATGGTTTTCTCCATTGTAGTTGGAAGGACAGGAAATAGAATCCTATCTACTATGGTTTTCTCCATGTTAGTTGGAAGGACGTGAAAAAATGCTAACTACTATGTTTTTCTCCATGGTAGTTGGAAGGACACAAAATAGAATCCTAACTTCTATGGTTTTCTCCATGGTAGCTGGAAGGACAGGAAATAGAATCCTATCTACTATGGTTTTCTCCATGGTAGTTGGAAGGACGTGAAAAAATGCTAACTACTATGGTTTTCTCCATGGTAGTTGGAAGGAAACGAAATAGAATCCTAACTACTATGGTTTCTCCATGGTAGTTGGAAGGACACGAAATAAAATCCTAACTTCTATGGTTTTTCCATGGTAGTTGGAAGGACACGAAATAGAATCCTAACTACTATGGTTTTCTCCATGGTAGTTGGAAGGACGTGAAAAAAATGCTAAGTACTATGGTTTTCTCCATGGTAGTTGGAAGGACGTGAAAAAATGCTAACTGCTATGTTTTTCTCCATGGTTGTTGGAAGGACACAAAATAGAATCCTAACTTCTATGGTTTTCTCCATGGTAGCTGGAAGGACAGGAAATAGAATCCTATCTACTATGGTTTTCTCCATGGTAGTTGGAAGGACACGAAATAGAATCCTAACTACTATGGTTTTTCCATGGTAGTTGGAAGGACACGAAATAGAATCCTAACTTCTATGGTTTTCTCCATGGTAGCTGGAAGGACACCAAATAAAATCCTAACTTCTATGGTTTTTCCATGGTAGTTGGAAGGACACGAAATAGAATCCTAACTTCTATGGTTTTCTCCATGGTAGCTGGAAGGACACGAAATAAAATCCTAACTTCTATGGTTTTCCATGGTAGTTGGAAGGACACGAAATAGAATCCTAACTACTATGGTTTTCTCCATGGTAGTTGGAAGGACACGAAATAGAATCCTAACTTCTATGGTTTTCTCCATGGTAGTTGGAAGGACACGAAATAAAATCCTATCTTCTATGGTTTTCCATAGTAGTTGGTAGGACACGAAATAGAATCCTAACTACTATGGTTTTCTCCATGGTAGTTGGAAGTACATGAAATAGAATCCTAACTACTATGGTTTTTCCATGGTAGTTGGAAGGACACGAAATAGAATCCTAACTACTATGGTTTTTCCATGGTAGTTGGAAGGACACGAAATAGAATCCTAACTACTATGGTTTTTCCCTGGTAGTTGGAAGGACACGAAATAGAATCCTAACTACTATGGTTTTTCCCTGGTAGTTGGAAGGACACAAAATAGAATCCTAACTTCTATGGTTTTCTCCATGGTAGCTGGAAGGACAGGAAATACAATCCTATCTACTATGGTTTTCTCCATGGTAGTTGGAAGGACGTGAAAAAATGCTAACTACTATGATTTTCTCCATGGTAGTTGGAAGGAAACGAAATAGAATCCTAACTACTATGGTTTCTCCATGGTAGTTGGAAGGACACGAAATAAAATCCTAACTTCTATGGTTTTTCCATGGTAGTTGGAAGGACACGAAATAGAATCCTAACTACTATGGTTTTCTTCATGGTAGTTGGAAGGACGTGAAAAAAATGCTAAGTACTATGGTTTTACCATGGTAGTTGGAAGGACGTGAAAAAATGCTAACTACTATGTTTTTCTCCATGGTTGTTGGAAGGACACAAAATAGAATCCTAACTTCTATGGTTTTCTCCATTGTAGTTGGAAGGACAGGAAATAGAATCCTATCTACTATGGTTTTCTCCATGTTAGTTGGAAGGACGTGAAAAAATGCTAACTACTATGTTTTTCTCCATGGTAGTTGGAAGGACACAAAATAGAATCCTAACTTCTATGGTTTTCTCCATGGTAGCTGGAAGGACAGGAAATAGAATCCTATCTACTATGGTTTTCTCCATGGTAGTTGGAAGGACGTGAAAAAAATGCTAACTACTATGGTTTTCTCCATGGTAGTTGGAAGGACGTGAAAAAATGCTAACTACTATGTTTTTCTCCATGGTTGTTGGAAGGACACAAAATAGAATCCTAACTTCTATGGTTTTCTCCATGGTAGCTGGAAGGACAGGAAATAGAATCCTATCTACTATGGTTTTCTCCATGGTAATTGGAAGGACGTGAAAAAATGCTAACTACTATGGTTTTCTCCATGGTAATTGGAAGGACGTGAAAAAATGCTAACTACTATGGTTTTCTCCATGGTAATTGGAAGGACACGAAATAGAATCCTAACTACTATGGTTTCTCCATGGTAGTTGGAAGGTCACGAAATAAAATCCTAACTTCTATGGTTTTTCCATGATAGTTGGAAGGACACGAAATAGAATCCTAACTACTATGGTTTTTCCATGGTAGTTGGAAGGACACGAAATAGAATCCTAACTACTGTGGTTTTCTCCATGGTAGTTGGACGTACACGAAATAGAATCCTAACTACTATTGGTTTTCCATGGTAGTTGGAAGGACACGTAATTGAGTCCTAGCTACTATGGTTTTCTCCATGGTAGCTGGAAGGACAGGAAATAGAATCCTATCTACAATGGTTTTGTCCATGGTAACTGGAAGGACGTGAAAAAATGCTAACTACTATGGTTTTCTCCATGGTAATTGGAAGGACGTGAAAAAATTCTAACTACTAGGGTTAACTCCATGGTAGTTTGAAGGGCACGAATTAGAATCCTAATTTCTATGGTTTTCTCCATGGTAGCTGGAAGGACAGGAAATAGAATCCTATCTACAATGGTTTGCTGCATGGTAGTTGGAAGGACGTGAAAAATGCTAACTACTATGGTTTTCTCCATGGTAATTGGAAGGACGTGAAAAAATGCTAACTACTATGGTTTTCTCCATGGTAGTTGGAAGGACACGAAATAAAATCCTAACTTCTATGGTTTTTCCATGGTAGTTGGAAGGACACGAAATAGAATCCTAACTACTATGGTTTTCTCCATAGTAGTAGGAAGGACGTGAAAAAATGCTAAGTACTATGGTTTTCTCCATGGTAGTTGGAAGGACGTGAAAAAATGCTAACTACTATGGTTTTCTCCATGGTAGTTGGAAGGACACAAAATAGAATCCTAACTTCTATGGTTTTCTCCATGGTAGCTGGAAGGACAGGAAATAGAATCCTATCTACTATGGTTTTCTCCATGGTAGTTGGAAGGACGTGAAAAAATGCTAACTACTATGGTTTTTTCCATGGTAGTTGGAAGGACACGAAATAGAATCCTAACTACTATGGTTTCTCCATGGTAGTTGGAAGGACACGAAATAATATCCTAACTTCTATGGTTTTTCCATGGTAGTTGGAAGGACACGAAATAGAATCCTAACTACTATGGTTTTCTCCATGGTAGTTGGAAGGACGTGAAAAAAATGCTAAGTACTATGGTTTTCTCCATGGTAGTTGGAAGGACGTGAAAAAATGCTAACTACTATGTTTTTCTCCATGGTAGTTGGAAGGACACAAAATACAATCCTAACTTCTATGGTTTTCTCCATGGTAGCTGGAAGGACAGGAAATAGAATCCTATCTACTATGGTTTTCTCCATGGTAGTTGGAAGGACGTGAAAAAAATGCTAACTACTATGGTTTTCTCCATGGTAGTTGGAAGGACTTGAAAAAATGCTAAGTACTATGGTTTTCGCCATGGTAGTTGGAAGGACGTGAAAAATGCTAACTACTATGTTTTTCTCCATGGTAGTTTGAAGGACACAAAATAGAATCCAAACTTCTATGGGTTTTCCATGGTAGTTGGAAGGACACGAAATAGAATCCTAACTACTATGGTTTTCTCCATGGTAGTTGGAAGGACACGAATAGAATCCTAACTTCTATGGTTTTCTCCATGGTAGCTGGAAGGACAGGAAATAGAATCCTATCTACAATGGTTTTCTCCATGGTAGTTGGAAGGACGAAAAAAAAATGCTAACTACTATGGTTTTCTCCATGGTAGTTGGAAAGATGTGAAAAAATGCTAACTACTATGGTTTTCTCTATGGTAGTTGGACGGATTCGAAATAGAATCCTAACTACTATGGTTTCTCCATGGTAGTTGGAAGGACACGAAATAAAATCCTAACTTCTATGGTTTTTCCATGGTAGTTGGAAGGACACGAAATAGAATCCTAACTACTATGGTTTTCTCCATAGTAGTAGGAAGGACGTGAAAAAATGCTAAGTACTATGGTTTTCTCCATGGTAGTTGGAAGGACGTGAAAAAAAGCTAACTACTATGGTTTTCTCCATGGTAGTTGGAAGGACACAAAATAGAATCCTAACTTCTATGGTTTTCTCCATGGTAGCTGGAAGGACAGGAAATAGAATCCTATCTACTATGGTTTTCTCCATGGTAGTTGGAAGGACGTGAAAAAATGCTAACTACTATGGTTTTTTCCATGGTAGTTGGAAGGACACGAAATAGAATCCTAACTACTATGGTTTCTCCATGGTAGTTGGAAGGACACGAAATAATATCCTAACTTCTATGGTTTTTCCATGGTAGTTGGAAGGACACGAAATAGAATCCTAACTACTATGGTTTTCTCCATGGTAGTTGGAAGGACGTGAAAAAAATGCTAAGTACTATGGTTTTCTCCATGGTAGTTGGAAGGACGTGAAAAAATGCTAACTACTATGTTTTTCTCCATGGTAGTTGGAAGGACACAAAATACAATCCTAACTTCTATGGTTTTCTCCATGGTAGCTGGAAGGACAGGAAATAGAATCCTATCTACTATGGTTTTCTCCATGGTAGTTGGAAGGACGTGAAAAAAATGCTAACTACTATGGTTTTCTCCATGGTAGTTGGAAGGACTTGAAAAAAATGCTAAGTACTATGGTTTTCGCCATGGTAGTTGGAAGGACGTGAAAAATGCTAACTACTATGTTTTTCTCCATGGTAGTTTGAAGGACACAAAATAGAATCCAAACTTCTATGGGTTTTCCATGGTAGTTGGAAGGACACGAAATAGAATCCTAACTACTATGGTTTTCTCCATGGTAGTTGGAAGGACACGAATAGAATCCTAACTTCTATGGTTTTCTCCATGGTAGCTGGAAGGACAGGAAATAGAATCCTATCTACAATGGTTTTCTCCATGGTAGTTGGAAGGACGAAAAAAAAATGCTAACTACTATGGTTTTCTCCATGGTAGTTGGAAAGATGTGAAAAAATGCTAACTACTATGGTTTTCTCTATGGTAGTTGGACGGACTCGAAATAGAATCCTAACTTCTATGGTTTTCTCCATGGTAGCTGGAAGGACAGGAAATAGAATCCTATCAACAATGGTTTTCTGCATGGTAGTTGGAAGGACGTGAAAAAATACTATCTACTATGGTTTTCTCCATGGTAATTGGAAGGACACGAAATAGAATCCTAACTACTATGGTTTCTCCATGGTAGTTGGAAGGACACGAAATAAAATCCTAACTTCTATGGTTTTTCCATGGTAGTTGGAAGGACACGAAATAGAATCCTAACTACTATGGTTTTCTCCATGGTAGCTGGAAGGACAGGAAATAGAATCCTATCAACAATGGTTTTCTGCATGGTAGTTGGAAGGACGTGAAAAAAATGCTAACTACTATGGTTTTCTCCATGGTAGTTGGAAGGACATGAAAAAAATGTTAACTACTATGGTTTTCTCCATGGTAGTTGGAAGGACGTGAAAAAAATGCTAACTACTATGGTTTTCTCCATGGTATTTGGAAGGACGTGAAAAAATGATAGGTACTATGGTTTTCTCCATGGTAGTTGGAAGGACGTGAAAAAAATGCTAACTACTATGGTTTTCCATGGTAGTTGGAAGGACACGAAATAGAATCCTAACTACTATGGTTTTCTCCATGGTAGTTGGAAGGACACGAAATAGAATCCTAACTTCTATGGTTTTCTCCATGGTAGTTGGAAGGACACGAAATAAAATCCTAACTTCTATGGTTTTCTCCATGGTAGTTGGAAGGACACGAAATAAAATCCTAACTTCTATGGTTTTCTCCATGGTAGCTGGAAGGACACGAAATAAAATCCTAACTTCTATGGTTTTCCATGGTAGTTGGAAGGACACGAAATAGAATCCTAACTTCTATGGTTTTCTCCATGGTAGTTGGAAGGACACGAAATAAAATCCTAACTTCTATGGTTTTTCCATGGTAGTTGGTAGGACACGAAATAGAATCCTAACTACTATGGTTTCCTCCATGGTAGTTGGAAGTACATGAAATAGAATCCTAACTACTATGGTTTTTCCATGGTAGTTGGAAGGACACGAAATAGAATCCTAACTACTATGGTTTTTCCATGGTAGTTGGAAGGACACGAAATAGAATCCTAACTACTATGGTTTTTCCATGGTAGTTGGAAGGACACGAAATAGAATCCTAACTACTATGGTTTTTCCCTGGTAGTTGGAAGGACACGAAATAGAATCCTAACTACTATGGTTTTTCCCTGGTAGTTGGAAGGACACAAAATAGAATCTTAACTTCTATGGTTTTCTCCATGGTAGCTGGAAGGACAGGAAATACAATCCTATCTACTATGGTTTTCTCCATGGTAGTTGGAAGGACGTGAAAAAATGCTAACTACTATGATTTTCTCCATGGTAGTTGGAAGGACGTGAAAAAATGCTAACTACTATGATTTTCTCCATGGTAGTTGGAAGGAAACGAAATAGAATCCTAACTACTATGGTTTCTCCATGGTAGTTGGAAGGACACGAAATAAAATCCTAACTTCTATGGTTTTCCATGGTAGTTGGAAGGACACGAAATAGAATCCTAACTACTATGGTTTTCTCCATGGTAGTTGGAAGGACGTGAAAAAAATGCTAAGTACTATGGTTTTACCATGGTAGTTGGAAGGACGTGAAAAAATGCTAACTACTATGTTTTTCTCCATGGTTGTTGGAAGGACACAAAATAGAATCCTAACTTCTATGGTTTTCTCCATTGTAGTTGGAAGGACAGGAAATAGAATCCTATCTACTATGGTTTTCTCCATGTTAGTTGGAAGGACGTGAAAAAATGCTAACTACTATGTTTTTCTCCATGGTAGTTGGAAGGACACAAAATAGAATCCTAACTTCTATGGTTTTCTCCATGGTAGCTGGAAGGACAGGAAATAGAATCCTATCTACTATGGTTTTCTCCATGGTAGTTGGAAGGACGTGAAAAAATGCTAACTACTATGGTTTTCTCCATGGTAGTTGGAAGGAAACGAAATAGAATCCTAACTACTATGGTTTCTCCATGGTAGTTGGAAGGACACGAAATAAAATCCTAACTTCTATGGTTTTTCCATGGTAGTTGGAAGGACACGAAATAGAATCCTAACTACTATGGTTTTCTCCATGGTAGTTGGAAGGACGTGAAAAAAATGCTAAGTACTATGGTTTTCTCCATGGTAGTTGGAAGGACGTGAAAAAATGCTAACTGCTATGTTTTTCTCCATGGTTGTTGGAAGGACACAAAATAGAATCCTAACTTCTATGGTTTTCTCCATGGTAGCTGGAAGGACAGGAAATAGAATCCTATCTACTATGGTTTTCTCCATGGTAGTTGGAAGGACACGAAATAGAATCCTAACTACTATGGTTTTTCCATGGTAGTTGGAAGGACACGAAATAGAATCCTAACTTCTATGGTTTTCTCCATGGTAGCTGGAAGGACACCAAATAAAATCCTAACTTCTATGGTTTTTCCATGGTAGTTGGAAGGACACGAAATAGAATCCTAACTTCTATGGTTTTCTCCATGGTAGCTGGAAGGACACGAAATAAAATCCTAACTTCTATGGTTTTCCATGGTAGTTGGAAGGACACGAAATAGAATCCTAACTACTATGGTTTTCTCCATGGTAGTTGGAAGGACACGAAATAGAATCCTAACTTCTATGGTTTTCTCCATGGTAGTTGGAAGGACACGAAATAAAATCCTATCTTCTATGGTTTTCCATAGTAGTTGGTAGGACACGAAATAGAATCCTAACTACTATGGTTTTCTCCATGGTAGTTGGAAGTACATGAAATAGAATCCTAACTACTATGGTTTTTCCATGGTAGTTGGAAGGACACGAAATAGAATCCTAACTACTATGGTTTTTCCATGGTAGTTGGAAGGACACGAAATAGAATCCTAACTACTATTGTTTTTCCCTGGTAGTTGGAAGGACACGAAATAGAATCCTAACTACTATGGTTTTTCCCTGGTAGTTGGAAGGACACAAAATAGAATCCTAACTTCTATGGTTTTCTCCATGGTAGCTGGAAGGACAGGAAATACAATCCTATCTACTATGGTTTTCTCCATGGTAGTTGGAAGGACGTGAAAAAATGCTAACTACTATGATTTTCTCCATGGTAGTTGGAAGGAAACGAAATAGAATCCTAACTACTATGGTTTCTCCATGGTAGTTGGAAGGACACGAAATAAAATCCTAACTTCTATGGTTTTTCCATGGTAGTTGGAAGGACACGAAATAGAATCCTAACTACTATGGTTTTCTTCATGGTAGTTGGAAGGACGTGAAAAAAATGCTAAGTACTATGGTTTTACCATGGTAGTTGGAAGGACGTGAAAAAATGCTAACTACTATGTTTTTCTCCATGGTTGTTGGAAGGACACAAAATAGAATCCTAACTTCTATGGTTTTCTCCATTGTAGTTGGAAGGACAGGAAATAGAATCCTATCTACTATGGTTTTCTCCATGTTAGTTGGAAGGACGTGAAAAAATGCTAACTACTATGTTTTTCTCCATGGTAGTTGGAAGGACACAAAATAGAATCCTAACTTCTATGGTTTTCTCCATGGTAGCTGGAAGGACAGGAAATAGAATCCTATCTACTATGGTTTTCTCCATGGTAGTTGGAAGGACGTGAAAAAAATGCTAACTACTATGGTTTTCTCCATGGTAGTTGGAAGGACGTGAAAAAATGCTAACTACTATGTTTTTCTCCATGGTTGTTGGAAGGACACAAAATAGAATCCTAACTTCTATGGTTTTCTCCATGGTAGCTGGAAGGACAGGAAATAGAATCCTATCTACTATGGTTTTCTCCATGGTAATTGGAAGGACGTGAAAAAATGCTAACTACTATGGTTTTCTCCATGGTAATTGGAAGGACGTGAAAAAATGCTAACTACTATGGTTTTCTCCATGGTAATTGGAAGGACACGAAATAGAATCCTAACTACTATGGTTTCTCCATGGTAGTTGGAAGGTCACGAAATAAAATCCTAACTTCTATGGTTTTTCCATGATAGTTGGAAGGACACGAAATAGAATCCTAACTACTATGGTTTTTCCATGGTAGTTGGAAGGACACGAAATAGAATCCTAACTACTGTGGTTTTCTCCATGGTAGTTGGACGTACACGAAATAGAATCCTAACTACTATGGTTTTTCCATGGTAGTTGGAAGGACACGTAATTGAGTCCTAACTACTATGGTTTTCTCCATGGTAGCTGGAAGGACAGGAAATAGAATCCTATCTACAATGGTTTTGTCCATGGTAACTGGAAGGACGTGAAAAAATGCTATCTACTATGGTTTTCTCCATGGTAATTGGAAGGACGTGAAAAATTCTAACTACTAGGGTTAACTCCATGGTAGTTTGAAGGGCACGAATTAGAATCCTAATTTCTATGGTTTTCTCCATGGTAGCTGGAAGGACAGGAAATAGAATCCTATCTACAATGGTTTGCTGCATGGTAGTTGGAAGGACGTGAAAAATGCTAACTACTATGGTTTTCTCCATGGTAATTGGAAGGACGTGAAAAAATGCTAACTACTATGGTTTTCTCCATGGTAATTGGAAGGACACGAAATAGAATCCTAACTACTATGGTTTCTCCATGGTAGTTGGTAGGACACGAAATAGAATCCTAACTACTATGGTTTTCTCCATGGTAGCTGGAAGGACAGGAAATAGAATCCTATCTACTATGGTTTTTCCATGGTAGTTGGAAGGACACGAAATAGAATCCTAACTACTATGGTTTTCTCCTTGGTAGTTGGAAGGACGTGAAAAAAATGCTAAGTACTATGGTTTTCTCCATGGTAGTTGGAAGGACGTGAAAAAATGCTAACTACTATGTTTTTCTCCATGGTAGTTTGAAGGACACAAAATAGAATCCTAACTTCTATGGTTTTCTCCATGGTAGCTGGAAGGACAGGAAATAGAATCCTATCTACTATGGTTTTCTCCATGGTAGTTGGAAGGATGTGAAAAAATGCTAACTACTATGTTTTTCTCCATGGTAGTTGGAAGGACACAAAATAGAATCCTAACTTCTATGGTTTTCTCCATGGTAGCTGGAAGGACAGGAAATAGAATCCTATCTACTATGGTTTTCTCCATTGATAGTCGGAAGGACGTGAAAAAATGCTAACTACTATGGTTTTCTCCATGGTACTTGGAAGGACGTGGAAAAAATGCTAAGTACTATGGTTTTCTCCATGGTAGTTGGAAGGACACAAAATAGAATCCTAACTTCTATGGTTTTCTCCATGGTAGCTGGAAGGACTGGAAATAGAATCCTATCTACTATGGTTTTCTCCATGGTAGTTGGAAGGATGTGAAAAAATGCTAACTACTATGTTTTTCTCCATTGTAGTTGGAAGGACACGAAATAGAATCCTAACTACTATAGTTTTCTCCATGGTAGTTGGAAGGACACGAAATAGAATCCTAACTACTATGGTTTTTCCATGGTAGTTGGAAGGACACGAAATAGAATCCTAACTACTATGGGAAATGGAATCCTAACTACCATGGTTTTCTCCATGGTAGTTGGAAGGACGTGAAAAAAATGCTAAGTACTATGGTTTTCTCCATGGTAGTTGGAAGGACGTGAAAAAATGCTAACTACTATGGTTTTCTCCATGGTAGTTGGAAGGACACGAAATAGAATCCTAACTACTATGGTTTCTCCATGGTAGTTGGAAGGACACGAAATAAAATCCTAACTTCTATGGTTTTTCCATGGTAGTTGGAAGGACACGAAATAGAATCCTAACTACTATGGTTTTCTCCATAGTAGTAGGAAGGACGTGAAAAAATGCTAAGTACTATGGTTTTCTCCATGGTAGTTGGAAGGATGTGAAAAAATGCTAACTACTATGTTTTTCTCCATGGTAGTTGGAAGGACACAAAATAGAATCCTAACTTCTATGGTTTTCTCCATGGTAGCTGGAAGGACAGGAAATAGAATCCTATCTACTATGGTTTTCTCCATTGATAGTTGGAAGGACGTGAAAAAATGCTAACTACTATGGTTTTCTCCATGGTACTTGGAAGGACGTGGAAAAAATGCTAAGTACTATGGTTTTCTCCATGGTAGTTGGAAGGACACGAAATAGAATCCTAACTACTATGGTTTTCTCCATGGTAGTTGGAAGGACACGAAATAGAATCCTAACTACTATGGTTTTTCCATGGTAGTTGGAAGGACACGAAATAGAATCTTAACTACTATGGGAAATGGAATCCTAACTACTATGGTTTTCTCCATGGTAGTTGGAAGGACGTGAAAAAAATGCTAAGTACTATGGTTTTCTCCATGGTAGTTGGAAGTACGTGAAAAAATGCTAACTACTATGGTTTTCTCCATGGTAGTTGGAAGGACACGAAATAGAATCCTAACTACTATGGTTTCTCCATGGTAGTTGGAAGGACACGAAATAAAATCCTAACTTCTATGGTTTTTCCATGGTAGTTGGAAGGACACGAAATAGAATCCTAACTACTATGGTTTTCTCCATAGTAGTAGGAAGGACGTGAAAAAATGCTAAGTACTATGGTTTTCTCCATGGTAGTTGGAAGGACGTGAAAAAATGCTAACTACTATGGTTTTCTCCATGGTAGTTGGAAGGACACAAAATAGAATCCTAACTTCTATGGTTTTCTCCATGGTAGCTGGAAGGACAGGAAATAGAATCCTATCTACTATGGTTTTCTCCATGGTAGTTGGAAGGACGTGAAAAAATGCTAACTACTATGGTTTTTTCCATGGTAGTTGGAAGGACACGAAATAGAATCCTAACTACTATGGTTTCTCCATGGTAGTTGGAAGGACACGAAATAATATCCTAACTTCTATGGTTTTTCCATGGTAGTTGGAAGGACACGAAATAGAATCCTAACTACTATGGTTTTCTCCATGGTAGTTGGAAGGACGTGAAAAAAATGCTAAGTACTATGGTTTTCTCCATGGTAGTTGGAAGGACGTGAAAAAATGCTAACTACTATGTTTTTCTCCATGGTTGTTGGAAGGACACAAAATACAATGGTAGTTGGAAGGACGTGAAAAAATGCTAACTACTATGTTTTTCTCCATGGTAGTTTGAAGGACACAAAATAGAATCCTAACTTCTATGGTTTTCTCCATGGTAGCTGGAAGGACAGGAAATAGAATCCTATCTACTATGGTTTTCTCCATGGTAGTTGGAAGGATGTGAAAAAATGCTAACTACTATGGTTTTCTCCATGGTAGCTGGAAGGACAGGAAATAGAATCCTATCTACTATGGTTTTCTCCATGGTAGTTGGAAGGACGTGAAAAAATGCTAACTACTATGGTTTTCTCCATGGTAGTTGGAAGGAAACGAAATAGAATCCTAACTACTATGGTTTCTCCATGGTAGTTGGAAGGACACGAAATAAAATCCTAACTTCTATGGTTTTTCCATGGTAGTTGGAAGGACACGAAATAGAATCCTAACTACTATGGTTTTCTCCATGGTAGTTGGAAGGACGTGAAAAAAATGCTAAGTACTATGGTTTTCTCCATGGTAGTTGGAAGGACGTGAAAAAATGCTAACTGCTATGTTTTTCTCCATGGTTGTTGGAAGGACACAAAATAGAATCCTAACTTCTATGGTTTTCTCCATGGTAGCTGGAAGGACAGGAAATAGAATCCTATCTACTATGGTTTTCTCCATGGTAGTTGGAAGGACACGAAATAGAATCCTAACTACTATGGTTTTTCCATGGTAGTTGGAAGGACACGAAATAGAATCCTAACTTCTATGGTTTTCTCCATGGTAGCTGGAAGGACACCAAATAAAATCCTAACTTCTATGGTTTTTCCATGGTAGTTGGAAGGACACGAAATAGAATCCTAACTTCTATGGTTTTCTCCATGGTAGCTGGAAGGACACGAAATAAAATCCTAACTTCTATGGTTTTCCATGGTAGTTGGAAGGACACGAAATAGAATCCTAACTACTATGGTTTTCTCCATGGTAGTTGGAAGGACACGAAATAGAATCCTAACTTCTATGGTTTTCTCCATGGTAGTTGGAAGGACACGAAATAAAATCCTATCTTCTATGGTTTTCCATAGTAGTTGGTAGGACACGAAATAGAATCCTAACTACTATGGTTTTCTCCATGGTAGTTGGAAGTACATGAAATAGAATCCTAACTACTATGGTTTTTCCATGGTAGTTGGAAGGACACGAAATAGAATCCTAACTACTATGGTTTTTCCATGGTAGTTGGAAGGACACGAAATAGAATCCTAACTACTATTGTTTTTCCCTGGTAGTTGGAAGGACACGAAATAGAATCCTAACTACTATGGTTTTTCCCTGGTAGTTGGAAGGACACAAAATAGAATCCTAACTTCTATGGTTTTCTCCATGGTAGCTGGAAGGACAGGAAATACAATCCTATCTACTATGGTTTTCTCCATGGTAGTTGGAAGGACGTGAAAAAATGCTAACTACTATGATTTTCTCCATGGTAGTTGGAAGGAAACGAAATAGAATCCTAACTACTATGGTTTCTCCATGGTAGTTGGAAGGACACGAAATAAAATCCTAACTTCTATGGTTTTTCCATGGTAGTTGGAAGGACACGAAATAGAATCCTAACTACTATGGTTTTCTTCATGGTAGTTGGAAGGACGTGAAAAAAATGCTAAGTACTATGGTTTTACCATGGTAGTTGGAAGGACGTGAAAAAATGCTAACTACTATGTTTTTCTCCATGGTTGTTGGAAGGACACAAAATAGAATCCTAACTTCTATGGTTTTCTCCATTGTAGTTGGAAGGACAGGAAATAGAATCCTATCTACTATGGTTTTCTCCATGTTAGTTGGAAGGACGTGAAAAAATGCTAACTACTATGTTTTTCTCCATGGTAGTTGGAAGGACACAAAATAGAATCCTAACTTCTATGGTTTTCTCCATGGTAGCTGGAAGGACAGGAAATAGAATCCTATCTACTATGGTTTTCTCCATGGTAGTTGGAAGGACGTGAAAAAAATGCTAACTACTATGGTTTTCTCCATGGTAGTTGGAAGGACGTGAAAAAATGCTAACTACTATGTTTTTCTCCATGGTTGTTGGAAGGACACAAAATAGAATCCTAACTTCTATGGTTTTCTCCATGGTAGCTGGAAGGACAGGAAATAGAATCCTATCTACTATGGTTTTCTCCATGGTAATTGGAAGGACGTGAAAAAATGCTAACTACTATGGTTTTCTCCATGGTAATTGGAAGGACGTGAAAAAATGCTAACTACTATGGTTTTCTCCATGGTAATTGGAAGGACACGAAATAGAATCCTAACTACTATGGTTTCTCCATGGTAGTTGGAAGGTCACGAAATAAAATCCTAACTTCTATGGTTTTTCCATGATAGTTGGAAGGACACGAAATAGAATCCTAACTACTATGGTTTTTCCATGGTAGTTGGAAGGACACGAAATAGAATCCTAACTACTGTGGTTTTCTCCATGGTAGTTGGACGTACACGAAATAGAATCCTAACTACTATGGTTTTTCCATGGTAGTTGGAAGGACACGTAATTGAGTCCTAACTACTATGGTTTTCTCCATGGTAGCTGGAAGGACAGGAAATAGAATCCTATCTACAATGGTTTTATCCATGGTAACTGGAAGGACGTGAAAAAATGCTAACTACTATGGTTTTCTCCATGGTAATTGGAAGGACGTGAAAAAATTCTAACTACTAGGGTTAACTCCATGGTAGTTTGAAGGGCACGAATTAGAATCCTAATTTCTATGGTTTTCTCCATGGTAGCTGGAAGGACAGGAAATAGAATCCTATCTACAATGGTTTGCTGCATGGTAGTTGGAAGGACGTGAAAAATGCTAACTACTATGGTTTTCTCCATGGTAATTGGAAGGACGTGAAAAAATGCTAACTACTATGGTTTTCTCCATGGTAATTGGAAGGACACGAAATAGAATCCTAACTACTATGGTTTCTCCATGGTAGTTGGTAGGACACGAAATAGAATCCTAACTACTATGGTTTTCTCCATGGTAGCTGGAAGGACAGGAAATAGAATCCTATCTACTATGGTTTTTCCATGGTAGTTGGAAGGACACGAAATAGAATCCTAACTACTATGGTTTTCTCCTTGGTAGTTGGAAGGACGTGAAAAAAATGCTAAGTACTATGGTTTTCTCCATGGTAGTTGGAAGGACGTGAAAAAATGCTAACTACTATGTTTTTCTCCATGGTAGTTTGAAGGACACAAAATAGAATCCTAACTTCTATGGTTTTCTCCATGGTAGCTGGAAGGACAGGAAATAGAATCCTATCTACTATGGTTTTCTCCATGGTAGTTGGAAGGATGTGAAAAAATGCTAACTACTATGTTTTTCTCCATGGTAGTTGGAAGGACACAAAATAGAATCCTAACTTCTATGGTTTTCTCCATGGTAGCTGGAAGGACAGGAAATAGAATCCTATCTACTATGGTTTTCTCCATTGATAGTCGGAAGGACGTGAAAAAATGCTAACTACTATGGTTTTCTCCATGGTACTTGGAAGGACGTGGAAAAAATGCTAAGTACTATGGTTTTCTCCATGGTAGTTGGAAGGACACAAAATAGAATCCTAACTTCTATGGTTTTCTCCATGGTAGCTGGAAGGACAGGAAATAGAATCCTATCTACTATGGTTTTCTCCATGGTAGTTGGAAGGATGTGAAAAAATGCTAACTACTATGTTTTTCTCCATTGTAGTTGGAAGGACACGAAATAGAATCCTAACTACTATAGTTTTCTCCATGGTAGTTGGAAGGACACGAAATAGAATCCTAACTACTATGGTTTTTCCATGGTAGTTGGAAGGACACGAAATAGAATCCTAACTACTATGGGAAATGGAATCCTAACTACCATGGTTTTCTCCATGGTAGTTGGAAGGACGTGAAAAAAATGCTAAGTACTATGGTTTTCTCCATGGTAGTTGGAAGGACGTGAAAAAATGCTAACTACTATGGTTTTCTCCATGGTAGTTGGAAGGACACGAAATAGAATCCTAACTACTATGGTTTCTCCATGGTAGTTGGAAGGACACGAAATAAAATCCTAACTTCTATGGTTTTTCCATGGTAGTTGGAAGGACACGAAATAGAATCCTAACTACTATGGTTTTCTCCATAGTAGTAGGAAGGACGTGAAAAAATGCTAAGTACTATGGTTTTCTCCATGGTAGTTGGAAGGATGTGAAAAAATGCTAACTACTATGTTTTTCCCCATGGTAGTTGGAAGGACACAAAATAGAATCCTAACTTCTATGGTTTTCTCCATGGTAGCTGGAAGGACAGGAAATAGAATCCTATCTACTATGGTTTTCTCCATTGATAGTTGGAAGGACGTGAAAAAATGCTAACTACTATGGTTTTCTCCATGGTACTTGGAAGGACGTGGAAAAAATGCTAAGTACTATGGTTTTCTCCATGGTAGTTGGAAGGACACGAAATAGAATCCTAACTACTATGGTTTTCTCCATGGTAGTTGGAAGGACACGAAATAGAATCCTAACTACTATGGTTTTTCCATGGTAGTTGGAAGGACACGAAATAGAATCCTAACTACTATGGGAAATGGAATCCTAACTACTATGGTTTTCTCCATGGTAGTTGGAAGGACGTGAAAAAAATGCTAAGTACTATGGTTTTCTCCATGGTAGTTGGAAGTACGTGAAAAAATGCTAACTACTATGGTTTTCTCCATGGTAGTTGGAAGGACACGAAATAGAATCCTAACTACTATGGTTTCTCCATGGTAGTTGGAAGGACACGAAATAAAATCCTAACTTCTATGGTTTTTCCATGGTAGTTGGAAGGACACGAAATAGAATCCTAACTACTATGGTTTTCTCCATAGTAGTAGGAAGGACGTGAAAAAATGCTAAGTACTATGGTTTTCTCCATGGTAGTTGGAAGGACGTGAAAAAATGCTAACTACTATGGTTTTCTCCATGGTAGTTGGAAGGACACAAAATAGAATCCTAACTTCTATGGTTTTCTCCATGGTAGCTGGAAGGACAGGAAATAGAATCCTATCTACTATGGTTTTCTCCATGGTAGTTGGAAGGACGTGAAAAAATGCTAACTACTATGGTTTTTTCCATGGTAGTTGGAAGGACACGAAATAGAATCCTAACTACTATGGTTTCTCCATGGTAGTTGGAAGGACACGAAATAATATCCTAACTTCTATGGTTTTTCCATGGTAGTTGGAAGGACACGAAATAGAATCCTAACTACTATGGTTTTCTCCATTGTAGCTGGAAGGCAGGAAATAGAATCCTATCTACTATGGTTTTCTCCATGGTAGTTGGAAGGACGTGAAAAAAATGCTAACTACTATGGTTTTCTCCATGGTAGTTGGAAGGACGTGAAAAAATGCTAACTACTATGGTTTTCTCCATGGTAGTTGGAAGGACGTGAAAATATGCTAAAAACTATTGTTTTCTCCATGGGAGGTGGAAGGACACGAAATAGAATCCTAACTTCTATGGTTTTCTCCATGGTAGCTGGAAGGACAGGAAATAGAATCCTATCTACAATGGTTTTCTCCATGGTAGTTGGAAGGACGTGAAAAAATGCTAACTACTATGTTTTTCTAAATGGTAGTTGGAAGGACACGAAATAAAATCCTAACTTCTATGGTTTTTCCATGGTAGCTGGAAGGACAGGAAATAGAATCCTATCTACTATGGTTTTCTCCATGGTAGTTGGAAGGATGTGAAAAAATGCTAACTACTATGTTTTTCTCCATGGTAGTTGGAAGGACACAAAATAGAATATTAACTACTATGGTTTTTCCATGGTAGTTGGAAGGACACGAAATAGAATCCTAACTTCTATTGTTTTCTCCATGGTAGCTGGAAGGACAGGAAATAGAATCCTATCTACTATGGTTTTCTCCATGGTAGTTGGAAGGACGTGAGAAAATGCTAACTACTATGGTTTTCTCCATGGTAGTTGGAAGGACACGAAATAGAATCCTAACTACTATGGTTTCTCCATGGTAGTTGGAAGGACACGAAATAAAATCCTAACTTCTATGGTTTTTCCATGGTAGTAGGAAGGACACGAAATAGAATCCTAACTACTAAGGTTTTCTCCATGGTAGTTGGAAGGACGTGAAAAAAATGCTAAGTACTATGGTTTTCTCCATGGTAGTTGGAAGGACGTGAAAAAATGCTAACTACTATGTTTTTCTCCATGGTAGTTTGAAGGACACAAAATAGAATCCTAACTTCTATGGTTTTCTCCATGGTAGCTGGAAGGACAGGAAATAGAATCCTATCTACTAAGGTTTTCTCCATGGTAGTTGGAAGGATGTGAAAAAATGCTAACTACTATGTTTTTCTCCATGGTAGTTGGAAGGACACAAAATAGAATCCTAACTTCTATGGTTTTCTCCATGGTAGCTGGAAGGACAGGAAATAGAATCCTATCTACTATGGTTTTCTCCATTGATAGTTGGAAGGACGTGAAAAAATGCTAACTACTATGGTTTTCTCCATGGTACTTGGAAGGACGTGGAAAAAATGCTAAGTACTATGGTTTTCTCCATGGTAGTTGGAAGGACACGAAATAGAATCCTAACTACTATGGTTTTCTCCATGGTAGTTGGAAGGACACGAAATAGAATCCTAACTACTATGGTTTTTCCATGGTAGTTGGAAGGACACGAAATAGAATCCTAACTACTATGGGAAATGGAATCCTAACTACTATGGTTTTCTCCATGGTAGTTGGAAGGACGTGAAAAAAATGCTAAGTACTATGGTTTTCTCCATGGTAGTTGGAAGGACGTGAAAAAATGCTAACTACTATGGTTTTCTCCATGGTAGTTGGAAGGACACGAAATAGAATCCTAACTACTATGGTTTCTCCATGGTAGTTGGAAGGACACGAAATAAAATCCTAACTTCTATGGTTTTTCCATGGTAGTTGGAAGGACACGAAATAGAATCCTAACTACTATGGTTTTCTCCATAGTAGTAGGAAGGACGTGAAAAAATGCTAAGTACTATGGTTTTCTCCATGGTAGTTGGAAGGACGTGAAAAAATGCTAACTACTATGGTTTTCTCCATGGTAGTTGGAAGGACACAAAATAGAATCCTAACTTCTATGGTTTTCTCCATGGTAGCTGGAAGGACAGGAAATAGAATCCTATCTACTATGGTTTTCTCCATGGTAGTTGGAAGGACGTGAAAAAATGCTAACTACTATGGTTTTTTCCATGGTAGTTGGAAGGACACGAAATAGAATCCTAACTACTATGGTTTCTCCATGGTAGTTGGAAGGACACGAAATAATATCCTAACTTCTATGGTTTTTCCATGGTAGTTGGAAGGACACGAAATAGAATCCTAACTACTATGGTTTTCTCCATGGTAGTTGGAAGGACGTGAAAAAAATGCTAAGTACTATGGTTTTCTCCATGGTAGTTGGAAGGACGTGAAAAAATGCTAACTACTATGTTTTTCTCCATGGTAGTTGGAAGGACACAAAATACAGTCCTAACTTCTATGGTTTTCTCCATGGTAGCTGGAAGGACAGGAAATAGAATCCTATCTACTATGGTTTTCTCCATGGTAGTTGGAAGGACGTGAAAAAAATGCTAACTACTATGGTTTTCTCCATGGTAGTTGGAAGGACTTGAAAAAAATGCTAAGTACTATGGTTTTTGCCATGGTAGTTGGAAGGACGTGAAAAATGCTAACTACTATGTTTTTCTCCATGGTAGTTTGAAGGACACAAAATAGAATCCAAACTTCTATGGGTTTTCCATGGTAGTTGGAAGGACACGAAATAGAATCCTAACTACTATGGTTTTCTCCATGGTAGTTGGAAGGACACGAATAGAATCCTAACTTCTATGGTTTTCTCCATGGTAGCTGGAAGGACAGGAAATAGAATCCTATCTACAATGGTTTTCTCCATGGTAGTTGGAAGGACGAAAAAAAAATGCTAACTACTATGGTTTTCTCCATGGTAGTTGGAAAGATGTGAAAAAATGCTAACTACTATGGTTTTCTCTATGGTAGTTGGACGGACTCGAAATAGAATCCTAACTTCTATGGTTTTCTCCATGGTAGCTGGAAGGACAGGAAATAGAATCCTATCAACAATGGTTTTCTGCATGGTAGTTGGAAGGACGTGAAAAAATACTAACTACTATGGTTTTCTCCATGGTAATTGGAAGGACACGAAATAGAATCCTAACTACTATGGTTTCTCCATGGTAGTTGGAAGGACACGAAATAAAATCCTAACTTCTATGGTTTTTCCATGGTAGTTGGAAGGACACGAAATAGAATCCTAACTACTATGGTTTTCTCCATGGTAGCTGGAAGGACAGGAAATAGAATCCTATCAACAATGGTTTTCTGCATGGTAGTTGGAAGGACGTGAAAAAAATGCTAACTACTATGGTTTTCTCCATGGTAGTTGGAAGGACATGAAAAAAATGTTAACTACTATGGTTTTCTCCATGGTAGTTGGAAGGACGTGAAAAAAATGCTAACTACTATGGTTTTCTCCATGGTATTTGGAAGGACGTGAAAAAATGCTAACTACTATGGTCTTCTCCATGGTAATTGGAAGGACGTGAAAAAATGATAGGTACTATGGTTTTCTCCATGGTAGTTGGAAGGACGTGAAAAAAATGCTAACTACTATGGTTTTCCATGGTAGTTGGAAGGACACGAAATAGAATCCTAACTACTATGGTTTTCTCCATGGTAGTTGGAAGGACACGAAATAGAATCCTAACTTCTATGGTTTTCTCCATGGTAGTTGGAAGGACACGAAATAAAATCCTAACTTCTATGGTTTTCTCCATGGTAGCTGGAACGACACGAAATAAAATCCTAACTTCTATGGTTTTCCATGGTAGTTGGAAGGACACGAAATAAAATCCTAACTTCTATGGTTTTCTCCATGGTAGTTGGTAGGACACGAAATAGAATCCTAACTTCTATGGTTTTCTCCATGGTAGTTGGAAGGACACGAAATAAAATCCTAACTTCTATGGTTTTTCCATGGTAGTTGGTAGGACACGAAATAGAATCCTAACTACTATGGTTTTCTCCATGGTAGTTGGAAGTACATGAAATAGAATCCTAACTACTATGGTTTTTCCATGGTAGTTGGAAGGACACGAAATAGAATCCTAACTACTATGGTTTTTCCATGGTAGTTGGAAGGACACGAAATAGAATCCTAACTACTATGGTTTTTCCCTGGTAGTTGGAAGGACACGAAATAGAATCCTAACTACTATGGTTTTTCCCTGGTAGTTGGAAGGACACAAAATAGAATCCTAACTTCTATGGTTTTCTCCATGGTAGCTGGAAGGACAGGAAATACAATCCTATCTACTATGGTTTTCTCCATGGTAGTTGGAAGGACGTGAAAAAATGCTAACTACTATGATTTTCTCCATGGTAGTTGGAAGGAAACGAAATAGAATCCTAACTACTATGGTTTCTCCATGGTAGTTGGAAGGACACGAAATAAAATCCTAACTTCTATGGTTTTCCATGGTAGTTGGAAGGACACGAAATAGAATCCTAACTACTATGGTTTTCTCCATGGTAGTTGGAAGGACGTGAAAAAAATGCTAAGTACTATGGTTTTACCATGGTAGTTGGAAGGACGTGAAAAAATGCTAACTACTATGTTTTTCTCCATGGTTGTTGGAAGGACACAAAATAGAATCCTAACTTCTATGGTTTTCTCCATTGTAGTTGGAAGGACAGGAAATAGAATCCTATCTACTATGGTTTTCTCCATGTTAGTTGGAAGGACGTGAAAAAATGCTAACTACTATGTTTTTCTCCATGGTAGTTGGAAGGACACAAAATAGAATCCTAACTTCTATGGTTTTCTCCATGGTAGCTGGAAGGACAGGAAATAGAATCCTATCTACTATGGTTTTCTCCATGGTAGTTGGAAGGACACGAAATAGAATCCTAACTTCTATGGTTTTCTCCATGGTAGTTGGAAGGACACGAAATAAAATCCTATCTTCTATGGTTTTCCATAGTAGTTGGTAGGACACGAAATAGAATCCTAACTACTATGGATTTCTCCATGGTAGTTGGAAGTACATGAAATAGAATCCTAACTACTATGGTTTTTCCATGGTAGTTGGAAGGACACGAAATAGAATCCTAACTACTATGGTTTTTCCATGGTAGTTGGAAGGACACGAAATAGAATCCTAACTACTATGGTTTTTCCCTGGTAGTTGGAAGGACACGAAATAGAATCCTAACTACTATGGTTTTTCCCTGGTAGTTGGAAGGACACAAAATAGAATCCTAACTTCTATGGTTTTCTCCATGGTAGCTGGAAGGACAGGAAATACAATCCTATCTACTATGGTTTTCTCCATGGTAGTTGGAAGGACGTGAAAAAATGCTAACTACTATGATTTTCTCCATGGTAGTTGGAAGGAAACGAAATAGAATCCTAACTACTATGGTTTCTCCATGGTAGTTGGAAGGACACGAAATAAAATCCTAACTTCTATGGTTTTTCCATGGTAGTTGGAAGGACACGAAATAGAATCCTAACTACTATGGTTTTCTCCATGGTAGTTGGAAGGACGTGAAAAAAATGCTAAGTACTATGGTTTTACCATGGTAGTTGGAAGGACGTGAAAAAATGCTAACTACTATGTTTTTCTCCATGGTTGTTGGAAGGACACAAAATAGAATCCTAACTTCTATGGTTTTCTCCATTGTAGTTGGAAGGACAGGAAATAGAATCCTATCTACTATGGTTTTCTCCATGTTAGTTGGAAGGACGTGAAAAAATGCTAACTACTATGTTTTTCTCCATGGTAGTTGGAAGGACACAAAATAGAATCCAAACTTCTATGGTTTTTTCCATGGTAGGTGGAAGGACAGGAAATAGAATCCTATCTACTATGGTTTTCTCCATGGTAGTTGGAAGGACGTGAAAAAATGCTAACTACTATGGTTTTCTCCATGGTAGTTGGAAGGAAACGAAATAGAATCCTAACTACTATGGTTTCTCCATGGTAGTTGGAAGGACACGAAATAAAATCCTAACTTCTATGGTTTTTCCATGGTAGTTGGAAGGACACGAAATAGAATCCTAACTACTATGGTTTTCTCCATGGTAGTTGGAAGGACGTGAAAAAAATGCTAAGTACTATGGTTTTCTCCATGGTAGTTGGAAGGACGTGAAAAAATGCTAACTGCTATGTTTTTCTCCATGGTTGTTGGAAGGACACAAAATAAAATCCTAACTTCTATGGTTTTTCCATGGTAGTTGGAAGGACACGAAATAGAATCCTAACTACTATGGTTTTCTCCATGGTAGTTGGAAGGACGTCAAAAAATGCTAAGTACTATGGTTTTCTCCATGGTAGTTGGAAGGACGTGAAAAAATGCTAACTACTATGTTTTTTCCATGGTTGTTGGAAGGACACAAAATAGAATCCTAACTTCTATGGTTTTCTCCATGGTAGCTGGAAGGACAGGAAATAGAATCCTAACTACTATGGTTTTTCCCTGGTAGTTGGAAGGACACAAAATAGAATCCTAACTTCTATGGTTTTCTCCATGGTAGCCGGAAGGACAAGAAATACAATCCTATCTACTATGGTTTTCTCCATGGTAGCTGGAAGGACAAGAAATACAATCCTATCTACTATGGTTTTCTCCATGGTAGTTGGAAGGACGTGAAAAAATGCTAACTACTATGATTTTCTCCATGGTAGTTGGAAGGAAACGAAATAGAATCCTAACTACTATGGTTTCTCCATGGTAGTTGGAAGGACACGAAATAAAATCCTAACTTCTATGGTTTTTCCATGGTAGTTGGAAGGACACGAAATAGAATCCTAACTACTATGGTTTTCTTCATGGTAGTTGGAAGGACGTGAAAAAAATGCTAAGTACTATGGTTTTACCATGGTAGTTGGAAGGACGTGAAAAAATGTTAACTACTATGTTTTTCTCCATGGTTGTTGGAAGGACACAAAATAGAATCCTAACTTCTATGGTTTTCTCCATTGTAGTTGGAAGGACAGGAAATAGAATCCTATCTACTATGGTTTTCTCCATGTTAGTTGGAAGGACGTGAAAAAATGCTAACTACTATGTTTTTCTCCATGGTAGTTGGAAGGACACAAAATAGAATCCTAACTTCTATGGTTTTCTCCATGGTAGCTGGAAGGACAGGAAATAGAATCCTATCTACTATGGTTTTCTCCATGGTAGTTGGAAGGACGTGAAAAAAATGCTAACTACTATGGTTTTCTCCATGGTAGTTGGAAGGACGTGAAAAAATGCTAACTACTATGTTTTTCTCCATGGTTGTTGGAAGGACACAAAATAGAATCCTAACTTCTATGGTTTTCTCCATGGTAGCTGGAAGGACAGGAAATAGAATCCTATCTACTATGGTTTTCTCCATGGTAATTGGAAGGACGTGAAAAAATGCTAATTACTATGGTTTTCTCCATGGTAATTGGAAGGACGTGAAAAAATGCTAACTACTATGGTTTTCTCCATGGTAATTGGAAGGACACGAAATAGAATCCTAACTACTATGGTTTCTCCATGGTAGTTGGAAGGTCACGAAATAAAATCCTAACTTCTATGGTTTTTCCATGATAGTTGGAAGGACACGAAATAGAATCCTAACTACTATGGTTTTTCCATGGTAGTTGGAAGGACACGAAATAGAATCCTAACTACTGTGGTTTTCTCCATGGTAGTTGGACGTACACGAAATAGAATCCTAACTACTATGGTTTTTCCATGGTAGTTGGAAGGACACGTAATTGAGTCCTAACTACTATGGTTTTCTCCATGGTAGCTGGAAGGACAGGAAATAGAATCCTATCTACAATGGTTTTGTCCATGGTAACTGGAAGGACGTGAAAAAATGCTAACTACTATGGTTTTCTCCATGGTAATTGGAAGGACGTGAAAAAATTCTAACTACTAGGGTTAACTCCATGGTAGTTTGAAGGGCACGAATTAGAATCCTAATTTCTATGGTTTTCTCCATGGTAGCTGGAAGGACAGGAAATAGAATCCTATCTACAATGGTTTGCTGCATGGTAGTTGGAAGGACGTGAAAAATGCTAACTACTATGGTTTTCTCCATGGTAATTGGAAGGACGTGAAAAAATGCTAACTACTATGGTTTTCTCCATGGTAATTGGAAGGACACGAAATAGAATCCTAACTACTATGGTTTCTCCATGGTAGTTGGTAGGACACGAAATAGAATCCTAACTACTATGGTTTTCTCCATGGTAGCTGGAAGGACAGGAAATAGAATCCTATCTACTATGGTTTTTCCATGGTAGTTGGAAGGACACGAAATAGAATCCTAACTACTATGGTTTTCTCCATGGTAGTTGGAAGGACGTGAAAAAAATGCTAAGTACTATGGTTTTTTCCATGGTAGTTGGAAGGACGTGAAAAAATGCTAACTACTATGTTTTTTCCATGGTTGTTGGAAGGACACAAAATAGAATCCTAACTTCTATGGTTTTCTCCATGGTAGCTGGAAGGACAGGAAATAGAATCCTATCTACTATGGTTTTCTCCATGGTAGTTGGAAGGACACGAAATAGAATCCTAACTTCTATGGTTTTCTCCATGGTAGTTGGAAGGACACGAAATAAAATCCTATCTTCTATGGTTTTCCATAGTAGTTGGTAGGACACGAAATAGAATCCTAACTACTATGGTTTTCTCCATGGTAGTTGGAAGTACATGAAATAGAATCCTAACTACTATGGTTTTTCCATGGTAGTTGGAAGGACACGAAATAGAATCCTAACTACTATGGTTTTTCCATGGTAGTTGGAAGGACACGAAATAGAATCCTAACTACTATGGTTTTTCCCTGGTAGTTGGAAGGACACGAAATAGAATCCTAACTACTATGGTTTTTCCCTGGTAGTTGGAAGGACACAAAATAGAATCCTAACTTCTATGGTTTTCTCCATGGTAGCTGGAAGGACAGGAAATACAATCCTATCTACTATGGTTTTCTCCATGGTAGTTGGAAGGACGTGAAAAAATGCTAACTACTATGATTTTCTCCATGGTAGTTGGAAGGAAACGAAATAGAATCCTAACTACTATGGTTTCTCCATGGTAGTTGGAAGGACACGAAATAAAATCCTAACTTCTAAGGTTTTCCATGGTAGTTGGAAGGACACGAAATAGAATCCTAACTACTATGGTTTTCTCCATGGTAGTTGGAAGGACGTGAAAAAAATGCTAAGTACTATGGTTTTACCATGGTAGTTGGAAGGACGTGAAAAAATGCTAACTACTATGTTTTTCTCCATGGTTGTTGGAAGGACACAAAATAGAATCCTAACTTCTATGGTTTTCTCCATTGTAGTTGGAAGGACAGGAAATAGAATCCTATCTACTATGGTTTTCTCCATGTTAGTTGGAAGGACGTGAAAAAATGCTAACTACTATGTTTTTCTCCATGGTAGTTGGAAGGACACAAAATAGAATCCTAACTTCTATGGTTTTCTCCATGGTAGCTGGAAGGACAGGAAATAGAATCCTATCTACTATGGTTTTCTCCATGGTAGTTGGAAGGACACGAAATAGAATCCTAACTTCTATGGTTTTCTCCATGGTAGTTGGAAGGACACGAAATAAAATCCTATCTTCTATGGTTTTCCATAGTAGTTGGTAGGACACGAAATAGAATCCTAACTACTATGGTTTTCTCCATGGTAGTTGGAAGTACATGAAATAGAATCCTAACTACTATGGTTTTTCCATGGTAGTTGGAAGGACACGAAATAGAATCCTAACTACTATGGTTTTTCCATGGTAGTTGGAAGGACACGAAATAGAATCCTAACTACTATGGTTTTTCCCTGGTAGTTGGAAGGACACGAAATAGAATCCTAACTACTATGGTTTTTCCCTGGTAGTTGGAAGGACACAAAATAGAATCCTAACTTCTATGGTTTTCTCCATGGTAGCTGGAAGGACAGGAAATACAATCCTATCTACTATGGTTTTCTCCATGGTAGTTGGAAGGACGTGAAAAAATGCTAACTACTATGATTTTCTCCATGGTAGTTGGAAGGAAACGAAATAGAATCCTAACTACTATGGTTTCTCCATGGTAATTGGAAGGACACGAAATAAAATCCTAACTTCTATGGTTTTTCCATGGTAGTTGGAAGGACACGAAATAGAATCCTAACTACTATGGTTTTCTTCATGGTAGTTGGAAGGACGTGAAAAAAATGCTAAGTACTATGGTTTTACCATGGTAGTTGGAAGGACGTGAAAAAATGCTAACTACTATGTTTTTCTCCATGGTTGTTGGAAGGACACAAAATAGAATCCTAACTTCTATGGTTTTCTCCATTGTAGTTGGAAGGACAGGAAATAGAATCCTATCTACTATGGTTTTCTCCATGTTAGTTGGAAGGACGTGAAAAAATGCTAACTACTATGTTTTTCTCCATGGTAGTTGGAAGGACACAAAATAGAATCCTAACTTCTATGGTTTTCTCCATGGTAGCTGGAAGGACAGGAAATAGAATCCTATCTACTATGGTTTTCTCCATGGTAGTTGGAAGGACGTGAAAAAAATGCTAACTACTATGGTTTTCTCCATGGTAGTTGGAAGGACGTGAAAAAATGCTAACTACTATGTTTTTCTCCATGGTTGTTGGAAGGACACAAAATAGAATCCTAACTTCTATGGTTTTCTCCATGGTAGCTGGAAGGACAGGAAATAGAATCCTATCTACTATGGTTTTCTCCATGGTAATTGGAAGGACGTGAAAAAATGCTAACTACTATGGTTTTCTCCATGGTAATTGGAAGGACGTGAAAAAATGCTAACTACTATGGTTTTCTCCATGGTAATTGGAAGGACACGAAATAGAATCCTAACTACTATGGTTTCTCCATGGTAGTTGGAAGGTCACGAAATAAAATCCTAACTTCTATGGTTTTTCCATGATAGTTGGAAGGACACGAAATAGAATCCTAACTACTATGGTTTTTCCATGGTAGTTGGAAGGACACGAAATAGAATCCTAACTACTGTGGTTTTCTCCATGGTAGTTGGACGTACACGAAATAGAATCCTAAATACTATGGTTTTTCCATGGTAGTTGGAAGGACACGTAATTGAGTCCTAACTACTATGGTTTTCTCCATGGTAGCTGGAAGGACAGGAAATAGAATCCTATCTACAATGGTTTTGTCCATGGTAACTGGAAGGACGTGAAAAAATGCTAACTACTATGGTTTTCTCCATGGTAATTGGAAGGACGTGAAAAAATTCTAACTACTAGGGTTAACTCCATGGTAGTTTGAAGGGCACGAATTAGAATCCTAATTTCTATGGTTTTCTCCATGGTAGCTGGAAGGACAGGATATAGAATCCTATCTACAATGGTTTGCTGCATGGTAGTTGGAAGGACGTGAAAAATGCTAACTACTATGGTTTTCTCCATGGTAATTGGAAGGACGTGAAAAAATGCTAACTACTATGGTTTTCTCCATGGTAATTGGAAGGACACGAAATAGAATCCTAACTACTATGGTTTCTCCATGGTAGTTGGTAGGACACGAAATAGAATCCTAACTACTATGGTTTTCTCCATGGTAGCTGGAAGGACAGGAAATAGAATCCTATCTACTATGGTTTTTCCATGGTAGTTGGAAGGACACGAAATAGAATCCTAACTACTATGGTTTTCTCCATGGTAGTTGGAAGGACGTGAAAAAATGCTAAGTACTATGGTTTTTTCCATGGTAGTTGGAAGGACGTGAAAAAATGCTAACTACTATGTTTTTTCCATGGTTGTTGGAAGGACACAAAATAGAATCCTAACTTCTATGGTTTTCTCCATGGTAGCTGGAAGGACAGGAAATAGAATCCTATCTACTATGGTTTTCTCCATGGTAGTTGGAAGGACACGAAATAGAATCCTAACTTCTATGGTTTTCTCCATGGTAGTTGGAAGGACACGAAATAAAATCCTATCTTCTATGGTTTTCCATAGTAGTTGGTAGGACACGAAATAGAATCCTAACTACTATGGTTTTCTCCATGGTAGTTGGAAGTACATGAAATAGAATCCTAACTACTATGGTTTTTCCATGGTAGTTGGAAGGACACGAAATAGAATCCTAACTACTATGGTTTTTCCATGGTAGTTGGAAGGACACGAAATAGAATCCTAACTACTATGGTTTTTCCCTGGTAGTTGGAAGGACACGAAATAGAATCCTAACTACTATGGTTTTTCCCTGGTAGTTGGAAGGACACAAAATAGAATCCTAACTTCTATGGTTTTCTCCATGGTAGCTGGAAGGACAGGAAATACAATCCTATCTACTATGGTTTTCTCCATGGTAGTTGGAAGGACGTGAAAAAATGCTAACTACTATGATTTTCTCCATGGTAGTTGGAAGGAAACGAAATAGAATCCTAACTACTATGGTTTCTCCATGGTAGTTGGAAGGACACGAAATAAAATCCTAACTTCTATGGTTTTTCCATGGTAGTTGGAAGGACACGAAATAGAATCCTAACTACTATGGTTTTCTCCATGGTAGTTGGAAGGACGTGAAAAAAATGCTAAGTACTATGGTTTTACCATGGTAGTTGGAAGGACGTGAAAAAATGCTAACTACTATGTTTTTCTCCATGGTTGTTGGAAGGACACAAAATAGAATCCTAACTTCTATGGTTTTCTCCATTGTAGTTGGAAGGACAGGAAATAGAATCCTATCTACTATGGTTTTCTCCATGTTAGTTGGAAGGACGTGAAAAAATGCTAACTACTATGTTTTTCTCCATGGTAGTTGGAAGGACACAAAATAGAATCCAAACTTCTATGGTTTTTTCCATGGTAGGTGGAAGGACAGGAAATAGAATCCTATCTACTATGGTTTTCTCCATGGTAGTTGGAAGGACGTGAAAAAATGCTAACTACTATGGTTTTCTCCATGGTAGTTGGAAGGAAACGAAATAGAATCCTAACTACTATGGTTTCTCCATGGTAGTTGGAAGGACACGAAATAAAATCCTAACTTCTATGGTTTTTCCATGGTAGTTGGAAGGACACGAAATAGAATCCTAACTACTATGGTTTTCTCCATGGTAGTTGGAAGGACGTGAAAAAAATGCTAAGTACTATGGTTTTCTCCATGGTAGTTGGAAGGACGTGAAAAAATGCTAACTGCTATGTTTTTCTCCATGGTTGTTGGAAGGACACAAAATAAAATCCTAACTTCTGTGGTTTTTCCATGGTAGTTGGAAGGACACGAAATAGAATCCTAACTACTATGGTTTTCTCCATGGTAGTTGGAAGGACGTCAAAAAATGCTAAGTACTATGGTTTTCTCCATGGTAGTTGGAAGGACGTGAAAAAATGCTAACTACTATGTTTTTTCCATGGTTGTTGGAAGGACACAAAATAGAATCCTAACTTCTATGGTTTTCTCCATGGTAGCTGGAAGGACAGGAAATAGAATCCTAACTACTATGGTTTTTCCCTGGTAGTTGGAAGGACACAAAATAGAATCCTAACTTCTATGGTTTTCTCCATGGTAGCTGGAAGGACAAGAAATACAATCCTATCTACTATGGTTTTCTCCATGGTAGCTGGAAGGACAAGAAATACAATCCTATCTACTATGGTTTTCTCCATGGTAGTTGGAAGGACGTGAAAAAATGCTAACTACTATGATTTTCTCCATGGTAGTTGGAAGGAAACGAAATAGAATCCTAACTACTATGGTTTCTCCATGGTAGTTGGAAGGACACGAAATAAAATCCTAACTTCTATGGTTTTTCCATGGTAGTTGGAAGGACACGAAATAGAATCCTAACTACTATGGTTTTCTTCATGGTAGTTGGAAGGACGTGAAAAAAATGCTAAGTACTATGGTTTTACCATGGTAGTTGGAAGGACGTGAAAAAATGCTAACTACTATGTTTTTCTCCATGGTTGTTGGAAGGACACAAAATAGAATCCTAACTTCTATGGTTTTCTCCATTGTAGTTGGAAGGGCAGGAAATAGAATCCTATCTACTATGGTTTTCTCCATGTTAGTTGGAAGGACGTGAAAAAATGCTAACTACTATGTTTTTCTCCATGGTAGTTGGAAGGACACAAAATAGAATCCTAAATTCTATGGTTTTCTCCATGGTAGCTGGAAGGACAGGAAATAGAATCCTATCTACTATGGTTTTCTCCATGGTAGTTGGAAGGACGTGAAAAAAATGCTAACTACTATGGTTTTCTCCATGGTAGTTGGAAGGACGTGAAAAAATGCTAACTACTATGTTTTTCTCCATGGTTGTTGGAAGGACACAAAATAGAATCCTAACTTCTATGGTTTTCTCCATGGTAGCTGGAAGGACAGGAAATAGAATCCTATCTACTATGGTTTTCTCCATGGTAATTGGAAGGACGTGAAAAAATGCTAACTACTATGGTTTTCTCCATGGTAATTGGAAGGACGTGAAAAAATGCTAACTACTATGGTTTTCTCCATGGTAATTGGAAGGACACGAAATAGAATCCTAACTACTATGGTTTCTCCATGGTAGTTGGAAGGTCACGAAATAAAATCCTAACTTCTATGGTTTTTCCATGATAGTTGGAAGGACACGAAATAGAATCCTAACTACTATGGTTTTTCCATGGTAGTTGGAAGGACACGAAATAGAATCCTAACTACTGTGGTTTTCTCCATGGTAGTTGGACGTACACGAAATAGAATCCTAACTACTATGGTTTTTCCATGGTAGTTGGAAGGACACGTAATTGAGTCCTAACTACTATGGTTTTCTCCATGGTAGCTGGAAGGACAGGAAATAGAATCCTATCTACAATGGTTTTGTCCATGGTAACTGGAAGGACGTGAAAAAATGCTAACTACTATGGTTTTCTCCATGGTAATTGGAAGGACGTGAAAAAATTCTAACTACTAGGGTTAACTCCATGGTAGTTTGAAGGGCACGAATTAGAATCCTAATTTCTATGGTTTTCTCCATGGTAGCTGGAAGGACAGGAAATAGAATCCTATCTACAATGGTTTGCTGCATGGTAGTTGGAAGGACGTGAAAAATGCTAACTACTATGGTTTTCTCCATGGTAATTGGAAGGACGTGAAAAAATGCTAACTACTATGGTTTTCTCCATGGTAATTGGAAGGACACGAAATAGAATCCTAACTACTATGGTTTCTCCATGGTAGTTGGTAGGACACGAAATAGAATCCTAACTACTATGGTTTTCTCCATGGTAGCTGGAAGGACAGGAAATAGAATCCTATCTACTATGGTTTTTCCATGGTAGTTGGAAGGACACGAAATAGAATCCTAACTACTATGGTTTTCTCCATGGTAGTTGGAAGGACGTGAAAAAAATGCTAAGTACTATGGTTTTTTCCATGGTAGTTGGAAGGACGTGAAAAAATGCTAACTACTATGTTTTTTCCATGGTTGTTGGAAGGACACAAAATAGAATCCTAACTTCTATGGTTTTCTCCATGGTAGCTGGAAGGACAGGAAATAGAATCCTAACTTCTATGGTTTTCTCCATGGTAGTTGGAAGGACACGAAATAAAATCCTAACTTCTATGGTTTTTCCATGGTAGTTGGTAGGACACGAAATAGAATCCTAACTACTATGGTTTTCTCCATGGTAGTTGGAAGTACATGAAATAGAATCCTAACTACTATGGTTTTTCCATGGTAGTTGGAAGAACACGAAATAGAATCCTAACTACTATGGTTTTTCCATGGTAGTTGGAAGGACACGAAATAGAATCCTAACTACTATGGTTTTTCCCTGGTAGTTGGAAGGACACGAAATATAATCCTAACTACTATGGTTTTTCCCTGGTAGTTGGAAGGACACAAAATAGAATCCTAACTTCTATGGTTTTCTCCATGGTAGCTGGAAGGACAGGAAATGCAATCCTATCTACTATGGTTTTCTCCATGGTAGTTGGAAGGACGTGAAAAAATGCTAACTACTATGATTTTCTCCATGGTAGTTGGAAGGAAACGAAATAGAATCCTAACTACTATGGTTTCTCCATGGTAGTTGGAAGGACACGAAATAAAATCTTAACTTCTATGGTTTTTCCATGGTAGTTGGAAGGACACGAAATAGAATCCTAACTACTATGGTTTTCTCCATGGTAGTTGGAAGGACGTGAAAAAAATGCTAAGTACTATGGTTTTACCATGGTAGTTGGAAGGACGTGAAAAAATGCTAACTACTATGTTTTTCTCCATGGTTGTTGGAAGGACACAAAATAGAATCCTAACTTCTATGGTTTTCTCCATTGTAGTTGGAAGGACAGGAAATAGAATCCTATCTACTATGGTTTTCTCCATGTTAGTTGGAAGGACGTGAAAAAATGCTAACTACTATGTTTTTCTCCATGGTAGTTGGAAGGACACAAAATAGAATCCTAACTTCTATGGTTTTCTCCATGGTAGCTGGAAGGACAGGAAATAGAATCCTATCTACTATGGTTTTCTCCATGGTAGTTGGAAGGACGTGAAAAAATGCTAACTACTATGGTTTTCTCCATGGTAGTTGGAAGGACGTGAAAAAATGCTAACTACTATGTTTTTCTCCATGGTTGTTGGAAGGACACAAAATAGAATCCTAACTTCTATGGTTTTCTCCATGGTAGCTGGAAGGACAGGAAATAGAATCCTATCTACTATGGTTTTCTCCATGGTAATTGGAAGGACGTGAAAAAAATTCTAACTACTATGGTTTTCTCCATGGTAATTGGAAGGACACGAAATAGAATCCTAACTACTATAGTTTTCTCCATTGTAGCTGGAAGGCAGGAAATAGAATCCTATCTACTATGGTTTTCTCCATGGTAGTTGGAAGGACGTGAAAAAAATGCTAACTACTATGGTTTTCTCCATGGTAGCTGGAAGGACAGGAAATAGAATCCTATCTACTATGGTTTTCTCCATGGTAGTTGGAAGGACGTGAAAAAAATGCTAACTACTATGGTTTTCTCCATGGTAGTTGGAAGGACGTGAAAAAATGCTAACTACTATGTTTTTCTCCATGGTTGTTGGAAGGACACAAAATAGAATCCTAACTTCTATGGTTTTCTCCATGGTAGCTGGAAGGACAGGAAATAGAATCCTATCTACTATGGTTTTCTCCATGGTAATTGGAAGGACGTGAAAAAATGCTAACTACTATGGTTTTCTCCATGGTAATTGGAAGGACGTGAAAAAATGCTAACTACTATGGTTTTCTCCATGGTAATTGGAAGGACACGAAATAGAATCCTAACTACTATGGTTTCTCCATGGTAGTTGGAAGGTCACGAAATAAAATCCTAACTTCTATGGTTTTTCCATGATAGTTGGAAGGACACGAAATAGAATCCTAACTACTATGGTTTTTCCATGGTAGTTGGAAGGACACGAAATAGAATCCTAACTACTGTGGTTTTCTCCATGGTAGTTGGACGTACACGAAATAGAATCCTAACTACTATGGTTTTTCCATGGTAGTTGGAAGGACACGTAATTGAGTCCTAACTACTATGGTTTTCTCCATGGTAGCTGGAAGGACAGGAAATAGAATCCTATCTACAATGGTTTTGTCCATGGTAACTGGAAGGACGTGAAAAAATGCTAACTACTATGGTTTTCTCCATGGTAATTGGAAGGACGTGAAAAAATTCTAACTACTAGGGTTAACTCCATGGTAGTTTGAAGGGCACGAATTAGAATCCTAATTTCTATGGTTTTCTCCATGGTAGCTGGAAGGACAGGAAATAGAATCCTATCTACAATGGTTTGCTGCATGGTAGTTGGAAGGACGTGAAAAATGCTAACTACTATGGTTTTCTCCATGGTAATTGGAAGGACGTGAAAAAATGCTAACTACTATGGTTTTCTCCATGGTAATTGGAAGGACACGAAATAGAATCCTAACTACTATGGTTTCTCCATGGTAGTTGGTAGGACACGAAATAGAATCCTAACTACTATGGTTTTCTCCATGGTAGCTGGAAGGACAGGAAATAGAATCCTATCTACTATGGTTTTTCCATGGTAGTTGGAAGGACACGAAATAGAATCCTAACTACTATGGTTTTCTCCATGGTAGTTGGAAGGACGTGAAAAAAATGCTAAGTACTATGGTTTTTTCCATGGTAGTTGGAAGGACGTGAAAAAATGCTAACTACTATGTTTTTTCCATGGTTGTTGGAAGGACACAAAATAGAATCCTAACTTCTATGGTTTTCTCCATGGTAGCTGGAAGGACAGGAAATAGAATCCTAACTTCTATGGTTTTCTCCATGGTAGTTGGAAGGACACGAAATAAAATCCTAACTTCTATGGTTTTTCCATGGTAGTTGGTAGGACACGAAATAGAATCCTAACTACTATGGTTTTCTCCATGGTAGTTGGAAGTACATGAAATAGAATCCTAACTACTATGGTTTTTCCATGGTAGTTGGAAGAACACGAAATAGAATCCTAACTACTATGGTTTTTCCATGGTAGTTGGAAGGACACGAAATAGAATCCTAACTACTATGGTTTTTCCCTGGTAGTTGGAAGGACACAAAATAGAATCCTAACTTCTATGGTTTTCTCCATGGTAGCTGGAAGGACAGGAAATGCAATCCTATCTACTATGGTTTTCTCCATGGTAGTTGGAAGGACGTGAAAAAATGCTAACTACTATGATTTTCTCCATGGTAGTTGGAAGGAAACGAAATAGAATCCTAACTACTATGGTTTCTCCATGGTAGTTGGAAGGACACGAAATAAAATCTTAACTTCTATGGTTTTTCCATGGTAGTTGGAAGGACACGAAATAGAATCCTAACTACTATGGTTTTCTCCATGGTAGTTGGAAGGACGTGAAAAAAATGCTAAGTACTATGGTTTTACCATGGTAGTTGGAAGGACGTGAAAAAATGCTAACTACTATGTTTTTCTCCATGGTTGTTGGAAGGACACAAAATAGAATCCTAACTTCTATGGTTTTCTCCATTGTAGTTGGAAGGACAGGAAATAGAATCCTATCTACTATGGTTTTCTCCATGTTAGTTGGAAGGACGTGAAAAAATGCTAACTACTATGTTTTTCTCCATGGTAGTTGGAAGGACACAAAATAGAATCCTAACTTCTATGGTTTTCTCCATGGTAGCTGGAAGGACAGGAAATAGAATCCTATCTACTATGGTTTTCTCCATGGTAGTTGGAAGGACGTGAAAAAATGCTAACTACTATGGTTTTCTCCATGGTAGTTGGAAGGACGTGAAAAAATGCTAACTACTATGTTTTTCTCCATGGTTGTTGGAAGGACACAAAATAGAATCCTAACTTCTATGGTTTTCTCCATGGTAGCTGGAAGGACAGGAAATAGAATCCTATCTACTATGGTTTTCTCCATGGTAATTGGAAGGACGTGAAAAAAATTCTAACTACTATGGTTTTCTCCATGGTAATTGGAAGGACACGAAATAGAATCCTAACTACTATAGTTTTCTCCATTGTAGCTGGAAGGCAGGAAATAGAATCCTATCTACTATGGTTTTCTCCATGGTAGTTGGAAGGACGTGAAAAAAATGCTAACTACTATGGTTTTCTCCATGGTAGTTGGAAGGACGTGAAAAAATGCTAACTACTATGGTTTTCTCCATGGTAGTTGGAAGGACGTGAAAATATGCTAAAAACTATTGTTTTCTCCATGGGAGGTGGAAGGACACGAAATAGAATCCTAACTTCTGTGGTTTTCTCCATGGTAGCTGGAAGGACAGGAAATAGAATCCTATCTACAATGGTTTTCTCCATGGTAGTTGGAAGGACGTGAAAAAATGCTAACTACTATGTTTTTCTAAATGGTAGTTGGAAGGACACGAAATAAAATCCTAACTTCTATGGTTTTTCCATGGTAGCTGGAAGGACAGGAAATAGAATCCTATCTACTATGGTTTTCTCCATGGTAGTTGGAAGGATGTGAAAAAATGCTAACTACTATGTTTTTCTCCATGGTAGTTGGAAGGACACAAAATAGAATATTAACTACTATGGTTTTTCCATGGTAGTTGGAAGGACACGAAATAGAATCCTAACTTCTATTGTTTTCTCCATGGTAGCTGGAAGGACAGGAAATAGAATCCTATCTACTATGGTTTTCTCCATGGTAGTTGGAAGGACGTGAAAAAATGCTAACTACTATGGTTTTCTCCATGGTAGTTGGAAGGATGTGAAAAAATGCTAACTACTATGTTTTTCTCCATGGTAGTTGGAAGGACACAAAATAGAATATTAACTACTATGGTTTTTCCATGGTAGTTGGAAGGACACGAAATAGAATCCTAACTACTATGGTTTTCTCCATGGTAGTTGGAAGGACACGAAATAGAATGCTAACTTCTATGGTTTTCTCCATGGTAGTTGGAAGGACACGAAATAAAATCCTAACTTCTATGGTTTTTCCATGGTAGTTGGTAGGACACGAAATAGAATCCTAACTACTATGGTTTTCTCCATGGTAGTTGGAAGTACATGAAATAGAATCCTAACTACTATGGTTTTTCCATGGTAGTTGGAAGGACACGAAATAGAATCCTAACTACTATGGTTTTTCCATGGTAGTTGGAAGGACACGAAATAGAATCCTAACTACTATGGTTTTTTCCTGGTAGTTGGAAGGACACGAAATAGAATCCTAACTACTATGGTTTTTCCCTGGTAGTTGGAAGGACACAAAATAGAATCCTAACTTCTATGGTTTTCTCCATGGTAGCTGGAAGGACAGGAAATACAATCCTATCTACTATGGTTTTCTCCATGGTAGTTGGAAGGACGTGAAAAAATGCTAACTACTATGATTTTCTCCATGGTAGTTGGAAGGAAACGAAATAGAATCCTAACTACTATGGTTTCTCCATGGTAGTTGGAAGGACACGAAATAAAATCCTAGCTTCTATGGTTTTTCCATGGTAGTTGGAAGGACACGAAATAGAATCCTAACTACTATGGTTTTCTCCATGGTAGTTGGAAGGACGTGAAAAAAATGCTAAGTACTATGGTTTTACCATGGTAGTTGGAAGGACGTGAAAAAATGCTAACTACTATGTTTTTCTCCATGGTTGTTGGAAGGACACAAAATAGAATCCTAACTTCTATGGTTTTCTCCATTGTAGTTGGAAGGACAGTAACTACTATGGTTTTCTCCATGGTAGTTGGAAGGACACGAAATAAAATCCTAACTTCTATGGTTTTTCCATGGTAGTTGGAAGGACACGAAATAAAATCCTAACTTCTATGGTTTTTCCATGGTAGTTGGAAGGACACGAAATAGAATCCTAACTACTATGGTTTTCTCCATGGTAGTTGGAAGGACGTGAAAAAAATGCTAAGTACTATGGTTTTCTCCATGGTAGTTGGAAGGACGTGAAAAAATGCTAACTACTATGTTTTTTCCATGGTTGTTGGAAGGACACAAAATAGAATCCTAACTTCTATGGTTTTCTCCATGGTAGCTGGAAGGACAGGAAATAGAATCCTAACTTCTATGGTTTTCTCCATGGTAGTTGGAAGGACACGAAATAAAATCCTAACTTCTATGGTTTTTCCATGGTAGTTGGTAGGACACGAAATAGAATCCTAACTACTATGGTTTTCTCCATGGTAGTTGGAAGGACACGAAATAGAATCCTAACTACTATGGTTTTTGCCTGGTAGTTGGAAGGACACAAAATAGAATCCTAACTTCTATGGTTTTCTCCATGGTAGCTGGAAGGACAGGAAATGCAATCCTATCTACTATGGTTTTCTCCATGGTAGTTGGAAGGACGTGAAAAAATGCTAACTACTATGGTTTTCTCCATGGTAGTTGGAAGGACACGAAATAGAATCCTAACTACTATGGTTTTCTCCATGGTAGTTGGAAGGACACGAAATAGAATCCTAACTACTATGGTTTTCTCCATGGTAGTTGGAAGGACGTGAAAAAATGCTAAGTACTATGGTTTTCTCCATGGTAGTTGGAAGGACGTGAAAAAATGCTAACTACTATGGTTTCCTCCATGGTAGTTGGAAGGACACGAAATAGAATCCTAACTTCTATCTTTTTCTCCATGGTAGCTGGAAGGACAGGAAATAGAATCCTATCTACAATAGTTTTCTCCATGGTAGTTGGAAGGACGTGAAAAAAATGCTAAGTACTATGGTTTTCTCCATGGTAGTTGGAAGGACGTGAAAAAATGCTAACTACTATGGTTTTCTCCATGGTAGTTGGAAGGACGTGAAAAAATGCTAACTACTATGGTTTTCTCCATGGTAGTTGGAAGGACATGAAAAAAATGCTAACTACTATGGTATTCTCCATGGTAGTTGGAAGGACGTGAAAAAAATGCTAACTACTATAGTTTTCTCCATGGTAGTTGGAAGGACGTTAAAAAAATGCTAACTACTATGGTTTTCTCCATGGTAGTTGGAAGGACGTGAAAAAATGCTAACTACTATGTTTTTCTCCATGGTAGTTGGAAGGACACAAAATATAATCCTAACTTCTATGGTTCTCTCCATGGTAGCTGGAAGGACAGGAAATAGAATCCTATCTACTATGGTTTTCTCCATGGTAGTTGGAAGGACGTGAAAAAAATGCTAACTACTATGGTTTTCTCCATGGTAGTTGGAAAGATGTGAAAAAATGCTAACTGCTATGGTTTTCTCCAGGGTAGTTGGAATGACACGAAATAGAATCCTAACTTCTATGGTTTTCTCCATCGTAGTTGGAAGGACACGAAATAGAATCCTAACTTCTATGGTTTTCTCCATGGTAGCTGGAAGGACAGGAAATAGAATCCTATCTACAATGATTTTCTCCAAGGTAGTTGGAAGGACGTGAAAAAATGCTAACTACTATGTTTTTCTCCACGGTAGTTGGAAGGACACGAAATAGAATCCTAACTACTATGGTTTTTCCCTGGTAGTTGGAAGGACACGAAATAGAATCCTAACTACTATGGTTTTTCCCTGGTAGTTGGAAGGACACAAAATAGAATCCTAACTTCTATGGTTTTCTCCATGGTAGCTGGAAGGACAGGAAATAGAATCCTATCTACTATGGTTTTCTCCATGGTAGTTGGAAGGACGTGAAAAAATGATAGGTATTATGGGTTTCACCATGGTAGTTGGAAGGACGTGAAAAAATGCTATCTACTATGTTTTTCTCCATGGTAGTTGGAAGGACACAAAATAGAATCCTAACTTCTATGGTTTTCTCCATGGTAGCTGGAAGGACAGGAAATAGAATCCTATGTACAACGGTTTTCTCCATGGTAGTTGGAAGGACGTGAAAAAATGCTAACTACTATGGTTTTCTCCATGGTAATTGGAAGGACGTGAAAAGAATGCTAACTACTATGGTTTTTCCATGGTAGTTGGAAGGACACGAAATAGAATCCTAACTACTATGGTTTTCTCCATGGTAGTTGGAAGGACACGAAATAGAATCCTAACTACTATGGTTTTCTCCATGGTAGTTGGAAGGACACGAAATAGAATCCTAACTACTATGGTTTTCTCCATTGTAGTTGGAAGGACAGGAAATAGAATCCTATCTACTATGGTTTTCTCCATGGTAGTTGGAAGGACACAAAATAGAATCCTAACTTCTATGGTTTTCTCCATGGTAGCTGGAAGGACAGGAAATAGAATCCTATCTACTATGGTTTTCTCCATGGTAGTTGGAAGGACGTGAAAAATGCTAACTACTATGTTTTCTCCATGGTAGTTGGAAGGACACAAAATAGAATCCTAACTTCTATGGTTTTCTCCATGGTAGCTGGAAGGACAGGAAATAGAATCCTATCCACTATGGTTTTCTCCATGGTAGTTGGAAGGACGTGAAAAAATGCTAACTACTATGGTTTTCTCCATGGTAGTTGGAAGGACGTGAAAAAAATTCTAATTACTATGGTTTTCTCCATGGTAGTTGGAAGGACAGGAAAAAATGCTAACTACTATGTTTTTCTCCATGGTAGTTGGAAGGACACAAAATAGAATCATAACTTCTATGGGTTTTCCATGGTAGTTGCAAAGACACGAAATAGAATCCTAACTACTATGGTTTTCTCCATGGTAGTTGGAAGGAGACGAAATAGAATCCTAACTTCTATGGTTTTCTCCATGGTAGCTGGAAGGACAGGAAATAGAATCCTATCTACTATGGTTTTCTCCATGGTAGTTGGAAGGACGTGAAAAAATGATAGGTACTATGGGTTTCACCATGGTAGTTGGAAGGACGTGAAAAAATGCTAACTACTATGTTTTTCTCCATGGTAGTTGGAAGGACAGGAAAAAATGCTAAGTACTATGGTTTTCTCCATGGTAGTTGGAAGGACGTGAAAAAATGCTAACTACTATGGTTTTCTCCATGGTAGTTGGAAGGACACGAAATAGAATCCTAACTACTATGGTTTCTCCATGGTAGTTGGAAGGACACGAAATAAAATCCTAACTTCTATGGTTTTTCCATGGTAGTTGGAAGGACACGAAATAGAATCCTAACTACTATGGTTTTCTCCATAGTAGTAGGAAGGACGTGAAAAAATGCTAAGTACTATGGTTTTCTCCATGGTAGTTGGAAGGACGTGAAAAAATGCTAACTACTATGGTTTTCTCCATGGTAGTTGGAAGGACACAAAATAGAATCCTAACTTCTATGGTTTTCTCCATGGTAGCTGGAAGGACAGGAAATAGAATCCTATCTACTATGGTTTTCTCCATGGTAGTTGGAAGGACGTGAAAAAATGCTAACTACTATGGTTTTTTCCATGGTAGTTGGAAGGACACGAAATAGAATCCTAACTACTATGGTTTCTCCATGGTAGTTGGAAGGACACGAAATAATATCCTAACTTCTATGGTTTTTCCATGGTAGTTGGAAGGACACGAAATAGAATCCTAACTACTATGATTTTCTCCATGGTAGTTGGAAGGACGTGAAAAAAATGCTAAGTACTATGGTTTTCTCCATGGTAGTTGGAAGGACGTGAAAAAATGCTAACTACTATGTTTTTCTCCATGGTAGTTGGAAGGACACAAAATACAATCCTAACTTCTATGGTTTTCTCCATGGTAGCTGGAAGGACAGGAAATAGTATCCGATCTACTATGGTTTTCTCCATGGTAGTTGGAAGGACGTGAAAAAAATGCTAACTACTATGGTTTTCTCCATGGTAGTTGGAAGGACTTGAAAAAAATGCTAAGTACTATGGTTTTCGCCATGGTAGTTGGAAGGACGTGAAAAATGCTAACTACTATGTTTTTCTCCATGGTAGTTTGAAGGACACAAAATAGAATCCAAACTTCTATGGGTTTTCCATGGTAGTTGGAAGGACACGAAATAGAATCCTAACTACTATGGTTTTCTCCATGGTAGTTGGAAGGACACGAATAGAATCCTAACTTCTATGGTTTTCTCCATGGTAGCTGGAAGGACAGGAAATAGAATCCTATCTACAATGGTTTTCTCCATGGTAGTTGGAAGGACGAAAAAAAAATGCTAACTACTATGGTTTTCTCCATGGTAGTTGGAAAGATGTGAAAAAATGCTAACTACTATGGTTTTCTCTATGGTAGTTGGACGGACTCGAAATAGAATCCTAACTTCTATGGTATTCTCCATGGTAGCTGGAAGGACAGGAAATAGAATCCTATCAACAATGGTTTTCTGCATGGTAGTTGGAAGGACGTGAAAAAATACTAACTACTATGGTTTTCTCCATGGTAATTGGAAGGACACGAAATAGAATCCTAACTACTATGGTTTCTCCATGGTAGTTGGAAGGACACGAAATAAAATCCTAACTTCTATGGTTTTTCCATGGTAGTTGGAAGGACACGAAATAGAATCCTAACTACTATGGTTTTCTCCATGGTAGCTGGAAGGACAGGAAATAGAATCCTATCAACAATGGTTTTCTGCATGGTAGTTGGAAGGACGTGAAAAAAATGCTAACTACTATGGTTTTCTCCATGGTAGTTGGAAGGACATGAAAAAAATGTTAACTACTATGGTTTTCTCCATGGTAGTTGGAAGGACGTGAAAAAAATGCTAACTACTATGGTTTTCTCCATGGTACTTGGAAGGACGTGAAAAAATGCTAACTACTATGGTCTTCTCCATGGTAGTTGGAAGGACGTGAAAAAATGATAGGTACTATGGTTTTCTCCATGGTAGTTGGAAGGACGTGAAAAAATGCTAACTACTATGGTTTTCTCCATGGGAGTTGGAAGGACATGAAATAGAATCCTAACTTCTATGGTTTTCTCCATGGTAGCTGGAAGGACACGAAATAAAATCCTAACTTCTATGGTTTTCCATGGTAGTTGGAAGGACACGAAATAGAATCCTAACTACTATGGTTTTCTCCATGGTAGTTGGAAGGACACGAAATAGAATGCTAACTTCTATGGTTTTCTCCATGGTAGTTGGAAGGACACGAAATAAAATCCTAACTTCTATGGTTTTTCCATGGTAGTTGGTAGGACACGAAATAGAATCCTAACTACTATGGTTTTCTCCATGGTAGTTGGAAGTACATGAAATAGAATCCTAACTACTATGGTTTTTCCATGGTAGTTGGAAGGACACGAAATAGAATCCTAACTACTATGGTTTTTCCATGGTAGTTGGAAGGACACGAAATAGAATCCTAACTACTATGGTTTTTTCCTGGTAGTTGGAAGGACACGAAATAGAATCCTAACTACTATGGTTTTTCCCTGGTAGTTGGAAGGACACAAAATAGAATCCTAACTTCTATGGTTTTCTCCATGGTAGCTGGAAGGACAGGAAATACAATCCTATCTACTATGGTTTTCTCCATGGTAGTTGGAAGGACGTGAAAAAATGCTAACTACTATGATTTTCTCCATGGTAGTTGGAAGGAAACGAAATAGAATCCTAACTACTATGGTTTCTCCATGGTAGTTGGAAGGACACGAAATAAAATCCTAGCTTCTATGGTTTTTCCATGGTAGTTGGAAGGACACGAAATAGAATCCTAACTACTATGGTTTTCTCCATGGTAGTTGGAAGGACGTGAAAAAAATGCTAAGTACTATGGTTTTACCATGGTAGTTGGAAGGACGTGAAAAAATGCTAACTACTATGTTTTTCTCCATGGTTGTTGGAAGGACACAAAATAGAATCCTAACTTCTATGGTTTTCTCCATTGTAGTTGGAAGGACAGTAACTACTATGGTTTTCTCCATGGTAGTTGGAAGGACACGAAATAAAATCCTAACTTCTATGGTTTTTCCATGGTAGTTGGAAGGACACGAAATAAAATCCTAACTTCTATGGTTTTTCCATGGTAGTTGGAAGGACACGAAATAGAATCCTAACTACTATGGTTTTCTCCATGGTAGTTGGAAGGACGTGAAAAAAATGCTAAGTACTATGGTTTTCTCCATGGTAGTTGGAAGGACGTGAAAAAATGCTAACTACTATGTTTTTTCCATGGTTGTTGGAAGGACACAAAATAGAATCCTAACTTCTATGGTTTTCTCCATGGTAGCTGGAAGGACAGGAAATAGAATCCTAACTTCTATGGTTTTCTCCATGGTAGTTGGAAGGACACGAAATAAAATCCTAACTTCTATGGTTTTTCCATGGTAGTTGGTAGGACACGAAATAGAATCCTAACTACTATGGTTTTCTCCATGGTAGTTGGAAGTACATGAAATAGAATCCTAACTACTATGGTTTTTCCATGGTAGTTGGAAGAACACGAAATAGAATCCTAACTACTATGGTTTTTCCATGGTAGTTGGAAGGACACGAAATAGAATCCTAACTACTATGGTTTTTCCCTGGTAGTTGGAAGGACACGAAATAGAATCCTAACTACTATGGTTTTTGCCTGGTAGTTGGAAGGACACAAAATAGAATCCTAACTTCTATGGTTTTCTCCATGGTAGCTGGAAGGACAGGAAATGCAATCCTATCTACTATGGTTTTCTCCATGGTAGTTGGAAGGACGTGAAAAAATGCTAACTACTATGATTTTCTCCATGGTAGTTGGAAGGAAACGAAATAGAATCCTAACTACTATGGTTTCTCCATGGTAGTTGGAAGGACACGAAATAAAATCTTAACTTCTATGGTTTTTCCATGGTAGTTGGAAGGACACGAAATAGAATCCTAACTACTATGGTTTTCTCCATGGTAGTTGGAAGGACGTGAAAAAAATGCTAAGTACTATGGTTTTACCATGGTAGTTGGAAGGACGTGAAAAAATGCTAACTACTATGTTTTTCTCCATGGTTGTTGGAAGGACACAAAATAGAATCCTAACTTCTATGGTTTTCTCCATTGTAGTTGGAAGGACAGGAAATAGAATCCTATCTACTATGGTTTTCTCCATGTTAGTTGGAAGGACGTGAAAAAATGCTAACTACTATGTTTTTCTCCATGGTAGTTGGAAGGACACAAAATAGAATCCTAACTTCTATGGTTTTCTCCATGGTAGCTGGAAGGACAGGAAATAGAATCCTATCTACTATGGTTTTCTCCATGGTAGTTGGAAGGACGTGAAAAAATGCTAACTACTATGGTTTTCTCCATGGTAGTTGGAAGGACGTGAAAAAATGCTAACAACTATGTTTTTCTCCATGGTTGTTGGAAGGACACAAAATAGAATCCTAACTTCTATGGTTTTCTCCATGGTAGCTGGAAGGACAGGAAATAGAATCCTATCTACTATGGTTTTCTCCATGGTAATTGGAAGGACGTGAAAAAAATTCTAACTACTATGGTTTTCTCCATGGTAATTGGAAGGACACGAAATAGAATCCTAACTACTATAGTTTTCTCCATTGTAGCTGGAAGGCAGGAAATAGAATCCTATCTACTATGGTTTTCTCCATGGTAGTTGGAAGGACGTGAAAAAAATGCTAACTACTATGGTTTTCTCCATGGTAGTTGGAAGGACGTGAAAAAATGCTAACTACTATGGTTTTCTCCATGGTAGTTGGAAGGACGTGAAAATATGCTAAAAACTATTGTTTTCTCCATGGGAGGTGGAAGGACACGAAATAGAATCCTAACTTCTGTGGTTTTCTCCATGGTAGCTGGAAGGACAGGAAATAGAATCCTATCTACAATGGTTTTCTCCATGGTAGTTGGAAGGACGTGAAAAAATGCTAACTACTATGTTTTTCTAAATGGTAGTTGGAAGGACACGAAATAAAATCCTAACTTCTATGGTTTTTCCATGGTAGCTGGAAGGACAGGAAATAGAATCCTATCTACTATGGTTTTCTCCATGGTAGTTGGAAGGATGTGAAAAAATGCTAACTACTATGTTTTTCTCCATGGTAGTTGGAAGGACACAAAATAGAATATTAACTACTATGGTTTTTCCATGGTAGTTGGAAGGACACGAAATAGAATCCTAACTTCTATTGTTTTCTCCATGGTAGCTGGAAGGACAGGAAATAGAATCCTATCTACTATGGTTTTCTCCATGGTAGTTGGAAGGACGTGAAAAAATGCTAACTACTATGGTTTTCTCCATGGTAGTTGGAAGGATGTGAAAAAATGCTAACTACTATGTTTTTCTCCATGGTAGTTGGAAGGACACAAAATAGAATATTAACTACTATGGTTTTTCCATGGTAGTTGGAAGGACACGAAATAGAATCCTAACTACTATGGTTTTCTCCATGGTAGTTGGAAGGACACGAAATAGAATGCTAACTTCTATGGTTTTCTCCATGGTAGTTGGAAGGACACGAAATAAAATCCTAACTTCTATGGTTTTTCCATGGTAGTTGGTAGGACACGAAATAGAATCCTAACTACTATGGTTTTCTCCATGGTAGTTGGAAGTACATGAAATAGAATCCTAACTACTATGGTTTTTCCATGGTAGTTGGAAGGACACGAAATAGAATCCTAACTACTATGGTTTTTCCATGGTAGTTGGAAGGACACGAAATAGAATCCTAACTACTATGGTTTTTTCCTGGTAGTTGGAAGGACACGAAATAGAATCCTAACTACTATGGTTTTTCCCTGGTAGTTGGAAGGACACAAAATAGAATCCTAACTTCTATGGTTTTCTCCATGGTAGCTGGAAGGACAGGAAATACAATCCTATCTACTATGGTTTTCTCCATGGTAGTTGGAAGGACGTGAAAAAATGCTAACTACTATGATTTTCTCCATGGTAGTTGGAAGGAAACGAAATAGAATCCTAACTACTATGGTTTCTCCATGGTAGTTGGAAGGACACGAAATAAAATCCTAGCTTCTATGGTTTTTCCATGGTAGTTGGAAGGACACGAAATAGAATCCTAACTACTATGGTTTTCTCCATGGTAGTTGGAAGGACGTGAAAAAAATGCTAAGTACTATGGTTTTACCATGGTAGTTGGAAGGACGTGAAAAAATGCTAACTACTATGTTTTTCTCCATGGTTGTTGGAAGGACACAAAATAGAATCCTAACTTCTATGGTTTTCTCCATTGTAGTTGGAAGGACAGTAACTACTATGGTTTTCTCCATGGTAGTTGGAAGGACACGAAATAAAATCCTAACTTCTATGGTTTTTCCATGGTAGTTGGAAGGACACGAAATAAAATCCTAACTTCTATGGTTTTTCCATGGTAGTTGGAAGGACACGAAATAGAATCCTAACTACTATGGTTTTCTCCATGGTAGTTGGAAGGACGTGAAAAAAATGCTAAGTACTATGGTTTTCTCCATGGTAGTTGGAAGGACGTGAAAAAATGCTAACTACTATGTTTTTTCCATGGTTGTTGGAAGGACACAAAATAGAATCCTAACTTCTATGGTTTTCTCCATGGTAGCTGGAAGGACAGGAAATAGAATCCTAACTTCTATGGTTTTCTCCATGGTAGTTGGAAGGACACGAAATAAAATCCTAACTTCTATGGTTTTTCCATGGTAGTTGGTAGGACACGAAATAGAATCCTAACTACTATGGTTTTCTCCATGGTAGTTGGAAGGACACGAAATAGAATCCTAACTACTATGGTTTTTGCCTGGTAGTTGGAAGGACACAAAATAGAATCCTAACTTCTATGGTTTTCTCCATGGTAGCTGGAAGGACAGGAAATGCAATCCTATCTACTATGGTTTTCTCCATGGTAGTTGGAAGGACGTGAAAAAATGCTAACTACTATGGTTTTCTCCATGGTAGTTGGAAGGACACGAAATAGAATCCTAACTACTATGGTTTTCTCCATGGTAGTTGGAAGGACACGAAATAGAATCCTAACTACTATGGTTTTCTCCATGGTAGTTGGAAGGACGTGAAAAAATGCTAAGTACTATGGTTTTCTCCATGGTAGTTGGAAGGACGTGAAAAAATGCTAACTACTATGGTTTCCTCCATGGTAGTTGGAAGGACACGAAATAGAATCCTAACTTCTATCTTTTTCTCCATGGTAGCTGGAAGGACAGGAAATAGAATCCTATCTACAATAGTTTTCTCCATGGTAGTTGGAAGGACGTGAAAAAAATGCTAAGTACTATGGTTTTCTCCATGGTAGTTGGAAGGACGTGAAAAAATGCTAACTACTATGGTTTTCTCCATGGTAGTTGGAAGGACGTGAAAAAATGCTAACTACTATGGTTTTCTCCATGGTAGTTGGAAGGACATGCAAAAAATGCTAACTACTATGGTATTCTCCATGGTAGTTGGAAGGACGTGAAAAAAATGCTAACTACTATAGTTTTCTCCATGGTAGTTGGAAGGACGTTAAAAAAATGCTAACTACTATGGTTTTCTCCATGGTAGTTGGAAGGACGTGAAAAAATGCTAACTACTATGTTTTTCTCCATGGTAGTTGGAAGGACACAAAATATAATCCTAACTTCTATGGTTCTCTCCATGGTAGCTGGAAGGACAGGAAATAGAATCCTATCTACTATGGTTTTCTCCATGGTAGTTGGAAGGACGTGAAAAAAATGCTAACTACTATGGTTTTCTCCATGGTAGTTGGAAAGATGTGAAAAAATGCTAACTGCTATGGTTTTCTCCAGGGTAGTTGGAATGACACGAAATAGAATCCTAACTTCTATGGTTTTCTCCATCGTAGTTGGAAGGACACGAAATAGAATCCTAACTTCTATGGTTTTCTCCATGGTAGCTGGAAGGACAGGAAATAGAATCCTATCTACAATGATTTTCTCCAAGGTAGTTGGAAGGACGTGAAAAAATGCTAACTACTATGTTTTTCTCCACGGTAGTTGGAAGGACACGAAATAGAATCCTAACTACTATGGTTTTTCCCTGGTAGTTGGAAGGACACGAAATAGAATCCTAACTACTATGGTTTTTCCCTGGTAGTTGGAAGGACACAAAATAGAATCCTAACTTCTATGGTTTTCTCCATGGTAGCTGGAAGGACAGGAAATAGAATCCTATCTACTATGGTTTTCTCCATGGTAGTTGGAAGGACGTGAAAAAATGATAGGTATTATGGGTTTCACCATGGTAGTTGGAAGGACGTGAAAAAATGCTATCTACTATGTTTTTCTCCATGGTAGTTGGAAGGACACAAAATAGAATCCTAACTTCTATGGTTTTCTCCATGGTAGCTGGAAGGACAGGAAATAGAATCCTATGTACAACGGTTTTCTCCATGGTAGTTGGAAGGACGTGAAAAAATGCTAACTACTATGGTTTTCTCCATGGTAATTGGAAGGACGTGAAAAGAATGCTAACTACTATGGTTTTTCCATGGTAGTTGGAAGGACACGAAATAGAATCCTAACTACTATGGTTTTCTCCATGGTAGTTGGAAGGACACGAAATAGAATCCTAACTACTATGGTTTTCTCCATGGTAGTTGGAAGGACACGAAATAGAATCCTAACTACTATGGTTTTCTCCATTGTAGTTGGAAGGACAGGAAATAGAATCCTATCTACTATGGTTTTCTCCATGGTAGTTGGAAGGACACAAAATAGAATCCTAACTTCTATGGTTTTCTCCATGGTAGCTGGAAGGACAGGAAATAGAATCCTATCTACTATGGTTTTCTCCATGGTAGTTGGAAGGACGTGAAAAATGCTAACTACTATGTTTTCTCCATGGTAGTTGGAAGGACACAAAATAGAATCCTAACTTCTATGGTTTTCTCCATGGTAGCTGGAAGGACAGGAAATAGAATCCTATCCACTATGGTTTTCTCCATGGTAGTTGGAAGGACGTGAAAAAATGCTAACTACTATGGTTTTCTCCATGGTAGTTGGAAGGACGTGAAAAAAATTCTAATTACTATGGTTTTCTCCATGGTAGTTGGAAGGACAGGAAAAAATGCTAACTACTATGTTTTTCTCCATGGTAGTTGGAAGGACACAAAATAGAATCATAACTTCTATGGGTTTTCCATGGTAGTTGCAAAGACACGAAATAGAATCCTAACTACTATGGTTTTCTCCATGGTAGTTGGAAGGAGACGAAATAGAATCCTAACTTCTATGGTTTTCTCCATGGTAGCTGGAAGGACAGGAAATAGAATCCTATCTACTATGGTTTTCTCCATGGTAGTTGGAAGGACGTGAAAAAATGATAGGTACTATGGGTTTCACCATGGTAGTTGGAAGGACGTGAAAAAATGCTAACTACTATGTTTTTCTCCATGGTAGTTGGAAGGACAGGAAAAAATGCTAAGTACTATGGTTTTCTCCATGGTAGTTGGAAGGACGTGAAAAAATGCTAACTACTATGGTTTTCTCCATGGTAGTTGGAAGGACACGAAATAGAATCCTAACTACTATGGTTTCTCCATGGTAGTTGGAAGGACACGAAATAAAATCCTAACTTCTATGGTTTTTCCATGGTAGTTGGAAGGACACGAAATAGAATCCTAACTACTATGGTTTTCTCCATAGTAGTAGGAAGGACGTGAAAAAATGCTAAGTACTATGGTTTTCTCCATGGTAGTTGGAAGGACGTGAAAAAATGCTAACTACTATGGTTTTCTCCATGGTAGTTGGAAGGACACAAAATAGAATCCTAACTTCTATGGTTTTCTCCATGGTAGCTGGAAGGACAGGAAATAGAATCCTATCTACTATGGTTTTCTCCATGGTAGTTGGAAGGACGTGAAAAAATGCTAACTACTATGGTTTTTTCCATGGTAGTTGGAAGGACACGAAATAGAATCCTAACTACTATGGTTTCTCCATGGTAGTTGGAAGGACACGAAATAATATCCTAACTTCTATGGTTTTTCCATGGTAGTTGGAAGGACACGAAATAGAATCCTAACTACTATGATTTTCTCCATGGTAGTTGGAAGGACGTGAAAAAAATGCTAAGTACTATGGTTTTCTCCATGGTAGTTGGAAGGACGTGAAAAAATGCTAACTACTATGTTTTTCTCCATGGTAGTTGGAAGGACACAAAATACAATCCTAACTTCTATGGTTTTCTCCATGGTAGCTGGAAGGACAGGAAATAGTATCCGATCTACTATGGTTTTCTCCATGGTAGTTGGAAGGACGTGAAAAAAATGCTAACTACTATGGTTTTCTCCATGGTAGTTGGAAGGACTTGAAAAAAATGCTAAGTACTATGGTTTTCGCCATGGTAGTTGGAAGGACGTGAAAAATGCTAACTACTATGTTTTTCTCCATGGTAGTTTGAAGGACACAAAATAGAATCCAAACTTCTATGGGTTTTCCATGGTAGTTGGAAGGACACGAAATAGAATCCTAACTACTATGGTTTTCTCCATGGTAGTTGGAAGGACACGAATAGAATCCTAACTTCTATGGTTTTCTCCATGGTAGCTGGAAGGACAGGAAATAGAATCCTATCTACAATGGTTTTCTCCATGGTAGTTGGAAGGACGAAAAAAAAATGCTAACTACTATGGTTTTCTCCATGGTAGTTGGAAAGATGTGAAAAAATGCTAACTACTATGGTTTTCTCTATGGTAGTTGGACGGACTCGAAATAGAATCCTAACTTCTATGGTATTCTCCATGGTAGCTGGAAGGACAGGAAATAGAATCCTATCAACAATGGTTTTCTGCATGGTAGTTGGAAGGACGTGAAAAAATACTAACTACTATGGTTTTCTCCATGGTAATTGGAAGGACACGAAATAGAATCCTAACTACTATGGTTTCTCCATGGTAGTTGGAAGGACACGAAATAAAATCCTAACTTCTATGGTTTTTCCATGGTAGTTGGAAGGACACGAAATAGAATCCTAACTACTATGGTTTTCTCCATGGTAGCTGGAAGGACAGGAAATAGAATCCTATCAACAATGGTTTTCTGCATGGTAGTTGGAAGGACGTGAAAAAAATGCTAACTACTATGGTTTTCTCCATGGTAGTTGGAAGGACATGAAAAAAATGTTAACTACTATGGTTTTCTCCATGGTAGTTGGAAGGACGTGAAAAAAATGCTAACTACTATGGTTTTCTCCATGGTACTTGGAAGGACGTGAAAAAATGCTAACTACTATGGTCTTCTCCATGGTAGTTGGAAGGACGTGAAAAAATGATAGGTACTATGGTTTTCTCCATGGTAGTTGGAAGGACGTGAAAAAATGCTAACTACTATGGTTTTCTCCATGGGAGTTGGAAGGACATGAAATAGAATCCTAACTTCTATGGTTTTCTCCATGGTAGCTGGAAGGACACGAAATAAAATCCTAACTTCTATGGTTTTCCATGGTAGTTGGAAGGACACGAAATAGAATCCTAACTACTATGGTTTTCTCCATGGTAGTTGGAAGGACACGAAATAGAATGCTAACTTCTATGGTTTTCTCCATGGTAGTTGGAAGGACACGAAATAAAATCCTAACTTCTATGGTTTTTCCATGGTAGTTGGTAGGACACGAAATAGAATCCTAACTACTATGGTTTTCTCCATGGTAGTTGGAAGTACATGAAATAGAATCCTAACTACTATGGTTTTTCCATGGTAGTTGGAAGGACACGAAATAGAATCCTAACTACTATGGTTTTTCCATGGTAGTTGGAAGGACACGAAATAGAATCCTAACTACTATGGTTTTTTCCTGGTAGTTGGAAGGACACGAAATAGAATCCTAACTACTATGGTTTTTCCCTGGTAGTTGGAAGGACACAAAATAGAATCCTAACTTCTATGGTTTTCTCCATGGTAGCTGGAAGGACAGGAAATACAATCCTATCTACTATGGTTTTCTCCATGGTAGTTGGAAGGACGTGAAAAAATGCTAACTACTATGATTTTCTCCATGGTAGTTGGAAGGAAACGAAATAGAATCCTAACTACTATGGTTTCTCCATGGTAGTTGGAAGGACACGAAATAAAATCCTAGCTTCTATGGTTTTTCCATGGTAGTTGGAAGGACACGAAATAGAATCCTAACTACTATGGTTTTCTCCATGGTAGTTGGAAGGACGTGAAAAAAATGCTAAGTACTATGGTTTTACCATGGTAGTTGGAAGGACGTGAAAAAATGCTAACTACTATGTTTTTCTCCATGGTTGTTGGAAGGACACAAAATAGAATCCTAACTTCTATGGTTTTCTCCATTGTAGTTGGAAGGACAGTAACTACTATGGTTTTCTCCATGGTAGTTGGAAGGACACGAAATAAAATCCTAACTTCTATGGTTTTTCCATGGTAGTTGGAAGGACACGAAATAAAATCCTAACTTCTATGGTTTTTCCATGGTAGTTGGAAGGACACGAAATAGAATCCTAACTACTATGGTTTTCTCCATGGTAGTTGGAAGGACGTGAAAAAAATGCTAAGTACTATGGTTTTCTCCATGGTAGTTGGAAGGACGTGAAAAAATGCTAACTACTATGTTTTTTCCATGGTTGTTGGAAGGACACAAAATAGAATCCTAACTTCTATGGTTTTCTCCATGGTAGCTGGAAGGACAGGAAATAGAATCCTAACTTCTATGGTTTTCTCCATGGTAGTTGGAAGGACACGAAATAAAATCCTAACTTCTATGGTTTTTCCATGGTAGTTGGTAGGACACGAAATAGAATCCTAACTACTATGGTTTTCTCCATGGTAGTTGGAAGTACATGAAATAGAATCCTAACTACTATGGTTTTTCCATGGTAGTTGGAAGAACACGAAATAGAATCCTAACTACTATGGTTTTTCCATGGTAGTTGGAAGGACACGAAATAGAATCCTAACTACTATGGTTTTTCCCTGGTAGTTGGAAGGACACGAAATAGAATCCTAACTACTATGGTTTTTGCCTGGTAGTTGGAAGGACACAAAATAGAATCCTAACTTCTATGGTTTTCTCCATGGTAGCTGGAAGGACAGGAAATGCAATCCTATCTACTATGGTTTTCTCCATGGTAGTTGGAAGGACGTGAAAAAATGCTAACTACTATGGTTTTCTCCATGGTAGTTGGAAGGACACGAAATAGAATCCTAACTACTATGGTTTTCTCCATGGTAGTTGGAAGGACACGAAATAGAATCCTAACTTCTATCATTTTCTCCATGGTAGCTGGAAGGACAGGAAATAGAATCCTATCTACAATAGTTTTCTCCATGGTAGTTGGAAGGACGTGAAAAAAATGCTAAGTACTATGGTTTTCTCCATGGTAGTTGGAAGGACGTGAAAAAATGCTAACTACTATGGTTTTCTCCATGGTAGTTGGAAGGACGTGAAAAAATGCTAACTACTATGGTTTTCTCCATGGTAGTTGGAAGGACATGAAAAAAATGCTAACTACTATGGTATTCTCCATGGTAGTTGGAAGGACGTGAAAAAAATGCTAACTACTATAGTTCTCTCCATGGTAGTTGGAAGGACGTTAAAAAAATGCTAACTACTATGGTTTTCTCCATGGTAGTTGGAAGGACGTGAAAAAATGCTAACTACTATGTTTTTCTCCATGGTAGTTGGAAGGACACAAAATATAATCCTAACTTCTATGGTTCTCTCCATGGTAGCTGGAAGGACAGGAAATAGAATCCTATCTACTATGGTTTTCTCCATGGTAGTTGGAAGGACGTGAAAAAAATGCTAACTACTATGGTTTTCTCCATGGTAGTTGGAAAGATGTGAAAAAATGCTAACTGCTATGGTTTTCTCCAGGGTAGTTGGAATGACACGAAATAGAATCCTAACTTCTATGGTTTTCTCCATCGTAGTTGGAAGGACACGAAATAGAATCCTAACTTCTATGGTTTTCTCCATGGTAGCTGGAAGGACAGGAAATAGAATCCTATCTACAATGATTTTCTCCAAGGTAGTTGGAAGGACGTGAAAAAATGCTAACTACTATGTTTTTCTCCACGGTAGTTGGAAGGACACGAAATAGAATCCTAACTACTATGGTTTTTCCCTGGTAGTTGGAAGGACACGAAATAGAATCCTAACTACTATGGTTTTTCCCTGGTAGTTGGAAGGACACAAAATAGAATCCTAACTTCTATGGTTTTCTCCATGGTAGCTGGAAGGACAGGAAATAGAATCCTATCTACTATGGTTTTCTCCATGGTAGTTGGAAGGACGTGAAAAAATGATAGGTATTATGGGTTTCACCATGGTAGTTGGAAGGACGTGAAAAAATGCTATCTACTATGTTTTTCTCCATGGTAGTTGGAAGGACACAAAATAGAATCCTAACTTCTATGGTTTTCTCCATGGTAGCTGGAAGGACAGGAAATAGAATCCTATGTACAACGGTTTTCTCCATGGTAGTTGGAAGGACGTGAAAAAATGCTAACTACTATGGTTTTCTCCATGGTAATTGGAAGGACGTGAAAAGAATGCTAACTACTATGGTTTTTCCATGGTAGTTGGAAGGACACGAAATAGAATCCTAACTACTATGGTTTTCTCCATGGTAGTTGGAAGGACACGAAATAGAATCCTAACTACTATGGTTTTCTCCATGGTAGTTGGAAGGACACGAAATAGAATCCTAACTACTATGGTTTTCTCCATGGTAGCTGGAAGGACAGGAAATAGAATCCTATCTACTATGGTTTTCTCCATGGTAGTTGGAAGGACGTGAAAAAATGCTAACTACTATGGTTTTCTCCATGGTAGTTGGAAGGACGTGAAAAAATGCTAACTACTATGTTTTTCTCCATGGTTGTTGGAAGGACACAAAATAGAATCCTAACTTCTATGGTTTTCTCCATGGTAGCTGGAAGGACAGGAAATAGAATCCTATCTACTATGGTTTTCTCCATGGTAATTGGAAGGACGTGAAAAAAATTCTAACTACTATGGTTTTCTCCATGGTAATTGGAAGGACACGAAATAGAATCCTAACTACTATAGTTTTCTCCATTGTAGCTGGAAGGCAGGAAATAGAATCCTATCTACTATGGTTTTCTCCATGGTAGTTGGAAGGACGTGAAAAAAATGCTAACTACTATGGTTTTCTCCATGGTAGCTGGAAGGACAGGAAATAGAATCCTATCTACTATGGTTTTCTCCATGGTAGTTGGAAGGACGTGAAAAAAATGCTAACTACTATGGTTTTCTCCATGGTAGTTGGAAGGACGTGAAAAAATGCTAACTACTATGTTTTTCTCCATGGTTGTTGGAAGGACACAAAATAGAATCCTAACTTCTATGGTTTTCTCCATGGTAGCTGGAAGGACAGGAAATAGAATCCTATCTACTATGGTTTTCTCCATGGTAATTGGAAGGACGTGAAAAAATGCTAACTACTATGGTTTTCTCCATGGTAATTGGAAGGACGTGAAAAAATGCTAACTACTATGGTTTTCTCCATGGTAATTGGAAGGACACGAAATAGAATCCTAACTACTATGGTTTCTCCATGGTAGTTGGAAGGTCACGAAATAAAATCCTAACTTCTATGGTTTTTCCATGATAGTTGGAAGGACACGAAATAGAATCCTAACTACTATGGTTTTTCCATGGTAGTTGGAAGGACACGAAATAGAATCCTAACTACTGTGGTTTTCTCCATGGTAGTTGGACGTACACGAAATAGAATCCTAACTACTATGGTTTTTCCATGGTAGTTGGAAGGACACGTAATTGAGTCCTAACTACTATGGTTTTCTCCATGGTAGCTGGAAGGACAGGAAATAGAATCCTATCTACAATGGTTTTGTCCATGGTAACTGGAAGGACGTGAAAAAATGCTAACTACTATGGTTTTCTCCATGGTAATTGGAAGGACGTGAAAAAATTCTAACTACTAGGGTTAACTCCATGGTAGTTTGAAGGGCACGAATTAGAATCCTAATTTCTATGGTTTTCTCCATGGTAGCTGGAAGGACAGGAAATAGAATCCTATCTACAATGGTTTGCTGCATGGTAGTTGGAAGGACGTGAAAAATGCTAACTACTATGGTTTTCTCCATGGTAATTGGAAGGACGTGAAAAAATGCTAACTACTATGGTTTTCTCCATGGTAATTGGAAGGACACGAAATAGAATCCTAACTACTATGGTCTCTCCATGGTAGTTGGTAGGACACGAAATAGAATCCTAACTACTATGGTTTTCTCCATGGTAGCTGGAAGGACAGGAAATAGAATCCTATCTACTATGGTTTTTCCATGGTAGTTGGAAGGACACGAAATAGAATCCTAACTACTATGGTTTTCTCCATGGTAGTTGGAAGGACGTGAAAAAAATGCTAAGTACTATGGTTTTTTCCATGGTAGTTGGAAGGACGTGAAAAAATGCTAACTACTATGTTTTTTCCATGGTTGTTGGAAGGACACAAAATAGAATCCTAACTTCTATGGTTTTCTCCATGGTAGCTGGAAGGACAGGAAATAGAATCCTAACTTCTATGGTTTTCTCCATGGTAGTTGGAAGGACACGAAATAAAATCCTAACTTCTATGGTTTTTCCATGGTAGTTGGTAGGACACGAAATAGAATCCTAACTACTATGGTTTTCTCCATGGTAGTTGGAAGTACATGAAATAGAATCCTAACTACTATGGTTTTTCCATGGTAGTTGGAAGAACACGAAATAGAATCCTAACTACTATGGTTTTTCCATGGTAGTTGGAAGGACACGAAATAGAATCCTAACTACTATGGTTTTTCCCTGGTAGTTGGAAGGACACAAAATAGAATCCTAACTTCTATGGTTTTCTCCATGGTAGCTGGAAGGACAGGAAATGCAATCCTATCTACTATGGTTTTCTCCATGGTAGTTGGAAGGACGTGAAAAAATGCTAACTACTATGATTTTCTCCATGGTAGTTGGAAGGAAACGAAATAGAATCCTAACTACTATGGTTTCTCCATGGTAGTTGGAAGGACACGAAATAAAATCTTAACTTCTATGGTTTTTCCATGGTAGTTGGAAGGACACGAAATAGAATCCTAACTACTATGGTTTTCTCCATGGTAGTTGGAAGGACGTGAAAAAAATGCTAAGTACTATGGTTTTACCATGGTAGTTGGAAGGACGTGAAAAAATGCTAACTACTATGTTTTTCTCCATGGTTGTTGGAAGGACACAAAATAGAATCCTAACTTCTATGGTTTTCTCCATTGTAGTTGGAAGGACAGGAAATAGAATCCTATCTACTATGGTTTTCTCCATGTTAGTTGGAAGGACGTGAAAAAATGCTAACTACTATGTTTTTCTCCATGGTAGTTGGAAGGACACAAAATAGAATCCTAACTTCTATGGTTTTCTCCATGGTAGCTGGAAGGACAGGAAATAGAATCCTATCTACTATGGTTTTCTCCATGGTAGTTGGAAGGACGTGAAAAAATGCTAACTACTATGGTTTTCTCCATGGTAGTTGGAAGGACGTGAAAAAATGCTAACTACTATGTTTTTCTCCATGGTTGTTGGAAGGACACAAAATAGAATCCTAACTTCTATGGTTTTCTCCATGGTAGCTGGAAGGACAGGAAATAGAATCCTATCTACTATGGTTTTCTCCATGGTAATTGGAAGGACGTGAAAAAAATTCTAACTACTATGGTTTTCTCCATGGTAATTGGAAGGACACGAAATAGAATCCTAACTACTATAGTTTTCTCCATTGTAGCTGGAAGGCAGGAAATAGAATCCTATCTACTATGGTTTTCTCCATGGTAGTTGGAAGGACGTGAAAAAAATGCTAACTACTATGGTTTTCTCCATGGTAGTTGGAAGGACACGAAATAGAATCCTAACTACTATGGTTTTCTCCATGGTAGTTGGAAGGACACGAAATAGAATCCTAACTACTATGGTTTTCTCCATGGTAGTTGGAAGGACGTGAAAAAATGCTAAGTACTATGGTTTTCTCCATGGTAGTTGGAAGGACGTGAAAAAATGCTAACTACTATGGTTTCCTCCATGGTAGTTGGAAGGACACGAAATAGAATCCTAACTTCTATCTTTTTCTCCATGGTAGCTGGAAGGACAGGAAATAGAATCCTATCTACAATAGTTTTCTCCATGGTAGTTGGAAGGACGTGAAAAAAATGCTAAGTACTATGGTTTTCTCCATGGTAGTTGGAAGGACGTGAAAAAATGCTAACTACTATGGTTTTCTCCATGGTAGTTGGAAGGACGTGAAAAAATGCTAACTACTATGGTTTTCTCCATGGTAGTTGGAAGGACATGAAAAAAATGCTAACTACTATGGTATTCTCCATGGTAGTTGGAAGGACGTGAAAAAAATGCTAACTACTATAGTTCTCTCCATGGTAGTTGGAAGGACGTTAAAAAAATGCTAACTACTATGGTTTTCTCCATGGTAGTTGGAAGGACGTGAAAAAATGCTAACTACTATGTTTTTCTCCATGGTAGTTGGAAGGACACAAAATATAATCCTAACTTCTATGGTTCTCTCCATGGTAGCTGGAAGGACAGGAAATAGAATCCTATCTACTATGGTTTTCTCCATGGTAGTTGGAAGGACGTGAAAAAAATGCTAACTACTATGGTTTTCTCCATGGTAGTTGGAAAGATGTGAAAAAATGCTAACTGCTATGGTTTTCTCCAGGGTAGTTGGAATGACACGAAATAGAATCCTAACTTCTATGGTTTTCTCCATCGTAGTTGGAAGGACACGAAATAGAATCCTAACTTCTATGGTTTTCTCCATGGTAGCTGGAAGGACAGGAAATAGAATCCTATCTACAATGATTTTCTCCAAGGTAGTTGGAAGGACGTGAAAAAATGCTAACTACTATGTTTTTCTCCACGGTAGTTGGAAGGACACGAAATAGAATCCTAACTACTATGGTTTTTCCCTGGTAGTTGGAAGGACACGAAATAGAATCCTAACTACTATGGTTTTTCCCTGGTAGTTGGAAGGACACAAAATAGAATCCTAACTTCTATGGTTTTCTCCATGGTAGCTGGAAGGACAGGAAATAGAATCCTATCTACTATGGTTTTCTCCATGGTAGTTGGAAGGACGTGAAAAAATGATAGGTATTATGGGTTTCACCATGGTAGTTGGAAGGACGTGAAAAAATGCTATCTACTATGTTTTTCTCCATGGTAGTTGGAAGGACACAAAATAGAATCCTAACTTCTATGGTTTTCTCCATGGTAGCTGGAAGGACAGGAAATAGAATCCTATGTACAACGGTTTTCTCCATGGTAGTTGGAAGGACGTGAAAAAATGCTAACTACTATGGTTTTCTCCATGGTAATTGGAAGGACGTGAAAAGAATGCTAACTACTATGGTTTTTCCATGGTAGTTGGAAGGACACGAAATAGAATCCTAACTACTATGGTTTTCTCCATGGTAGTTGGAAGGACACGAAATAGAATCCTAACTACTATGGTTTTCTCCATGGTAGTTGGAAGGACACGAAATAGAATCCTAACTACTATGGTTTTCTCCATGGTAGCTGGAAGGACAGGAAATAGAATCCTATCTACTATGGTTTTCTCCATGGTAGTTGGAAGGACGTGAAAAAATGCTAACTACTATGGTTTTCTCCATGGTAGTTGGAAGGACGTGAAAAAATGCTAACTACTATGTTTTTCTCCATGGTTGTTGGAAGGACACAAAATAGAATCCTAACTTCTATGGTTTTCTCCATGGTAGCTGGAAGGACAGGAAATAGAATCCTATCTACTATGGTTTTCTCCATGGTAATTGGAAGGACGTGAAAAAAATTCTAACTACTATGGTTTTCTCCATGGTAATTGGAAGGACACGAAATAGAATCCTAACTACTATAGTTTTCTCCATTGTAGCTGGAAGGCAGGAAATAGAATCCTATCTACTATGGTTTTCTCCATGGTAGTTGGAAGGACGTGAAAAAAATGCTAACTACTATGGTTTTCTCCATGGTAGCTGGAAGGACAGGAAATAGAATCCTATCTACTATGGTTTTCTCCATGGTAGTTGGAAGGACGTGAAAAAAATGCTAACTACTATGGTTTTCTCCATGGTAGTTGGAAGGACGTGAAAAAATGCTAACTACTATGTTTTTCTCCATGGTTGTTGGAAGGACACAAAATAGAATCCTAACTTCTATGGTTTTCTCCATGGTAGCTGGAAGGACAGGAAATAGAATCCTATCTACTATGGTTTTCTCCATGGTAATTGGAAGGACGTGAAAAAATGCTAACTACTATGGTTTTCTCCATGGTAATTGGAAGGACGTGAAAAAATGCTAACTACTATGGTTTTCTCCATGGTAATTGGAAGGACACGAAATAGAATCCTAACTACTATGGTTTCTCCATGGTAGTTGGAAGGTCACGAAATAAAATCCTAACTTCTATGGTTTTTCCATGATAGTTGGAAGGACATGAAATAGAATCCTAACTACTATGGTTTTTCCATGGTAGTTGGAAGGACACGAAATAGAATCCTAACTACTGTGGTTTTCTCCATGGTAGTTGGACGTACACGAAATAGAATCCTAACTACTATGGTTTTTCCATGGTAGTTGGAAGGACACGTAATTGAGTCCTAACTACTATGGTTTTCTCCATGGTAGCTGGAAGGACAGGAAATAGAATCCTATCTACAATGGTTTTGTCCATGGTAACTGGAAGGACGTGAAAAAATGCTAACTACTATGGTTTTCTCCATGGTAATTGGAAGGACGTGAAAAAATTCTAACTACTAGGGTTAACTCCATGGTAGTTTGAAGGGCACGAATTAGAATCCTAATTTCTATGGTTTTCTCCATGGTAGCTGGAAGGACAGGAAATAGAATCCTATCTACAATGGTTTGCTGCATGGTAGTTGGAAGGACGTGAAAAATGCTAACTACTATGGTTTTCTCCATGGTAATTGGAAGGACGTGAAAAAATGCTAACTACTATGGTTTTCTCCATGGTAATTGGAAGGACACGAAATAGAATCCTAACTACTATGGTTTCTCCATGGTAGTTGGTAGGACACGAAATAGAATCCTAACTACTATGGTTTTCTCCATGGTAGCTGGAAGGACAGGAAATAGAATCCTATCTACTATGGTTTTTCCATGGTAGTTGGAAGGACACGAAATAGAATCCTAACTACTATGGTTTTCTCCATGGTAGTTGGAAGGACGTGAAAAAAATGCTAAGTACTATGGTTTTTTCCATGGTAGTTGGAAGGACGTGAAAAAATGCTAACTACTATGTTTTTTCCATGGTTGTTGGAAGGACACAAAATAGAATCCTAACTTCTATGGTTTTCTCCATGGTAGCTGGAAGGACAGGAAATAGAATCCTAACTTCTATGGTTTTCTCCATGGTAGTTGGAAGGACACGAAATAAAATCCTAACTTCTATGGTTTTTCCATGGTAGTTGGTAGGACACGAAATAGAATCCTAACTACTATGGTTTTCTCCATGGTAGTTGGAAGTACATGAAATAGAATCCTAACTACTATGGTTTTTCCATGGTAGTTGGAAGAACACGAAATAGAATCCTAACTACTATGGTTTTTCCATGGTAGTTGGAAGGACACGAAATAGAATCCTAACTACTATGGTTTTTCCCTGGTAGTTGGAAGGACACAAAATAGAATCCTAACTTCTATGGTTTTCTCCATGGTAGCTGGAAGGACAGGAAATGCAATCCTATCTACTATGGTTTTCTCCATGGTAGTTGGAAGGACGTGAAAAAATGCTAACTACTATGATTTTCTCCATGGTAGTTGGAAGGAAACGAAATAGAATCCTAACTACTATGGTTTCTCCATGGTAGTTGGAAGGACACGAAATAAAATCTTAACTTCTATGGTTTTTCCATGGTAGTTGGAAGGACACGAAATAGAATCCTAACTACTATGGTTTTCTCCATGGTAGTTGGAAGGACGTGAAAAAAATGCTAAGTACTATGGTTTTACCATGGTAGTTGGAAGGACGTGAAAAAATGCTAACTACTATGTTTTTCTCCATGGTTGTTGGAAGGACACAAAATAGAATCCTAACTTCTATGGTTTTCTCCATTGTAGTTGGAAGGACAGGAAATAGAATCCTATCTACTATGGTTTTCTCCATGTTAGTTGGAAGGACGTGAAAAAATGCTAACTACTATGTTTTTCTCCATGGTAGTTGGAAGGACACAAAATAGAATCCTAACTTCTATGGTTTTCTCCATGGTAGCTGGAAGGACAGGAAATAGAATCCTATCTACTATGGTTTTCTCCATGGTAGTTGGAAGGACGTGAAAAAATGCTAACTACTATGGTTTTCTCCATGGTAGTTGGAAGGACGTGAAAAAATGCTAACTACTATGTTTTTCTCCATGGTTGTTGGAAGGACACAAAATAGAATCCTAACTTCTATGGTTTTCTCCATGGTAGCTGGAAGGACAGGAAATAGAATCCTATCTACTATGGTTTTCTCCATGGTAATTGGAAGGACGTGAAAAAAATTCTAACTACTATGGTTTTCTCCATGGTAATTGGAAGGACACGAAATAGAATCCTAACTACTATAGTTTTCTCCATTGTAGCTGGAAGGCAGGAAATAGAATCCTATCTACTATGGTTTTCTCCATGGTAGTTGGAAGGACGTGAAAAAAATGCTAACTACTATGGTTTTCTCCATGGTAGTTGGAAGGACGTGAAAAAATGCTAACTACTATGGTTTTCTCCATGGTAGTTGGAAGGACGTGAAAATATGCTAAAAACTATTGTTTTCTCCATGGGAGGTGGAAGGACACGAAATAGAATCCTAACTTCTGTGGTTTTCTCCATGGTAGCTGGAAGGACAGGAAATAGAATCCTATCTACAATGGTTTTCTCCATGGTAGTTGGAAGGACGTGAAAAAATGCTAACTACTATGTTTTTCTAAATGGTAGTTGGAAGGACACGAAATAAAATCCTAACTTCTATGGTTTTTCCATGGTAGCTGGAAGGACAGGAAATAGAATCCTATCTACTATGGTTTTCTCCATGGTAGTTGGAAGGATGTGAAAAAATGCTAACTACTATGTTTTTCTCCATGGTAGTTGGAAGGACACAAAATAGAATATTAACTACTATGGTTTTTCCATGGTAGTTGGAAGGACACGAAATAGAATCCTAACTTCTATTGTTTTCTCCATGGTAGCTGGAAGGACAGGAAATAGAATCCTATCTACTATGGTTTTCTCCATGGTAGTTGGAAGGACGTGAAAAAATGCTAACTACTATGGTTTTCTCCATGGTAGTTGGAAGGATGTGAAAAAATGCTAACTACTATGTTTTTCTCCATGGTAGTTGGAAGGACACAAAATAGAATATTAACTACTATGGTTTTTCCATGGTAGTTGGAAGGACACGAAATAGAATCCTAACTACTATGGTTTTCTCCATGGTAGTTGGAAGGACACGAAATAGAATGCTAACTTCTATGGTTTTCTCCATGGTAGTTGGAAGGACACGAAATAAAATCCTAACTTCTATGGTTTTTCCATGGTAGTTGGTAGGACACGAAATAGAATCCTAACTACTATGGTTTTCTCCATGGTAGTTGGAAGTACATGAAATAGAATCCTAACTACTATGGTTTTTCCATGGTAGTTGGAAGGACACGAAATAGAATCCTAACTACTATGGTTTTTCCATGGTAGTTGGAAGGACACGAAATAGAATCCTAACTACTATGGTTTTTTCCTGGTAGTTGGAAGGACACGAAATAGAATCCTAACTACTATGGTTTTTCCCTGGTAGTTGGAAGGACACAAAATAGAATCCTAACTTCTATGGTTTTCTCCATGGTAGCTGGAAGGACAGGAAATACAATCCTATCTACTATGGTTTTCTCCATGGTAGTTGGAAGGACGTGAAAAAATGCTAACTACTATGATTTTCTCCATGGTAGTTGGAAGGAAACGAAATAGAATCCTAACTACTATGGTTTCTCCATGGTAGTTGGAAGGACACGAAATAAAATCCTAGCTTCTATGGTTTTTCCATGGTAGTTGGAAGGACACGAAATAGAATCCTAACTACTATGGTTTTCTCCATGGTAGTTGGAAGGACGTGAAAAAAATGCTAAGTACTATGGTTTTACCATGGTAGTTGGAAGGACGTGAAAAAATGCTAACTACTATGTTTTTCTCCATGGTTGTTGGAAGGACACAAAATAGAATCCTAACTTCTATGGTTTTCTCCATTGTAGTTGGAAGGACAGTAACTACTATGGTTTTCTCCATGGTAGTTGGAAGGACACGAAATAAAATCCTAACTTCTATGGTTTTTCCATGGTAGTTGGAAGGACACGAAATAAAATCCTAACTTCTATGGTTTTTCCATGGTAGTTGGAAGGACACGAAATAGAATCCTAACTACTATGGTTTTCTCCATGGTAGTTGGAAGGACGTGAAAAAAATGCTAAGTACTATGGTTTTCTCCATGGTAGTTGGAAGGACGTGAAAAAATGCTAACTACTATGTTTTTTCCATGGTTGTTGGAAGGACACAAAATAGAATCCTAACTTCTATGGTTTTCTCCATGGTAGCTGGAAGGACAGGAAATAGAATCCTAACTTCTATGGTTTTCTCCATGGTAGTTGGAAGGACACGAAATAAAATCCTAACTTCTATGGTTTTTCCATGGTAGTTGGTAGGACACGAAATAGAATCCTAACTACTATGGTTTTCTCCATGGTAGTTGGAAGGACACGAAATAGAATCCTAACTACTATGGTTTTTGCCTGGTAGTTGGAAGGACACAAAATAGAATCCTAACTTCTATGGTTTTCTCCATGGTAGCTGGAAGGACAGGAAATGCAATCCTATCTACTATGGTTTTCTCCATGGTAGTTGGAAGGACGTGAAAAAATGCTAACTACTATGGTTTTCTCCATGGTAGTTGGAAGGACACGAAATAGAATCCTAACTACTATGGTTTTCTCCATGGTAGTTGGAAGGACACGAAATAGAATCCTAACTACTATGGTTTTCTCCATGGTAGTTGGAAGGACGTGAAAAAATGCTAAGTACTATGGTTTTCTCCATGGTAGTTGGAAGGACGTGAAAAAATGCTAACTACTATGGTTTCCTCCATGGTAGTTGGAAGGACACGAAATAGAATCCTAACTTCTATCTTTTTCTCCATGGTAGCTGGAAGGACAGGAAATAGAATCCTATCTACAATAGTTTTCTCCATGGTAGTTGGAAGGACGTGAAAAAAATGCTAAGTACTATGGTTTTCTCCATGGTAGTTGGAAGGACGTGAAAAAATGCTAACTACTATGGTTTTCTCCATGGTAGTTGGAAGGACGTGAAAAAATGCTAACTACTATGGTTTTCTCCATGGTAGTTGGAAGGACATGAAAAAAATGCTAACTACTATGGTATTCTCCATGGTAGTTGGAAGGACGTGAAAAAAATGCTAACTACTATAGTTTTCTCCATGGTAGTTGGAAGGACGTTAAAAAAATGCTAACTACTATGGTTTTCTCCATGGTAGTTGGAAGGACGTGAAAAAATGCTAACTACTATGTTTTTCTCCATGGTAGTTGGAAGGACACAAAATATAATCCTAACTTCTATGGTTCTCTCCATGGTAGCTGGAAGGACAGGAAATAGAATCCTATCTACTATGGTTTTCTCCATGGTAGTTGGAAGGACGTGAAAAAAATGCTAACTACTATGGTTTTCTCCATGGTAGTTGGAAAGATGTGAAAAAATGCTAACTGCTATGGTTTTCTCCAGGGTAGTTGGAATGACACGAAATAGAATCCTAACTTCTATGGTTTTCTCCATCGTAGTTGGAAGGACACGAAATAGAATCCTAACTTCTATGGTTTTCTCCATGGTAGCTGGAAGGACAGGAAATAGAATCCTATCTACAATGATTTTCTCCAAGGTAGTTGGAAGGACGTGAAAAAATGCTAACTACTATGTTTTTCTCCACGGTAGTTGGAAGGACACGAAATAGAATCCTAACTACTATGGTTTTTCCCTGGTAGTTGGAAGGACACGAAATAGAATCCTAACTACTATGGTTTTTCCCTGGTAGTTGGAAGGACACAAAATAGAATCCTAACTTCTATGGTTTTCTCCATGGTAGCTGGAAGGACAGGAAATAGAATCCTATCTACTATGGTTTTCTCCATGGTAGTTGGAAGGACGTGAAAAAATGATAGGTATTATGGGTTTCACCATGGTAGTTGGAAGGACGTGAAAAAATGCTATCTACTATGTTTTTCTCCATGGTAGTTGGAAGGACACAAAATAGAATCCTAACTTCTATGGTTTTCTCCATGGTAGCTGGAAGGACAGGAAATAGAATCCTATGTACAACGGTTTTCTCCATGGTAGTTGGAAGGACGTGAAAAAATGCTAACTACTATGGTTTTCTCCATGGTAATTGGAAGGACGTGAAAAGAATGCTAACTACTATGGTTTTTCCATGGTAGTTGGAAGGACACGAAATAGAATCCTAACTACTATGGTTTTCTCCATGGTAGTTGGAAGGACACGAAATAGAATCCTAACTACTATGGTTTTCTCCATGGTAGTTGGAAGGACACGAAATAGAATCCTAACTACTATGGTTTTCTCCATTGTAGTTGGAAGGAAAGGAAATAGAATCCTATCTACTATGGTTTTCTCCATGGTAGTTGGAAGGACACAAAATAGAATCCTAACTTCTATGGTTTTCTCCATGGTAGCTGGAAGGACAGGAAATAGAATCCTATCTACTATGGTTTTCTCCATGGTAGTTGGAAGGACGTGAAAAATGCTAACTACTATGTTTTCTCCATGGTAGTTGGAAGGACACAAAATAGAATCCTAACTTCTATGGTTTTCTCCATGGTAGCTGGAAGGACAGGAAATAGAATCCTATCCACTATGGTTTTCTCCATGGTAGTTGGAAGGACGTGAAAAAATGCTAACTACTATGGTTTTCTCCATGGTAGTTGGAAGGACGTGAAAAAAATTCTAATTACTATGGTTTTCTCCATGGTAGTTGGAAGGACAGGAAAAAATGCTAACTACTATGTTTTTCTCCATGGTAGTTGGAAGGACACAAAATAGAATCATAACTTCTATGGGTTTTCCATGGTAGTTGCAAAGACACGAAATAGAATCCTAACTACTATGGTTTTCTCCATGGTAGTTGGAAGGAGACGAAATAGAATCCTAACTTCTATGGTTTTCTCCATGGTAGCTGGAAGGACAGGAAATAGAATCCTATCTACTATGGTTTTCTCCATGGTAGTTGGAAGGACGTGAAAAAATGATAGGTACTATGGGTTTCACCATGGTAGTTGGAAGGACGTGAAAAAATGCTAACTACTATGTTTTTCTCCATGGTAGTTGGAAGGACAGGAAAAAATGCTAAGTACTATGGTTTTCTCCATGGTAGTTGGAAGGACGTGAAAAAATGCTAACTACTATGGTTTTCTCCATGGTAGTTGGAAGGACACGAAATAGAATCCTAACTACTATGGTTTCTCCATGGTAGTTGGAAGGACACGAAATAAAATCCTAACTTCTATGGTTTTTCCATGGTAGTTGGAAGGACACGAAATAGAATCCTAACTACTATGGTTTTCTCCATAGTAGTAGGAAGGACGTGAAAAAATGCTAAGTACTATGGTTTTCTCCATGGTAGTTGGAAGGACGTGAAAAAATGCTAACTACTATGGTTTTCTCCATGGTAGTTGGAAGGACACAAAATAGAATCCTAACTTCTATGGTTTTCTCCATGGTAGCTGGAAGGACAGGAAATAGAATCCTATCTACTATGGTTTTCTCCATGGTAGTTGGAAGGACGTGAAAAAATGCTAACTACTATGGTTTTTTCCATGGTAGTTGGAAGGACACGAAATAGAATCCTAACTACTATGGTTTCTCCATGGTAGTTGGAAGGACACGAAATAATATCCTAACTTCTATGGTTTTTCCATGGTAGTTGGAAGGACACGAAATAGAATCCTAACTACTATGATTTTCTCCATGGTAGTTGGAAGGACGTGAAAAAAATGCTAAGTACTATGGTTTTCTCCATGGTAGTTGGAAGGACGTGAAAAAATGCTAACTACTATGTTTTTCTCCATGGTAGTTGGAAGGACACAAAATACAATCCTAACTTCTATGGTTTTCTCCATGGTAGCTGGAAGGACAGGAAATAGTATCCGATCTACTATGGTTTTCTCCATGGTAGTTGGAAGGACGTGAAAAAAATGCTAACTACTATGGTTTTCTCCATGGTAGTTGGAAGGACTTGAAAAAAATGCTAAGTACTATGGTTTTCGCCATGGTAGTTGGAAGGACGTGAAAAATGCTAACTACTATGTTTTTCTCCATGGTAGTTTGAAGGACACAAAATAGAATCCAAACTTCTATGGGTTTTCCATGGTAGTTGGAAGGACACGAAATAGAATCCTAACTACTATGGTTTTCTCCATGGTAGTTGGAAGGACACGAATAGAATCCTAACTTCTATGGTTTTCTCCATGGTAGCTGGAAGGACAGGAAATAGAATCCTATCTACAATGGTTTTCTCCATGGTAGTTGGAAGGACGAAAAAAAAATGCTAACTACTATGGTTTTCTCCATGGTAGTTGGAAAGATGTGAAAAAATGCTAACTACTATGGTTTTCTCTATGGTAGTTGGACGGACTCGAAATAGAATCCTAACTTCTATGGTATTCTCCATGGTAGCTGGAAGGACAGGAAATAGAATCCTATCAACAATGGTTTTCTGCATGGTAGTTGGAAGGACGTGAAAAAATACTAACTACTATGGTTTTCTCCATGGTAATTGGAAGGACACGAAATAGAATCCTAACTACTATGGTTTCTCCATGGTAGTTGGAAGGACACGAAATAAAATCCTAACTTCTATGGTTTTTCCATGGTAGTTGGAAGGACACGAAATAGAATCCTAACTACTATGGTTTTCTCCATGGTAGCTGGAAGGACAGGAAATAGAATCCTATCAACAATGGTTTTCTGCATGGTAGTTGGAAGGACGTGAAAAAAATGCTAACTACTATGGTTTTCTCCATGGTAGTTGGAAGGACATGAAAAAAATGTTAACTACTATGGTTTTCTCCATGGTAGTTGGAAGGACGTGAAAAAAATGCTAACTACTATGGTTTTCTCCATGGTACTTGGAAGGACGTGAAAAAATGCTAACTACTATGGTCTTCTCCATGGTAGTTGGAAGGACGTGAAAAAATGATAGGTACTATGGTTTTCTCCATGGTAGTTGGAAGGACGTGAAAAAATGCTAACTACTATGGTTTTCTCCATGGGAGTTGGAAGGACATGAAATAGAATCCTAACTTCTATGGTTTTCTCCATGGTAGCTGGAAGGACACGAAATAAAATCCTAACTTCTATGGTTTTCCATGGTAGTTGGAAGGACACGAAATAGAATCCTAACTACTATGGTTTTCTCCATGGTAGTTGGAAGGACACGAAATAGAATGCTAACTTCTATGGTTTTCTCCATGGTAGTTGGAAGGACACGAAATAAAATCCTAACTTCTATGGTTTTTCCATGGTAGTTGGTAGGACACGAAATAGAATCCTAACTACTATGGTTTTCTCCATGGTAGTTGGAAGTACATGAAATAGAATCCTAACTACTATGGTTTTTCCATGGTAGTTGGAAGGACACGAAATAGAATCCTAACTACTATGGTTTTTCCATGGTAGTTGGAAGGACACGAAATAGAATCCTAACTACTATGGTTTTTTCCTGGTAGTTGGAAGGACACGAAATAGAATCCTAACTACTATGGTTTTTCCCTGGTAGTTGGAAGGACACAAAATAGAATCCTAACTTCTATGGTTTTCTCCATGGTAGCTGGAAGGACAGGAAATACAATCCTATCTACTATGGTTTTCTCCATGGTAGTTGGAAGGACGTGAAAAAATGCTAACTACTATGATTTTCTCCATGGTAGTTGGAAGGAAACGAAATAGAATCCTAACTACTATGGTTTCTCCATGGTAGTTGGAAGGACACGAAATAAAATCCTAGCTTCTATGGTTTTTCCATGGTAGTTGGAAGGACACGAAATAGAATCCTAACTACTATGGTTTTCTCCATGGTAGTTGGAAGGACGTGAAAAAAATGCTAAGTACTATGGTTTTACCATGGTAGTTGGAAGGACGTGAAAAAATGCTAACTACTATGTTTTTCTCCATGGTTGTTGGAAGGACACAAAATAGAATCCTAACTTCTATGGTTTTCTCCATTGTAGTTGGAAGGACAGTAACTACTATGGTTTTCTCCATGGTAGTTGGAAGGACACGAAATAAAATCCTAACTTCTATGGTTTTTCCATGGTAGTTGGAAGGACACGAAATAAAATCCTAACTTCTATGGTTTTTCCATGGTAGTTGGAAGGACACGAAATAGAATCCTAACTACTATGGTTTTCTCCATGGTAGTTGGAAGGACGTGAAAAAAATGCTAAGTACTATGGTTTTCTCCATGGTAGTTGGAAGGACGTGAAAAAATGCTAACTACTATGTTTTTTCCATGGTTGTTGGAAGGACACAAAATAGAATCCTAACTTCTATGGTTTTCTCCATGGTAGCTGGAAGGACAGGAAATAGAATCCTAACTTCTATGGTTTTCTCCATGGTAGTTGGAAGGACACGAAATAAAATCCTAACTTCTATGGTTTTTCCATGGTAGTTGGTAGGACACGAAATAGAATCCTAACTACTATGGTTTTCTCCATGGTAGTTGGAAGTACATGAAATAGAATCCTAACTACTATGGTTTTTCCATGGTAGTTGGAAGAACACGAAATAGAATCCTAACTACTATGGTTTTTCCATGGTAGTTGGAAGGACACGAAATAGAATCCTAACTACTATGGTTTTTCCCTGGTAGTTGGAAGGACACGAAATAGAATCCTAACTACTATGGTTTTTGCCTGGTAGTTGGAAGGACACAAAATAGAATCCTAACTTCTATGGTTTTCTCCATGGTAGCTGGAAGGACAGGAAATGCAATCCTATCTACTATGGTTTTCTCCATGGTAGTTGGAAGGACGTGAAAAAATGCTAACTACTATGATTTTCTCCATGGTAGTTGGAAGGAAACGAAATAGAATCCTAACTACTATGGTTTCTCCATGGTAGTTGGAAGGACACGAAATAAAATCTTAACTTCTATGGTTTTTCCATGGTAGTTGGAAGGACACGAAATAGAATCCTAACTACTATGGTTTTCTCCATGGTAGTTGGAAGGACGTGAAAAAAATGCTAAGTACTATGGTTTTACCATGGTAGTTGGAAGGACGTGAAAAAATGCTAACTACTATGTTTTTCTCCATGGTTGTTGGAAGGACACAAAATAGAATCCTAACTTCTATGGTTTTCTCCATTGTAGTTGGAAGGACAGGAAATAGAATCCTATCTACTATGGTTTTCTCCATGTTAGTTGGAAGGACGTGAAAAAATGCTAACTACTATGTTTTTCTCCATGGTAGTTGGAAGGACACAAAATAGAATCCTAACTTCTATGGTTTTCTCCATGGTAGCTGGAAGGACAGGAAATAGAATCCTATCTACTATGGTTTTCTCCATGGTAGTTGGAAGGACGTGAAAAAATGCTAACTACTATGGTTTTCTCCATGGTAGTTGGAAGGACGTGAAAAAATGCTAACTACTATGTTTTTCTCCATGGTTGTTGGAAGGACACAAAATAGAATCCTAACTTCTATGGTTTTCTCCATGGTAGCTGGAAGGACAGGAAATAGAATCCTATCTACTATGGTTTTCTCCATGGTAATTGGAAGGACGTGAAAAAAATTCTAACTACTATGGTTTTCTCCATGGTAATTGGAAGGACACGAAATAGAATCCTAACTACTATAGTTTTCTCCATTGTAGCTGGAAGGCAGGAAATAGAATCCTATCTACTATGGTTTTCTCCATGGTAGTTGGAAGGACGTGAAAAAAATGCTAACTACTATGGTTTTCTCCATGGTAGTTGGAAGGACGTGAAAAAATGCTAACTACTATGGTTTTCTCCATGGTAGTTGGAAGGACGTGAAAATATGCTAAAAACTATTGTTTTCTCCATGGGAGGTGGAAGGACACGAAATAGAATCCTAACTTCTGTGGTTTTCTCCATGGTAGCTGGAAGGACAGGAAATAGAATCCTATCTACAATGGTTTTCTCCATGGTAGTTGGAAGGACGTGAAAAAATGCTAACTACTATGTTTTTCTAAATGGTAGTTGGAAGGACACGAAATAAAATCCTAACTTCTATGGTTTTTCCATGGTAGCTGGAAGGACAGGAAATAGAATCCTATCTACTATGGTTTTCTCCATGGTAGTTGGAAGGATGTGAAAAAATGCTAACTACTATGTTTTTCTCCATGGTAGTTGGAAGGACACAAAATAGAATATTAACTACTATGGTTTTTCCATGGTAGTTGGAAGGACACGAAATAGAATCCTAACTTCTATTGTTTTCTCCATGGTAGCTGGAAGGACAGGAAATAGAATCCTATCTACTATGGTTTTCTCCATGGTAGTTGGAAGGACGTGAAAAAATGCTAACTACTATGGTTTTCTCCATGGTAGTTGGAAGGATGTGAAAAAATGCTAACTACTATGTTTTTCTCCATGGTAGTTGGAAGGACACAAAATAGAATATTAACTACTATGGTTTTTCCATGGTAGTTGGAAGGACACGAAATAGAATCCTAACTACTATGGTTTTCTCCATGGTAGTTGGAAGGACACGAAATAGAATGCTAACTTCTATGGTTTTCTCCATGGTAGTTGGAAGGACACGAAATAAAATCCTAACTTCTATGGTTTTTCCATGGTAGTTGGTAGGACACGAAATAGAATCCTAACTACTATGGTTTTCTCCATGGTAGTTGGAAGTACATGAAATAGAATCCTAACTACTATGGTTTTTCCATGGTAGTTGGAAGGACACGAAATAGAATCCTAACTACTATGGTTTTTCCATGGTAGTTGGAAGGACACGAAATAGAATCCTAACTACTATGGTTTTTTCCTGGTAGTTGGAAGGACACGAAATAGAATCCTAACTACTATGGTTTTTCCCTGGTAGTTGGAAGGACACAAAATAGAATCCTAACTTCTATGGTTTTCTCCATGGTAGCTGGAAGGACAGGAAATACAATCCTATCTACTATGGTTTTCTCCATGGTAGTTGGAAGGACGTGAAAAAATGCTAACTACTATGATTTTCTCCATGGTAGTTGGAAGGAAACGAAATAGAATCCTAACTACTATGGTTTCTCCATGGTAGTTGGAAGGACACGAAATAAAATCCTAGCTTCTATGGTTTTTCCATGGTAGTTGGAAGGACACGAAATAGAATCCTAACTACTATGGTTTTCTCCATGGTAGTTGGAAGGACGTGAAAAAAATGCTAAGTACTATGGTTTTACCATGGTAGTTGGAAGGACGTGAAAAAATGCTAACTACTATGTTTTTCTCCATGGTTGTTGGAAGGACACAAAATAGAATCCTAACTTCTATGGTTTTCTCCATTGTAGTTGGAAGGACAGTAACTACTATGGTTTTCTCCATGGTAGTTGGAAGGACACGAAATAAAATCCTAACTTCTATGGTTTTTCCATGGTAGTTGGAAGGACACGAAATAAAATCCTAACTTCTATGGTTTTTCCATGGTAGTTGGAAGGACACGAAATAGAATCCTAACTACTATGGTTTTCTCCATGGTAGTTGGAAGGACGTGAAAAAAATGCTAAGTACTATGGTTTTCTCCATGGTAGTTGGAAGGACGTGAAAAAATGCTAACTACTATGTTTTTTCCATGGTTGTTGGAAGGACACAAAATAGAATCCTAACTTCTATGGTTTTCTCCATGGTAGCTGGAAGGACAGGAAATAGAATCCTAACTTCTATGGTTTTCTCCATGGTAGTTGGAAGGACACGAAATAAAATCCTAACTTCTATGGTTTTTCCATGGTAGTTGGTAGGACACGAAATAGAATCCTAACTACTATGGTTTTCTCCATGGTAGTTGGAAGGACACGAAATAGAATCCTAACTACTATGGTTTTTGCCTGGTAGTTGGAAGGACACAAAATAGAATCCTAACTTCTATGGTTTTCTCCATGGTAGCTGGAAGGACAGGAAATGCAATCCTATCTACTATGGTTTTCTCCATGGTAGTTGGAAGGACGTGAAAAAATGCTAACTACTATGGTTTTCTCCATGGTAGTTGGAAGGACACGAAATAGAATCCTAACTACTATGGTTTTCTCCATGGTAGTTGGAAGGACACGAAATAGAATCCTAACTACTATGGTTTTCTCCATGGTAGTTGGAAGGACGTGAAAAAATGCTAAGTACTATGGTTTTCTCCATGGTAGTTGGAAGGACGTGAAAAAATGCTAACTACTATGGTTTCCTCCATGGTAGTTGGAAGGACACGAAATAGAATCCTAACTTCTATCTTTTTCTCCATGGTAGCTGGAAGGACAGGAAATAGAATCCTATCTACAATAGTTTTCTCCATGGTAGTTGGAAGGACGTGAAAAAAATGCTAAGTACTATGGTTTTCTCCATGGTAGTTGGAAGGACGTGAAAAAATGCTAACTACTATGGTTTTCTCCATGGTAGTTGGAAGGACGTGAAAAAATGCTAACTACTATGGTTTTCTCCATGGTAGTTGGAAGGACATGAAAAAAATGCTAACTACTATGGTATTCTCCATGGTAGTTGGAAGGACGTGAAAAAAATGCTAACTACTATAGTTTTCTCCATGGTAGTTGGAAGGACGTTAAAAAAATGCTAACTACTATGGTTTTCTCCATGGTAGTTGGAAGGACGTGAAAAAATGCTAACTACTATGTTTTTCTCCATGGTAGTTGGAAGGACACAAAATATAATCCTAACTTCTATGGTTCTCTCCATGGTAGCTGGAAGGACAGGAAATAGAATCCTATCTACTATGGTTTTCTCCATGGTAGTTGGAAGGACGTGAAAAAAATGCTAACTACTATGGTTTTCTCCATGGTAGTTGGAAAGATGTGAAAAAATGCTAACTGCTATGGTTTTCTCCAGGGTAGTTGGAATGACACGAAATAGAATCCTAACTTCTATGGTTTTCTCCATCGTAGTTGGAAGGACACGAAATAGAATCCTAACTTCTATGGTTTTCTCCATGGTAGCTGGAAGGACAGGAAATAGAATCCTATCTACAATGATTTTCTCCAAGGTAGTTGGAAGGACGTGAAAAAATGCTAACTACTATGTTTTTCTCCACGGTAGTTGGAAGGACACGAAATAGAATCCTAACTACTATGGTTTTTCCCTGGTAGTTGGAAGGACACGAAATAGAATCCTAACTACTATGGTTTTTCCCTGGTAGTTGGAAGGACACAAAATAGAATCCTAACTTCTATGGTTTTCTCCATGGTAGCTGGAAGGACAGGAAATAGAATCCTATCTACTATGGTTTTCTCCATGGTAGTTGGAAGGACGTGAAAAAATGATAGGTATTATGGGTTTCACCATGGTAGTTGGAAGGACGTGAAAAAATGCTATCTACTATGTTTTTCTCCATGGTAGTTGGAAGGACACAAAATAGAATCCTAACTTCTATGGTTTTCTCCATGGTAGCTGGAAGGACAGGAAATAGAATCCTATGTACAACGGTTTTCTCCATGGTAGTTGGAAGGACGTGAAAAAATGCTAACTACTATGGTTTTCTCCATGGTAATTGGAAGGACGTGAAAAGAATGCTAACTACTATGGTTTTTCCATGGTAGTTGGAAGGACACGAAATAGAATCCTAACTACTATGGTTTTCTCCATGGTAGTTGGAAGGACACGAAATAGAATCCTAACTACTATGGTTTTCTCCATGGTAGTTGGAAGGACACGAAATAGAATCCTAACTACTATGGTTTTCTCCATTGTAGTTGGAAGGACAGGAAATAGAATCCTATCTACTATGGTTTTCTCCATGGTAGTTGGAAGGACACAAAATAGAATCCTAACTTCTATGGTTTTCTCCATGGTAGCTGGAAGGACAGGAAATAGAATCCTATCTACTATGGTTTTCTCCATGGTAGTTGGAAGGACGTGAAAAATGCTAACTACTATGTTTTCTCCATGGTAGTTGGAAGGACACAAAATAGAATCCTAACTTCTATGGTTTTCTCCATGGTAGCTGGAAGGACAGGAAATAGAATCCTATCCACTATGGTTTTCTCCATGGTAGTTGGAAGGACGTGAAAAAATGCTAACTACTATGGTTTTCTCCATGGTAGTTGGAAGGACGTGAAAAAAATTCTAATTACTATGGTTTTCTCCATGGTAGTTGGAAGGACAGGAAAAAATGCTAACTACTATGTTTTTCTCCATGGTAGTTGGAAGGACACAAAATAGAATCATAACTTCTATGGGTTTTCCATGGTAGTTGCAAAGACACGAAATAGAATCCTAACTACTATGGTTTTCTCCATGGTAGTTGGAAGGAGACGAAATAGAATCCTAACTTCTATGGTTTTCTCCATGGTAGCTGGAAGGACAGGAAATAGAATCCTATCTACTATGGTTTTCTCCATGGTAGTTGGAAGGACGTGAAAAAATGATAGGTACTATGGGTTTCACCATGGTAGTTGGAAGGACGTGAAAAAATGCTAACTACTATGTTTTTCTCCATGGTAGTTGGAAGGACAGGAAAAAATGCTAAGTACTATGGTTTTCTCCATGGTAGTTGGAAGGACGTGAAAAAATGCTAACTACTATGGTTTTCTCCATGGTAGTTGGAAGGACACGAAATAGAATCCTAACTACTATGGTTTCTCCATGGTAGTTGGAAGGACACGAAATAAAATCCTAACTTCTATGGTTTTTCCATGGTAGTTGGAAGGACACGAAATAGAATCCTAACTACTATGGTTTTCTCCATAGTAGTAGGAAGGACGTGAAAAAATGCTAAGTACTATGGTTTTCTCCATGGTAGTTGGAAGGACGTGAAAAAATGCTAACTACTATGGTTTTCTCCATGGTAGTTGGAAGGACACAAAATAGAATCCTAACTTCTATGGTTTTCTCCATGGTAGCTGGAAGGACAGGAAATAGAATCCTATCTACTATGGTTTTCTCCATGGTAGTTGGAAGGACGTGAAAAAATGCTAACTACTATGGTTTTTTCCATGGTAGTTGGAAGGACACGAAATAGAATCCTAACTACTATGGTTTCTCCATGGTAGTTGGAAGGACACGAAATAATATCCTAACTTCTATGGTTTTTCCATGGTAGTTGGAAGGACACGAAATAGAATCCTAACTACTATGATTTTCTCCATGGTAGTTGGAAGGACGTGAAAAAAATGCTAAGTACTATGGTTTTCTCCATGGTAGTTGGAAGGACGTGAAAAAATGCTAACTACTATGTTTTTCTCCATGGTAGTTGGAAGGACACAAAATACAATCCTAACTTCTATGGTTTTCTCCATGGTAGCTGGAAGGACAGGAAATAGTATCCGATCTACTATGGTTTTCTCCATGGTAGTTGGAAGGACGTGAAAAAAATGCTAACTACTATGGTTTTCTCCATGGTAGTTGGAAGGACTTGAAAAAAATGCTAAGTACTATGGTTTTCGCCATGGTAGTTGGAAGGACGTGAAAAATGCTAACTACTATGTTTTTCTCCATGGTAGTTTGAAGGACACAAAATAGAATCCAAACTTCTATGGGTTTTCCATGGTAGTTGGAAGGACACGAAATAGAATCCTAACTACTATGGTTTTCTCCATGGTAGTTGGAAGGACACGAATAGAATCCTAACTTCTATGGTTTTCTCCATGGTAGCTGGAAGGACAGGAAATAGAATCCTATCTACAATGGTTTTCTCCATGGTAGTTGGAAGGACGAAAAAAAAATGCTAACTACTATGGTTTTCTCCATGGTAGTTGGAAAGATGTGAAAAAATGCTAACTACTATGGTTTTCTCTATGGTAGTTGGACGGACTCGAAATAGAATCCTAACTTCTATGGTATTCTCCATGGTAGCTGGAAGGACAGGAAATAGAATCCTATCAACAATGGTTTTCTGCATGGTAGTTGGAAGGACGTGAAAAAATACTAACTACTATGGTTTTCTCCATGGTAATTGGAAGGACACGAAATAGAATCCTAACTACTATGGTTTCTCCATGGTAGTTGGAAGGACACGAAATAAAATCCTAACTTCTATGGTTTTTCCATGGTAGTTGGAAGGACACGAAATAGAATCCTAACTACTATGGTTTTCTCCATGGTAGCTGGAAGGACAGGAAATAGAATCCTATCAACAATGGTTTTCTGCATGGTAGTTGGAAGGACGTGAAAAAAATGCTAACTACTATGGTTTTCTCCATGGTAGTTGGAAGGACATGAAAAAAATGTTAACTACTATGGTTTTCTCCATGGTAGTTGGAAGGACGTGAAAAAAATGCTAACTACTATGGTTTTCTCCATGGTACTTGGAAGGACGTGAAAAAATGCTAACTACTATGGTCTTCTCCATGGTAGTTGGAAGGACGTGAAAAAATGATAGGTACTATGGTTTTCTCCATGGTAGTTGGAAGGACGTGAAAAAATGCTAACTACTATGGTTTTCTCCATGGGAGTTGGAAGGACATGAAATAGAATCCTAACTTCTATGGTTTTCTCCATGGTAGCTGGAAGGACACGAAATAAAATCCTAACTTCTATGGTTTTCCATGGTAGTTGGAAGGACACGAAATAGAATCCTAACTACTATGGTTTTCTCCATGGTAGTTGGAAGGACACGAAATAGAATGCTAACTTCTATGGTTTTCTCCATGGTAGTTGGAAGGACACGAAATAAAATCCTAACTTCTATGGTTTTTCCATGGTAGTTGGTAGGACACGAAATAGAATCCTAACTACTATGGTTTTCTCCATGGTAGTTGGAAGTACATGAAATAGAATCCTAACTACTATGGTTTTTCCATGGTAGTTGGAAGGACACGAAATAGAATCCTAACTACTATGGTTTTTCCATGGTAGTTGGAAGGACACGAAATAGAATCCTAACTACTATGGTTTTTTCCTGGTAGTTGGAAGGACACGAAATAGAATCCTAACTACTATGGTTTTTCCCTGGTAGTTGGAAGGACACAAAATAGAATCCTAACTTCTATGGTTTTCTCCATGGTAGCTGGAAGGACAGGAAATACAATCCTATCTACTATGGTTTTCTCCATGGTAGTTGGAAGGACGTGAAAAAATGCTAACTACTATGATTTTCTCCATGGTAGTTGGAAGGAAACGAAATAGAATCCTAACTACTATGGTTTCTCCATGGTAGTTGGAAGGACACGAAATAAAATCCTAGCTTCTATGGTTTTTCCATGGTAGTTGGAAGGACACGAAATAGAATCCTAACTACTATGGTTTTCTCCATGGTAGTTGGAAGGACGTGAAAAAAATGCTAAGTACTATGGTTTTACCATGGTAGTTGGAAGGACGTGAAAAAATGCTAACTACTATGTTTTTCTCCATGGTTGTTGGAAGGACACAAAATAGAATCCTAACTTCTATGGTTTTCTCCATTGTAGTTGGAAGGACAGTAACTACTATGGTTTTCTCCATGGTAGTTGGAAGGACACGAAATAAAATCCTAACTTCTATGGTTTTTCCATGGTAGTTGGAAGGACACGAAATAAAATCCTAACTTCTATGGTTTTTCCATGGTAGTTGGAAGGACACGAAATAGAATCCTAACTACTATGGTTTTCTCCATGGTAGTTGGAAGGACGTGAAAAAAATGCTAAGTACTATGGTTTTCTCCATGGTAGTTGGAAGGACGTGAAAAAATGCTAACTACTATGTTTTTTCCATGGTTGTTGGAAGGACACAAAATAGAATCCTAACTTCTATGGTTTTCTCCATGGTAGCTGGAAGGACAGGAAATAGAATCCTAACTTCTATGGTTTTCTCCATGGTAGTTGGAAGGACACGAAATAAAATCCTAACTTCTATGGTTTTTCCATGGTAGTTGGTAGGACACGAAATAGAATCCTAACTACTATGGTTTTCTCCATGGTAGTTGGAAGTACATGAAATAGAATCCTAACTACTATGGTTTTTCCATGGTAGTTGGAAGAACACGAAATAGAATCCTAACTACTATGGTTTTTCCATGGTAGTTGGAAGGACACGAAATAGAATCCTAACTACTATGGTTTTTCCCTGGTAGTTGGAAGGACACGAAATAGAATCCTAACTACTATGGTTTTTGCCTGGTAGTTGGAAGGACACAAAATAGAATCCTAACTTCTATGGTTTTCTCCATGGTAGCTGGAAGGACAGGAAATGCAATCCTATCTACTATGGTTTTCTCCATGGTAGTTGGAAGGACGTGAAAAAATGCTAACTACTATGGTTTTCTCCATGGTAGTTGGAAGGACACGAAATAGAATCCTAACTACTATGGTTTTCTCCATGGTAGTTGGAAGGACACGAAATAGAATCCTAACTACTATGGTTTTCTCCATGGTAGTTGGAAGGACGTGAAAAAATGCTAAGTACTATGGTTTTCTCCATGGTAGTTGGAAGGACGTGAAAAAATGCTAACTACTATGGTTTCCTCCATGGTAGTTGGAAGGACACGAAATAGAATCCTAACTTCTATCTTTTTCTCCATGGTAGCTGGAAGGACAGGAAATAGAATCCTATCTACAATAGTTTTCTCCATGGTAGTTGGAAGGACGTGAAAAAAATGCTAAGTACTATGGTTTTCTCCATGGTAGTTGGAAGGACGTGAAAAAATGCTAACTACTATGGTTTTCTCCATGGTAGTTGGAAGGACGTGAAAAAATGCTAACTACTATGGTTTTCTCCATGGTAGTTGGAAGGACATGAAAAAAATGCTAACTACTATGGTATTCTCCATGGTAGTTGGAAGGACGTGAAAAAAATGCTAACTACTATAGTTCTCTCCATGGTAGTTGGAAGGACGTTAAAAAAATGCTAACTACTATGGTTTTCTCCATGGTAGTTGGAAGGACGTGAAAAAATGCTAACTACTATGTTTTTCTCCATGGTAGTTGGAAGGACACAAAATATAATCCTAACTTCTATGGTTCTCTCCATGGTAGCTGGAAGGACAGGAAATAGAATCCTATCTACTATGGTTTTCTCCATGGTAGTTGGAAGGACGTGAAAAAAATGCTAACTACTATGGTTTTCTCCATGGTAGTTGGAAAGATGTGAAAAAATGCTAACTGCTATGGTTTTCTCCAGGGTAGTTGGAATGACACGAAATAGAATCCTAACTTCTATGGTTTTCTCCATCGTAGTTGGAAGGACACGAAATAGAATCCTAACTTCTATGGTTTTCTCCATGGTAGCTGGAAGGACAGGAAATAGAATCCTATCTACAATGATTTTCTCCAAGGTAGTTGGAAGGACGTGAAAAAATGCTAACTACTATGTTTTTCTCCACGGTAGTTGGAAGGACACGAAATAGAATCCTAACTACTATGGTTTTTCCCTGGTAGTTGGAAGGACACGAAATAGAATCCTAACTACTATGGTTTTTCCCTGGTAGTTGGAAGGACACAAAATAGAATCCTAACTTCTATGGTTTTCTCCATGGTAGCTGGAAGGACAGGAAATAGAATCCTATCTACTATGGTTTTCTCCATGGTAGTTGGAAGGACGTGAAAAAATGATAGGTATTATGGGTTTCACCATGGTAGTTGGAAGGACGTGAAAAAATGCTATCTACTATGTTTTTCTCCATGGTAGTTGGAAGGACACAAAATAGAATCCTAACTTCTATGGTTTTCTCCATGGTAGCTGGAAGGACAGGAAATAGAATCCTATGTACAACGGTTTTCTCCATGGTAGTTGGAAGGACGTGAAAAAATGCTAACTACTATGGTTTTCTCCATGGTAATTGGAAGGACGTGAAAAGAATGCTAACTACTATGGTTTTTCCATGGTAGTTGGAAGGACACGAAATAGAATCCTAACTACTATGGTTTTCTCCATGGTAGTTGGAAGGACACGAAATAGAATCCTAACTACTATGGTTTTCTCCATGGTAGTTGGAAGGACACGAAATAGAATCCTAACTACTATGGTTTTCTCCATGGTAGCTGGAAGGACAGGAAATAGAATCCTATCTACAATGATTTTCTCCATGGTAGTTGGAAGGACGTGAAAAAATGCTAACTACTATGGTTTTCTCCATGGTAGTTGGAAGGACATGAAAAAATTCTAACTACTATGGTTTTCTCCATGGTAGTTGGAAGGACGTGAAAAAAATGCTAACTACTATGGTTTTCTCCATGGTAGTTGGAAGGACGTGAAAAAATGCTAACTACTATGGTTTTCTCCATGGTAGTAGGAAGGACGTGAAAAAATGCTAACTACTATGGTTTTCTCCATGGTAGTTGGAAGGACGTGAAAAAATAATAGGTACTACGGGTTTCTCCATGGTAGTTGGAAGGACGTGAAAAAATGCTAACTACTATGTTTTTCTCCATGGTAGTTGGAAGGACACAAAATAGAATCCTAATTTCTATGGTTCTCTCCATGGTAGCTGGAAGGACAGGAAATAGAATCCTATCTACTATGGTTTTCTCCATGGTAGTTGGAAGGACGTGAAAAAAATGCTAAGTACTATGGTTTTCTCCATGGTAGTTGGAAGGACGTGAAAAAATGCTAACTACTACGTTTTTCTCCATGGTAGTTGGAAGGACACAAAATAGAATCCTAACTTCTATGGTTTTCTCCATGGTAGCTGGAAGGACAGGAAATAGAATGCTATCTACTATGGTTTTCTCCATGGTAGTTGGAAGGACGTGAAAAATGCTAACTACTATGTTTTCTCCATGGTAGTTGGAAGGACACAAAATAGAATCCTAACTTCTATGGTTTTCTCCATGGTAGCTGGAAGGACAGGAAATAGAATCCTATCCACTATGGTTTTCTCCATGGTAGTTGGAAGGACGTGAAAAAATGCTAACTACTATGGTTTTCTCCATGGTAGTTGGAAGGACGTGAAAAAAATTCTAATTACTATGGTTTTCTCCATGGTAGTTGGAAGGACAGGAAAAAATGCTAACTACTATGTTTTTCTCCATGGTAGTTGGAAGGACACAAAATAGAATCATAACTTCTATGGGTTTTCCATGGTAGTTGCAAAGACACGAAATAGAATCCTAACTACTATGGTTTTCTCCATGGTAGTTGGAAGGAGACGAAATAGAATCCTAACTTCTATGGTTTTCTCCATGGTAGCTGGAAGGACAGGAAATAGAATCCTATCTACTATGGTTTTCTCCATGGTAGTTGGAAGGACGTGAAAAAATGATAGGTACTATGGGTTTCACCATGGTAGTTGGAAGGACGTGAAAAAATGCTAACTACTATGTTTTTCTCCATGGTAGTTGGAAGGACACAAAATAGAATCCTAACTTCTATGGTTTTCTCCATGGTAGCTGGAAGGACAGGAAATAGAATCCTATGTACAATGGTTTTCTCCATGGTAGTTGGAAGGACGTGAAAAAATGCTAACTACTATGGTTTTCTCCATGGTAATTGGATGGACGTGAAAAGAATGCTAACTACTATGGTTTTTCCATGGTAGTTTGAAGGACACGAAATAGAATCCTAACTTCTATGGTTTTCTCCATTGGAGCTGGAAGGACAGGAAATAGAATCCTATCTACTATGGTTTTCTCCATGGTAGTTGGAAGGACGTGAAAAAAATACTAACTACTATGGTTTTCTCCATGGTAGTTGGAAGGACACGAAATAGAATCCTAACTTCTATGGTTTTCTCCATGGTAGTTGGAAGGACACGAAATAGAATCCTAACTACTATGGTGTTCTCCATGGTAGTTGGAAGGACGTGAAAAAATGCTAAGTACTATGGTTTTCTCCATGGTAGTTGGAAGGACGTGAAAAAATGCTAACTACTATGGTTTTCTCCATGGTAGTTGGAAGGACACGAAATAGAATCCTAACTTCTATCTTTTTCTCCATGGTAGCTGGAAGGACAGGAAATAGAATCCTATCTACAATAGTTTTCTCCATGGTAGTTGGAAGGACGTGAAAAAAATGCTAAGTACTATGGATTTCTCCATGGTAGTTGGAAGGACGTGAAAAAATGCTAACTACTATGGTTTTCTCCATGGTAGTTGGAAGGACGTGAAAAAATGCTAACTGCTATGGTTTTCTCCATGGTAGTTGGAAGGACATGAAAAAAATGCTAACTACTATGGTATTCTCCATGGTAGTTGGAAGGACGTGAAAGAAATGCTAACTACTATAGTTTTCTCCATGGTAGTTGGAAGGACGTTAAAAAAATGCTAACTACTATGGTTTTCTCCATGGTAGTTGGAAGGACGTGAAAAAATGCTACTACTATGGTTTTCTCCATGGTAGTTGGAAGGACGTGAAAAAATGATAGGTACTATGGGTTTCTCCATGGTAGTTGGAAGGACGTGAAAAAATGCTAACTACTATGTTTTTCTCCATGGTAGTTGGAAGGACACAAAATATAATCCTAACTTCTATAGTTCTCTCCATGGTAGCTGGAAGGACAGGAAATAGAATCCTATCTACTATGGTTTTCTCCATGGTAGTTGGAAGGACGTGAAAAAAATGCTAACTACTATGGTTTTCTCCATGGTAGTTGGAAAGATGTGAAAAAATGCTAACTGCTATGGTTTTCTCCAGGGTAGTTGGAAGGACACGAAATAGAATCCTAACTTATATGGTTTTCTCCATCGTAGTTGGAAGGACACGAAATAGAATCCTAACTTCTATGGTTTTCTCCATGGTAGCTGGAAGGACAGGAAATAGAATCCTATCTACAATGATTTTCTCCATGGTAGTTGGAAGGACGTGAAAAAATGCTAACTACTATGTTTTTCTCCACGGTAGTTGGAATGACACGAAATAGAATCCTAACTACTATGGTTTTTCCCTGGTAGTTGGAAGGACACGAAATAGAATCCTAACTACTATGGTTTTTCCCTGGTAGTTGGAAGGACACAAAATAGAATCCTAACTTCTATGGTTTTCTCCATGGTAGCTGGAAGGACAGGAAATAGAATCCTATCTACTATGGTTTTCTCCATGGTAGTTGGAAGGACGTGAAAAAATGATAGGTACTATGGGTTTCACGATGGTAGTTGGAAGGACGTGAAAAAATGCTAACTACTATGTTTTTCTCCATGGTAGTTGGAAGGACACAAAATAGAATCCTAACTTCTATGGTTTTCTCCATGGTAGCTGGAAGGACAGGAAATAGAATCCTATGTACAACGGCTTTCTCCATGGTAGTTGGAAGGACGTGAAAAAATGCTAACTACTATGGTTTTCTCCATGGTAATTGGAAGGACACGAAATAGAATCCTAACTACTATGGTTTTCTCCATGGTAGTTGGAAGGACACGAAATAGAATCCTAACTACTATGGTTTTCTCCATGGTAGTTGGAAGGAAACGAAATAGAATCCTAACTACTATGGTTTTCTCCATGGTAGTTGGAAGGACGTGAAAAAATGCTAAGTACTATGGTTTTCTCCATGGTAGTTGGAAGGACGTGAAAAAATGCTAACTACTATGGTTTTCTCCATGGTAGTTGGAAGGACATGAAAAAATTCTAACTACTATGGTTTTCTCCATGGTAGTTGGAAGGACGTGAAAAAAATGCTAACTACTATGGTTTTCTCCATGGTAGTTGGAAGGACGTGAAAAAAATGCTAACTACTATGGTTTTCTCCATGGTAGTTGGAAGGACGTGACAAAATGATAGGTACTACGGGTTTCTCCATGGTAGTTGGAAGGACGTGAAAAAATGCTAACTACTATGTTTTTCTCCATGGTAGTTGGAAGGACACAAAATAGAATCCTAACTTCTATGGTTCTCTCCATGGTAGCTGGAAGGACAGGAAATAGAATCCTATCTACTATGGTTTTCTCCATGGTAGTTGGAAGGACGTGAAAAAATGCTAACTACTATGTTTTTCTCCATGGTAGTTGGAAGGACACAAAATAGAATCCTAACTTCTATGGTTTTCTCCATGGTAGCTGGAAGGACAGGAAATAGAATGCTATCTACTATGGTTTTCTCCATGGTAGTTGGAAGGACGTGAAAAATGCTAACTACTATGTTTTTCTCCATGGTAGTTGGAAGGACACAAAATAGAATCCTAACTTCTATGGTTTTCTCCATGGTAGCTGGAAGGACAGGAAATAGAATCCTATCCACTATGGTTTTCTCCATGGTAGTTGGAAGGACGTGAAAAAAATGCTAACTACTATGGTTTTCTCCATGGTAGTTGGAAGGACGTGAAAAAATTCTAATTACTATGGTTTTCTCCATGGTAGTTGGAAGGACAGGAAAAAATGCTAAGTACTATGGTTTTCTCCATGGTAGTTGGAAGGACGTGAAAAAATGCTAACTACTATGGTTTTCTCCATGGTAGTTGGAAGGACACGAAATAGAATCCTAACTACTATGGTTTCTCCATGGTAGTTGGAAGGACACGAAATAAAATCCTAACTTCTATGGTTTTTCCATGGTAGTTGGAAGGACACGAAATAGAATCCTAACTACTATGGTTTTCTCCATAGTAGTAGGAAGGACGTGAAAAAATGCTAAGTACTATGGTTTTCTCCATGGTAGTTGGAAGGACGTGAAAAAATGCTAACTACTATGGTTTTCTCCATGGTAGTTGGAAGGACACAAAATAGAATCCTAACTTCTATGGTTTTCTCCATGGTAGCTGGAAGGACAGGAAATAGAATCCTATCTACTATGGTTTTCTCCATGGTAGTTGGAAGGACGTGAAAAAATGCTAACTACTATGGTTTTTTCCATGGTAGTTGGAAGGACACGAAATAGAATCCTAACTACTATGGTTTCTCCATGGTAGTTGGAAGGACACGAAATAATATCCTAACTTCTATGGTTTTTCCATGGTAGTTGGAAGGACACGAAATAGAATCCTAACTACTATGATTTTCTCCATGGTAGTTGGAAGGACGTGAAAAAAATGCTAAGTACTATGGTTTTCTCCATGGTAGTTGGAAGGACGTGAAAAAATGCTAACTACTATGTTTTTCTCCATGGTAGTTGGAAGGACACAAAATACAATCCTAACTTCTATGGTTTTCTCCATGGTAGCTGGAAGGACAGGAAATAGAATCCGATCTACTATGGTTTTCTCCATGGTAGTTGGAAGGACGTGAAAAAAATGCTAACTACTATGGTTTTCTCCATGGTAGTTGGAAGGACTTGAAAAAAATGCTAAGTACTATGGTTTTCGCCATGGTAGTTGGAAGGACGTGAAAAATGCTAACTACTATGTTTTTCTCCATGGTAGTTTGAAGGACACAAAATAGAATCCAAACTTCTATGGGTTTTCCATGGTAGTTGGAAGGACACGAAATAGAATCCTAACTACTATGGTTTTCTCCATGGTAGTTGGAAGGACACGAATAGAATCCTAACTTCTATGGTTTTCTCCATGGTAGCTGGAAGGACAGGAAATAGAATCCTATCTACAATGGTTTTCTCCATGGTAGTTGGAAGGACGAAAAAAAAATGCTAACTACTATGGTTTTCTCCATGGTAGTTGGAAAGATGTGAAAAAATGCTAACTACTATGGTTTTCTCTATGGTAGTTGGACGGACTCGAAATAGAATCCTAACTTCTATGGTATTCTCCATGGTAGCTGGAAGGACAGGAAATAGAATCCTATCAACAATGGTTTTCTGCATGGTAGTTGGAAGGACGTGAAAAAATACTAACTACTATGGTTTTCTCCATGGTAATTGGAAGGACACGAAATAGAATCCTAACTACTATGGTTTCTCCATGGTAGTTGGAAGGACACGAAATAAAATCCTAACTTCTATGGTTTTTCCATGGTAGTTGGAAGGACACGAAATAGAATCCTAACTACTATGGTTTTCTCCATGGTAGCTGGAAGGACAGGAAATAGAATCCTATCAACAATGGTTTTCTGCATGGTAGTTGGAAGGACGTGAAAAAAATGCTAACTACTATGGTTTTCTCCATGGTAGTTGGAAGGACATGAAAAAAATGTTAACTACTATGGTTTTCTCCATGGTAGTTGGAAGGACGTGAAAAAAATGCTAACTACTATGGTTTTCTCCATGGTACTTGGAAGGACGTGAAAAAATGCTAACTACTATGGTCTTCTCCATGGTAGTTGGAAGGACGTGAAAAAATGATAGGTACTATGGTTTTCTCCATGGTAGTTGGAAGGACGTGAAAAAAATGCTAACTACTATGGTTTTCTCCATGGGAGTTGGAAGGACATGAAATAGAATCCTAACTTCTATGGTTTTCTCCATGGTAGCTGGAAGGACACGAAATAAAATCCTAACTTCTATGGTTTTCCATGGTAGTTGGAAGGACACGAAATAGAATCCTAACTACTATGGTTTTCTCCATGGTAGTTGGAAGGACACGAAATAGAATGCTAACTTCTATGGTTTTCTCCATGGTAGTTGGAAGGACACGAAATAAAATCCTAACTTCTATGGTTTTTCCATGGTAGTTGGTAGGACACGAAATAGAATCCTAACTACTATGGTTTTCTCCATGGTAGTTGGAAGTACATGAAATAGAATCCTAACTACTATGGTTTTTCCATGGTAGTTGGAAGGACACGAAATAGAATCCTAACTACTATGGTTTTTCCATGGTAGTTGGAAGGACACGAAATAGAATCCTAACTACTATGGTTTTTTCCTGGTAGTTGGAAGGACACGAAATAGAATCCTAACTACTATGGTTTTTCCCTGGTAGTTGGAAGGACACAAAATAGAATCCTAACTTCTATGGTTTTCTCCATGGTAGCTGGAAGGACAGGAAATACAATCCTATCTACTATGGTTTTCTCCATGGTAGTTGGAAGGACGTGAAAAAATGCTAACTACTATGATTTTCTCCATGGTAGTTGGAAGGAAACGAAATAGAATCCTAACTACTATGGTTTCTCCATGGTAGTTGGAAGGACACGAAATAAAATCCTAGCTTCTATGGTTTTTCCATGGTAGTTGGAAGGACACGAAATAGAATCCTAACTACTATGGTTTTCTCCATGGTAGTTGGAAGGACGTGAAGAAAATGCTAAGTACTATGGTTTTACCATGGTAGTTGGAAGGACGTGAAAAAATGCTAACTACTATGTTTTTCTCCATGGTTGTTGGAAGGACACAAAATAGAATCCTAACTTCTATGGTTTTCTCCATTGTAGTTGGAAGGACAGTAACTACTATGGTTTTCTCCATGGTAGTTGGAAGGACACGAAATAAAATCCTAACTTCTATGGTTTTTCCATGGTAGTTGGAAGGACACGAAATAAAATCCTAACTTCTATGGTTTTTCCATGGTAGTTGGAAGGACACGAAATAGAATCCTAACTACTATGGTTTTCTCCATGGTAGTTGGAAGGACGTGAAAAAAATGCTAAGTACTATGGTTTTCTCCATGGTAGTTGGAAGGACGTGAAAAAATGCTAACTACTATGTTTTTTCCATGGTTGTTGGAAGGACACAAAATAGAATCCTAACTTCTATGGTTTTCTCCATGGTAGCTGGAAGGACAGGAAATAGAATCCTAACTTCTATGGTTTTCTCCATGGTAGTTGGAAGGACACGAAATAAAATCCTAACTTCTATGGTTTTTCCATGGTAGTTGGTAGGACACGAAATAGAATCCTAACTACTATGGTTTTCTCCATGGTAGTTGGAAGTACATGAAATAGAATCCTAACTACTATGGTTTTTCCATGGTAGTTGGAAGAACACGAAATAGAATCCTAACTACTATGGTTTTTCCATGGTAGTTGGAAGGACACGAAATAGAATCCTAACTACTATGGTTTTTCCCTGGTAGTTGGAAGGACACGAAATAGAATCCTAACTACTATGGTTTTTCCCTGGTAGTTGGAAGGACACAAAATAGAATCCTAACTTCTATGGTTTTCTCCATGGTAGCTGGAAGGACAGGAAATGCATTCCTATCTACTATGGTTTTCTCCATGGTAGTTGGAAGGACGTGAAAAAATGCTAACTACTATGATTTTCTCCATGGTAGTTGGAAGGAAACGAAATAGAATCCTAACTACTATGGTTTCTCCATGGTAGTTGGAAGGACACGAAATAAAATCTTAACTTCTATGGTTTTTCCATGGTAGTTGGAAGGACACGAAATAGAATCCTAACTTCTATGGTTTTCTCCATGGTAGCTGGAAGGACAGGAAATAGAATCCTATCTACAATGGTTTTCTCCATGGTAGTTGGAAGGACGTGAAAAAATGCTAACTACTATGTTTTTCTAAATGGTAGTTGGAAGGACACGAAATAAAATCCTAACTTCTATGGTTTTTCCATGGTAGCTGGAAGGACAGGAAATAGAATCCTATCTACTATGGTTTTCTCCATGGTAGTTGGAAGGATGTGAAAAAATGCTAACTACTATGTTTTTCTCCATGGTAGTTGGAAGGACACAAAATAGAATATTAACTACTATGGTTTTTCCATGGTAGTTGGAAGGACACGAAATAGAATCCTAACTTCTATTGTTTTCTCCATGGTAGCTGGAAGGACAGGAAATAGAATCCTATCTACTATGGTTTTCTCCATGGTAGTTGGAAGGACGTGAGAAAATGCTAACTACTATGGTTTTCTCCATGGTAGTTGGAAGGACACGAAATAGAATCCTAACTTCTATGGTTTCTCCATGGTAGTTGGAAGGACACGAAATAAAATCCTAACTTCTATGGTTTTTCCATGGTAGTAGGAAGGACACGAAATAGAATCCTAACTACTAAGGTTTTCTCCATGGTAGTTGGAAGGACGTGAAAAAAATGCTAAGTACTATGGTTTTCTCCATGGTAGTTGGAAGGACGTGAAAAAATGCTAACTACTATGTTTTTCTCCATGGTAGTTTGAAGGACACAAAATAGAATCCTAACTTCTATGGTTTTCTCCATGGTAGCTGGAAGGACAGGAAATAGAATCCTATCTACTATGGTTTTCTCCATGGTAGTTGGAAGGATGTGAAAAAATGCTAACTACTATGTTTTTCTCCATGGTAGTTGGAAGGACACAAAATAGAATCCTAACTTCTATGGTTTTCTCCATGGTAGCTGGAAGGACAGGAAATAGAATCCTATCTACTATGGTTTTCTCCATTGATAGTTGGAAGGACGTGAAAAAATGCTAACTACTATGGTTTTCTCCATGGTACTTGGAAGGACGTGGAAAAAATGCTAAGTACTATGGTTTTCTCCATGGTAGTTGGAAGGACACGAAATAGAATCCTAACTACTATGGTTTTCTCCATGGTAGTTGGAAGGACACAAAATAGAATCCTAACTACTATGGTTTTTCCATGGTAGTTGGAAGGACACGAAATAGAATCCTAACTACTATGGGAAATGGAATCCTAACTACTATGGTTTTCTCCATGGTAGTTGGAAGGACGTGAAAAAAATGCTAAGTACTATGGTTTTCTCCATGGTAGTTGGAAGGACGTGAAAAAATGCTAACTACTATGGTTTTCTCCATGGTAGTTGGAAGGACACGAAATAGAATCCTAACTACTATGGTTTCTCCATGGTAGTTGGAAGGACACGAAATAAAATCCTAACTTCTATGGTTTTTCCATGGTAGTTGGAAGGACACGAAATAGAATCCTAACTACTATGGTTTTCTCCATAGTAGTAGGAAGGACGTGAAAAAATGCTAAGTACTATGGTTTTCTCCATGGTAGTTGGAAGGACGTGAAAAAATGCTAACTACTATGGTTTTCTCCATGGTAGTTGGAAGGACACAAAATAGAATCCTAACTTCTATGGTTTTCTCCATGGTAGCTGGAAGGACAGGAAATAGAATCCTATCTACTATGGTTTTCTCCATGGTAGTTGGAAGGACGTGAAAAAATGCTAACTACTATGGTTTTTTCCATGGTAGTTGGAAGGACACGAAATAGAATCCTAACTACTATGGTTTCTCCATGGTAGTTGGAAGGACACGAAATAATATCCTAACTTCTATGGTTTTTCCATGGTAGTTGGAAGGACACGAAATAGAATCCTAACTACTATGGTTTTCTCCATGGTAGTTGGAAGGACGTGAAAAAAATGCTAAGTACTATGGTTTTCTCCATGGTAGTTGGAAGGACGTGAAAAAATGCTAACTACTATGTTTTTCTCCATGGTAGTTGGAAGGACACAAAATACAATCCTAACTTCTATGGTTTTCTCCATGGTAGCTGGAAGGACAGGAAATAGAATCCTATCTACTATGGTTTTCTCCATGGTAGTTGAAAGGACGTGAAAAAAATGCTAACTACTATGGTTTTCTCCATGGTAGTTGGAAGGACTTGAAAAAAATGCTAAGTACTATGGTTTTCGCCATGGGAGTTGGAAGGACATGAAATAGAATCCTAACTTCTATGGTTTTCTCCATGGTAGCTGGAAGGACACGAAATAAAATCCTAACTTCTATGGTTTTCCATGGTAGTTGGAAGGACACGAAATAGAATCCTAACTACTATGGTTTTCTCCATGGTAGTTGGAAGGACACGAAATAGAATCCTAACTTCTATGGTTTTCTCCATGGTAGTTGGAAGGACACGAAATAAAATCCTAACTTCTATGGTTTTTCCATGGTAGTTGGTAGGACACGAAATAGAATCCTAACTACTATGGTTTTCTCCATGGTAGCTGGAAGGACAGGAAATAGAATCCTATCAACAATGGTTTCCTGCATGGTAGTTGGAAGGACGTGAAAAAATACTAACTACTATGGTTTTCTCCATGGTAATTGGAAGGACACGAAATAGAATCCTAACTACTATGGTTTCTCCATGGTAGTTGGAAGGACACGAAATAAAATCCTAACTTCTATGGTTTTTCCATGGTAGTTGGAAGGACACGAAAAAGAATCCTAACTACTATGATTTTCTCCATGGTAGCTGGAAGGACAGGAAATAGAATCCTATCAACAATGGTTTTCTGCATGGTAGTTGGAAGGACGTGAAAAAAATGCTAACTACTATGGTTTTCTCCATGGTAGTTGGAAGGACATGAAAAAAATGTTAACTACTATGGTTTTCTCTATGGTAGTTGGAAGGACGTGAAAAAAATGCTAACTACTATGGTTTTCTCCATGGTACTTGGAAGGACGTGAAAAAATGCTAACTACTATGGTCTTCTCCATGGTAGTTGGAAGGACGTGAAAAAATGATAGGTACTATGGTTTTCTCCATGGTAGTTGGAAGGACGTGAAAAAAATGCTAACTACTATGGTTTTCCATGGTAGTTGGAAGGACACGAAATAGAATCCTAACTACTATGGTTTTCTCCATGGTAGTTGGAAGGACACGAAATAAAATCCTAACTTCTATGGTTTTCTCCATGGTAGCTGGAAGGACACGAAATAAAATCCTAACTTCTATGGTTTTCCATGGTAGTTGGAAGGACACGAAATAGAATCCTAACTACTATGGTTTTCTCCATGGTAGTTGGAAGGACACGAAATAGAATCCTAACTTCTATGGTTTTCTCCATGGTAGTTGGAAGGACACGAAATAAAATCCTAACTTCTATGGTTTTTCCATGGTAGTTGGTAGGACACGAAATAGAATCCTAACTACTATGGTTTTCTCCATGGTAGTTGGAAGTACATGAAATAGAATCCTAACTACTATGGTTTTTCCATGGTAGTTGGAAGGACACGAAATAGAATCCTAACTACTATGGTTTTTCCATGGTAGTTGGAAGGACACGAAATAGAATCCTAACTACTATGGTTTTTCCCTGGTAGTTGGAAGGACACGAAATAGAATCCTAACTACTATGGTTTTTCCCTGGTAGTTGGAAGGACACAAAATAGAATCCTAACTTCTATGGTTTTCTCCATGGTAGCTGGAAGGACAGGAAATACAATCCTATCTACTATGGTTTTCTCCATGGTAGTTGGAAGGACGTGAAAAATGCTAACTACTATGATTTTCTCCATGGTAGTTGGAAGGAAACGAAATAGAATCCTAACTACTATGGTTTCTCCATGGTAGTTGGAAGGACACGAAATAAAATCCTATCTTCTATGGTTTTCCATGGTAGTTGGAAGGACACGAAATAGAATCCTAACTACTATGGTTTTCTCCATGGTAGTTGGAAGGACGTGAAAAAAATGCTAAGTACTATGGTTTTACCATGGTAGTTGGAAGGACGTGAAAAAATGCTAACTACTATGTTTTTCTCCATGGTTGTTGGAAGGACACAAAATAGAATCCTAACTTCTATGGTTTTCTCCATTGTAGTTGGAAGGACAGGAAATAGAATCCTATCTACTATGGTTTTCTCCATGTTAGTTGGAAGGACGTGAAAAAATGCTAACTACTATGTTTTTCTCCATGGTAGTTGGAAGGACACAAAATAGAATCCTAACTTCTATGGTTTTCTCCATGGTAGCTGGAAGGACAGGAAATAGAATCCTATCTACTATGGTTTTCTCCATGGTAGTTGGAAGGACGTGAAAAAATGCTAACTACTATGGTTTTCTCCATGGTAGTTGGAAGGAAACGAAATAGAATCCTAACTACTATGGTTTCTCCATGGTAGTTGGAAGGACACGAAATGAAATCCTAACTTCTATGGTTTTTCCATGGTAGTTGGAAGGACACGAAATAGAATCCTAACTACTATGGTTTTCTCCATGGTAGTTGGAAGGACGTGAATAAAATGCTAAGTACTATGGTTTTCTCCATGGTAGTTGGAAGGACGTGAAAAAATGCTAACTGCTATGTTTTTCTCCATGGTTGTTGGAAGGACACAAAATAGAATCCTAACTTCTATGGTTTTCTCCATGGTAGCTGGAAGGACAGGAAATAGAATCCTATCTACTATGGTTTTCTCCATGGTAGTTGGAAGGACATGAAATAGAATCCTAACTACTATGGTTTTTCCATGGTAGTTGGAAGGACACGAAATAGAATCCTAACTTCTATGGTTTTCTCCATGGTAGCTGGAAGGACACCAAATAAAATCCTAACTTCTATGGTTTTTCCATGGTAGTTGGAAGGACACGATATAGAATCCTAACTTCTATGGTTTTCTCCATGGTAGCTGGAAGGACACGAAATAAAATCCTAACTTCTATGGTTTTCCATGGTAGTTGGAAGGACACGAAATAGAATCCTAACTACTATGGTTTTCTCCATGGTAGTTGGAAGGACACGAAATAGAATCCTAACTTCTATGGTTTTCTCCATGGTAGTTGGAAGGACACGAAATAAAATCCTAACTTCTATGGTTTTTCCATGGTAGTTGGTAGGACACGAAATAGAATCCTAACTACTATGGTTTTCTCCATGGTAGTTGGAAGTACATGAAATAGAATCCTAACTACTATGGTTTTTCCATGGTAGTTGGAAGGACACGAAATAGAATCCTAACTACTATGGTTTTTCCATGGTAGTTGGAAGGACACGAAATAGAATCCTAACTACTATGGTTTTTCCCTGGTAGTTGGAAGGACACGAAATAGAATCCTAACTACTATGGTTTTTCCCTGGTAGTTGGAAGGACACAAAATAGAATCCTAACTTCTATGGTTTTCTCCATGGTAGCTGGAAGGACAGGAAATACAATCCTATCTACTATGGTTTTCTCCATGGTAGTTGGAAGGACGTGAAAAAATGCTAACTACTATGATTTTCTCCATGGTAGTTGGAAGGAAACGAAATAGAATCCTAACTACTATGGTTTCTCCATGGTAGTTGGAAGGACACGAAATAAAATCCTAACTTCTATGGTTTTTCCATGGTAGTTGGAAGGACACGAAATAGAATCCTAACTACTATGGTTTTCTCCATGGTAGTTGGAAGGACGTGAAAAAAATGCTAAGTACTATGGTTTTACCATGGTAGTTGGAAGGACGTGAAAAAATGCTAACTACTATGTTTTTCTCCATGGTTGTTGGAAGGACACAAAATAGAATCCTAACTTCTATGGTTTTCTCCATTGTAGTTGGAAGGACAGGAAATAGAATCCTATCTACTATGGTTTTCTCCATGTTAGTTGGAAGGACGTGAAAAAATGCTAACTACTATGTTTTTCTCCATGGTAGTTGGAAGGACACAAAATAGAATCCTAACTTCTATGGTTTTCTCCATGTTAGGTGGAAGGACAGGAAATAGAATCCTATCTACTATGGTTTTCTCCATGGTAGTTGGATGGAAGTGAAAAAATGCTAACTACTATGGTTTTCTCATGGTAGTTGGAAGGAAACGAAATAGAATCCTAACTACTATGGTTTCTCCATGGTAGTTGGAAGGACACGAAATAAAATCCTAACTTCTATGGTTTTTCCATGGTAGTTGGAAGGACACGAAATAGAATCCTAACTACTATGGTTTTCTCCATGGTAGTTGGAAGGACGTGAAAAAAATGCTAAGTACTATGGTTTTCTCCATGGTAGTTGGAAGGACGTGAAAAAATGCTAACTTCTATGGTTTTCTCCATGGTAGCTGGAAGGACAGGAAATAGAATCCTATCTACTATGGTTTTCTCCATGGTAGTTGGAAGGACACGAAATGGAATCCTAACTACTATGGTTTTTCCATGGTAGTTGGAAGGACACGAAATAGAATCCTAACTTCTATGGTTTTCTCCATGGTAGCTGGAAGGACACCAAATAAAATCCTAACTTCTATGGTTTTTCCATGGTAGTTGGTAGGACACGAAATAGAATCCTAACTACTATGGTTTTCTCCATGGTAGTTGGAAGTACATGAAATAGAATCCTAACTACTATGGTTTTTCCATGGTAGTTGGAAGGACACGAAATAGAATCCTAACTACTATGGTTTTTCCATGGTAGTTGGAAGGACACGAAATAGAATCCTAACTACTATGGTTTTTCCCTGGTAGTTGGAAGGACACGAAATAGAATCCTAACTACTATGGTTTTTCCCTGGTAGTTGGAAGGACACAAAATAGAATCCTAACTTCTATGGTTTTCTCCATGGTAGCTGGAAGGACAGGAAATACAATCCTATCTACTATGGTTTTCTCCATGGTAGTTGGAAGGAAACGAAATAGAATCCTATCTACTATGGTTTTCTCCATGGTAGTTGGAAGGACGTGAAAAAATGCTAACTACTATGGTTTTCTCCATGGTAGTTGGAAGGAAACGAAATAGAATCCTAACTACTATGGTTTCTCCATGGTAGTTGGAAGGACACGAAATGAAATCCTAACTTCTATGGTTTTTCCATGGTAGTTGGAAGGACACGAAATAGAATCCTAACTACTATGGTTTTCTCCATGGTAGTTGGAAGGACGTGAATAAAATGCTAAGTACTATGGTTTTCTCCATGGTAGTTGGAAGGACGTGAAAAAATGCTAACTGCTATGTTTTTCTCCATGGTTGTTGGAAGGACACAAAATAGAATCCTAACTTCTATGGTTTTCTCCATGGTAGCTGGAAGGACAGGAAATAGAATCCTATCTACTATGGTTTTCTCCATGGTAGTTGGAAGGACATGAAATAGAATCCTAACTACTATGGTTTTTCCATGGTAGTTGGAAGGACACGAAATACAATCCTATCTACTATGGTTTTCTCCATGGTAGTTGGAAGGAAACGAAATAGAATCCTATCTACTATGGTTTTCTCCATGGTAGTTGGATGGAAGTGAAAAAATGCTAACTACTATGGTTTTCTCATGGTAGTTGGAAGGAAACGAAATAGAATCCTAACTACTATGGTTTCTCCATGGTAGTTGGAAGGACACGAAATAAAATCCTAACTTCTATGGTTTTTCCATGGTAGTTGGAAGGACACGAAATAGAATCCTAACTACTATGGTTTTTCCATGGTAGTTGGAAGGACACGAAATAGAATCCTAACTACTATGGTTTTTCCCTGGTAGTTGGAAGGACACGAAATAGAATCCTAACTACTATGGTTTTTCCCTGGTAGTTGGAAGGACACAAAATAGAATCCTAACTTCTATGGTTTTCTCCATGGTAGCTGGAAGGACAGGAAATACAATCCTATCTACTATGGTTTTCTCCATGGTAGTTGGAAGGAAACGAAATAGAATCCTATCTACTATGGTTTTCTCCATGGTAGTTGGAAGGACGTGAAAAAATGCTAACTACTATGGTTTTCTCCATGGTAGTTGGAAGGAAACGAAATAGAATCCTAACTACTATGGTTTCTCCATGGTAGTTGGAAGGACACGAAATGAAATCCTAACTTCTATGGTTTTTCCATGGTAGTTGGAAGGACACGAAATAGAATCCTAACTACTATGGTTTTCTCCATGGTAGTTGGAAGGACGTGAATAAAATGCTAAGTACTATGGTTTTCTCCATGGTAGTTGGAAGGACGTGAAAAAATGCTAACTGCTATGTTTTTCTCCATGGTTGTTGGAAGGACACAAAATAGAATCCTAACTTCTATGGTTTTCTCCATGGTAGCTGGAAGGACAGGAAATAGAATCCTATCTACTATGGTTTTCTCCATGGTAGTTGGAAGGACATGAAATAGAATCCTAACTACTATGGTTTTTCCATGGTAGTTGGAAGGACACGAAATAGAATCCTAACTTCTATGGTTTTCTCCATGGTAGCTGGAAGGACACCAAATAAAATCCTAACTTCTATGGTTTTTCCATGGTAGTTGGAAGGACACGATATAGAATCCTAACTTCTATGGTTTTCTCCATGGTAGCTGGAAGGACACGAAATAAAATCCTAACTTCTATGGTTTTCCATGGTAGTTGGAAGGACACGAAATAGAATCCTAACTACTATGGTTTTCTCCATGGTAGTTGGAAGGACACGAAATAGAATCCTAACTTCTATGGTTTTCTCCATGGTAGTTGGAAGGACACGAAATAAAATCCTAACTTCTATGGTTTTTCCATGGTAGTTGGTAGGACGTGAAAAAATGCTAACTACTATGGTTTTCTCCATGGTAGTTGGAAGGACGTGAAAAAATGCTAAGTACTATGGTTTTCTCCATGGTAGTTGGAAGGACACAAAATAGAATCATAACTTCTATGGGTTTTCCTTGGTAGTTGGAAGGACACGAATAGAATCCTAACTTCTATGGTTTTCTCCATGGTAGATGGAAGGACACTAAATAGAATCCTAACTACTATGGTTTTCTCCATGGTAGTTGGAAGGACACGAAATAGAATCCTAACTACTATGGTTTTCTCCATGGTAGTTGGAAGGACACAAAATAGAATCATAACTTCTATGGGGTTTCCATGGTAGTTGGAAGGACACGAAATAGAATCCTAACTACTATGTTTTTCTCCATAGTAGTTAGAAGGACACAAAATAGGATCCTAACTTCTATAGTTTTCTCCATGGTAGCTGGAAGGACAGGAAATAGAATCCTATCTACTATGGTTTTCTCCATGGTAGTTGGAAGGACGTGAAAAAATGCTAACTACTATGGTTTTCTCCATGGTAGTTGGAAGGAAACGAAATAGAATCCTAACTACTATGGTTTCTCCATGGTAGTTGGAAGGACACGAAATAAAATCCTAACTTCTATGGTTTTTCCATGGTAGTTGGAAGGACACGAAATAGAATCCTAACTACTATGGTTTTCTCCATGGTAGTTGGAAGGACACAAAATAGAATCATAACTTCTATGGGGTTTCCATGGTAGTTGGAAGGACACGAAATAGAATCCTAACTACTATGTTTTTCTCCATGGTAGTTGGAAGGACACAAAATAGGATCCTAACTTCTATAGTTTTCTCCATGGTAGCTGGAAGGACAGGAAATAGAATCCTATCTACTATGGTTTTCTCCATGGTAGTTGGAAGGACGTGAAAAAATGCTAACTACTATGGTTTTCTCCATGGTAGTTGGAAGGAAACGAAATAGAATCCTAACTACTATGGTTTCTCCATGGTAGTTGGAAGGACACGAAATAAAATCCTAACTTCTATGGTTTTTCCATGGTAGTTGGAAGGACACGAAATAGAATCCTAACTACTATGGTTTTCTCCATGGTAGTTGGAAGGACGTGAAAAAATGCTAAGTACTATGGTTTTCTCCATGGTAGTTGGAAGGACGTGAAAAAATGCTAACTACTATGTTTTTTCCATGGTTGTTGGAAGGACACAAAATAGAATCCTAACTTCTATGGTTTTCTCCATGGTAGTTGGAAGGACACAAAATAGAATCATAACTTCTATGGGGTTTCCATGGTAGTTGGAAGGACACGAAATAGAATCCTAACTACTATGTTTTTCTCCATGGTAGTTGGAAGGACACAAAATAGGATCCTAACTTCTATAGTTTTCTCCATGGTAGCTGGAAGGACAGGAAATAGAATCCTATCTACTATGGTTTTCTCCATGGTAGTTGGAAGGACGTGAAAAAATGCTAACTACTATGGTTTTCTCCATGGTAGTTGGAAGGAAACGAAATAGAATCCTAACTACTATGGTTTCTCCATGGTAGTTGGAAGGACACGAAATAAAATCCTAACTTCTATGGTTTTTCCATGGTAGTTGGAAGGACACGAAATAGAATCCTAACTACTATGGTTTTCTCCTTGGTAGTTGGAAGGACGTCAAAAAATGCTAAGTACTATGGTTTTCTCCATGGTAGTTGGAAGGAAACGAAATAGAATCCTAACTACTATGGTTTCTCCATGGTAGTTGGAAGGACACGAAATAAAATCCTAACTTCTATGGTTTTTCCATGGTAGTTGGAAGGACACGAAATAGAATCCTAACTACTATGGTTTTCTCCATGGTAGTTGGAAGGACGTGAAAAAATGCTAAGTACTATGGTTTTCTCCATGGTAGTTGGAAGGACGTGAAAAAATGCTAACTACTATGTTTTTTCCATGGTTGTTGGAAGGACACAAAATAGAATCCTAACTTCTATGGTTTTCTCCATGGTAGTTGGAAGGACACAAAATAGAATCATAACTTCTATGGGGTTTCCATGGTAGTTGGAAGGACACGAAATAGAATCCTAACTACTATGTTTTTCTCCATGGTAGTTGGAAGGACACAAAATAGGATCCTAACTTCTATAGTTTTCTCCATGGTAGCTGGAAGGACAGGAAATAGAATCCTATCTACTATGGTTTTCTCCATGGTAGTTGGAAGGACGTGAAAAAATGCTAACTACTATGGTTTTCTCCATGGTAGTTGGAAGGAAACGAAATAGAATCCTAACTACTATGGTTTCTCCATGGTAGTTGGAAGGACACGAAATAAAATCCTAACTTCTATGGTTTTTCCATGGTAGTTGGAAGGACACGAAATAGAATCCTAACTACTATGGTTTTCTCCTTGGTAGTTGGAAGGACGTCAAAAAATGCTAAGTACTATGGTTTTCTCCATGGTAGTTGGAAGGACGTGAAAAAATGCTAACTACTATGTTTTTTCCATGGTTGTTGGAAGGACACAAAATAGAATCCTAACTTCTATGGTTTTCTCCATGGTAGCTGGAAGGACAGGAAATAGAATCCTAACTACTATGGTTTTTCCCTGGTAGTTGGAAGGACACAAAATAGAATCCTAACTTCTATGGTTTTCTCCATGGTAGCTGGAAGGACAAGAAATACAATCCTATCTACTATGGTTTTCTCCATGGTAGCTGGAAGGACAAGAAATACAATCCTATCTACTATGGTTTTCTCCATGGTAGTTGGAAGGACACTAAATAGAATCCTAACTACTATGGTTTTCTCCATGGTAGTTGGAAGGACACGAAATAGAATCCTAACTACTATGGTTTTCTCCATGGTAGTTGGAAGGACACAAAATAGAATCATAACTTCTATGGGGTTTCCATGGTAGTTGGAAGGACACGAAATAGAATCCTAACTACTATGTTTTTCTCCATAGTAGTTAGAAGGACACAAAATAGGATCCTAACTTCTATAGTTTTCTCCATGGTAGCTGGAAGGACAGGAAATAGAATCCTATCTACTATGGTTTTCTCCATGGTAGTTGGAAGGACGTGAAAAAATGCTAACTACTATGGTTTTCTCCATGGTAGTTGGAAGGAAACGAAATAGAATCCTAACTACTATGGTTTCTCCATGGTAGTTGGAAGGACACGAAATAAAATCCTAACTTCTATGGTTTTTCCATGGTAGTTGGAAGGACACGAAATAGAATCCTAACTACTATGGTTTTCTCCATGGTAGTTGGAAGGACGTGAAAAAATGCTAAGTACTATGGTTTTCTCCATGGTAGTTGGAAGGACGTGAAAAAATGCTAACTACTATGTTTTTTCCATGGTTGTTGGAAGGACACAAAATAGAATCCTAACTTCTATGGTTTTCTCCATGGTAGTTGGAAGGACACAAAATAGAATCATAACTTCTATGGGGTTTCCATGGTAGTTGGAAGGACACGAAATAGAATCCTAACTACTATGTTTTTCTCCATGGTAGTTGGAAGGACACAAAATAGGATCCTAACTTCTATAGTTTTCTCCATGGTAGCTGGAAGGACAGGAAATAGAATCCTATCTACTATGGTTTTCTCCATGGTAGTTGGAAGGACGTGAAAAAATGCTAACTACTATGGTTTTCTCCATGGTAGTTGGAAGGAAACGAAATAGAATCCTAACTACTATGGTTTCTCCATGGTAGTTGGAAGGACACGAAATAAAATCCTAACTTCTATGGTTTTTCCATGGTAGTTGGAAGGACACGAAATAGAATCCTAACTACTATGGTTTTCTCCTTGGTAGTTGGAAGGACGTCAAAAAATGCTAAGTACTATGGTTTTCTCCATGGTAGTTGGAAGGACGTGAAAAAATGCTAACTACTATGTTTTTTCCATGGTTGTTGGAAGGACACAAAATAGAATCCTAACTTCTATGGTTTTCTCCATGGTAGCTGGAAGGACAGGAAATAGAATCCTAACTACTATGGTTTTTCCCTGGTAGTTGGAAGGACACAAAATAGAATCCTAACTTCTATGGTTTTCTCCATGGTAGCTGGAAGGACAAGAAATACAATCCTATCTACTATGGTTTTCTCCATGGTAGCTGGAAGGACAAGAAATACAATCCTATCTACTATGGTTTTCTCCATGGTAGTTGGAAGGACGTGAAAAAATGCTAACTACTATGATTTTCTCCATGGTAGTTGGAAGGAAACGAAATAGAATCCTAACTACTATGGTTTCTCCATGGTAGTTGGAAGGACACGAAATAAAATCCTAACTTCTATGGTTTTTCCATGGTAGTTGGAAGGACACGAAATAGAATCCTAACTACTATGGTTTTCTCCATGGTAGTTGGAAGGACGTGAAAAAATGCTAACTACTATGGTTTTCTCCATGGTAGTTGGAAGGACACAAAATAGAATCCTAACTTCTATGGTTTTCTCCATGGTAGCTGGAAGGACAGGAAATAGAATCCTATCTACTATGGTTTTCTCCATGGTAGTTGGAAGGACGTGAAAAAATGCTAACTACTATGGTTTTCTCCATGGTAGTTGGAAGGACACGAAATAGAATCCTAACTACTATGGTTTCTCCATGGTAGTTGGAAGGACACGAAATAAAATCCTAACTTCTATGGTTTTTCCATGGTAGTAGGAAGGACACGAAATAGAATCCTAACTACTAAGGTTTTCTCCATGGTAGTTGGAAGGACGTGAAAAAAATGCTAAGTACTATGGTTTTCTCCATGGTAGTTGGAAGGACGTGAAAAAATGCTAACTACTATGTTTTTCTCCATGGTAGTTTGAAGGACACAAAATAGAATCCTAACTTCTATGGTTTTCTCCATGTTAGGTGGAAGGACAGGAAATAGAATCCTATCTACTATGGTTTTCTCCATGGTAGTTGGATGGAAGTGAAAAAATGCTAACTACTATGGTTTTCTCATGGTAGTTGGAAGGAAACGAAATAGAATCCTAACTACTATGGTTTCTCCATGGTAGTTGGAAGGACACGAAATAAAATCCTAACTTCTATGGTTTTTCCATGGTAGTTGGAAGGACACGAAATAGAATCCTAACTACTATGGTTTTCTCCATGGTAGTTGGAAGGACGTGAAAAAAATGCTAAGTACTATGGTTTTCTCCATGGTAGTTGGAAGGACGTGAAAAAATGCTAACTTCTATGGTTTTCTCCATGGTAGCTGGAAGGACAGGAAATAGAATCCTATCTACTATGGTTTTCTCCATGGTAGTTGGAAGGACACGAAATGGAATCCTAACTACTATGGTTTTTCCATGGTAGTTGGAAGGACACGAAATAGAATCCTAACTTCTATGGTTTTCTCCATGGTAGCTGGAAGGACACCAAATAAAATCCTAACTTCTATGGTTTTTCCATGGTAGTTGGTAGGACACGAAATAGAATCTTAACTACTATGGTTTTCTCCATGGTAGTTGGAAGTACATGAAATAGAATCCTAACTACTATGGTTTTTCCATGGTAGTTGGAAGGACACGAAATAGAATCCTAACTACTATGGTTTTTCCATGGTAGTTGGAAGGACACGAAATAGAATCCTAACTACTATGGTTTTTCCCTGGTAGTTGGAAGGACACGAAATAGAATCCTAACTACTATGGTTTTTCCCTGGTAGTTGGAAGGACACAAAATAGAATCCTAACTTCTATGGTTTTCTCCATGGTAGCTGGAAGGACAGGAAATACAATCCTATCTACTATGGTTTTCTCCATGGTAGTTGGAAGGAAACGAAATAGAATCCTATCTACTATGGTTTTCTCCATGGTAGTTGGAAGGACGTGAAAAAATGCTAACTACTATGGTTTTCTCCATGGTAGTTGGAAGGAAACGAAATAGAATCCTAACTACTATGGTTTCTCCATGGTAGTTGGAAGGACACGAAATGAAATCCTAACTTCTATGGTTTTTCCATGGTAGTTGGAAGGACACGAAATAGAATCCTAACTACTATGGTTTTCTCCATGGTAGTTGGAAGGACGTGAATAAAATGCTAAGTACTATGGTTTTCTCCATGGTAGTTGGAAGGACGTGAAAAAATGCTAACTGCTATGTTTTTCTCCATGGTTGTTGGAAGGACACAAAATAGAATCCTAACTTCTATGGTTTTCTCCATGGTAGCTGGAAGGACAGGAAATAGAATCCTATCTACTATGGTTTTCTCCATGGTAGTTGGAAGGACATGAAATAGAATCCTAACTACTATGGTTTTTCCATGGTAGTTGGAAGGACACGAAATAGAATCCTAACTTCTATGGTTTTCTCCATGGTAGCTGGAAGGACACCAAATAAAATCCTAACTTCTATGGTTTTTCCATGGTAGTTGGAAGGACACGATATAGAATCCTAACTTCTATGGTTTTCTCCATGGTAGCTGGAAGGACACGAAATAAAATCCTAACTTCTATGGTTTTCCATGGTAGTTGGAAGGACACGAAATAGAATCCTAACTACTATGGTTTTCTCCATGGTAGTTGGAAGGACACGAAATAGAATCCTAACTTCTATGGTTTTCTCCATGGTAGTTGGAAGGACACGAAATAAAATCCTAACTTCTATGGTTTTTCCATGGTAGTTGGTAGGACGTGAAAAAATGCTAACTACTATGGTTTTCTCCATGGTAGTTGGAAGGACGTGAAAAAATGCTAAGTACTATGGTTTTCTCCATGGTAGTTGGAAGGACACAAAATAGAATCATAACTTCTATGGGTTTTCCTTGGTAGTTGGAAGGACACGAATAGAATCCTAACTTCTATGGTTTTCTCCATGGTAGATGGAAGGACACTAAATAGAATCCTAACTACTATGGTTTTCTCCATGGTAGTTGGAAGGACACGAAATAGAATCCTAACTACTATGGTTTTCTCCATGGTAGTTGGAAGGACACAAAATAGAATCATAACTTCTATGGGGTTTCCATGGTAGTTGGAAGGACACGAAATAGAATCCTAACTACTATGTTTTTCTCCATAGTAGTTAGAAGGACACAAAATAGGATCCTAACTTCTATAGTTTTCTCCATGGTAGCTGGAAGGACAGGAAATAGAATCCTATCTACTATGGTTTTCTCCATGGTAGTTGGAAGGACGTGAAAAAATGCTAACTACTATGGTTTTCTCCATGGTAGTTGGAAGGAAACGAAATAGAATCCTAACTACTATGGTTTCTCCATGGTAGTTGGAAGGACACGAAATAAAATCCTAACTTCTATGGTTTTTCCATGGTAGTTGGAAGGACACGAAATAGAATCCTAACTACTATGGTTTTCTCCATGGTAGTTGGAAGGACACAAAATAGAATCATAACTTCTATGGGGTTTCCATGGTAGTTGGAAGGACACGAAATAGAATCCTAACTACTATGTTTTTCTCCATGGTAGTTGGAAGGACACAAAATAGGATCCTAACTTCTATAGTTTTCTCCATGGTAGCTGGAAGGACAGGAAATAGAATCCTATCTACTATGGTTTTCTCCATGGTAGTTGGAAGGACGTGAAAAAATGCTAACTACTATGGTTTTCTCCATGGTAGTTGGAAGGAAACGAAATAGAATCCTAACTACTATGGTTTCTCCATGGTAGTTGGAAGGACACGAAATAAAATCCTAACTTCTATGGTTTTTCCATGGTAGTTGGAAGGACACGAAATAGAATCCTAACTACTATGGTTTTCTCCATGGTAGTTGGAAGGACGTGAAAAAATGCTAAGTACTATGGTTTTCTCCATGGTAGTTGGAAGGACGTGAAAAAATGCTAACTACTATGTTTTTTCCATGGTTGTTGGAAGGACACAAAATAGAATCCTAACTTCTATGGTTTTCTCCATGGTAGTTGGAAGGACACAAAATAGAATCATAACTTCTATGGGGTTTCCATGGTAGTTGGAAGGACACGAAATAGAATCCTAACTACTATGTTTTTCTCCATGGTAGTTGGAAGGACACAAAATAGGATCCTAACTTCTATAGTTTTCTCCATGGTAGCTGGAAGGACAGGAAATAGAATCCTATCTACTATGGTTTTCTCCATGGTAGTTGGAAGGACGTGAAAAAATGCTAACTACTATGGTTTTCTCCATGGTAGTTGGAAGGAAACGAAATAGAATCCTAACTACTATGGTTTCTCCATGGTAGTTGGAAGGACACGAAATAAAATCCTAACTTCTATGGTTTTTCCATGGTAGTTGGAAGGACACGAAATAGAATCCTAACTACTATGGTTTTCTCCTTGGTAGTTGGAAGGACGTCAAAAAATGCTAAGTACTATGGTTTTCTCCATGGTAGTTGGAAGGACGTGAAAAAATGCTAACTACTATGTTTTTTCCATGGTTGTTGGAAGGACACAAAATAGAATCCTAACTTCTATGGTTTTCTCCATGGTAGCTGGAAGGACAGGAAATAGAATCCTAACTACTATGGTTTTTCCCTGGTAGTTGGAAGGACACAAAATAGAATCCTAACTTCTATGGTTTTCTCCATGGTAGCTGGAAGGACAAGAAATACAATCCTATCTACTATGGTTTTCTCCATGGTAGCTGGAAGGACAAGAAATACAATCCTATCTACTATGGTTTTCTCCATGGTAGTTGGAAGGACGTGAAAAAATGCTAACTACTATGATTTTCTCCATGGTAGTTGGAAGGAAACGAAATAGAATCCTAACTACTATGGTTTCTCCATGGTAGTTGGAAGGACACGAAATAAAATCCTAACTTCTATGGTTTTTCCATGGTAGTTGGAAGGACACGAAATAGAATCCTAACTACTATGGTTTTCTCCATGGTAGTTGGAAGGACGTGAAAAAATGCTAACTACTATGGTTTTCTCCATGGTAGTTGGAAGGACACAAAATAGAATCCTAACTTCTATGGTTTTCTCCATGGTAGCTGGAAGGACAGGAAATAGAATCCTATCTACTATGGTTTTCTCCATGGTAGTTGGAAGGACGTGAAAAAATGCTAACTACTATGGTTTTCTCCATGGTAGTTGGAAGGACACGAAATAGAATCCTAACTACTATGGTTTCTCCATGGTAGTTGGAAGGACACGAAATAAAATCCTAACTTCTATGGTTTTTCCATGGTAGTAGGAAGGACACGAAATAGAATCCTAACTACTAAGGTTTTCTCCATGGTAGTTGGAAGGACGTGAAAAAAATGCTAAGTACTATGGTTTTCTCCATGGTAGTTGGAAGGACGTGAAAAAATGCTAACTACTATGTTTTTCTCCATGGTAGTTTGAAGGACACAAAATAGAATCCTAACTTCTATGGTTTTCTCCATGGTAGCTGGAAGGACAGGAAATAGAATCCTATCTACTATGGTTTTCTCCATGGTAGTTGGAAGGATGTGAAAAAATGCTAACTACTATGTTTTTCTCCATGGTAGTTGGAAGGACACAAAATAGAATCCTAACTTCTATGGTTTTCTCCATGGTAGCTGGAAGGACAGGAAATAGAATCCTATCTACTATGGTTTTCTCCATTGATAGTTGGAAGGACGTGAAAAAATGCTAACTACTATGGTTTTCTCCATGGTAGTTGGAAGGACGTGAAAAAAATGCTAAGTACTATGGTTTTACCATGGTAGTTGGAAGGACGTGAAAAAATGCTAACTACTATGTTTTTCTCCATGGTTGTTGGAAGGACACAAAATAGAATCCTAACTTCTATGGTTTTCTCCATTGTAGTTGGAAGGACAGGAAATAGAATCCTATCTACTATGGTTTTCTCCATGTTAGTTGGAAGGACGTGGAAAAAATGCTAAGTACTATGGTTTTCTCCATGGTACTTGGAAGGACGTGGAAAAAATGCTAAGTACTATGGTTTTACCATGGTAGTTGGAAGGACGTGAAAAAATGCTAACTACTATGTTTTTCTCCATGGTTGTTGGAAGGACACAAAATAGAATCCTAACTTCTATGGTTTTCTCCATGGTAGCTGGAAGGACAGGAAATAGAATCCTATCTACTATGGTTTTCTCCATTGATAGTTGGAAGGACGTGAAAAAATGCTAACTACTATGGTTTTCTCCATGGTACTTGGAAGGACGTGGAAAAAATGCTAAGTACTATGGTTTTCTCCATGGTAGTTGGAAGGACACGAAATAGAATCCTAACTACTATGGTTTTCTCCATGGTAGTTGGAAGGACACAAAATAGAATCCTAACTACTATGGTTTTTCCATGGTAGTTGGAAGGACACGAAATAGAATCCTAACTACTATGGGAAATGGAATCCTAACTACTATGGTTTTCTCCATGGTAGTTGGAAGGACGTGAAAAAAATGCTAAGTACTATGGTTTTCTCCATGGTAGTTGGAAGGACGTGAAAAAATGCTAACTACTATGGTTTTCTCCATGGTAGTTGGAAGGACACGAAATAGAATCCTAACTACTATGGTTTCTCCATGGTAGTTGGAAGGACACGAAATAAAATCCTAACTTCTATGGTTTTTCCATGGTAGTTGGAAGGACACGAAATAGAATCCTAACTACTATGGTTTTCTCCATAGTAGTAGGAAGGACGTGAAAAAATGCTAAGTACTATGGTTTTCTCCATGGTAGTTGGAAGGACGTGAAAAAATGCTAACTACTATGGTTTTCTCCATGGTAGTTGGAAGGACACAAAATAGAATCCTAACTTCTATGGTTTTCTCCATGGTAGCTGGAAGGACAGGAAATAGAATCCTATCTACTATGGTTTTCTCCATGGTAGTTGGAAGGACGTGAAAAAATGCTAACTACTATGGTTTTTTCCATGGTAGTTGGAAGGACACGAAATAGAATCCTAACTACTATGGTTTCTCCATGGTAGTTGGAAGGACACGAAATAATATCCTAACTTCTATGGTTTTTCCATGGTAGTTGGAAGGACACGAAATAGAATCCTAACTACTATGGTTTTCTCCATGGTAGTTGGAAGGACGTGAAAAAAATGCTAAGTACTATGGTTTTCTCCATGGTAGTTGGAAGGACGTGAAAAAATGCTAACTACTATGTTTTTCTCCATGGTAGTTGGAAGGACACAAAATACAATCCTAACTTCTATGGTTTTCTCCATGGTAGCTGGAAGGACAGGAAATAGAATCCTATCTACTATGGTTTTCTCCATGGTAGTTGAAAGGACGTGAAAAAAATGCTAACTACTATGGTTTTCTCCATGGTAGTTGGAAGGACTTGAAAAAAATGCTAAGTACTATGGTTTTCGCCATGGGAGTTGGAAGGACATGAAATAGAATCCTAACTTCTATGGTTTTCTCCATGGTAGCTGGAAGGACACGAAATAAAATCCTAACTTCTATGGTTTTCCATGGTAGTTGGAAGGACACGAAATAGAATCCTAACTACTATGGTTTTCTCCATGGTAGTTGGAAGGACACGAAATAGAATCCTAACTTCTATGGTTTTCTCCATGGTAGTTGGAAGGACACGAAATAAAATCCTAACTTCTATGGTTTTTCCATGGTAGTTGGTAGGACACGAAATAGAATCCTAACTACTATGGTTTTCTCCATGGTAGCTGGAAGGACAGGAAATAGAATCCTATCAACAATGGTTTCCTGCATGGTAGTTGGAAGGACGTGAAAAAATACTAACTACTATGGTTTTCTCCATGGTAATTGGAAGGACACGAAATAGAATCCTAACTACTATGGTTTCTCCATGGTAGTTGGAAGGACACGAAATAAAATCCTAACTTCTATGGTTTTTCCATGGTAGTTGGAAGGACACGAAAAAGAATCCTAACTACTATGATTTTCTCCATGGTAGCTGGAAGGACAGGAAATAGAATCCTATCAACAATGGTTTTCTGCATGGTAGTTGGAAGGACGTGAAAAAAATGCTAACTACTATGGTTTTCTCCATGGTAGTTGGAAGGACATGAAAAAAATGTTAACTACTATGGTTTTCTCTATGGTAGTTGGAAGGACGTGAAAAAAATGCTAACTACTATGGTTTTCTCCATGGTACTTGGAAGGACGTGAAAAAATGCTAACTACTATGGTCTTCTCCATGGTAGTTGGAAGGACGTGAAAAAATGATAGGTACTATGGTTTTCTCCATGGTAGTTGGAAGGACGTGAAAAAAATGCTAACTACTATGGTTTTCCATGGTAGTTGGAAGGACACGAAATAGAATCCTAACTACTATGGTTTTCTCCATGGTAGTTGGAAGGACACGAAATAAAATCCTAACTTCTATGGTTTTCTCCATGGTAGCTGGAAGGACACGAAATAAAATCCTAACTTCTATGGTTTTCCATGGTAGTTGGAAGGACACGAAATAGAATCCTAACTACTATGGTTTTCTCCATGGTAGTTGGAAGGACACGAAATAGAATCCTAACTTCTATGGTTTTCTCCATGGTAGTTGGAAGGACACGAAATAAAATCCTAACTTCTATGGTTTTTCCATGGTAGTTGGTAGGACACGAAATAGAATCCTAACTACTATGGTTTTCTCCATGGTAGTTGGAAGTACATGAAATAGAATCCTAACTACTATGGTTTTTCCATGGTAGTTGGAAGGACACGAAATAGAATCCTAACTACTATGGTTTTTCCATGGTAGTTGGAAGGACACGAAATAGAATCCTAACTACTATGGTTTTTCCCTGGTAGTTGGAAGGACACGAAATAGAATCCTAACTACTATGGTTTTTCCCTGGTAGTTGGAAGGACACAAAATAGAATCCTAACTTCTATGGTTTTCTCCATGGTAGCTGGAAGGACAGGAAATACAATCCTATCTACTATGGTTTTCTCCATGGTAGTTGGAAGGACGTGAAAAATGCTAACTACTATGATTTTCTCCATGGTAGTTGGAAGGAAACGAAATAGAATCCTAACTACTATGGTTTCTCCATGGTAGTTGGAAGGACACGAAATAAAATCCTATCTTCTATGGTTTTCCATGGTAGTTGGAAGGACACGAAATAGAATCCTAACTACTATGGTTTTCTCCATGGTAGTTGGAAGGACGTGAAAAAAATGCTAAGTACTATGGTTTTACCATGGTAGTTGGAAGGACGTGAAAAAATGCTAACTACTATGTTTTTCTCCATGGTTGTTGGAAGGACACAAAATAGAATCCTAACTTCTATGGTTTTCTCCATTGTAGTTGGAAGGACAGGAAATAGAATCCTATCTACTATGGTTTTCTCCATGTTAGTTGGAAGGACGTGAAAAAATGCTAACTACTATGTTTTTCTCCATGGTAGTTGGAAGGACACAAAATAGAATCCTAACTTCTATGGTTTTCTCCATGGTAGCTGGAAGGACAGGAAATAGAATCCTATCTACTATGGTTTTCTCCATGGTAGTTGGAAGGACGTGAAAAAATGCTAACTACTATGGTTTTCTCCATGGTAGTTGGAAGGAAACGAAATAGAATCCTAACTACTATGGTTTCTCCATGGTAGTTGGAAGGACACGAAATGAAATCCTAACTTCTATGGTTTTTCCATGGTAGTTGGAAGGACACGAAATAGAATCCTAACTACTATGGTTTTCTCCATGGTAGTTGGAAGGACGTGAATAAAATGCTAAGTACTATGGTTTTCTCCATGGTAGTTGGAAGGACGTGAAAAAATGCTAACTGCTATGTTTTTCTCCATGGTTGTTGGAAGGACACAAAATAGAATCCTAACTTCTATGGTTTTCTCCATGGTAGCTGGAAGGACAGGAAATAGAATCCTATCTACTATGGTTTTCTCCATGGTAGTTGGAAGGACATGAAATAGAATCCTAACTACTATGGTTTTTCCATGGTAGTTGGAAGGACACGAAATAGAATCCTAACTTCTATGGTTTTCTCCATGGTAGCTGGAAGGACACCAAATAAAATCCTAACTTCTATGGTTTTTCCATGGTAGTTGGAAGGACACGATATAGAATCCTAACTTCTATGGTTTTCTCCATGGTAGCTGGAAGGACACGAAATAAAATCCTAACTTCTATGGTTTTCCATGGTAGTTGGAAGGACACGAAATAGAATCCTAACTACTATGGTTTTCTCCATGGTAGTTGGAAGGACACGAAATAGAATCCTAACTTCTATGGTTTTCTCCATGGTAGTTGGAAGGACACGAAATAAAATCCTAACTTCTATGGTTTTTCCATGGTAGTTGGTAGGACACGAAATAGAATCCTAACTACTATGGTTTTCTCCATGGTAGTTGGAAGTACATGAAATAGAATCCTAACTACTATGGTTTTTCCATGGTAGTTGGAAGGACACGAAATAGAATCCTAACTACTATGGTTTTTCCATGGTAGTTGGAAGGACACGAAATAGAATCCTAACTACTATGGTTTTTCCCTGGTAGTTGGAAGGACACGAAATAGAATCCTAACTACTATGGTTTTTCCCTGGTAGTTGGAAGGACACAAAATAGAATCCTAACTTCTATGGTTTTCTCCATGGTAGCTGGAAGGACAGGAAATACAATCCTATCTACTATGGTTTTCTCCATGGTAGTTGGAAGGACGTGAAAAAATGCTAACTACTATGATTTTCTCCATGGTAGTTGGAAGGAAACGAAATAGAATCCTAACTACTATGGTTTCTCCATGGTAGTTGGAAGGACACGAAATAAAATCCTAACTTCTATGGTTTTTCCATGGTAGTTGGAAGGACACGAAATAGAATCCTAACTACTATGGTTTTCTCCATGGTAGTTGGAAGGACGTGAAAAAAATGCTAAGTACTATGGTTTTACCATGGTAGTTGGAAGGACGTGAAAAAATGCTAACTACTATGTTTTTCTCCATGGTTGTTGGAAGGACACAAAATAGAATCCTAACTTCTATGGTTTTCTCCATTGTAGTTGGAAGGACAGGAAATAGAATCCTATCTACTATGGTTTTCTCCATGTTAGTTGGAAGGACGTGAAAAAATGCTAACTACTATGTTTTTCTCCATGGTAGTTGGAAGGACACAAAATAGAATCCTAACTTCTATGGTTTTCTCCATGTTAGGTGGAAGGACAGGAAATAGAATCCTATCTACTATGGTTTTCTCCATGGTAGTTGGATGGAAGTGAAAAAATGCTAACTACTATGGTTTTCTCATGGTAGTTGGAAGGAAACGAAATAGAATCCTAACTACTATGGTTTCTCCATGGTAGTTGGAAGGACACGAAATAAAATCCTAACTTCTATGGTTTTTCCATGGTAGTTGGAAGGACACGAAATAGAATCCTAACTACTATGGTTTTCTCCATGGTAGTTGGAAGGACGTGAAAAAAATGCTAAGTACTATGGTTTTCTCCATGGTAGTTGGAAGGACGTGAAAAAATGCTAACTTCTATGGTTTTCTCCATGGTAGCTGGAAGGACAGGAAATAGAATCCTATCTACTATGGTTTTCTCCATGGTAGTTGGAAGGACACGAAATGGAATCCTAACTACTATGGTTTTTCCATGGTAGTTGGAAGGACACGAAATAGAATCCTAACTTCTATGGTTTTCTCCATGGTAGCTGGAAGGACACCAAATAAAATCCTAACTTCTATGGTTTTTCCATGGTAGTTGGTAGGACACGAAATAGAATCTTAACTACTATGGTTTTCTCCATGGTAGTTGGAAGTACATGAAATAGAATCCTAACTACTATGGTTTTTCCATGGTAGTTGGAAGGACACGAAATAGAATCCTAACTACTATGGTTTTTCCATGGTAGTTGGAAGGACACGAAATAGAATCCTAACTACTATGGTTTTTCCCTGGTAGTTGGAAGGACACGAAATAGAATCCTAACTACTATGGTTTTTCCCTGGTAGTTGGAAGGACACAAAATAGAATCCTAACTTCTATGGTTTTCTCCATGGTAGCTGGAAGGACAGGAAATACAATCCTATCTACTATGGTTTTCTCCATGGTAGTTGGAAGGAAACGAAATAGAATCCTATCTACTATGGTTTTCTCCATGGTAGTTGGAAGGACGTGAAAAAATGCTAACTACTATGGTTTTCTCCATGGTAGTTGGAAGGAAACGAAATAGAATCCTAACTACTATGGTTTCTCCATGGTAGTTGGAAGGACACGAAATGAAATCCTAACTTCTATGGTTTTTCCATGGTAGTTGGAAGGACACGAAATAGAATCCTAACTACTATGGTTTTCTCCATGGTAGTTGGAAGGACGTGAATAAAATGCTAAGTACTATGGTTTTCTCCATGGTAGTTGGAAGGACGTGAAAAAATGCTAACTGCTATGTTTTTCTCCATGGTTGTTGGAAGGACACAAAATAGAATCCTAACTTCTATGGTTTTCTCCATGGTAGCTGGAAGGACAGGAAATAGAATCCTATCTACTATGGTTTTCTCCATGGTAGTTGGAAGGACATGAAATAGAATCCTAACTACTATGGTTTTTCCATGGTAGTTGGAAGGACACGAAATAGAATCCTAACTTCTATGGTTTTCTCCATGGTAGCTGGAAGGACACCAAATAAAATCCTAACTTCTATGGTTTTTCCATGGTAGTTGGAAGGACACGATATAGAATCCTAACTTCTATGGTTTTCTCCATGGTAGCTGGAAGGACACGAAATAAAATCCTAACTTCTATGGTTTTCCATGGTAGTTGGAAGGACACGAAATAGAATCCTAACTACTATGGTTTTCTCCATGGTAGTTGGAAGGACACGAAATAGAATCCTAACTTCTATGGTTTTCTCCATGGTAGTTGGAAGGACACGAAATAAAATCCTAACTTCTATGGTTTTTCCATGGTAGTTGGTAGGACACGAAATAGAATCCTAACTACTATGGTTTTCTCCATGGTAGTTGGAAGTACATGAAATAGAATCCTAACTACTATGGTTTTTCCATGGTAGTTGGAAGGACACGAAATAGAATCCTAACTACTATGGTTTTTCCATGGTAGTTGGAAGGACACGAAATAGAATCCTAACTACTATGGTTTTTCCCTGGTAGTTGGAAGGACACGAAATAGAATCCTAACTACTATGGTTTTTCCCTGGTAGTTGGAAGGACACAAAATAGAATCCTAACTTCTATGGTTTTCTCCATGGTAGCTGGAAGGACAGGAAATACAATCCTATCTACTATGGTTTTCTCCATGGTAGTTGGAAGGACGTGAAAAAATGCTAACTACTATGATTTTCTCCATGGTAGTTGGAAGGAAACGAAATAGAATCCTAACTACTATGGTTTCTCCATGGTAGTTGGAAGGACACGAAATAAAATCCTAACTTCTATGGTTTTTCCATGGTAGTTGGAAGGACACGAAATAGAATCCTAACTACTATGGTTTTCTCCATGGTAGTTGGAAGGACGTGAAAAAAATGCTAAGTACTATGGTTTTACCATGGTAGTTGGAAGGACGTGAAAAAATGCTAACTACTATGTTTTTCTCCATGGTTGTTGGAAGGACACAAAATAGAATCCTAACTTCTATGGTTTTCTCCATTGTAGTTGGAAGGACAGGAAATAGAATCCTATCTACTATGGTTTTCTCCATGTTAGTTGGAAGGACGTGAAAAAATGCTAACTACTATGTTTTTCTCCATGGTAGTTGGAAGGACACAAAATAGAATCCTAACTTCTATGGTTTTCTCCATGGTAGGTGGAAGGACAGGAAATAGAATCCTATCTACTATGGTTTTCTCCATGGTAGTTGGATGGACGTGAAAAAATGCTAACTACTATGGTTTTCTCCATGGTAGTTGGAAGGAAACGAAATAGAATCCTAACTACTATGGTTTCTCCATGGTAGTTGGAAGGACACGAAATAAAATCCTAACTTCTATGGTTTTTCCATGGTAGTTGGAAGGACACGAAATAGAATCCTAACTACTATGGTTTTCTCCATGGTAGTTGGAAGGACGTGAAAAAAATGCTAAGTACTATGGTTTTCTCCATGGTAGTTGGAAGGACGTGAAAAAATGCTAACTTCTATGGTTTTCTCCATGGTAGCTGGAAGGACAGGAAATAGAATCCTATCTACTATGGTTTTCTCCATGGTAGTTGGAAGGACACGAAATGGAATCCTAACTACTATGGTTTTTCCATGGTAGTTGGAAGGACACGAAATAGAATCCTAACTTCTATGGTTTTCTCCATGGTAGCTGGAAGGACACCAAATAAAATCCTAACTTCTATGGTTTTTCCATGGTAGTTGGTAGGACACGAAATAGAATCCTAACTACTATGGTTTTCTCCATGGTAGTTGGAAGTACATGAAATAGAATCCTAACTACTATGGTTTTTCCATGGTAGTTGGAAGGACACGAAATAGAATCCTAACTACTATGGTTTTTCCATGGTAGTTGGAAGGACACGAAATAGAATCCTAACTACTATGGTTTTTCCCTGGTAGTTGGAAGGACACGAAATAGAATCCTAACTACTATGGTTTTTCCCTGGTAGTTGGAAGGACACAAAATAGAATCCTAACTTCTATGGTTTTCTCCATGGTAGCTGGAAGGACAGGAAATACAATCCTATCTACTATGGTTTTCTCCATGGTAGTTGGAAGGACGTGAAAAATGCTAACTACTATGATTTTCTCCATGGTAGTTGGAAGGAAACGAAATAGAATCCTAACTACTATGGTTTCTCCATGGTAGTTGGAAGGACACGAAATAAAATCCTAACTTCTATGGTTTTTCCATGGTAGTTGGAAGGACACGAAATAGAATCCTAACTACTATGGTTTTCTCCATGGTAGTTGGAAGGACGTGAAAAAATGCTAACTACTATGGTTTTCTCCATGGTAGTTGGAAGGACGTGAAAAAATGCTAAGTACTATGGTTTTCTCCATGGTAGTTGGAAGGACACAAAATAGAATCATAACTTCTATGGGTTTTCCTTGGTAGTTGGAAGGACACGAATAGAATCCTAACTTCTATGGTTTTCTCCATGGTAGATGGAAGGACACTAAATAGAATCCTAACTACTATGGTTTTCTCCATGGTAGTTGGAAGGACACGAAATAGAATCCTAACTACTATGGTTTTCTCCATGGTAGTTGGAAGGACACAAAATAGAATCATAACTTCTATGGGGTTTCCATGGTAGTTGGAAGGACACGAAATAGAATCCTAACTACTATGTTTTTCTCCATAGTAGTTAGAAGGACACAAAATAGGATCCTAACTTCTATAGTTTTCTCCATGGTAGCTGGAAGGACAGGAAATAGAATCCTATCTACTATGGTTTTCTCCATGGTAGTTGGAAGGACGTGAAAAAATGCTAACTACTATGGTTTTCTCCATGGTAGTTGGAAGGAAACGAAATAGAATCCTAACTACTATGGTTTCTCCATGGTAGTTGGAAGGACACGAAATAAAATCCTAACTTCTATGGTTTTTCCATGGTAGTTGGAAGGACACGAAATAGAATCCTAACTACTATGGTTTTCTCCATGGTAGTTGGAAGGACACAAAATAGAATCATAACTTCTATGGGGTTTCCATGGTAGTTGGAAGGACACGAAATAGAATCCTAACTACTATGTTTTTCTCCATGGTAGTTGGAAGGACACAAAATAGGATCCTAACTTCTATAGTTTTCTCCATGGTAGCTGGAAGGACAGGAAATAGAATCCTATCTACTATGGTTTTCTCCATGGTAGTTGGAAGGACGTGAAAAAATGCTAACTACTATGGTTTTCTCCATGGTAGTTGGAAGGAAACGAAATAGAATCCTAACTACTATGGTTTCTCCATGGTAGTTGGAAGGACACGAAATAAAATCCTAACTTCTATGGTTTTTCCATGGTAGTTGGAAGGACACGAAATAGAATCCTAACTACTATGGTTTTCTCCATGGTAGTTGGAAGGACGTGAAAAAATGCTAAGTACTATGGTTTTCTCCATGGTAGTTGGAAGGACGTGAAAAAATGCTAACTACTATGTTTTTTCCATGGTTGTTGGAAGGACACAAAATAGAATCCTAACTTCTATGGTTTTCTCCATGGTAGTTGGAAGGACACAAAATAGAATCATAACTTCTATGGGGTTTCCATGGTAGTTGGAAGGACACGAAATAGAATCCTAACTACTATGTTTTTCTCCATGGTAGTTGGAAGGACACAAAATAGGATCCTAACTTCTATAGTTTTCTCCATGGTAGCTGGAAGGACAGGAAATAGAATCCTATCTACTATGGTTTTCTCCATGGTAGTTGGAAGGACGTGAAAAAATGCTAACTACTATGGTTTTCTCCATGGTAGTTGGAAGGAAACGAAATAGAATCCTAACTACTATGGTTTCTCCATGGTAGTTGGAAGGACACGAAATAAAATCCTAACTTCTATGGTTTTTCCATGGTAGTTGGAAGGACACGAAATAGAATCCTAACTACTATGGTTTTCTCCATGGTAGTTGGAAGGACGTCAAAAAATGCTAAGTACTATGGTTTTCTCCATGGTAGTTGGAAGGACGTGAAAAAATGCTAACTACTATGTTTTTTCCATGGTTGTTGGAAGGACACAAAATAGAATCCTAACTTCTATGGTTTTCTCCATGGTAGCTGGAAGGACAGGAAATAGAATCCTAACTACTATGGTTTTTCCCTGGTAGTTGGAAGGACACAAAATAGAATCCTAACTTCTATGGTTTTCTCCATGGTAGCTGGAAGGACAAGAAATACAATCCTATCTACTATGGTTTTCTCCATGGTAGCTGGAAGGACAAGAAATACAATCCTATCTACTATGGTTTTCTCCATGGTAGTTGGAAGGACGTGAAAAAATGCTAACTACTATGATTTTCTCCATGGTAGTTGGAAGGAAACGAAATAGAATCCTAACTACTATGGTTTCTCCATGGTAGTTGGAAGGACACGAAATAAAATCCTAACTTCTATGGTTTTTCCATGGTAGTTGGAAGGACACGAAATAGAATCCTAACTACTATGGTTTTCTCCATGGTAGTTGGAAGGACGTGAAAAAATGCTAACTACTATGGTTTTCTCCATGGTAGTTGGAAGGACACAAAATAGAATCCTAACTTCTATGGTTTTCTCCATGGTAGCTGGAAGGACAGGAAATAGAATCCTATCTACTATGGTTTTCTCCATGGTAGTTGGAAGGACGTGAAAAAATGCTAACTACTATGGTTTTCTCCATGGTAGTTGGAAGGACACGAAATAGAATCCTAACTACTATGGTTTCTCCATGGTAGTTGGAAGGACACGAAATAAAATCCTAACTTCTATGGTTTTTCCATGGTAGTAGGAAGGACACGAAATAGAATCCTAACTACTAAGGTTTTCTCCATGGTAGTTGGAAGGACGTGAAAAAAATGCTAAGTACTATGGTTTTCTCCATGGTAGTTGGAAGGACGTGAAAAAATGCTAACTACTATGTTTTTCTCCATGGTAGTTTGAAGGACACAAAATAGAATCCTAACTTCTATGGTTTTCTCCATGGTAGCTGGAAGGACAGGAAATAGAATCCTATCTACTATGGTTTTCTCCATGGTAGTTGGAAGGATGTGAAAAAATGCTAACTACTATGTTTTTCTCCATGGTAGTTGGAAGGACACAAAATAGAATCCTAACTTCTATGGTTTTCTCCATGGTAGCTGGAAGGACAGGAAATAGAATCCTATCTACTATGGTTTTCTCCATTGATAGTTGGAAGGACGTGAAAAAATGCTAACTACTATGGTTTTCTCCATGGTAGTTGGAAGGACGTGAAAAAAATGCTAAGTACTATGGTTTTACCATGGTAGTTGGAAGGACGTGAAAAAATGCTAACTACTATGTTTTTCTCCATGGTTGTTGGAAGGACACAAAATAGAATCCTAACTTCTATGGTTTTCTCCATTGTAGTTGGAAGGACAGGAAATAGAATCCTATCTACTATGGTTTTCTCCATGTTAGTTGGAAGGACGTGAAAAAATGCTAACTACTATGTTTTTCTCCATGGTAGTTGGAAGGACACAAAATAGAATCCTAACTTCTATGGTTTTCTCCATGGTAGCTGGAAGGACAGGAAATAGAATCCTATATACTATGGTTTTCTCCATGGTAGTTGGAAGGACGTGAAAAAAATGCTAACTACTATGGTTTTCTCCATGGTAGTTGGAAGGACGTGAAAAAATGCTAACTACTATGTTTTTCTCCATGGTTGTTGGAAGGACACAAAATAGAATCCTAACTTCTATGGTTTTCTCCATGGTAGCTGGAAGGACAGGAAATAGAATCCTATCTACTATGGTTTTCTCCATGGTAATTGGAAGGACGTGAAAAAATGCTAACTACTATGGTTTTCTCCATGGTAATTGGAAGGACGTGAAAAAATCCTAACTTCTATGGTTTTTCCATGATAGTTGGAAGGACACGAAATAGAATCCTAACTACTATGGTTTTTCCATGGTAGTTGGAAGGACACGAAATAGAATCCTAACTACTGTGGTTTTCTCCATGGTAGTTGGACGTACACGAAATAGAATCCTAACTACTATGGTTTTTCCATGGTAGTTGGAAGGACACGTAATTGAGTCCTAACTACTATGGTTTTCTCCATGGTAGCTGGAAGGACAGGAAATAGAATCCTATCTACAATGGTTTTGTCCATGGTAACTGGAAGGACGTGAAAAAATGCTAACTACTATGGTTTTCTCCATGGTAATTGGAAGGACGTGAAAAAATTCTAACTACTAGGGTTAACTCCATGGTAGTTTGAAGGGCACGAATTAGAATCCTAATTTCTATGGTTTTCTCCATGGTAGCTGGAAGGACAGGAAATAGAATTCTATCTACAATGGTTTGCTGCATGGTAGTTGGAAGGACGTGAAAAATGCTAACTACTATGGTTTTCTCCATGGTAATTGGAAGGACGTGAAAAAATGCTAACTACTATGGTTTTCTCCATGGTAATTGGAAGGACACGAAATAGAATCCTAACTACTATGGTTTCTCCATAGTAGTTGGTAGGAGACGAAATAGAATCCTAACTACTATGGTTTTCTCCATGGTAGCTGGAAGGACAGGAAATAGAATCCTATCTACTATGGTTTTCTCCATGGTAGTTGGAAGGACGTGAAAAAATGCTAACTACTATGGTTTTCTCCATGGTAGTTGGAAGGACACGAAATAAAATCCTAACTTCTATGGTTTTTCCATGGTAGTTGGAAGGACACGAAATAAAATCCTAACTTCTATGGTTTTTCCATGGTAGTTGGAAGGACACGAAATAGAATCCTAACTACTATGGTTTTCTCCATGGTAGTTGGAAGGACGTGAAAAAAATGCTAAGTGCTATGGTTTTCTCCATGGTAGTTGGAAGGACGTGAAAAAATGCTAACTACTATGTTTTTTCCATGGTTGTTGGAAGGACACAAAATAGAATCCTAACTTCTATGGTTTTCTCCATGGTAGCTGGAAGGACAGGAAATAGAATCCTAACTTCTATGGTTTTCTCCATGGTAGTTGGAAGGACACGAAATAAAATCCTAACTTCTATGGTTTTTCCATGGTAGTTGGTAGGACACGAAATAGAATCCTAACTACTATGGTTTTCTCCATGGTAGTTGGAAGTACATGAAATAGAATCCTAACTACTATGGTTTTTCCATGGTAGTTGGAAGAACACGAAATAGAATCCTAACTACTATGGTTTTTCCATGGTAGTTGGAAGGACACGAAATAGAATCCTAACTACTATGGTTTTTCCCTGGTAGTTGGAAGGACACGAAATAGAATCCTAACTACTATGGTTTTTCCCTGGTAGTTGGAAGGACACAAAATAGAATCCTAACTTCTATGGTTTTCTCCATGGTAGCTGGAAGGACAGGAAATGCAATCCTATCTACTATGGTTTTCTCCATGGTAGTTGGAAGGACGTGAAAAAATTCTAACTACTATGATTTTCTCCATGGTAGTTGGAAGGAAACGAAATAGAATCCTAACTACTATGGTTTCTCCATGGTAGTTGGAAGGACACGAAATAAAATCTTAACTTCTATGGTTTTTCCATGGTAGTTGGAAGGACACGAAATAGAATCCTAACTACTATGGTTTTCTCCATGGTAGTTGGAAGGACGTGAAAAAAATGCTAAGTACTATGGTTTTACCATGGTAGTTGGAAGGACGTGAAAAAATGCTAACTACTATGTTTTTCTCCATGGTTGTTGGAAGGACACAAAATAGAATCCTAACTTCTATGGTTTTCTCCATTGTAGTTGGAAGGACAGGAAATAGAATCCTATCTACTATGGTTTTCTCCATGTTAGTTGGAAGGACGTGAAAAAATGCTAACTACTATGTTTTTCTCCATGGTAGTTGGAAGGACACAAAATAGAATCCTAACTTCTATGGTTTTCTCCATGGTAGCTGGAAGGACATGAAATAGAATCCTAACTTCTATGGTTTTCTCCATGGTAGCTGGAAGGACACGAAATAAAATCCTAACTTCTATGGTTTTCCATGGTAGTTGGAAGGACACGAAATAGAATCCTAACTACTATGGTTTTCTCCATGGTAGTTGGAAGGACACGAAATAGAATCCTAACTTCTATGGTTTTCTCCATGGTAGTTGGAAGGACACGAAATAAAATCCTAACTTCTATGGTTTTTCCATGGCAGTTGGTAGGACACGAAATAGAATCCTAACTACTATGGTTTTCTCCATGGTAGTTGGAAGTACATGAAATAGAATCCTAACTACTATGGTTTTTCCATGGTAGTTGGAAGGACACGAAATAGAATCCTAACTACTATGGTTTTTCCATGGTAGTTGGAAGGACACGAAATAGAATCCTAACTACTATGGTTTTTCCCTGGTAGTTGGAAGGACACGAAATAGAATCCTAACTACTATGGTTTTTCCCTGGTAGTTGGAAGGACACAAAATAGAATCCTAACTTCTATGGTTTTCTCCATGGTAGTTGGAAGGACACGAAATAAAATCCTAACTTCTATGGTTTTTCCATGGTAGTTGGTAGGACACGAAATAGAATCCTAACTACTATGGTTTTCTCCATGGTAGCTGGAAGGACAGGAAATACAATCCTATCTACTATGGTTTTCTCCATGGTAGTTGGAAGGACGTGAAAAAATGCTAACTACTATGATTTTCTCCATGGTAGTTGGAAGGAAACGAAATAGAATCCTAACTACTATGGTTTCTCCATGGTAGTTGGAAGGACACGATATAAAATCCTAACTTCTATGGTTTTTCCATGGTAGTTGGAAGGACACGAAATAGAATCCTAACTACTATGGTTTTCTCCATGGTAGTTGGAAGGACGTGAAAAAAATGCTAATTACTATGGTTTTACCATGGTAGTTGGAAGGACGTGAAAAAATGCTAACTACTATGTTTTTCTCCATGGTTGTTGGAAGGACACAAAATAGAATCCTAACTTCTATGGTTTTCTCCATTGTAGTTGGAAGGACAGGAAATAGAATCCTATCTACTATGGTTTTCTCCATGTTAGTTGGAAGGACGTGAAAAAATGCTAACTACTATGTTTTTCTCCATGGTAGTTGGAAGGACACAAAATAGAATCCTAACTTCTATGGTTTTCTCCATGGTAGCTGGAAGGACAGGAAATAGAATCCTATCTACTATGGTTTTCTCCATGGTAGTTGGAAGGACGTGAAAAAATGCTAACTACTATGATTTTCTCCATGGTAGTTGGAAGGAAACGAAATAGAATCCTAACTACTATGGTTTCTCCATGGTAGTTGGAAGGACACGAAATAAAATCCTAACTTCTATGGTTTTTCCATGGTAGTTGGAAGGACACGAAATAGAATCCTAACTACTATGGTTTTCTCCATGGTAGTTGGAAGGACGTGAAAAAAATGCTAAGTACTATGGTTTTACCATGGTAGTTGGAAGGACGTGAAAAAATGCTAACTACTATGTTTTTCTCCATGGTTGTTGGAAGGACACAAAATAGAATCCTAACTTCTATGGTTTTCTCCATTGTAGTTGGAAGGACAGGAAATAGAATCCTATCTACTATGGTTTTCTCCATGTTAGTTGGAAGGACGTGAAAAAATGCTAACTACTATGTTTTTCTCCATGGTAGTTGGAAGGACACAAAATAGAATCCTAACTTCTATGGTTTTCTCCATGGTAGCTGGAAGGACAGGAAATAGAATCCTATATACTATGGTTTTCTCCATGGTAGTTGGAAGGACGTGAAAAAAATGCTAACTACTATGGTTTTCTCCATGGTAGTTGGAAGGACGTGAAAAAATGCTAACTACTATGTTTTTCTCCATGGTTGTTGGAAGGACACAAAATAGAATCCTAACTTCTATGGTTTTCTCCATGGTAGCTGGAAGGACAGGAAATAGAATCCTATCTACTATGGTTTTCTCCATGGTAATTGGAAGGACGTGAAAAAATGCTAACTACTATGGTTTTCTCCATGGTAATTGGAAGGACGTGAAAAAATCCTAACTTCTATGGTTTTTCCATGATAGTTGGAAGGACACGAAATAGAATCCTAACTACTATGGTTTTTCCATGGTAGTTGGAAGGACACGAAATAGAATCCTAACTACTGTGGTTTTCTCCATGGTAGTTGGACGTACACGAAATAGAATCCTAACTACTATGGTTTTTCCATGGTAGTTGGAAGGACACGTAATTGAGTCCTAACTACTATGGTTTTCTCCATGGTAGCTGGAAGGACAGGAAATAGAATCCTATCTACAATGGTTTTGTCCATGGTAACTGGAAGGACGTGAAAAAATGCTAACTACTATGGTTTTCTCCATGGTAATTGGAAGGACGTGAAAAAATTCTAACTACTAGGGTTAACTCCATGGTAGTTTGAAGGGCACGAATTAGAATCCTAATTTCTATGGTTTTCTCCATGGTAGCTGGAAGGACAGGAAATAGAATCCTATCTACAATGGTTTGCTGCATGGTAGTTGGAAGGACGTGAAAAATGCTAACTACTATGGTTTTCTCCATGGTAATTGGAAGGACGTGAAAAAATGCTAACTACTATGGTTTTCTCCATGGTAATTGGAAGGACACGAAATAGAATCCTAACTACTATGGTTTCTCCATAGTAGTTGGTAGGAGACGAAATAGAATCCTAACTACTATGGTTTTCTCCATGGTAGCTGGAAGGACAGGAAATAGAATCCTATCTACTATGGTTTTCTCCATGGTAGTTGGAAGGACGTGAAAAAATGCTAACTACTATGGTTTTCTCCATGGTAGTTGGAAGGACACGAAATAAAATCCTAACTTCTATGGTTTTTCCATGGTAGTTGGAAGGACACGAAATAAAATCCTAACTTCTATGGTTTTTCCATGGTAGTTGGAAGGACACGAAATAGAATCCTAACTACTATGGTTTTCTCCATGGTAGTTGGAAGGACGTGAAAAAAATGCTAAGTGCTATGGTTTTCTCCATGGTAGTTGGAAGGACGTGAAAAAATGCTAACTACTATGTTTTTTCCATGGTTGTTGGAAGGACACAAAATAGAATCCTAACTTCTATGGTTTTCTCCATGGTAGCTGGAAGGACAGGAAATAGAATCCTAACTTCTATGGTTTTCTCCATGGTAGTTGGAAGGACACGAAATAAAATCCTAACTTCTATGGTTTTTCCATGGTAGTTGGTAGGACACGAAATAGAATCCTAACTACTATGGTTTTCTCCATGGTAGTTGGAAGTACATGAAATAGAATCCTAACTACTATGGTTTTTCCATGGTAGTTGGAAGAACACGAAATAGAATCCTAACTACTATGGTTTTTCCATGGTAGTTGGAAGGACACGAAATAGAATCCTAACTACTATGGTTTTTCCCTGGTAGTTGGAAGGACACGAAATAGAATCCTAACTACTATGGTTTTTCCCTGGTAGTTGGAAGGACACAAAATAGAATCCTAACTTCTATGGTTTTCTCCATGGTAGCTGGAAGGACAGGAAATGCAATCCTATCTACTATGGTTTTCTCCATGGTAGTTGGAAGGACGTGAAAAAATTCTAACTACTATGATTTTCTCCATGGTAGTTGGAAGGAAACGAAATAGAATCCTAACTACTATGGTTTCTCCATGGTAGTTGGAAGGACACGAAATAAAATCTTAACTTCTATGGTTTTTCCATGGTAGTTGGAAGGACACGAAATAGAATCCTAACTACTATGGTTTTCTCCATGGTAGTTGGAAGGACGTGAAAAAAATGCTAAGTACTATGGTTTTACCATGGTAGTTGGAAGGACGTGAAAAAATGCTAACTACTATGTTTTTCTCCATGGTTGTTGGAAGGACACAAAATAGAATCCTAACTTCTATGGTTTTCTCCATTGTAGTTGGAAGGACAGGAAATAGAATCCTATCTACTATGGTTTTCTCCATGTTAGTTGGAAGGACGTGAAAAAATGCTAACTACTATGTTTTTCTCCATGGTAGTTGGAAGGACACAAAATAGAATCCTAACTTCTATGGTTTTCTCCATGGTAGCTGGAAGGACATGAAATAGAATCCTAACTTCTATGGTTTTCTCCATGGTAGCTGGAAGGACACGAAATAAAATCCTAACTTCTATGGTTTTCCATGGTAGTTGGAAGGACACGAAATAGAATCCTAACTACTATGGTTTTCTCCATGGTAGTTGGAAGGACACGAAATAGAATCCTAACTTCTATGGTTTTCTCCATGGTAGTTGGAAGGACACGAAATAAAATCCTAACTTCTATGGTTTTTCCATGGCAGTTGGTAGGACACGAAATAGAATCCTAACTACTATGGTTTTCTCCATGGTAGTTGGAAGTACATGAAATAGAATCCTAACTACTATGGTTTTTCCATGGTAGTTGGAAGGACACGAAATAGAATCCTAACTACTATGGTTTTTCCATGGTAGTTGGAAGGACACGAAATAGAATCCTAACTACTATGGTTTTTCCCTGGTAGTTGGAAGGACACGAAATAGAATCCTAACTACTATGGTTTTTCCCTGGTAGTTGGAAGGACACAAAATAGAATCCTAACTTCTATGGTTTTCTCCATGGTAGTTGGAAGGACACGAAATAAAATCCTAACTTCTATGGTTTTTCCATGGTAGTTGGTAGGACACGAAATAGAATCCTAACTACTATGGTTTTCTCCATGGTAGCTGGAAGGACAGGAAATACAATCCTATCTACTATGGTTTTCTCCATGGTAGTTGGAAGGACGTGAAAAAATGCTAACTACTATGATTTTCTCCATGGTAGTTGGAAGGAAACGAAATAGAATCCTAACTACTATGGTTTCTCCATGGTAGTTGGAAGGACACGATATAAAATCCTAACTTCTATGGTTTTTCCATGGTAGTTGGAAGGACACGAAATAGAATCCTAACTACTATGGTTTTCTCCATGGTAGTTGGAAGGACGTGAAAAAAATGCTAATTACTATGGTTTTACCATGGTAGTTGGAAGGACGTGAAAAAATGCTAACTACTATGTTTTTCTCCATGGTTGTTGGAAGGACACAAAATAGAATCCTAACTTCTATGGTTTTCTCCATTGTAGTTGGAAGGACAGGAAATAGAATCCTATCTACTATGGTTTTCTCCATGTTAGTTGGAAGGACGTGAAAAAATGCTAACTACTATGTTTTTCTCCATGGTAGTTGGAAGGACACAAAATAGAATCCTAACTTCTATGGTTTTCTCCATGGTAGCTAGAAGGACAGGAAATAGAATCCTATCTACTATGGTTTTCTCCATGGTAGTTGGAAGGACGTGAAAAAATGCTAACTACTATGGTTTTCTCCATGGTAGTTGGAAGGAAACGAATTAGAATCCTAACTACTATGGTTTCTCCATGGTAGTTGGAAGGACACGAAATAAAATCCTAACTTCTATGGTTTTTCCATGGTAGTTGGAAGGACACGAAATAGAATCCTAACTACTATGGTTTTCTCCATGGTAGTTGGAAGGACGTGAAAAAAATGCTAAGTACTATGGTTTTCTCCATGGTAGTTGGAAGGACGTGAAAAAATGCTAACTACTATGTTTTTCTCCATGGTTGTTGGAAGGACACAAAATAGAATCCTAACTTCTATGGTTTTCTCCATGGTAGCTGGAAGGACAGGAAATAGAATCCTATCTACTATGGTTTTCTCCATGGTAGTTGGAAGGACGTGAAAAAATGCTAACTACTATGTTTTTCTCCATGGTTGTTGGAAGGACACAAAATAGAATCCTAACTTCTATGGTTTTCTCCATGGTAGCTGGAAGGACAGGAAATAGAATCCTATCTACTATGGTTTTCTCCATGGTAATTGGAAGGACGTGAAAAAAATTCTAACTACTATGGTTTTCTCCATGGTAATTGGAAGGACACGAAATAGAATCCTAACTACTATGGTTTTCTCCATTGTAGCTGGAAGGCAGGAAATAGAATCCTATCTACTATGGTTTTCTCCATGGTAGTTGGAAGGACGTGAAAAAAATGCTAACTACTATGGTTTTCTCCATGGTAGTTGGAAGGACGTGAAAAAATGCTAACTACTATGGTTTTCTCCATGGTAGTTGGAAGGACGTGAAAATATGCTAAAAACTATTGTTTTCTCCATGGGAGGTGGAAGGACACGAAATAGAATCCTAACTTCTATGGTTTTCTCCATGGTAGCTGGAAGGACAGGAAATAGAATCCTATCTACAATGGTTTTCTCCATGGTAGTTGGAAGGACGTGAAAAAATGCTAACTACTATGTTTTTCTAAATGGTAGTTGGAAGGACACGAAATAAAATCCTAACTTCTATGGTTTTTCCATGGTAGCTGGAAGGACAGGAAATAGAATCCTATCTACTATGGTTTTCTCCATGGTAGTTGGAAGGATGTGAAAAAATGCTAACTACTATGTTTTTCTCCATGGTAGTTGGAAGGACACAAAATAGAATATTAACTACTATGGTTTTTCCATGGTAGTTGGAAGGACACGAAATAGAATCCTAACTTCTATTGTTTTCTCCATGGTAGCTGGAAGGACAGGAAATAGAATCCTATCTACTATGGTTTTCTCCATGGTAGTTGGAAGGACGTGAGAAAATGCTAACTACTATGGTTTTCTCCATGGTAGTTGGAATTACACGAAATAGAATCCTAACTACTATGGTTTCTCCATGGTAGTTGGAAGGACACGAAATAAAATCCTAACTTCTATGGTTTTTCCATGGTAGTAGGAAGGACACGAAATAGAATCCTAACTACTAAGGTTTTCTCCATGGTAGTTGGAAGGACGTGAAAAAAATGCTAAGTACTATGGTTTTCTCCATGGTAGTTGGAAGGACGTGATAAAATGCTAACTACTATGTTTTTCTCCATGGTAGTTTGAAGGACACAAAATAGAATCCTAACTTCTATGGTTTTCTCCATGGTAGCTGGAAGGACAGGAAATAGAATCCTATCTACTATGGTTTTCTCCATGGTAGTTGGAAGGATGTGAAAAAATGCTAACTACTATGTTTTTCTCCATGGTAGTTGGAAGGACACAAAATAGAATCCTAACTTCTATGGTTTTCTCCATGGTAGCTGGAAGGACAGGAAATAGAATCCTATCTACTATGGTTTTCTCCATTGATAGTTGGAAGGACGTGAAAAAATGCTAACTACTATGGTTTTCTCCATGGTACTTGGAAGGACGTGGAAAAAATGCTAAGTACTATGGTTTTCTCCATGGTAGTTGGAAGGACACGAAATAGAATCCTAACTACTATGGTTTTCTCCATGGTAGTTGGAAGGACACGAAATAGAATCCTAACTACTATGGTTTTTCCATGGTAGTTGGAAGGACACGAAATAGAATCCTAACTACTATGGGAAATGGAATCCTAACTACTATGGTTTTCTCCATGGTAGTTGGAAGGACGTGAAAAAAATGCTAAGTACTATGGTTTTCTCCATGGTAGTTGGAAGGACGTGAAAAAATGCTAACTACTATGGTTTTCTCCATGGTAGTTGGAAGGACACGAAATAGAATCCTAACTACTATGGTTTCTCCATGGTAGTTGGAAGGACACGAAATAAAATCCTAACTTCTATGGTTTTTCCATGGTAGTTGGAAGGACACGAAATAGAATCCTAACTACTATGGTTTTCTCCATAGTAGTAGGAAGGACGTGAAAAAATGCTAAGTACTATGGTTTTCTCCATGGTAGTTGGAAGGACGTGAAAAAATGCTAACTACTATGGTTTTCTCCATGGTAGTTGGAAGGACACAAAATAGAATCCTAACTTCTATGGTTTTCTCCATGGTAGCTGGAAGGACAGGAAATAGAATCCTATCTACTATGGTTTTCTCCATGGTAGTTGGAAGGACGTGAAAAAATGCTAACTACTATGGTTTTTTCCATGGTAGTTGGAAGGACACGAAATAGAATCCTAACTACTATGGTTTCTCCATGGTAGTTGGAAGGACACGAAATAATATCCTAACTTCTATGGTTTTTCCATGGTAGTTGGAAGGACACGAAATAGAATCCTAACTACTATGGTTTTCTCCATGGTAGTTGGAAGGACGTGAAAAAAATGCTAAGTACTATGGTTTTCTCCATGGTAGTTGGAAGGACGTGAAAAAATGCTAACTACTATGTTTTTCTCCATGGTAGTTGGAAGGACACAAAATACAATCCTAACTTCTATGGTTTTCTCCATGGTAGCTGGAAGGACAGGAAATAGAATCCTATCTACTATGGTTTTCTCCATGGTAGTTGGAAGGACGTGAAAAAAATGCTAACTACTATGGTTTTCTCCATGGTAGTTGGAAGGACTTGAAAAAAATGCTAAGTACTATGGTTTTCGCCATGGTAGTTGGAAGGACGTGAAAAATGCTAACTACTATGTTTTTCTCCATGGTAGTTTGAAGGACACAAAATAGAATCCAAACTTCTATGGGTTTTCCATGGTAGTTGGAAGGACACGAAATAGAATCCTAACTACTATGGTTTTCTCCATGGTAGTTGGAAGGACACGAATAGAATCCTAACTTCTATGGTTTTCTCCATGGTAGCTGGAAGGACAGGAAATAGAATCCTATCTACAATGGTTTTCTCCATGGTAGTTGGAAGGACGAAAAAAAAATGCTAACTACTATGGTTTTCTCCATGGTAGTTGGAAAGATTTAAAAAAATGCTAACTACTATGGTTTTCTCCATGGTAGCTGGAAGGACAGGAAATAGAATCCTAACTACTATGGTTTTTCCCTGGTAGTTGGAAGGACACAAAATAGAATCCTAACTTCTATGGTTTTCTCCATGGTAGCTGGAAGGACAGGAAATGCAATCCTATCTACTATGGTTTTCTCCATGGTAGTTGGAAGGACGTGAAAAAATTCTAACTACTATGATTTTCTCCATGGTAGTTGGAAGGAAACGAAATAGAATCCTAACTACTATGGTTTCTCCATGGTAGTTGGAAGGACACGAAATAAAATCTTAACTTCTATGGTTTTTCCATGGTAGTTGGAAGGACACGAAATAGAATCCTAACTACTATGGTTTTCTCCATGGTAGTTGGAAGGACGTGAAAAAAATGCTAAGTACTATGGTTTTACCATGGTAGTTGGAAGGACGTGAAAAAATGCTAACTACTATGTTTTTCTCCATGGTTGTTGGAAGGACACAAAATAGAATCCTAACTTCTATGGTTTTCTCCATTGTAGTTGGAAGGACAGGAAATAGAATCCTATCTACTATGGTTTTCTCCATGTTAGTTGGAAGGACGTAAAAAAATGCTAACTACTATGTTTTTCTCCATGGTAGTTGGAAGGACACAAAATAGAATCCTAACTTCTATGGTTTTCTCCATGGTAGCTGGAAGGACATGAAATAGAATCCTAACTTCTATGGTTTTCTCCATGGTAGCTGGAAGGACACGAAATAAAATCCTAACTTCTATGGTTTTCCATGGTAGTTGGAAGGACACGAAATAGAATCCTAACTACTATGGTTTTCTCCATGGTAGTTGGAAGGACACGAAATAGAATCCTAACTTCTATGGTTTTCTCCATGGTAGTTGGAAGGACACGAAATAAAATCCTAACTTCTATGGTTTTTCCATGGCAGTTGGTAGGACACGAAATAGAATCCTAACTACTATGGTTTTCTCCATGGTAGTTGGAAGTACATGAAATAGAATCCTAACTACTATGGTTTTTCCATGGTAGTTGGAAGGACACGAAATAGAATCCTAACTACTATGGTTTTTCCATGGTAGTTGGAAGGACACGAAATAGAATCCTAACTACTATGGTTTTTCCCTGGTAGTTGGAAGGACACGAAATAGAATCCTAACTACTATGGTTTTTCCCTGGTAGTTGGAAGGACACAAAATAGAATCCTAACTTCTATGGTTTTCTCCATGGTAGTTGGAAGGACACGAAATAAAATCCTAACTTCTATGGTTTTTCCATGGTAGTTGGTAGGACACGAAATAGAATCCTAACTACTATGGTTTTCTCCATGGTAGCTGGAAGGACAGGAAATACAATCCTATCTACTATGGTTTTCTCCATGGTAGTTGGAAGGACGTGAAAAAATGCTAACTACTATGATTTTCTCCATGGTAGTTGGAAGGAAACGAAATAGAATCCTAACTACTATGGTTTCTCCATGGTAGTTGGAAGGACACGATATAAAATCCTAACTTCTATGGTTTTTCCATGGTAGTTGGAAGGACACGAAATAGAATCCTAACTACTATGGTTTTCTCCATGGTAGTTGGAAGGACGTGAAAAAAATGCTAATTACTATGGTTTTACCATGGTAGTTGGAAGGACGTGAAAAAATGCTAACTACTATGTTTTTCTCCATGGTTGTTGGAAGGACACAAAATAGAATCCTAACTTCTATGGTTTTCTCCATTGTAGTTGGAAGGACAGGAAATAGAATCCTATCTACTATGGTTTTCTCCATGTTAGTTGGAAGGACGTGAAAAAATGCTAACTACTATGTTTTTCTCCATGGTAGTTGGAAGGACACAAAATAGAATCCTAACTTCTATGGTTTTCTCCATGGTAGCTAGAAGGACAGGAAATAGAATCCTATCTACTATGGTTTTCTCCATGGTAGTTGGAAGGACGTGAAAAAATGCTAACTACTATGGTTTTCTCCATGGTAGTTGGAAGGAAACGAATTAGAATCCTAACTACTATGGTTTCTCCATGGTAGTTGGAAGGACACGAAATAAAATCCTAACTTCTATGGTTTTTCCATGGTAGTTGGAAGGACACGAAATAGAATCCTAACTACTATGGTTTTCTCCATGGTAGTTGGAAGGACGTGAAAAAAATGCTAAGTACTATGGTTTTCTCCATGGTAGTTGGAAGGACGTGAAAAAATGCTAACTACTATGTTTTTCTCCATGGTTGTTGGAAGGACACAAAATAGAATCCTAACTTCTATGGTTTTCTCCATGGTAGCTGGAAGGACAGGAAATAGAATCCTATCTACTATGGTTTTCTCCATGGTAGTTGGAAGGACGTGAAAAAATGCTAACTACTATGTTTTTCTCCATGGTTGTTGGAAGGACACAAAATAGAATCCTAACTTCTATGGTTTTCTCCATGGTAGCTGGAAGGACAGGAAATAGAATCCTATCTACTATGGTTTTCTCCATGGTAATTGGAAGGACGTGAAAAAAATTCTAACTACTATGGTTTTCTCCATGGTAATTGGAAGGACACGAAATAGAATCCTAACTACTATGGTTTTCTCCATTGTAGCTGGAAGGCAGGAAATAGAATCCTATCTACTATGGTTTTCTCCATGGTAGTTGGAAGGACGTGAAAAAAATGCTAACTACTATGGTTTTCTCCATGGTAGTTGGAAGGACGTGAAAAAATGCTAACTACTATGGTTTTCTCCATGGTAGTTGGAAGGACGTGAAAATATGCTAAAAACTATTGTTTTCTCCATGGGAGGTGGAAGGACACGAAATAGAATCCTAACTTCTATGGTTTTCTCCATGGTAGCTGGAAGGACAGGAAATAGAATCCTATCTACAATGGTTTTCTCCATGGTAGTTGGAAGGACGTGAAAAAATGCTAACTACTATGTTTTTCTAAATGGTAGTTGGAAGGACACGAAATAAAATCCTAACTTCTATGGTTTTTCCATGGTAGCTGGAAGGACAGGAAATAGAATCCTATCTACTATGGTTTTCTCCATGGTAGTTGGAAGGATGTGAAAAAATGCTAACTACTATGTTTTTCTCCATGGTAGTTGGAAGGACACAAAATAGAATATTAACTACTATGGTTTTTCCATGGTAGTTGGAAGGACACGAAATAGAATCCTAACTTCTATTGTTTTCTCCATGGTAGCTGGAAGGACAGGAAATAGAATCCTATCTACTATGGTTTTCTCCATGGTAGTTGGAAGGACGTGAGAAAATGCTAACTACTATGGTTTTCTCCATGGTAGTTGGAATTACACGAAATAGAATCCTAACTACTATGGTTTCTCCATGGTAGTTGGAAGGACACGAAATAAAATCCTAACTTCTATGGTTTTTCCATGGTAGTAGGAAGGACACGAAATAGAATCCTAACTACTAAGGTTTTCTCCATGGTAGTTGGAAGGACGTGAAAAAAATGCTAAGTACTATGGTTTTCTCCATGGTAGTTGGAAGGACGTGATAAAATGCTAACTACTATGTTTTTCTCCATGGTAGTTTGAAGGACACAAAATAGAATCCTAACTTCTATGGTTTTCTCCATGGTAGCTGGAAGGACAGGAAATAGAATCCTATCTACTATGGTTTTCTCCATGGTAGTTGGAAGGATGTGAAAAAATGCTAACTACTATGTTTTTCTCCATGGTAGTTGGAAGGACACAAAATAGAATCCTAACTTCTATGGTTTTCTCCATGGTAGCTGGAAGGACAGGAAATAGAATCCTATCTACTATGGTTTTCTCCATTGATAGTTGGAAGGACGTGAAAAAATGCTAACTACTATGGTTTTCTCCATGGTACTTGGAAGGACGTGGAAAAAATGCTAAGTACTATGGTTTTCTCCATGGTAGTTGGAAGGACACGAAATAGAATCCTAACTACTATGGTTTTCTCCATGGTAGTTGGAAGGACACGAAATAGAATCCTAACTACTATGGTTTTTCCATGGTAGTTGGAAGGACACGAAATAGAATCCTAACTACTATGGGAAATGGAATCCTAACTACTATGGTTTTCTCCATGGTAGTTGGAAGGACGTGAAAAAAATGCTAAGTACTATGGTTTTCTCCATGGTAGTTGGAAGGACGTGAAAAAATGCTAACTACTATGGTTTTCTCCATGGTAGTTGGAAGGACACGAAATAGAATCCTAACTACTATGGTTTCTCCATGGTAGTTGGAAGGACACGAAATAAAATCCTAACTTCTATGGTTTTTCCATGGTAGTTGGAAGGACACGAAATAGAATCCTAACTACTATGGTTTTCTCCATAGTAGTAGGAAGGACGTGAAAAAATGCTAAGTACTATGGTTTTCTCCATGGTAGTTGGAAGGACGTGAAAAAATGCTAACTACTATGGTTTTCTCCATGGTAGTTGGAAGGACACAAAATAGAATCCTAACTTCTATGGTTTTCTCCATGGTAGCTGGAAGGACAGGAAATAGAATCCTATCTACTATGGTTTTCTCCATGGTAGTTGGAAGGACGTGAAAAAATGCTAACTACTATGGTTTTTTCCATGGTAGTTGGAAGGACACGAAATAGAATCCTAACTACTATGGTTTCTCCATGGTAGTTGGAAGGACACGAAATAATATCCTAACTTCTATGGTTTTTCCATGGTAGTTGGAAGGACACGAAATAGAATCCTAACTACTATGGTTTTCTCCATGGTAGTTGGAAGGACGTGAAAAAAATGCTAAGTACTATGGTTTTCTCCATGGTAGTTGGAAGGACGTGAAAAAATGCTAACTACTATGTTTTTCTCCATGGTAGTTGGAAGGACACAAAATACAATCCTAACTTCTATGGTTTTCTCCATGGTAGCTGGAAGGACAGGAAATAGAATCCTATCTACTATGGTTTTCTCCATGGTAGTTGGAAGGACGTGAAAAAAATGCTAACTACTATGGTTTTCTCCATGGTAGTTGGAAGGACTTGAAAAAAATGCTAAGTACTATGGTTTTCGCCATGGTAGTTGGAAGGACGTGAAAAATGCTAACTACTATGTTTTTCTCCATGGTAGTTTGAAGGACACAAAATAGAATCCAAACTTCTATGGGTTTTCCATGGTAGTTGGAAGGACACGAAATAGAATCCTAACTACTATGGTTTTCTCCATGGTAGTTGGAAGGACACGAATAGAATCCTAACTTCTATGGTTTTCTCCATGGTAGCTGGAAGGACAGGAAATAGAATCCTATCTACAATGGTTTTCTCCATGGTAGTTGGAAGGACGAAAAAAAAATGCTAACTACTATGGTTTTCTCCATGGTAGTTGGAAAGATGTGAAAAAATGCTAACTACTATGGTTTTCTCTATGGTAGTTGGACGGACTCGAAATAGAATCCTAACTACTATGGTTTCTCCATGGTAGTTGGAAGGACACGAAATAAAATCCTAACTTCTATGGTTTTTCCATGGTAGTTGGAAGGACACGAAATAGAATCCTAACTACTATGGTTTTCTCCATAGTAGTAGGAAGGACGTGAAAAAATGCTAAGTACTATGGTTTTCTCCATGGTAGTTGGAAGGACGTGAAAAAAAGCTAACTACTATGGTTTTCTCCATGGTAGTTGGAAGGACACAAAATAGAATCCTAACTTCTATGGTTTTCTCCATGGTAGCTGGAAGGACAGGAAATAGAATCCTATCTACTATGGTTTTCTCCATGGTAGTTGGAAGGACGTGAAAAAATGCTAACTACTATGGTTTTTTCCATGGTAGTTGGAAGGACACGAAATAGAATCCTAACTACTATGGTTTCTCCATGGTAGTTGGAAGGACACGAAATAATATCCTAACTTCTATGGTTTTTCCATGGTAGTTGGAAGGACACGAAATAGAATCCTAACTACTATGGTTTTCTCCATGGTAGTTGGAAGGACGTGAAAAAAATGCTAAGTACTATGGTTTTCTCCATGGTAGTTGGAAGGACGTGAAAAAATGCTAACTACTATGTTTTTCTCCATGGTAGTTGGAAGGACACAAAATACAATCCTAACTTCTATGGTTTTCTCCATGGTAGCTGGAAGGACAGGAAATAGAATCCTATCTACTATGGTTTTCTCCATGGTAGTTGGAAGGACGTGAAAAAAATGCTAACTACTATGGTATTCTCCATGGTAGTTGGAAGGACTTGAAAAAAATGCTAAGTACTATGGTTTTCGCCATGGTAGTTGGAAGGACGTGAAAAATGCTAACTACTATGTTTTTCTCCATGGTAGTTTGAAGGACACAAAATAGAATCCAAACTTCTATGGGTTTTCCATGGTAGTTGGAAGGACACGAAATAGAATCCTAACTACTATGGTTTTCTCCATGGTAGTTGGAAGGACACGAATAGAATCCTAACTTCTATGGTTTTCTCCATGGTAGCTGGAAGGACAGGAAATAGAATCCTATCTACAATGGTTTTCTCCATGGTAGTTGGAAGGACGAAAAAAAAATGCTAACTACTATGGTTTTCTCCATGGTAGTTGGAAAGATGTGAAAAAATGCTAACTACTATGGTTTTCTCTATGGTAGTTGGACGGACTCGAAATAGAATCCTAACTTCTATGGTTTTCTCCATGGTAGCTGGAAGGACAGGAAATAGAATCCTATCAACAATGGTTTTCTGCATGGTAGTTGGAAGGACGTGAAAAAATACTAACTACTATGGTTTTCTCCATGGTAATTGGAAGGACACGAAATAGAATCCTAACTACTATGGTTTCTCCATGGTAGTTGGAAGGACACGAAATAAAATCCTAACTTCTATGGTTTTTCCATGGTAGTTGGAAGGACACGAAATAGAATCCTAACTACTATGGTTTTCTCCATGGTAGCTGGAAGGACAGGAAATAGAATCCTATCAACAATGGTTTTCTGCATGGTAGTTGGAAGGACGTGAAAAAAATGCTAACTACTATGGTTTTCTCCATGGTAGTTGGAAGGACATGAAAAAAATGTTAACTACTATGGTTTTCTCCATGGTAGTTGGAAGGACGTGAAAAAAATGCTAACTACTATGGTTTTCTCCATGGTATTTGGAAGGACGTGAAAAAATGATAGGTACTATGGTTTTCTCCATGGTAGTTGGAAGGACGTGAAAAAAATGCTAACTACTATGGTTTTCCATGGTAGTTGGAAGGACACGAAATAGAATCCTAACTACTATGGTTTTCTCCATGGTAGTTGGAAGGACACGAAATAGAATCCTAACTTCTATGGTTTTCTCCATGGTAGTTGGAAGGACACGAAATAAAATCCTAACTTCTATGGTTTTCTCCATGGTAGTTGGAAGGACACGAAATAAAATCCTAACTTCTATGGTTTTCTCCATGGTAGCTGGAAGGACACGAAATAAAATCCTAACTTCCATGGTTTTCCATGGTAGTTGGAAGGACACGAAATAGAATCCTAACTACTATGGTTTTCTCCATGGTAGTTGGAAGGACACGAAATAGAATCCTAACTTCTATGGTTTTCTCCATGGTAGTTGGAAGGACACGAAATAAAATCCTAACTTCTATGGTTTTTCCATGGTAGTTGGTAGGACACGAAATAGAATCCTAACTACTATGGTTTCCTCCATGGTAGTTGGAAGTACATGAAATAGAATCCTAACTACTATGGTTTTTCCATGGTAGTTGGAAGGACACGAAATAGAATCCTAACTACTATGGTTTTTCCATGGTAGTTGGAAGGACACGAAATAGAATCCTAACTACTATGGTTTTTCCATGGTAGTTGGAAGGACACGAAATAGAATCCTAACTACTATGGTTTTTCCCTGGTAGTTGGAAGGACACGAAATAGAATCCTAACTACTATGGTTTTTCCCTGGTAGTTGGAAGGACACAAAATAGAATCTTAACTTCTATGGTTTTCTCCATGGTAGCTGGAAGGACAGGAAATACAATCCTATCTACTATGGTTTTCTCCATGGTAGTTGGAAGGACGTGAAAAAATGCTAACTACTATGATTTTCTCCATGGTAGTTGGAAGGAAACGAAATAGAATCCTAACTACTATGGTTTCTCCATGGTAGTTGGAAGGACACGAAATAAAATCCTAACTTCTATGGTTTTCCATGGTAGTTGGAAGGACACGAAATAGAATCCTAACTACTATGGTTTTCTCCATGGTAGTTGGAAGGACGTGAAAAAAATGCTAAGTACTATGGTTTTACCATGGTAGTTGGAAGGACGTGAAAAAATGCTAACTACTATGTTTTTCTCCATGGTTGTTGGAAGGACACAAAATAGAATCCTAACTTCTATGGTTTTCTCCATTGTAGTTGGAAGGACAGGAAATAGAATCCTATCTACTATGGTTTTCTCCATGTTAGTTGGAAGGACGTGAAAAAATGCTAACTACTATGTTTTTCTCCATGGTAGTTGGAAGGACACAAAATAGAATCCTAACTTCTATGGTTTTCTCCATGGTAGCTGGAAGGACAGGAAATAGAATCCTATCTACTATGGTTTTCTCCATGGTAGTTGGAAGGACGTGAAAAAATGCTAACTACTATGGTTTTCTCCATGGTAGTTGGAAGGAAACGAAATAGAATCCTAACTACTATGGTTTCTCCATGGTAGTTGGAAGGACACGAAATAAAATCCTAACTTCTATGGTTTTTCCATGGTAGTTGGAAGGACACGAAATAGAATCCTAACTACTATGGTTTTCTCCATGGTAGTTGGAAGGACGTGAAAAAAATGCTAAGTACTATGGTTTTCTCCATGGTAGTTGGAAGGACGTGAAAAAATGCTAACTGCTATGTTTTTCTCCATGGTTGTTGGAAGGACACAAAATAGAATCCTAACTTCTATGGTTTTCTCCATGGTAGCTGGAAGGACAGGAAATAGAATCCTATCTACTATGGTTTTCTCCATGGTAGTTGGAAGGACACGAAATAGAATCCTAACTACTATGGTTTTTCCATGGTAGTTGGAAGGACACGAAATAGAATCCTAACTTCTATGGTTTTCTCCATGGTAGCTGGAAGGACACCAAATAAAATCCTAACTTCTATGGTTTTTCCATGGTAGTTGGAAGGACACGAAATAGAATCCTAACTTCTATGGTTTTCTCCATGGTAGCTGGAAGGACACGAAATAAAATCCTAACTTCTATGGTTTTCCATGGTAGTTGGAAGGACACGAAATAGAATCCTAACTACTATGGTTTTCTCCATGGTAGTTGGAAGGACACGAAATAGAATCCTAACTTCTATGGTTTTCTCCATGGTAGTTGGAAGGACACGAAATAAAATCCTATCTTCTATGGTTTTCCATAGTAGTTGGTAGGACACGAAATAGAATCCTAACTACTATGGTTTTCTCCATGGTAGTTGGAAGTACATGAAATAGAATCCTAACTACTATGGTTTTTCCATGGTAGTTGGAAGGACACGAAATAGAATCCTAACTACTATGGTTTTTCCATGGTAGTTGGAAGGACACGAAATAGAATCCTAACTACTATGGTTTTTCCCTGGTAGTTGGAAGGACACGAAATAGAATCCTAACTACTATGGTTTTTCCCTGGTAGTTGGAAGGACACAAAATAGAATCCTAACTTCTATGGTTTTCTCCATGGTAGCTGGAAGGACAGGAAATACAATCCTATCTACTATGGTTTTCTCCATGGTAGTTGGAAGGACGTGAAAAAATGCTAACTACTATGATTTTCTCCATGGTAGTTGGAAGGAAACGAAATAGAATCCTAACTACTATGGTTTCTCCATGGTAGTTGGAAGGACACGAAATAAAATCCTAACTTCTATGGTTTTTCCATGGTAGTTGGAAGGACACGAAATAGAATCCTAACTACTATGGTTTTCTTCATGGTAGTTGGAAGGACGTGAAAAAAATGCTAAGTACTATGGTTTTACCATGGTAGTTGGAAGGACGTGAAAAAATGCTAACTACTATGTTTTTCTCCATGGTTGTTGGAAGGACACAAAATAGAATCCTAACTTCTATGGTTTTCTCCATTGTAGTTGGAAGGACAGGAAATAGAATCCTATCTACTATGGTTTTCTCCATGTTAGTTGGAAGGACGTGAAAAAATGCTAACTACTATGTTTTTCTCCATGGTAGTTGGAAGGACACAAAATAGAATCCTAACTTCTATGGTTTTCTCCATGGTAGCTGGAAGGACAGGAAATAGAATCCTATCTACTATGGTTTTCTCCATGGTAGTTGGAAGGACGTGAAAAAAATGCTAACTACTATGGTTTTCTCCATGGTAGTTGGAAGGACGTGAAAAAATGCTAACTACTATGTTTTTCTCCATGGTTGTTGGAAGGACACAAAATAGAATCCTAACTTCTATGGTTTTCTCCATGGTAGCTGGAAGGACAGGAAATAGAATCCTATCTACTATGGTTTTCTCCATGGTAATTGGAAGGACGTGAAAAAATGCTAACTACTATGGTTTTCTCCATGGTAATTGGAAGGACGTGAAAAAATGCTAACTACTATGGTTTTCTCCATGGTAATTGGAAGGACACGAAATAGAATCCTAACTACTATGGTTTCTCCATGGTAGTTGGAAGGTCACGAAATAAAATCCTAACTTCTATGGTTTTTCCATGATAGTTGGAACGACACGAAATAGAATCCTAACTACTATGGTTTTTCCATGGTAGTTGGAAGGACACGAAATAGAATCCTAACTACTGTGGTTTTCTCCATGGTAGTTGGACGTACACGAAATAGAATCCTAACTACTATTGGTTTTCCATGGTAGTTGGAAGGACACGTAATTGAGTCCTAACTACTATGGTTTTCTCCATGGTAGCTGGAAGGACAGGAAATAGAATCCTATCTACAATGGTTTTGTCCATGGTAACTGGAAGGACGTGAAAAAATGCTAACTACTATGGTTTTCTCCATGGTAATTGGAAGGACGTGAAAAAATTCTAACTACTAGGGTTAACTCCATGGTAGTTTGAAGGGCACGAATTAGAATCCTAATTTCTATGGTTTTCTCCATGGTAGCTGGAAGGACAGGAAATAGAATCCTATCTACAATGGTTTGCTGCATGGTAGTTGGAAGGACGTGAAAAATGCTAACTACTATGGTTTTCTCCATGGTAATTGGAAGGACGTGAAAAAATGCTAACTACTATGGTTTTCTCCATGGTAGTTGGAAGGACACGAAATAAAATCCTAACTTCTATGGTTTTTCCATGGTAGTTGGAAGGACACGAAATAGAATCCTAACTACTATGGTTTTCTCCATAGTAGTAGGAAGGACGTGAAAAAATGCTAAGTACTATGGTTTTCTCCATGGTAGTTGGAAGGACGTGAAAAAATGCTAACTACTATGGTTTTCTCCATGGTAGTTGGAAGGACACAAAATAGAATCCTAACTTCTATGGTTTTCTCCATGGTAGCTGGAAGGACAGGAAATAGAATCCTATCTACTATGGTTTTCTCCATGGTAGTTGGAAGGACGTGAAAAAATGCTAACTACTATGGTTTTTTCCATGGTAGTTGGAAGGACACGAAATAGAATCCTAACTACTATGGTTTCTCCATGGTAGTTGGAAGGACACGAAATAATATCCTAACTTCTATGGTTTTTCCATGGTAGTTGGAAGGACACGAAATAGAATCCTAACTACTATGGTTTTCTCCATGGTAGTTGGAAGGACGTGAAAAAAATGCTAAGTACTATGGTTTTCTCCATGGTAGTTGGAAGGACGTGAAAAAATGCTAACTACTATGTTTTTCTCCATGGTAGTTGGAAGGACACAAAATACAATCCTAACTTCTATGGTTTTCTCCATGGTAGCTGGAAGGACAGGAAATAGAATCCTATCTACTATGGTTTTCTCCATGGTAGTTGGAAGGACGTGAAAAAAATGCTAACTACTATGGTTTTCTCCATGGTAGTTGGAAGGACTTGAAAAAAATGCTAAGTACTATGGTTTTCGCCATGGTAGTTGGAAGGACGTGAAAAATGCTAACTACTATGTTTTTCTCCATGGTAGTTTGAAGGACACAAAATAGAATCCAAACTTCTATGGGTTTTCCATGGTAGTTGGAAGGACACGAAATAGAATCCTAACTACTATGGTTTTCTCCATGGTAGTTGGAAGGACACGAATAGAATCCTAACTTCTATGGTTTTCTCCATGGTAGCTGGAAGGAAAGGAAATAGAATCCTATCTACAATGGTTTTCTCCATGGTAGTTGGAAGGACGAAAAAAAAATGCTAACTACTATGGTTTTCTCCATGGTAGTTGGAAAGATGTGAAAAAATGCTAACTACTATGGTTTTCTCTATGGTAGTTGGACGGACTCGAAATAGAATCCTAACAACTATGGTTTCTCCATGGTAGTTGGAAGGACACGAAATAAAATCCTAACTTCTATGGTTTTTCCATGGTAGTTGGAAGGACACGAAATAGAATCCTAACTACTATGGTTTTCTCCATAGTAGTAGGAAGGACGTGAAAAAATGCTAAGTACTATGGTTTTCTCCATGGTAGTTGGAAGGACGTGAAAAAAAGCTAACTACTATGGTTTTCTCCATGGTAGTTGGAAGGACACAAAATAGAATCCTAACTTCTATGGTTTTCTCCATGGTAGCTGGAAGGACAGGAAATAGAATCCTATCTACTATGGTTTTCTCCATGGTAGTTGGAAGGACGTGAAAAAATGCTAACTACTATGGTTTTTTCCATGGTAGTTGGAAGGACACGAAATAGAATCCTAACTACTATGGTTTCTCCATGGTAGTTGGAAGGACACGAAATAATATCCTAACTTCTATGGTTTTTCCATGGTAGTTGGAAGGACACGAAATAGAATCCTAACTACTATGGTTTTCTCCATGGTAGTTGGAAGGACGTGAAAAAAATGCTAAGTACTATGGTTTTCTCCATGGTAGTTGGAAGGACGTGAAAAAATGCTAACTACTATGTTTTTCTCCATGGTAGTTGGAAGGACACAAAATACAATCCTAACTTCTATGGTTTTCTCCATGGTAGCTGGAAGGACAGGAAATAGAATCCTATCTACTATGGTTTTCTCCATGGTAGTTGGAAGGACGTGAAAAAAATGCTAACTACTATGGTTTTCTCCATGGTAGTTGGAAGGACTTGAAAAAAATGCTAAGTACTATGGTTTTCGCCATGGTAGTTGGAAGGACGTGAAAAATGCTAACTACTATGTTTTTCTCCATGGTAGTTTGAAGGACACAAAATAGAATCCAAACTTCTATGGGTTTTCCATGGTAGTTGGAAGGACACGAAATAGAATCCTAACTACTATGGTTTTCTCCATGGTAGTTGGAAGGACACGAATAGAATCCTAACTTCTATGGTTTTCTCCATGGTAGCTGGAAGGACAGGAAATAGAATCCTATCTACAATGGTTTTCTCCATGGTAGTTGGAAGGACGAAAAAAAATGCTAACTACTATGGTTTTCTCCATGGTAGTTGGAAAGATGTGAAAAAATGCTAACTACTATGGTTTTCTCTATGGTAGTTGGACGGACTCGAAATAGAATCCTAACTTCTATGGTTTTCTCCATGGTAGCTGGAAGGACGTGAAAAAATGCTAACTACTATGGTTTTCTCCATGGTACTTGGAAGGACGTGGAAAAAATGCTAAGTACTATGGTTTTCTCCATGGTAGTTGGAAGGACACGAAATAGAATCCTAACTACTATGGTTTTCTCCATGGTAGTTGGAAGGACACAAAATAGAATCCTAACTACTATGGTTTTTCCATGGTAGTTGGAAGGACACGAAATAGAATCCTAACTACTATGGGAAATGGAATCCTAACTACTATGGTTTTCTCCATGGTAGTTGGAAGGACGTGAAAAAAATGCTAAGTACTATGGTTTTCTCCATGGTAGTTGGAAGGACGTGAAAAAATGCTAACTACTATGGTTTTCTCCATGGTAGTTGGAAGGACACGAAATAGAATCCTAACTACTATGGTTTCTCCATGGTAGTTGGAAGGACACGAAATAAAATCCTAACTTCTATGGTTTTTCCATGGTAGTTGGAAGGACACGAAATAGAATCCTAACTACTATGGTTTTCTCCATAGTAGTAGGAAGGACGTGAAAAAATGCTAAGTACTATGGTTTTCTCCATGGTAGTTGGAAGGACGTGAAAAAATGCTAACTACTATGGTTTTCTCCATGGTAGTTGGAAGGACACAAAATAGAATCCTAACTTCTATGGTTTTCTCCATGGTAGCTGGAAGGACAGGAAATAGAATCCTATCTACTATGGTTTTCTCCATGGTAGTTGGAAGGACGTGAAAAAATGCTAACTACTATGGTTTTTTCCATGGTAGTTGGAAGGACACGAAATAGAATCCTAACTACTATGGTTTCTCCATGGTAGTTGGAAGGACACGAAATAATATCCTAACTTCTATGGTTTTTCCATGGTAGTTGGAAGGACACGAAATAGAATCCTAACTACTATGGTTTTCTCCATGGTAGTTGGAAGGACGTGAAAAAAATGCTAAGTACTATGGTTTTCTCCATGGTAGTTGGAAGGACGTGAAAAAATGCTAACTACTATGTTTTTCTCCATGGTAGTTGGAAGGACACAAAATACAATCCTAACTTCTATGGTTTTCTCCATGGTAGCTGGAAGGACAGGAAATAGAATCCTATCTACTATGGTTTTCTCCATGGTAGTTGAAAGGACGTGAAAAAAATGCTAACTACTATGGTTTTCTCCATGGTAGTTGGAAGGACTTGAAAAAAATGCTAAGTACTATGGTTTTCGCCATGGGAGTTGGAAGGACATGAAATAGAATCCTAACTTCTATGGTTTTCTCCATGGTAGCTGGAAGGACACGAAATAAAATCCTAACTTCTATGGTTTTCCATGGTAGTTGGAAGGACACGAAATAGAATCCTAACTACTATGGTTTTCTCCATGGTAGTTGGAAGGACACGAAATAGAATCCTAACTTCTATGGTTTTCTCCATGGTAGTTGGAAGGACACGAAATAAAATCCTAACTTCTATGGTTTTTCCATGGTAGTTGGTAGGACACGAAATAGAATCCTAACTACTATGGTTTTCTCCATGGTAGCTGGAAGGACAGGAAATAGAATCCTATCAACAATGGTTTCCTGCATGGTAGTTGGAAGGACGTGAAAAAATACTAACTACTATGGTTTTCTCCATGGTAATTGGAAGGACACGAAATAGAATCCTAACTACTATGGTTTCTCCATGGTAGTTGGAAGGACACGAAATAAAATCCTAACTTCTATGGTTTTTCCATGGTAGTTGGAAGGACACGAAAAAGAATCCTAACTACTATGATTTTCTCCATGGTAGCTGGAAGGACAGGAAATAGAATCCTATCAACAATGGTTTTCTGCATGGTAGTTGGAAGGACGTGAAAAAAATGCTAACTACTATGGTTTTCTCCATGGTAGTTGGAAGGACATGAAAAAAATGTTAACTACTATGGTTTTCTCTATGGTAGTTGGAAGGACGTGAAAAAAATGCTAACTACTATGGTTTTCTCCATGGTACTTGGAAGGACGTGAAAAAATGCTAACTACTATGGTCTTCTCCATGGTAGTTGGAAGGACGTGAAAAAATGATAGGTACTATGGTTTTCTCCATGGTAGTTGGAAGGACGTGAAAAAAATGCTAACTACTATGGTTTTCCATGGTAGTTGGAAGGACACGAAATAGAATCCTAACTACTATGGTTTTCTCCATGGTAGTTGGAAGGACACGAAATAAAATCCTAACTTCTATGGTTTTCTCCATGGTAGCTGGAAGGACACGAAATAAAATCCTAACTTCTATGGTTTTCCATGGTAGTTGGAAGGACACGAAATAGAATCCTAACTACTATGGTTTTCTCCATGGTAGTTGGAAGGACACGAAATAGAATCCTAACTTCTATGGTTTTCTCCATGGTAGTTGGAAGGACACGAAATAAAATCCTAACTTCTATGGTTTTTCCATGGTAGTTGGTAGGACACGAAATAGAATCCTAACTACTATGGTTTTCTCCATGGTAGTTGGAAGTACATGAAATAGAATCCTAACTACTATGGTTTTTCCATGGTAGTTGGAAGGACACGAAATAGAATCCTAACTACTATGGTTTTTCCATGGTAGTTGGAAGGACACGAAATAGAATCCTAACTACTATGGTTTTTCCCTGGTAGTTGGAAGGACACGAAATAGAATCCTAACTACTATGGTTTTTCCCTGGTAGTTGGAAGGACACAAAATAGAATCCTAACTTCTATGGTTTTCTCCATGGTAGCTGGAAGGACAGGAAATACAATCCTATCTACTATGGTTTTCTCCATGGTAGTTGGAAGGACGTGAAAAATGCTAACTACTATGATTTTCTCCATGGTAGTTGGAAGGAAACGAAATAGAATCCTAACTACTATGGTTTCTCCATGGTAGTTGGAAGGACACGAAATAAAATCCTATCTTCTATGGTTTTCCATGGTAGTTGGAAGGACACGAAATAGAATCCTAACTACTATGGTTTTCTCCATGGTAGTTGGAAGGACGTGAAAAAAATGCTAAGTACTATGGTTTTACCATGGTAGTTGGAAGGACGTGAAAAAATGCTAACTACTATGTTTTTCTCCATGGTTGTTGGAAGGACACAAAATAGAATCCTAACTTCTATGGTTTTCTCCATTGTAGTTGGAAGGACAGGAAATAGAATCCTATCTACTATGGTTTTCTCCATGTTAGTTGGAAGGACGTGAAAAAATGCTAACTACTATGTTTTTCTCCATGGTAGTTGGAAGGACACAAAATAGAATCCTAACTTCTATGGTTTTCTCCATGGTAGCTGGAAGGACAGGAAATAGAATCCTATCTACTATGGTTTTCTCCATGGTAGTTGGAAGGACGTGAAAAAATGCTAACTACTATGGTTTTCTCCATGGTAGTTGGAAGGAAACGAAATAGAATCCTAACTACTATGGTTTCTCCATGGTAGTTGGAAGGACACGAAATGAAATCCTAACTTCTATGGTTTTTCCATGGTAGTTGGAAGGACACGAAATAGAATCCTAACTACTATGGTTTTCTCCATGGTAGTTGGAAGGACGTGAATAAAATGCTAAGTACTATGGTTTTCTCCATGGTAGTTGGAAGGACGTGAAAAAATGCTAACTGCTATGTTTTTCTCCATGGTTGTTGGAAGGACACAAAATAGAATCCTAACTTCTATGGTTTTCTCCATGGTAGCTGGAAGGACAGGAAATAGAATCCTATCTACTATGGTTTTCTCCATGGTAGTTGGAAGGACATGAAATAGAATCCTAACTACTATGGTTTTTCCATGGTAGTTGGAAGGACACGAAATAGAATCCTAACTTCTATGGTTTTCTCCATGGTAGCTGGAAGGACACCAAATAAAATCCTAACTTCTATGGTTTTTCCATGGTAGTTGGAAGGACACGATATAGAATCCTAACTTCTATGGTTTTCTCCATGGTAGCTGGAAGGACACGAAATAAAATCCTAACTTCTATGGTTTTCCATGGTAGTTGGAAGGACACGAAATAGAATCCTAACTACTATGGTTTTCTCCATGGTAGTTGGAAGGACACGAAATAGAATCCTAACTTCTATGGTTTTCTCCATGGTAGTTGGAAGGACACGAAATAAAATCCTAACTTCTATGGTTTTTCCATGGTAGTTGGTAGGACACGAAATAGAATCCTAACTACTATGGTTTTCTCCATGGTAGTTGGAAGTACATGAAATAGAATCCTAACTACTATGGTTTTTCCATGGTAGTTGGAAGGACACGAAATAGAATCCTAACTACTATGGTTTTTCCATGGTAGTTGGAAGGACACGAAATAGAATCCTAACTACTATGGTTTTTCCCTGGTAGTTGGAAGGACACGAAATAGAATCCTAACTACTATGGTTTTTCCCTGGTAGTTGGAAGGACACAAAATAGAATCCTAACTTCTATGGTTTTCTCCATGGTAGCTGGAAGGACAGGAAATACAATCCTATCTACTATGGTTTTCTCCATGGTAGTTGGAAGGACGTGAAAAAATGCTAACTACTATGATTTTCTCCATGGTAGTTGGAAGGAAACGAAATAGAATCCTAACTACTATGGTTTCTCCATGGTAGTTGGAAGGACACGAAATAAAATCCTAACTTCTATGGTTTTTCCATGGTAGTTGGAAGGACACGAAATAGAATCCTAACTACTATGGTTTTCTCCATGGTAGTTGGAAGGACGTGAAAAAAATGCTAAGTACTATGGTTTTACCATGGTAGTTGGAAGGACGTGAAAAAATGCTAACTACTATGTTTTTCTCCATGGTTGTTGGAAGGACACAAAATAGAATCCTAACTTCTATGGTTTTCTCCATTGTAGTTGGAAGGACAGGAAATAGAATCCTATCTACTATGGTTTTCTCCATGTTAGTTGGAAGGACGTGAAAAAATGCTAACTACTATGTTTTTCTCCATGGTAGTTGGAAGGACACAAAATAGAATCCTAACTTCTATGGTTTTCTCCATGTTAGGTGGAAGGACAGGAAATAGAATCCTATCTACTATGGTTTTCTCCATGGTAGTTGGATGGACGTGAAAAAATGCTAACTACTATGGTTTTCTCATGGTAGTTGGAAGGAAACGAAATAGAATCCTAACTACTATGGTTTCTCCATGGTAGTTGGAAGGACACGAAATAAAATCCTAACTTCTATGGTTTTTCCATGGTAGTTGGAAGGACACGAAATAGAATCCTAACTACTATGGTTTTCTCCATGGTAGTTGGAAGGACGTGAAAAAAATGCTAAGTACTATGGTTTTCTCCATGGTAGTTGGAAGGACGTGAAAAAATGCTAACTTCTATGGTTTTCTCCATGGTAGCTGGAAGGACAGGAAATAGAATCCTATCTACTATGGTTTTCTCCATGGTAGTTGGAAGGACACGAAATGGAATCCTAACTACTATGGTTTTTCCATGGTAGTTGGAAGGACACGAAATAGAATCCTAACTTCTATGGTTTTCTCCATGGTAGCTGGAAGGACACCAAATAAAATCCTAACTTCTATGGTTTTTCCATGGTAGTTGGTAGGACACGAAATAGAATCCTAACTACTATGGTTTTCTCCATGGTAGTTGGAAGTACATGAAATAGAATCCTAACTACTATGGTTTTTCCATGGTAGTTGGAAGGACACGAAATAGAATCCTAACTACTATGGTTTTTCCATGGTAGTTGGAAGGACACGAAATAGAATCCTAACTACTATGGTTTTTCCCTGGTAGTTGGAAGGACACGAAATAGAATCCTAACTACTATGGTTTTTCCCTGGTAGTTGGAAGGACACAAAATAGAATCCTAACTTCTATGGTTTTCTCCATGGTAGCTGGAAGGACAGGAAATACAATCCTATCTACTATGGTTTTCTCCATGGTAGTTGGAAGGAAACGAAATAGAATCCTATCTACTATGGTTTTCTCCATGGTAGTTGGAAGGACGTGAAAAAATGCTAACTACTATGGTTTTCTCCATGGTAGTTGGAAGGAAACGAAATAGAATCCTAACTACTATGGTTTCTCCATGGTAGTTGGAAGGACACGAAATGAAATCCTAACTTCTATGGTTTTTCCATGGTAGTTGGAAGGACACGAAATAGAATCCTAACTACTATGGTTTTCTCCATGGTAGTTGGAAGGACGTGAATAAAATGCTAAGTACTATGGTTTTCTCCATGGTAGTTGGAAGGACGTGAAAAAATGCTAACTGCTATGTTTTTCTCCATGGTTGTTGGAAGGACACAAAATAGAATCCTAACTTCTATGGTTTTCTCCATGGTAGCTGGAAGGACAGGAAATAGAATCCTATCTACTATGGTTTTCTCCATGGTAGTTGGAAGGACATGAAATAGAATCCTAACTACTATGGTTTTTCCATGGTAGTTGGAAGGACACGAAATAGAATCCTAACTTCTATGGTTTTCTCCATGGTAGCTGGAAGGACACCAAATAAAATCCTAACTTCTATGGTTTTTCCATGGTAGTTGGAAGGACACGATATAGAATCCTAACTTCTATGGTTTTCTCCATGGTAGCTGGAAGGACACGAAATAAAATCCTAACTTCTATGGTTTTCCATGGTAGTTGGAAGGACACGAAATAGAATCCTAACTACTATGGTTTTCTCCATGGTAGTTGGAAGGACACGAAATAGAATCCTAACTTCTATGGTTTTCTCCATGGTAGTTGGAAGGACACGAAATAAAATCCTAACTTCTATGGTTTTTCCATGGTAGTTGGTAGGACACGAAATAGAATCCTAACTACTATGGTTTTCTCCATGGTAGTTGGAAGTACATGAAATAGAATCCTAACTACTATGGTTTTTCCATGGTAGTTGGAAGGACACGAAATAGAATCCTAACTACTATGGTTTTTCCATGGTAGTTGGAAGGACACGAAATAGAATCCTAACTACTATGGTTTTTCCCTGGTAGTTGGAAGGACACGAAATAGAATCCTAACTACTATGGTTTTTCCCTGGTAGTTGGAAGGACACAAAATAGAATCCTAACTTCTATGGTTTTCTCCATGGTAGCTGGAAGGACAGGAAATACAATCCTATCTACTATGGTTTTCTCCATGGTAGTTGGAAGGACGTGAAAAAATGCTAACTACTATGATTTTCTCCATGGTAGTTGGAAGGAAACGAAATAGAATCCTAACTACTATGGTTTCTCCATGGTAGTTGGAAGGACACGAAATAAAATCCTAACTTCTATGGTTTTTCCATGGTAGTTGGAAGGACACGAAATAGAATCCTAACTACTATGGTTTTCTCCATGGTAGTTGGAAGGACGTGAAAAAAATGCTAAGTACTATGGTTTTACCATGGTAGTTGGAAGGACGTGAAAAAATGCTAACTACTATGTTTTTCTCCATGGTTGTTGGAAGGACACAAAATAGAATCCTAACTTCTATGGTTTTCTCCATTGTAGTTGGAAGGACAGGAAATAGAATCCTATCTACTATGGTTTTCTCCATGTTAGTTGGAAGGACGTGAAAAAATGCTAACTACTATGTTTTTCTCCATGGTAGTTGGAAGGACACAAAATAGAATCCTAACTTCTATGGTTTTCTCCATGGTAGGTGGAAGGACAGGAAATAGAATCCTATCTACTATGGTTTTCTCCATGGTAGTTGGATGGACGTGAAAAAATGCTAACTACTATGGTTTTCTCCATGGTAGTTGGAAGGAAACGAAATAGAATCCTAACTACTATGGTTTCTCCATGGTAGTTGGAAGGACACGAAATAAAATCCTAACTTCTATGGTTTTTCCATGGTAGTTGGAAGGACACGAAATAGAATCCTAACTACTATGGTTTTCTCCATGGTAGTTGGAAGGACGTGAAAAAAATGCTAAGTACTATGGTTTTCTCCATGGTAGTTGGAAGGACGTGAAAAAATGCTAACTTCTATGGTTTTCTCCATGGTAGCTGGAAGGACAGGAAATAGAATCCTATCTACTATGGTTTTCTCCATGGTAGTTGGAAGGACACGAAATGGAATCCTAACTACTATGGTTTTTCCATGGTAGTTGGAAGGACACGAAATAGAATCCTAACTTCTATGGTTTTCTCCATGGTAGCTGGAAGGACACCAAATAAAATCCTAACTTCTATGGTTTTTCCATGGTAGTTGGTAGGACACGAAATAGAATCCTAACTACTATGGTTTTCTCCATGGTAGTTGGAAGTACATGAAATAGAATCCTAACTACTATGGTTTTTCCATGGTAGTTGGAAGGACACGAAATAGAATCCTAACTACTATGGTTTTTCCATGGTAGTTGGAAGGACACGAAATAGAATCCTAACTACTATGGTTTTTCCCTGGTAGTTGGAAGGACACGAAATAGAATCCTAACTACTATGGTTTTTCCCTGGTAGTTGGAAGGACACAAAATAGAATCCTAACTTCTATGGTTTTCTCCATGGTAGCTGGAAGGACAGGAAATACAATCCTATCTACTATGGTTTTCTCCATGGTAGTTGGAAGGACGTGAAAAATGCTAACTACTATGATTTTCTCCATGGTAGTTGGAAGGAAACGAAATAGAATCCTAACTACTATGGTTTCTCCATGGTAGTTGGAAGGACACGAAATAAAATCCTAACTTCTATGGTTTTTCCATGGTAGTTGGAAGGACACGAAATAGAATCCTAACTACTATGGTTTTCTCCATGGTAGTTGGAAGGACGTGAAAAAATGCTAACTACTATGGTTTTCTCCATGGTAGTTGGAAGGACGTGAAAAAATGCTAAGTACTATGGTTTTCTCCATGGTAGTTGGAAGGACACAAAATAGAATCATAACTTCTATGGGTTTTCCTTGGTAGTTGGAAGGACACGAATAGAATCCTAACTTCTATGGTTTTCTCCATGGTAGATGGAAGGACACTAAATAGAATCCTAACTACTATGGTTTTCTCCATGGTAGTTGGAAGGACACGAAATAGAATCCTAACTACTATGGTTTTCTCCATGGTAGTTGGAAGGACACAAAATAGAATCATAACTTCTATGGGGTTTCCATGGTAGTTGGAAGGACACGAAATAGAATCCTAACTACTATGTTTTTCTCCATAGTAGTTAGAAGGACACAAAATAGGATCCTAACTTCTATAGTTTTCTCCATGGTAGCTGGAAGGACAGGAAATAGAATCCTATCTACTATGGTTTTCTCCATGGTAGTTGGAAGGACGTGAAAAAATGCTAACTACTATGGTTTTCTCCATGGTAGTTGGAAGGAAACGAAATAGAATCCTAACTACTATGGTTTCTCCATGGTAGTTGGAAGGACACGAAATAAAATCCTAACTTCTATGGTTTTTCCATGGTAGTTGGAAGGACACGAAATAGAATCCTAACTACTATGGTTTTCTCCATGGTAGTTGGAAGGACACAAAATAGAATCATAACTTCTATGGGGTTTCCATGGTAGTTGGAAGGACACGAAATAGAATCCTAACTACTATGTTTTTCTCCATGGTAGTTGGAAGGACACAAAATAGGATCCTAACTTCTATAGTTTTCTCCATGGTAGCTGGAAGGACAGGAAATAGAATCCTATCTACTATGGTTTTCTCCATGGTAGTTGGAAGGACGTGAAAAAATGCTAACTACTATGGTTTTCTCCATGGTAGTTGGAAGGAAACGAAATAGAATCCTAACTACTATGGTTTCTCCATGGTAGTTGGAAGGACACGAAATAAAATCCTAACTTCTATGGTTTTTCCATGGTAGTTGGAAGGACACGAAATAGAATCCTAACTACTATGGTTTTCTCCATGGTAGTTGGAAGGACGTGAAAAAATGCTAAGTACTATGGTTTTCTCCATGGTAGTTGGAAGGACGTGAAAAAATGCTAACTACTATGTTTTTTCCATGGTTGTTGGAAGGACACAAAATAGAATCCTAACTTCTATGGTTTTCTCCATGGTAGTTGGAAGGACACAAAATAGAATCATAACTTCTATGGGGTTTCCATGGTAGTTGGAAGGACACGAAATAGAATCCTAACTACTATGTTTTTCTCCATGGTAGTTGGAAGGACACAAAATAGGATCCTAACTTCTATAGTTTTCTCCATGGTAGCTGGAAGGACAGGAAATAGAATCCTATCTACTATGGTTTTCTCCATGGTAGTTGGAAGGACGTGAAAAAATGCTAACTACTATGGTTTTCTCCATGGTAGTTGGAAGGAAACGAAATAGAATCCTAACTACTATGGTTTCTCCATGGTAGTTGGAAGGACACGAAATAAAATCCTAACTTCTATGGTTTTTCCATGGTAGTTGGAAGGACACGAAATAGAATCCTAACTACTATGGTTTTCTCCATGGTAGTTGGAAGGACGTCAAAAAATGCTAAGTACTATGGTTTTCTCCATGGTAGTTGGAAGGACGTGAAAAAATGCTAACTACTATGTTTTTTCCATGGTTGTTGGAAGGACACAAAATAGAATCCTAACTTCTATGGTTTTCTCCATGGTAGCTGGAAGGACAGGAAATAGAATCCTAACTACTATGGTTTTTCCCTGGTAGTTGGAAGGACACAAAATAGAATCCTAACTTCTATGGTTTTCTCCATGGTAGCTGGAAGGACAAGAAATACAATCCTATCTACTATGGTTTTCTCCATGGTAGCTGGAAGGACAAGAAATACAATCCTATCTACTATGGTTTTCTCCATGGTAGTTGGAAGGACGTGAAAAAATGCTAACTACTATGATTTTCTCCATGGTAGTTGGAAGGAAACGAAATAGAATCCTAACTACTATGGTTTCTCCATGGTAGTTGGAAGGACACGAAATAAAATCCTAACTTCTATGGTTTTTCCATGGTAGTTGGAAGGACACGAAATAGAATCCTAACTACTATGGTTTTCTCCATGGTAGTTGGAAGGACGTGAAAAAATGCTAACTACTATGGTTTTCTCCATGGTAGTTGGAAGGACACAAAATAGAATCCTAACTTCTATGGTTTTCTCCATGGTAGCTGGAAGGACAGGAAATAGAATCCTATCTACTATGGTTTTCTCCATGGTAGTTGGAAGGACGTGAAAAAATGCTAACTACTATGGTTTTCTCCATGGTAGTTGGAAGGACACGAAATAGAATCCTAACTACTATGGTTTCTCCATGGTAGTTGGAAGGACACGAAATAAAATCCTAACTTCTATGGTTTTTCCATGGTAGTAGGAAGGACACGAAATAGAATCCTAACTACTAAGGTTTTCTCCATGGTAGTTGGAAGGACGTGAAAAAAATGCTAAGTACTATGGTTTTCTCCATGGTAGTTGGAAGGACGTGAAAAAATGCTAACTACTATGTTTTTCTCCATGGTAGTTTGAAGGACACAAAATAGAATCCTAACTTCTATGGTTTTCTCCATGGTAGCTGGAAGGACAGGAAATAGAATCCTATCTACTATGGTTTTCTCCATGGTAGTTGGAAGGATGTGAAAAAATGCTAACTACTATGTTTTTCTCCATGGTAGTTGGAAGGACACAAAATAGAATCCTAACTTCTATGGTTTTCTCCATGGTAGCTGGAAGGACAGGAAATAGAATCCTATCTACTATGGTTTTCTCCATTGATAGTTGGAAGGACGTGAAAAAATGCTAACTACTATGGTTTTCTCCATGGTAGTTGGAAGGACGTGAAAAAAATGCTAAGTACTATGGTTTTACCATGGTAGTTGGAAGGACGTGAAAAAATGCTAACTACTATGTTTTTCTCCATGGTTGTTGGAAGGACACAAAATAGAATCCTAACTTCTATGGTTTTCTCCATTGTAGTTGGAAGGACAGGAAATAGAATCCTATCTACTATGGTTTTCTCCATGTTAGTTGGAAGGACGTGAAAAAATGCTAACTACTATGTTTTTCTCCATGGTAGTTGGAAGGACACAAAATAGAATCCTAACTTCTATGGTTTTCTCCATGGTAGCTGGAAGGACAGGAAATAGAATCCTATATACTATGGTTTTCTCCATGGTAGTTGGAAGGACGTGAAAAAAATGCTAACTACTATGGTTTTCTCCATGGTAGTTGGAAGGACGTGAAAAAATGCTAACTACTATGTTTTTCTCCATGGTTGTTGGAAGGACACAAAATAGAATCCTAACTTCTATGGTTTTCTCCATGGTAGCTGGAAGGACAGGAAATAGAATCCTATCTACTATGGTTTTCTCCATGGTAATTGGAAGGACGTGAAAAAATGCTAACTACTATGGTTTTCTCCATGGTAATTGGAAGGACGTGAAAAAATCCTAACTTCTATGGTTTTTCCATGATAGTTGGAAGGACACGAAATAGAATCCTAACTACTATGGTTTTTCCATGGTAGTTGGAAGGACACGAAATAGAATCCTAACTACTGTGGTTTTCTCCATGGTAGTTGGACGTACACGAAATAGAATCCTAACTACTATGGTTTTTCCATGGTAGTTGGAAGGACACGTAATTGAGTCCTAACTACTATGGTTTTCTCCATGGTAGCTGGAAGGACAGGAAATAGAATCCTATCTACAATGGTTTTGTCCATGGTAACTGGAAGGACGTGAAAAAATGCTAACTACTATGGTTTTCTCCATGGTAATTGGAAGGACGTGAAAAAATTCTAACTACTAGGGTTAACTCCATGGTAGTTTGAAGGGCACGAATTAGAATCCTAATTTCTATGGTTTTCTCCATGGTAGCTGGAAGGACAGGAAATAGAATTCTATCTACAATGGTTTGCTGCATGGTAGTTGGAAGGACGTGAAAAATGCTAACTACTATGGTTTTCTCCATGGTAATTGGAAGGACGTGAAAAAATGCTAACTACTATGGTTTTCTCCATGGTAATTGGAAGGACACGAAATAGAATCCTAACTACTATGGTTTCTCCATAGTAGTTGGTAGGAGACGAAATAGAATCCTAACTACTATGGTTTTCTCCATGGTAGCTGGAAGGACAGGAAATAGAATCCTATCTACTATGGTTTTCTCCATGGTAGTTGGAAGGACGTGAAAAAATGCTAACTACTATGGTTTTCTCCATGGTAGTTGGAAGGACACGAAATAAAATCCTAACTTCTATGGTTTTTCCATGGTAGTTGGAAGGACACGAAATAAAATCCTAACTTCTATGGTTTTTCCATGGTAGTTGGAAGGACACGAAATAGAATCCTAACTACTATGGTTTTCTCCATGGTAGTTGGAAGGACGTGAAAAAAATGCTAAGTGCTATGGTTTTCTCCATGGTAGTTGGAAGGACGTGAAAAAATGCTAACTACTATGTTTTTTCCATGGTTGTTGGAAGGACACAAAATAGAATCCTAACTTCTATGGTTTTCTCCATGGTAGCTGGAAGGACAGGAAATAGAATCCTAACTTCTATGGTTTTCTCCATGGTAGTTGGAAGGACACGAAATAAAATCCTAACTTCTATGGTTTTTCCATGGTAGTTGGTAGGACACGAAATAGAATCCTAACTACTATGGTTTTCTCCATGGTAGTTGGAAGTACATGAAATAGAATCCTAACTACTATGGTTTTTCCATGGTAGTTGGAAGAACACGAAATAGAATCCTAACTACTATGGTTTTTCCATGGTAGTTGGAAGGACACGAAATAGAATCCTAACTACTATGGTTTTTCCCTGGTAGTTGGAAGGACACGAAATAGAATCCTAACTACTATGGTTTTTCCCTGGTAGTTGGAAGGACACAAAATAGAATCCTAACTTCTATGGTTTTCTCCATGGTAGCTGGAAGGACAGGAAATGCAATCCTATCTACTATGGTTTTCTCCATGGTAGTTGGAAGGACGTGAAAAAATTCTAACTACTATGATTTTCTCCATGGTAGTTGGAAGGAAACGAAATAGAATCCTAACTACTATGGTTTCTCCATGGTAGTTGGAAGGACACGAAATAAAATCTTAACTTCTATGGTTTTTCCATGGTAGTTGGAAGGACACGAAATAGAATCCTAACTACTATGGTTTTCTCCATGGTAGTTGGAAGGACGTGAAAAAAATGCTAAGTACTATGGTTTTACCATGGTAGTTGGAAGGACGTGAAAAAATGCTAACTACTATGTTTTTCTCCATGGTTGTTGGAAGGACACAAAATAGAATCCTAACTTCTATGGTTTTCTCCATTGTAGTTGGAAGGACAGGAAATAGAATCCTATCTACTATGGTTTTCTCCATGTTAGTTGGAAGGACGTGAAAAAATGCTAACTACTATGTTTTTCTCCATGGTAGTTGGAAGGACACAAAATAGAATCCTAACTTCTATGGTTTTCTCCATGGTAGCTGGAAGGACATGAAATAGAATCCTAACTTCTATGGTTTTCTCCATGGTAGCTGGAAGGACACGAAATAAAATCCTAACTTCTATGGTTTTCCATGGTAGTTGGAAGGACACGAAATAGAATCCTAACTACTATGGTTTTCTCCATGGTAGTTGGAAGGACACGAAATAGAATCCTAACTTCTATGGTTTTCTCCATGGTAGTTGGAAGGACACGAAATAAAATCCTAACTTCTATGGTTTTTCCATGGCAGTTGGTAGGACACGAAATAGAATCCTAACTACTATGGTTTTCTCCATGGTAGTTGGAAGTACATGAAATAGAATCCTAACTACTATGGTTTTTCCATGGTAGTTGGAAGGACACGAAATAGAATCCTAACTACTATGGTTTTTCCATGGTAGTTGGAAGGACACGAAATAGAATCCTAACTACTATGGTTTTTCCCTGGTAGTTGGAAGGACACGAAATAGAATCCTAACTACTATGGTTTTTCCCTGGTAGTTGGAAGGACACAAAATAGAATCCTAACTTCTATGGTTTTCTCCATGGTAGTTGGAAGGACACGAAATAAAATCCTAACTTCTATGGTTTTTCCATGGTAGTTGGTAGGACACGAAATAGAATCCTAACTACTATGGTTTTCTCCATGGTAGCTGGAAGGACAGGAAATACAATCCTATCTACTATGGTTTTCTCCATGGTAGTTGGAAGGACGTGAAAAAATGCTAACTACTATGATTTTCTCCATGGTAGTTGGAAGGAAACGAAATAGAATCCTAACTACTATGGTTTCTCCATGGTAGTTGGAAGGACACGATATAAAATCCTAACTTCTATGGTTTTTCCATGGTAGTTGGAAGGACACGAAATAGAATCCTAACTACTATGGTTTTCTCCATGGTAGTTGGAAGGACGTGAAAAAAATGCTAATTACTATGGTTTTACCATGGTAGTTGGAAGGACGTGAAAAAATGCTAACTACTATGTTTTTCTCCATGGTTGTTGGAAGGACACAAAATAGAATCCTAACTTCTATGGTTTTCTCCATTGTAGTTGGAAGGACAGGAAATAGAATCCTATCTACTATGGTTTTCTCCATGTTAGTTGGAAGGACGTGAAAAAATGCTAACTACTATGTTTTTCTCCATGGTAGTTGGAAGGACACAAAATAGAATCCTAACTTCTATGGTTTTCTCCATGGTAGCTGGAAGGACAGGAAATAGAATCCTATCTACTATGGTTTTCTCCATGGTAGTTGGAAGGACGTGAAAAAATGCTAACTACTATGATTTTCTCCATGGTAGTTGGAAGGAAACGAAATAGAATCCTAACTACTATGGTTTCTCCATGGTAGTTGGAAGGACACGAAATAAAATCCTAACTTCTATGGTTTTTCCATGGTAGTTGGAAGGACACGAAATAGAATCCTAACTACTATGGTTTTCTCCATGGTAGTTGGAAGGACGTGAAAAAAATGCTAAGTACTATGGTTTTACCATGGTAGTTGGAAGGACGTGAAAAAATGCTAACTACTATGTTTTTCTCCATGGTTGTTGGAAGGACACAAAATAGAATCCTAACTTCTATGGTTTTCTCCATTGTAGTTGGAAGGACAGGAAATAGAATCCTATCTACTATGGTTTTCTCCATGTTAGTTGGAAGGACGTGAAAAAATGCTAACTACTATGTTTTTCTCCATGGTAGTTGGAAGGACACAAAATAGAATCCTAACTTCTATGGTTTTCTCCATGGTAGCTGGAAGGACAGGAAATAGAATCCTATATACTATGGTTTTCTCCATGGTAGTTGGAAGGACGTGAAAAAAATGCTAACTACTATGGTTTTCTCCATGGTAGTTGGAAGGACGTGAAAAAATGCTAACTACTATGTTTTTCTCCATGGTTGTTGGAAGGACACAAAATAGAATCCTAACTTCTATGGTTTTCTCCATGGTAGCTGGAAGGACAGGAAATAGAATCCTATCTACTATGGTTTTCTCCATGGTAATTGGAAGGACGTGAAAAAATGCTAACTACTATGGTTTTCTCCATGGTAATTGGAAGGACGTGAAAAAATCCTAACTTCTATGGTTTTTCCATGATAGTTGGAAGGACACGAAATAGAATCCTAACTACTATGGTTTTTCCATGGTAGTTGGAAGGACACGAAATAGAATCCTAACTACTGTGGTTTTCTCCATGGTAGTTGGACGTACACGAAATAGAATCCTAACTACTATGGTTTTTCCATGGTAGTTGGAAGGACACGTAATTGAGTCCTAACTACTATGGTTTTCTCCATGGTAGCTGGAAGGACAGGAAATAGAATCCTATCTACAATGGTTTTGTCCATGGTAACTGGAAGGACGTGAAAAAATGCTAACTACTATGGTTTTCTCCATGGTAATTGGAAGGACGTGAAAAAATTCTAACTACTAGGGTTAACTCCATGGTAGTTTGAAGGGCACGAATTAGAATCCTAATTTCTATGGTTTTCTCCATGGTAGCTGGAAGGACAGGAAATAGAATCCTATCTACAATGGTTTGCTGCATGGTAGTTGGAAGGACGTGAAAAATGCTAACTACTATGGTTTTCTCCATGGTAATTGGAAGGACGTGAAAAAATGCTAACTACTATGGTTTTCTCCATGGTAATTGGAAGGACACGAAATAGAATCCTAACTACTATGGTTTCTCCATAGTAGTTGGTAGGAGACGAAATAGAATCCTAACTACTATGGTTTTCTCCATGGTAGCTGGAAGGACAGGAAATAGAATCCTATCTACTATGGTTTTCTCCATGGTAGTTGGAAGGACGTGAAAAAATGCTAACTACTATGGTTTTCTCCATGGTAGTTGGAAGGACACGAAATAAAATCCTAACTTCTATGGTTTTTCCATGGTAGTTGGAAGGACACGAAATAAAATCCTAACTTCTATGGTTTTTCCATGGTAGTTGGAAGGACACGAAATAGAATCCTAACTACTATGGTTTTCTCCATGGTAGTTGGAAGGACGTGAAAAAAATGCTAAGTGCTATGGTTTTCTCCATGGTAGTTGGAAGGACGTGAAAAAATGCTAACTACTATGTTTTTTCCATGGTTGTTGGAAGGACACAAAATAGAATCCTAACTTCTATGGTTTTCTCCATGGTAGCTGGAAGGACAGGAAATAGAATCCTAACTTCTATGGTTTTCTCCATGGTAGTTGGAAGGACACGAAATAAAATCCTAACTTCTATGGTTTTTCCATGGTAGTTGGTAGGACACGAAATAGAATCCTAACTACTATGGTTTTCTCCATGGTAGTTGGAAGTACATGAAATAGAATCCTAACTACTATGGTTTTTCCATGGTAGTTGGAAGAACACGAAATAGAATCCTAACTACTATGGTTTTTCCATGGTAGTTGGAAGGACACGAAATAGAATCCTAACTACTATGGTTTTTCCCTGGTAGTTGGAAGGACACGAAATAGAATCCTAACTACTATGGTTTTTCCCTGGTAGTTGGAAGGACACAAAATAGAATCCTAACTTCTATGGTTTTCTCCATGGTAGCTGGAAGGACAGGAAATGCAATCCTATCTACTATGGTTTTCTCCATGGTAGTTGGAAGGACGTGAAAAAATTCTAACTACTATGATTTTCTCCATGGTAGTTGGAAGGAAACGAAATAGAATCCTAACTACTATGGTTTCTCCATGGTAGTTGGAAGGACACGAAATAAAATCTTAACTTCTATGGTTTTTCCATGGTAGTTGGAAGGACACGAAATAGAATCCTAACTACTATGGTTTTCTCCATGGTAGTTGGAAGGACGTGAAAAAATGCTAACTACTATGTTTTTCTCCATGGTTGTTGGAAGGACACAAAATAGAATCCTAACTTCTATGGTTTTCTCCATTGTAGTTGGAAGGACAGGAAATAGAATCCTATCTACTATGGTTTTCTCCATGTTAGTTGGAAGGACGTGAAAAAATGCTAACTACTATGTTTTTCTCCATGGTAGTTGGAAGGACACAAAATAGAATCCTAACTTCTATGGTTTTCTCCATGGTAGCTGGAAGGACATGAAATAGAATCCTAACTTCTATGGTTTTCTCCATGGTAGCTGGAAGGACACGAAATAAAATCCTAACTTCTATGGTTTTCCATGGTAGTTGGAAGGACACGAAATAGAATCCTAACTACTATGGTTTTCTCCATGGTAGTTGGAAGGACACGAAATAGAATCCTAACTTCTATGGTTTTCTCCATGGTAGTTGGAAGGACACGAAATAAAATCCTAACTTCTATGGTTTTTCCATGGCAGTTGGTAGGACACGAAATAGAATCCTAACTACTATGGTTTTCTCCATGGTAGTTGGAAGTACATGAAATAGAATCCTAACTACTATGGTTTTTCCATGGTAGTTGGAAGGACACGAAATAGAATCCTAACTACTATGGTTTTTCCATGGTAGTTGGAAGGACACGAAATAGAATCCTAACTACTATGGTTTTTCCCTGGTAGTTGGAAGGACACGAAATAGAATCCTAACTACTATGGTTTTTCCCTGGTAGTTGGAAGGACACAAAATAGAATCCTAACTTCTATGGTTTTCTCCATGGTAGTTGGAAGGACACGAAATAAAATCCTAACTTCTATGGTTTTTCCATGGTAGTTGGTAGGACACGAAATAGAATCCTAACTACTATGGTTTTCTCCATGGTAGCTGGAAGGACAGGAAATACAATCCTATCTACTATGGTTTTCTCCATGGTAGTTGGAAGGACGTGAAAAAATGCTAACTACTATGATTTTCTCCATGGTAGTTGGAAGGAAACGAAATAGAATCCTAACTACTATGGTTTCTCCATGGTAGTTGGAAGGACACGATATAAAATCCTAACTTCTATGGTTTTTCCATGGTAGTTGGAAGGACACGAAATAGAATCCTAACTACTATGGTTTTCTCCATGGTAGTTGGAAGGACGTGAAAAAAATGCTAATTACTATGGTTTTACCATGGTAGTTGGAAGGACGTGAAAAAATGCTAACTACTATGTTTTTCTCCATGGTTGTTGGAAGGACACAAAATAGAATCCTAACTTCTATGGTTTTCTCCATTGTAGTTGGAAGGACAGGAAATAGAATCCTATCTACTATGGTTTTCTCCATGTTAGTTGGAAGGACGTGAAAAAATGCTAACTACTATGTTTTTCTCCATGGTAGTTGGAAGGACACAAAATAGAATCCTAACTTCTATGGTTTTCTCCATGGTAGCTAGAAGGACAGGAAATAGAATCCTATCTACTATGGTTTTCTCCATGGTAGTTGGAAGGACGTGAAAAAATGCTAACTACTATGGTTTTCTCCATGGTAGTTGGAAGGAAACGAATTAGAATCCTAACTACTATGGTTTCTCCATGGTAGTTGGAAGGACACGAAATAAAATCCTAACTTCTATGGTTTTTCCATGGTAGTTGGAAGGACACGAAATAGAATCCTAACTACTATGGTTTTCTCCATGGTAGTTGGAAGGACGTGAAAAAAATGCTAAGTACTATGGTTTTCTCCATGGTAGTTGGAAGGACGTGAAAAAATGCTAACTACTATGTTTTTCTCCATGGTTGTTGGAAGGACACAAAATAGAATCCTAACTTCTATGGTTTTCTCCATGGTAGCTGGAAGGACAGGAAATAGAATCCTATCTACTATGGTTTTCTCCATGGTAGTTGGAAGGACGTGAAAAAATGCTAACTACTATGTTTTTCTCCATGGTTGTTGGAAGGACACAAAATAGAATCCTAACTTCTATGGTTTTCTCCATGGTAGCTGGAAGGACAGGAAATAGAATCCTATCTACTATGGTTTTCTCCATGGTAATTGGAAGGACGTGAAAAAAATTCTAACTACTATGGTTTTCTCCATGGTAATTGGAAGGACACGAAATAGAATCCTAACTACTATGGTTTTCTCCATTGTAGCTGGAAGGCAGGAAATAGAATCCTATCTACTATGGTTTTCTCCATGGTAGTTGGAAGGACGTGAAAAAAATGCTAACTACTATGGTTTTCTCCATGGTAGTTGGAAGGACGTGAAAAAATGCTAACTACTATGGTTTTCTCCATGGTAGTTGGAAGGACGTGAAAATATGCTAAAAACTATTGTTTTCTCCATGGGAGGTGGAAGGACACGAAATAGAATCCTAACTTCTATGGTTTTCTCCATGGTAGCTGGAAGGACAGGAAATAGAATCCTATCTACAATGGTTTTCTCCATGGTAGTTGGAAGGACGTGAAAAAATGCTAACTACTATGTTTTTCTAAATGGTAGTTGGAAGGACACGAAATAAAATCCTAACTTCTATGGTTTTTCCATGGTAGCTGGAAGGACAGGAAATAGAATCCTATCTACTATGGTTTTCTCCATGGTAGTTGGAAGGATGTGAAAAAATGCTAACTACTATGTTTTTCTCCATGGTAGTTGGAAGGACACAAAATAGAATATTAACTACTATGGTTTTTCCATGGTAGTTGGAAGGACACGAAATAGAATCCTAACTTCTATTGTTTTCTCCATGGTAGCTGGAAGGACAGGAAATAGAATCCTATCTACTATGGTTTTCTCCATGGTAGTTGGAAGGACGTGAGAAAATGCTAACTACTATGGTTTTCTCCATGGTAGTTGGAATTACACGAAATAGAATCCTAACTACTATGGTTTCTCCATGGTAGTTGGAAGGACACGAAATAAAATCCTAACTTCTATGGTTTTTCCATGGTAGTAGGAAGGACACGAAATAGAATCCTAACTACTAAGGTTTTCTCCATGGTAGTTGGAAGGACGTGAAAAAAATGCTAAGTACTATGGTTTTCTCCATGGTAGTTGGAAGGACGTGATAAAATGCTAACTACTATGTTTTTCTCCATGGTAGTTTGAAGGACACAAAATAGAATCCTAACTTCTATGGTTTTCTCCATGGTAGCTGGAAGGACAGGAAATAGAATCCTATCTACTATGGTTTTCTCCATGGTAGTTGGAAGGATGTGAAAAAATGCTAACTACTATGTTTTTCTCCATGGTAGTTGGAAGGACACAAAATAGAATCCTAACTTCTATGGTTTTCTCCATGGTAGCTGGAAGGACAGGAAATAGAATCCTATCTACTATGGTTTTCTCCATTGATAGTTGGAAGGACGTGAAAAAATGCTAACTACTATGGTTTTCTCCATGGTACTTGGAAGGACGTGGAAAAAATGCTAAGTACTATGGTTTTCTCCATGGTAGTTGGAAGGACACGAAATAGAATCCTAACTACTATGGTTTTCTCCATGGTAGTTGGAAGGACACGAAATAGAATCCTAACTACTATGGTTTTTCCATGGTAGTTGGAAGGACACGAAATAGAATCCTAACTACTATGGGAAATGGAATCCTAACTACTATGGTTTTCTCCATGGTAGTTGGAAGGACGTGAAAAAAATGCTAAGTACTATGGTTTTCTCCATGGTAGTTGGAAGGACGTGAAAAAATGCTAACTACTATGGTTTTCTCCATGGTAGTTGGAAGGACACGAAATAGAATCCTAACTACTATGGTTTCTCCATGGTAGTTGGAAGGACACGAAATAAAATCCTAACTTCTATGGTTTTTCCATGGTAGTTGGAAGGACACGAAATAGAATCCTAACTACTATGGTTTTCTCCATAGTAGTAGGAAGGACGTGAAAAAATGCTAAGTACTATGGTTTTCTCCATGGTAGTTGGAAGGACGTGAAAAAATGCTAACTACTATGGTTTTCTCCATGGTAGTTGGAAGGACACAAAATAGAATCCTAACTTCTATGGTTTTCTCCATGGTAGCTGGAAGGACAGGAAATAGAATCCTATCTACTATGGTTTTCTCCATGGTAGTTGGAAGGACGTGAAAAAATGCTAACTACTATGGTTTTTTCCATGGTAGTTGGAAGGACACGAAATAGAATCCTAACTACTATGGTTTCTCCATGGTAGTTGGAAGGACACGAAATAATATCCTAACTTCTATGGTTTTTCCATGGTAGTTGGAAGGACACGAAATAGAATCCTAACTACTATGGTTTTCTCCATGGTAGTTGGAAGGACGTGAAAAAAATGCTAAGTACTATGGTTTTCTCCATGGTAGTTGGAAGGACGTGAAAAAATGCTAACTACTATGTTTTTCTCCATGGTAGTTGGAAGGACACAAAATACAATCCTAACTTCTATGGTTTTCTCCATGGTAGCTGGAAGGACAGGAAATAGAATCCTATCTACTATGGTTTTCTCCATGGTAGTTGGAAGGACGTGAAAAAAATGCTAACTACTATGGTTTTCTCCATGGTAGTTGGAAGGACTTGAAAAAAATGCTAAGTACTATGGTTTTCGCCATGGTAGTTGGAAGGACGTGAAAAATGCTAACTACTATGTTTTTCTCCATGGTAGTTTGAAGGACACAAAATAGAATCCAAACTTCTATGGGTTTTCCATGGTAGTTGGAAGGACACGAAATAGAATCCTAACTACTATGGTTTTCTCCATGGTAGTTGGAAGGACACGAATAGAATCCTAACTTCTATGGTTTTCTCCATGGTAGCTGGAAGGACAGGAAATAGAATCCTATCTACAATGGTTTTCTCCATGGTAGTTGGAAGGACGAAAAAAAAATGCTAACTACTATGGTTTTCTCCATGGTAGTTGGAAAGATGTGAAAAAATGCTAACTACTATGGTTTTCTCTATGGTAGTTGGACGGACTCGAAATAGAATCCTAACTACTATGGTTTCTCCATGGTAGTTGGAAGGACACGAAATAAAATCCTAACTTCTATGGTTTTTCCATGGTAGTTGGAAGGACACGAAATAGAATCCTAACTACTATGGTTTTCTCCATAGTAGTAGGAAGGACGTGAAAAAATGCTAAGTACTATGGTTTTCTCCATGGTAGTTGGAAGGACGTGAAAAAAAGCTAACTACTATGGTTTTCTCCATGGTAGTTGGAAGGACACAAAATAGAATCCTAACTTCTATGGTTTTCTCCATGGTAGCTGGAAGGACAGGAAATAGAATCCTATCTACTATGGTTTTCTCCATGGTAGTTGGAAGGACGTGAAAAAATGCTAACTACTATGGTTTTTTCCATGGTAGTTGGAAGGACACGAAATAGAATCCTAACTACTATGGTTTCTCCATGGTAGTTGGAAGGACACGAAATAATATCCTAACTTCTATGGTTTTTCCATGGTAGTTGGAAGGACACGAAATAGAATCCTAACTACTATGGTTTTCTCCATGGTAGTTGGAAGGACGTGAAAAAAATGCTAAGTACTATGGTTTTCTCCATGGTAGTTGGAAGGACGTGAAAAAATGCTAACTACTATGTTTTTCTCCATGGTAGTTGGAAGGACACAAAATACAATCCTAACTTCTATGGTTTTCTCCATGGTAGCTGGAAGGACAGGAAATAGAATCCTATCTACTATGGTTTTCTCCATGGTAGTTGGAAGGACGTGAAAAAAATGCTAACTACTATGGTTTTCTCCATGGTAGTTGGAAGGACTTGAAAAAAATGCTAAGTACTATGGTTTTCGCCATGGTAGTTGGAAGGACGTGAAAAATGCTAACTACTATGTTTTTCTCCATGGTAGTTTGAAGGACACAAAATAGAATCCAAACTTCTATGGGTTTTCCATGGTAGTTGGAAGGACACGAAATAGAATCCTAACTACTATGGTTTTCTCCATGGTAGTTGGAAGGACACGAATAGAATCCTAACTTCTATGGTTTTCTCCATGGTAGCTGGAAGGACAGGAAATAGAATCCTATCTACAATGGTTTTCTCCATGGTAGTTGGAAGGACGAAAAAAAAATGCTAACTACTATGGTTTTCTCCATGGTAGTTGGAAAGATGTGAAAAAATGCTAACTACTATGGTTTTCTCTATGGTAGTTGGACGGACTCGAAATAGAATCCTAACTTCTATGGTTTTCTCCATGGTAGCTGGAAGGACAGGAAATAGAATCCTATCAACAATGGTTTTCTGCATGGTAGTTGGAAGGACGTGAAAAAATACTAACTACTATGGTTTTCTCCATGGTAATTGGAAGGACACGAAATAGAATCCTAACTACTATGGTTTCTCCATGGTAGTTGGAAGGACACGAAATAAAATCCTAACTTCTATGGTTTTTCCATGGTAGTTGGAAGGACACGAAATAGAATCCTAACTACTATGGTTTTCTCCATGGTAGCTGGAAGGACAGGAAATAGAATCCTATCAACAATGGTTTTCTGCATGGTAGTTGGAAGGACGTGAAAAAAATGCTAACTACTATGGTTTTCTCCATGGTAGTTGGAAGGACATGAAAAAAATGTTAACTACTATGGTTTTCTCCATGGTAGTTGGAAGGACGTGAAAAAAATGCTAACTACTATGGTTTTCTCCATGGTATTTGGAAGGACGTGAAAAAATGATAGGTACTATGGTTTTCTCCATGGTAGTTGGAAGGACGTGAAAAAAATGCTAACTACTATGGTTTTCCATGGTAGTTGGAAGGACACGAAATAGAATCCTAACTACTATGGTTTTCTCCATGGTAGTTGGAAGGACACGAAATAGAATCCTAACTTCTATGGTTTTCTCCATGGTAGTTGGAAGGACACGAAATAAAATCCTAACTTCTATGGTTTTCTCCATGGTAGTTGGAAGGACACGAAATAAAATCCTAACTTCTATGGTTTTCTCCATGGTAGCTGGAAGGACACGAAATAAAATCCTAACTTCCATGGTTTTCCATGGTAGTTGGAAGGACACGAAATAGAATCCTAACTACTATGGTTTTCTCCATGGTAGTTGGAAGGACACGAAATAGAATCCTAACTTCTATGGTTTTCTCCATGGTAGTTGGAAGGACACGAAATAAAATCCTAACTTCTATGGTTTTTCCATGGTAGTTGGTAGGACACGAAATAGAATCCTAACTACTATGGTTTCCTCCATGGTAGTTGGAAGTACATGAAATAGAATCCTAACTACTATGGTTTTTCCATGGTAGTTGGAAGGACACGAAATAGAATCCTAACTACTATGGTTTTTCCATGGTAGTTGGAAGGACACGAAATAGAATCCTAACTACTATGGTTTTTCCATGGTAGTTGGAAGGACACGAAATAGAATCCTAACTACTATGGTTTTTCCCTGGTAGTTGGAAGGACACGAAATAGAATCCTAACTACTATGGTTTTTCCCTGGTAGTTGGAAGGACACAAAATAGAATCTTAACTTCTATGGTTTTCTCCATGGTAGCTGGAAGGACAGGAAATACAATCCTATCTACTATGGTTTTCTCCATGGTAGTTGGAAGGACGTGAAAAAATGCTAACTACTATGATTTTCTCCATGGTAGTTGGAAGGAAACGAAATAGAATCCTAACTACTATGGTTTCTCCATGGTAGTTGGAAGGACACGAAATAAAATCCTAACTTCTATGGTTTTCCATGGTAGTTGGAAGGACACGAAATAGAATCCTAACTACTATGGTTTTCTCCATGGTAGTTGGAAGGACGTGAAAAAAATGCTAAGTACTATGGTTTTACCATGGTAGTTGGAAGGACGTGAAAAAATGCTAACTACTATGTTTTTCTCCATGGTTGTTGGAAGGACACAAAATAGAATCCTAACTTCTATGGTTTTCTCCATTGTAGTTGGAAGGACAGGAAATAGAATCCTATCTACTATGGTTTTCTCCATGTTAGTTGGAAGGACGTGAAAAAATGCTAACTACTATGTTTTTCTCCATGGTAGTTGGAAGGACACAAAATAGAATCCTAACTTCTATGGTTTTCTCCATGGTAGCTGGAAGGACAGGAAATAGAATCCTATCTACTATGGTTTTCTCCATGGTAGTTGGAAGGACGTGAAAAAATGCTAACTACTATGGTTTTCTCCATGGTAGTTGGAAGGAAACGAAATAGAATCCTAACTACTATGGTTTCTCCATGGTAGTTGGAAGGACACGAAATAAAATCCTAACTTCTATGGTTTTTCCATGGTAGTTGGAAGGACACGAAATAGAATCCTAACTACTATGGTTTTCTCCATGGTAGTTGGAAGGACGTGAAAAAAATGCTAAGTACTATGGTTTTCTCCATGGTAGTTGGAAGGACGTGAAAAAATGCTAACTGCTATGTTTTTCTCCATGGTTGTTGGAAGGACACAAAATAGAATCCTAACTTCTATGGTTTTCTCCATGGTAGCTGGAAGGACAGGAAATAGAATCCTATCTACTATGGTTTTCTCCATGGTAGTTGGAAGGACACGAAATAGAATCCTAACTACTATGGTTTTTCCATGGTAGTTGGAAGGACACGAAATAGAATCCTAACTTCTATGGTTTTCTCCATGGTAGCTGGAAGGACACCAAATAAAATCCTAACTTCTATGGTTTTTCCATGGTAGTTGGAAGGACACGAAATAGAATCCTAACTTCTATGGTTTTCTCCATGGTAGCTGGAAGGACACGAAATAAAATCCTAACTTCTATGGTTTTCCATGGTAGTTGGAAGGACACGAAATAGAATCCTAACTACTATGGTTTTCTCCATGGTAGTTGGAAGGACACGAAATAGAATCCTAACTTCTATGGTTTTCTCCATGGTAGTTGGAAGGACACGAAATAAAATCCTATCTTCTATGGTTTTCCATAGTAGTTGGTAGGACACGAAATAGAATCCTAACTACTATGGTTTTCTCCATGGTAGTTGGAAGTACATGAAATAGAATCCTAACTACTATGGTTTTTCCATGGTAGTTGGAAGGACACGAAATAGAATCCTAACTACTATGGTTTTTCCATGGTAGTTGGAAGGACACGAAATAGAATCCTAACTACTATGGTTTTTCCCTGGTAGTTGGAAGGACACGAAATAGAATCCTAACTACTATGGTTTTTCCCTGGTAGTTGGAAGGACACAAAATAGAATCCTAACTTCTATGGTTTTCTCCATGGTAGCTGGAAGGACAGGAAATACAATCCTATCTACTATGGTTTTCTCCATGGTAGTTGGAAGGACGTGAAAAAATGCTAACTACTATGATTTTCTCCATGGTAGTTGGAAGGAAACGAAATAGAATCCTAACTACTATGGTTTCTCCATGGTAGTTGGAAGGACACGAAATAAAATCCTAACTTCTATGGTTTTTCCATGGTAGTTGGAAGGACACGAAATAGAATCCTAACTACTATGGTTTTCTTCATGGTAGTTGGAAGGACGTGAAAAAAATGCTAAGTACTATGGTTTTACCATGGTAGTTGGAAGGACGTGAAAAAATGCTAACTACTATGTTTTTCTCCATGGTTGTTGGAAGGACACAAAATAGAATCATAACTTCTATGGTTTTCTCCATTGTAGTTGGAAGGACAGGAAATAGAATCCTATCTACTATGGTTTTCTCCATGTTAGTTGGAAGGACGTGAAAAAATGCTAACTACTATGTTTTTCTCCATGGTAGTTGGAAGGACACAAAATAGAATCCTAACTTCTATGGTTTTCTCCATGGTAGCTGGAAGGACAGGAAATAGAATCCTATCTACTATGGTTTTCTCCATGGTAGTTGGAAGGACGTGAAAAAAATGCTAACTACTATGGTTTTCTCCATGGTAGTTGGAAGGACGTGAAAAAATGCTAACTACTATGTTTTTCTCCATGGTTGTTGGAAGGACACAAAATAGAATCCTAACTTCTATGGTTTTCTCCATGGTAGCTGGAAGGACAGGAAATAGAATCCTATCTACTATGGTTTTCTCCATGGTAATTGGAAGGACGTGAAAAAATGCTAACTACTATGGTTTTCTCCATGGTAATTGGAAGGACGTGAAAAAATGCTAACTACTATGGTTTTCTCCATGGTAATTGGAAGGACACGAAATAGAATCCTAACTACTATGGTTTCTCCATGGTAGTTGGAAGGTCACGAAATAAAATCCTAACTTCTATGGTTTTTCCATGATAGTTGGAACGACACGAAATAGAATCCTAACTACTATGGTTTTTCCATGGTAGTTGGAAGGACACGAAATAGAATCCTAACTACTGTGGTTTTCTCCATGGTAGTTGGACGTACACGAAATAGAATCCTAACTACTATTGGTTTTCCATGGTAGTTGGAAGGACACGTAATTGAGTCCTAACTACTATGGTTTTCTCCATGGTAGCTGGAAGGACAGGAAATAGAATCCTATCTACAATGGTTTTGTCCATGGTAACTGGAAGGACGTGAAAAAATGCTAACTACTATGGTTTTCTCCATGGTAATTGGAAGGACGTGAAAAAATTCTAACTACTAGGGTTAACTCCATGGTAGTTTGAAGGGCACGAATTAGAATCCTAATTTCTATGGTTTTCTCCATGGTAGCTGGAAGGACAGGAAATAGAATCCTATCTACAATGGTTTGCTGCATGGTAGTTGGAAGGACGTGAAAAATGCTAACTACTATGGTTTTCTCCATGGTAATTGGAAGGACGTGAAAAAATGCTAACTACTATGGTTTTCTCCATGGTAGTTGGAAGGACACGAAATAAAATCCTAACTTCTATGGTTTTTCCATGGTAGTTGGAAGGACACGAAATAGAATCCTAACTACTATGGTTTTCTCCATAGTAGTAGGAAGGACGTGAAAAAATGCTAAGTACTATGGTTTTCTCCATGGTAGTTGGAAGGACGTGAAAAAATGCTAACTACTATGGTTTTCTCCATGGTAGTTGGAAGGACACAAAATAGAATCCTAACTTCTATGGTTTTCTCCATGGTAGCTGGAAGGACAGGAAATAGAATCCTATCTACTATGGTTTTCTCCATGGTAGTTGGAAGGACGTGAAAAAATGCTAACTACTATGGTTTTTTCCATGGTAGTTGGAAGGACACGAAATAGAATCCTAACTACTATGGTTTCTCCATGGTAGTTGGAAGGACACGAAATAATATCCTAACTTCTATGGTTTTTCCATGGTAGTTGGAAGGACACGAAATAGAATCCTAACTACTATGGTTTTCTCCATGGTAGTTGGAAGGACGTGAAAAAAATGCTAAGTACTATGGTTTTCTCCATGGTAGTTGGAAGGACGTGAAAAAATGCTAACTACTATGTTTTTCTCCATGGTAGTTGGAAGGACACAAAATACAATCCTAACTTCTATGGTTTTCTCCATGGTAGCTGGAAGGACAGGAAATAGAATCCTATCTACTATGGTTTTCTCCATGGTAGTTGGAAGGACGTGAAAAAAATGCTAACTACTATGGTTTTCTCCATGGTAGTTGGAAGGACTTGAAAAAAATGCTAAGTACTATGGTTTTCGCCATGGTAGTTGGAAGGACGTGAAAAATGCTAACTACTATGTTTTTCTCCATGGTAGTTTGAAGGACACAAAATAGAATCCAAACTTCTATGGGTTTTCCATGGTAGTTGGAAGGACACGAAATAGAATCCTAACTACTATGGTTTTCTCCATGGTAGTTGGAAGGACACGAATAGAATCCTAACTTCTATGGTTTTCTCCATGGTAGCTGGAAGGACAGGAAATAGAATCCTATCTACAATGGTTTTCTCCATGGTAGTTGGAAGGACGAAAAAAAAATGCTAACTACTATGGTTTTCTCCATGGTAGTTGGAAAGATGTGAAAAAATGCTAACTACTATGGTTTTCTCTATGGTAGTTGGACGGACTCGAAATAGAATCCTAACTACTATGGTTTCTCCATGGTAGTTGGAAGGACACGAAATAAAATCCTAACTTCTATGGTTTTTCCATGGTAGTTGGAAGGACACGAAATAGAATCCTAACTACTATGGTTTTCTCCATAGTAGTAGGAAGGACGTGAAAAAATGCTAAGTACTATGGTTTTCTCCATGGTAGTTGGAAGGACGTGAAAAAAAGCTAACTACTATGGTTTTCTCCATGGTAGTTGGAAGGACACAAAATAGAATCCTAACTTCTATGGTTTTCTCCATGGTAGCTGGAAGGACAGGAAATAGAATCCTATCTACTATGGTTTTCTCCATGGTAGTTGGAAGGACGTGAAAAAATGCTAACTACTATGGTTTTTTCCATGGTAGTTGGAAGGACACGAAATAGAATCCTAACTACTATGGTTTCTCCATGGTAGTTGGAAGGACACGAAATAATATCCTAACTTCTATGGTTTTTCCATGGTAGTTGGAAGGACACGAAATAGAATCCTAACTACTATGGTTTTCTCCATGGTAGTTGGAAGGACGTGAAAAAAATGCTAAGTACTATGGTTTTCTCCATGGTAGTTGGAAGGACGTGAAAAAATGCTAACTACTATGTTTTTCTCCATGGTAGTTGGAAGGACACAAAATACAAACCTAACTTCTATGGTTTTCTCCATGGTAGCTGGAAGGACAGGAAATAGAATCCTATCTACTATGGTTTTCTCCATGGTAGTTGGAAGGACGTGAAAAAAATGCTAACTACTATGGTTTTCTCCATGGTAGTTGGAAGGACTTGAAAAAAATGCTAAGTACTATGGTTTTCGCCATGGTAGTTGGAAGGACGTGAAAAATGCTAACTACTATGTTTTTCTCCATGGTAGTTTGAAGGACACAAAATAGAATCCAAACTTCTATGGGTTTTCCATGGTAGTTGGAAGGACACGAAATAGAATCCTAACTACTATGGTTTTCTCCATGGTAGTTGGAAGGACACGAATAGAATCCTAACTTCTATGGTTTTCTCCATGGTAGCTGGAAGGACAGGAAATAGAATCCTATCTACAATGGTTTTCTCCATGGTAGTTGGAAGGACGAAAAAAAATGCTAACTACTATGGTTTTCTCCATGGTAGTTGGAAAGATGTGAAAAAATGCTAACTACTATGGTTTTCTCTATGGTAGTTGGACGGACTCGAAATAGAATCCTAACTTCTATGGTTTTCTCCATGGTAGCTGGAAGGACAGGAAATAGAATCCTATCAACAATGGTTTTCTGCATGGTAGTTGGAAGGACGTGAAAAAATACTATCTACTATGGTTTTCTCCATGGTAATTGGAAGGACACGAAATAGAATCCTAACTACTATGGTTTCTCCATGGTAGTTGGAAGGACACGAAATAAAATCCTAACTTCTATGGTTTTTCCATGGTAGTTGGAAGGACACGAAATAGAATCCTAACTACTATGGTTTTCTCCATGGTAGCTGGAAGGACAGGAAATAGAATCCTATCAACAATGGTTTTCTGCATGGTAGTTGGAAGGACGTGAAAAAAATGCTAACTACTATGGTTTTCTCCATGGTAGTTGGAAGGACATGAAAAAAATGTTAACTACTATGGTTTTCTCCATGGTAGTTGGAAGGACGTGAAAAAAATGCTAACTACTATGGTTTTCTCCATGGTATTTGGAAGGACGTGAAAAAATGATAGGTACTATGGTTTTCTCCATGGTAGTTGGAAGGACGTGAAAAAAATGCTAACTACTATGGTTTTCCATGGTAGTTGGAAGGACACGAAATAGAATCCTAACTACTATGGTTTTCTCCATGGTAGTTGGAAGGACACGAAATAGAATCCTAACTTCTATGGTTTTCTCCATGGTAGCTGGAAGGACAGGAAATAGAATCCTATCCACTATGGTTTTCTCCATGGTAGTTGGAAGGACGTGAAAAAATGCTAACTACTATGGTTTTCTCCATGGTAGTAGGAAGGACGTGAAAAAATGCTAACTACTATGGTTTTCTCCATGGTAGTTGGAAGGACGTGAAAAAATAATAGGTACTACGGGTTTCTCCATGGTAGTTGGAAGGACGTGAAAAAATGCTAACTACTATGTTTTTCTCCATGGTAGTTGGAAGGACACAAAATAGAATCCTAATTTCTATGGTTCTCTCCATGGTAGCTGGAAGGACAGGAAATAGAATCCTATCTACTATGGTTTTCTCCATGGTAGTTGGAAGGACGTGAAAAAAATGCTAAGTACTATGGTTTTCTCCATGGTAGTTGGAAGGACGTGAAAAAATGCTAACTACTACGTTTTTCTCCATGGTAGTTGGAAGGACACAAAATAGAATCCTAACTTCTATGGTTTTCTCCATGGTAGCTGGAAGGACAGGAAATAGAATGCTATCTACTATGGTTTTCTCCATGGTAGTTGGAAGGACGTGAAAAATGCTAACTACTATGTTTTCTCCATGGTAGTTGGAAGGACACAAAATAGAATCCTAACTTCTATGGTTTTCTCCATGGTAGCTGGAAGGACAGGAAATAGAATCCTATCCACTATGGTTTTCTCCATGGTAGTTGGAAGGACGTGAAAAAATGCTAACTACTATGGTTTTCTCCATGGTAGTTGGAAGGACGTGAAAAAAATTCTAATTACTATGGTTTTCTCCATGGTAGTTGGAAGGACAGGAAAAAATGCTAACTACTATGTTTTTCTCCATGGTAGTTGGAAGGACACAAAATAGAATCATAACTTCTATGGGTTTTCCATGGTAGTTGCAAAGACACGAAATAGAATCCTAACTACTATGGTTTTCTCCATGGTAGTTGGAAGGAGACGAAATAGAATCCTAACTTCTATGGTTTTCTCCATGGTAGCTGGAAGGACAGGAAATAGAATCCTATCTACTATGGTTTTCTCCATGGTAGTTGGAAGGACGTGAAAAAATGATAGGTACTATGGGTTTCACCATGGTAGTTGGAAGGACGTGAAAAAATGCTAACTACTATGTTTTTCTCCATGGTAGTTGGAAGGACACAAAATAGAATCCTAACTTCTATGGTTTTCTCCATGGTAGCTGGAAGGACAGGAAATAGAATCCTATGTACAATGGTTTTCTCCATGGTAGTTGGAAGGACGTGAAAAAATGCTAACTACTATGGTTTTCTCCATGGTAATTGGATGGACGTGAAAAGAATGCTAACTACTATGGTTTTTCCATGGTAGTTTGAAGGACACGAAATAGAATCCTAACTTCTATGGTTTTCTCCATTGGAGCTGGAAGGACAGGAAATAGAATCCTATCTACTATGGTTTTCTCCATGGTAGTTGGAAGGACGTGAAAAAAATACTAACTACTATGGTTTTCTCCATGGTAGTTGGAAGGACACGAAATAGAATCCTAACTTCTATGGTTTTCTCCATGGTAGTTGGAAGGACACGAAATAGAATCCTAACTACTATGGTGTTCTCCATGGTAGTTGGAAGGACGTGAAAAAATGCTAAGTACTATGGTTTTCTCCATGGTAGTTGGAAGGACGTGAAAAAATGCTAACTACTATGGTTTTCTCCATGGTAGTTGGAAGGACACGAAATAGAATCCTAACTTCTATCTTTTTCTCCATGGTAGCTGGAAGGACAGGAAATAGAATCCTATCTACAATAGTTTTCTCCATGGTAGTTGGAAGGACGTGAAAAAAATGCTAAGTACTATGGATTTCTCCATGGTAGTTGGAAGGACGTGAAAAAATGCTAACTACTATGGTTTTCTCCATGGTAGTTGGAAGGACGTGAAAAAATGCTAACTGCTATGGTTTTCTCCATGGTAGTTGGAAGGACATGAAAAAAATGCTAACTACTATGGTATTCTCCATGGTAGTTGGAAGGACGTGAAAGAAATGCTAACTACTATAGTTTTCTCCATGGTAGTTGGAAGGACGTTAAAAAAATGCTAACTACTATGGTTTTCTCCATGGTAGTTGGAAGGACGTGAAAAAATGCTACTACTATGGTTTTCTCCATGGTAGTTGGAAGGACGTGAAAAAATGATAGGTACTATGGGTTTCTCCATGGTAGTTGGAAGGACGTGAAAAAATGCTAACTACTATGTTTTTCTCCATGGTAGTTGGAAGGACACAAAATATAATCCTAACTTCTATAGTTCTCTCCATGGTAGCTGGAAGGACAGGAAATAGAATCCTATCTACTATGGTTTTCTCCATGGTAGTTGGAAGGACGTGAAAAAATGCTAACTACTATGGTTTTCTCCATGGTAGTTGGAAAGATGTGAAAAAATGCTAACTGCTATGGTTTTCTCCAGGGTAGTTGGAAGGACACGAAATAGAATCCTAACTTATATGGTTTTCTCCATCGTAGTTGGAAGGACACGAAATAGAATCCTAACTTCTATGGTTTTCTCCATGGTAGCTGGAAGGACAGGAAATAGAATCCTATCTACAATGATTTTCTCCATGGTAGTTGGAAGGACGTGAAAAAATGCTAACTACTATGTTTTTCTCCACGGTAGTTGGAATGACACGAAATAGAATCCTAACTACTATGGTTTTTCCCTGGTAGTTGGAAGGACACGAAATAGAATCCTAACTACTATGGTTTTTCCCTGGTAGTTGGAAGGACACAAAATAGAATCCTAACTTCTATGGTTTTCTCCATGGTAGCTGGAAGGACAGGAAATAGAATCCTATCTACTATGGTTTTCTCCATGGTAGTTGGAAGGACGTGAAAAAATGATAGGTACTATGGGTTTCACGATGGTAGTTGGAAGGACGTGAAAAAATGCTAACTACTATGTTTTTCTCCATGGTAGTTGGAAGGACACAAAATAGAATCCTAACTTCTATGGTTTTCTCCATGGTAGCTGGAAGGACAGGAAATAGAATCCTATGTACAACGGCTTTCTCCATGGTAGTTGGAAGGACGTGAAAAAATGCTAACTACTATGGTTTTCTCCATGGTAATTGGAAGGACACGAAATAGAATCCTAACTACTATGGTTTTCTCCATGGTAGTTGGAAGGACACGAAATAGAATCCTAACTACTATGGTTTTCTCCATGGTAGTTGGAAGGAAACGAAATAGAATCCTAACTACTATGGTTTTCTCCATGGTAGTTGGAAGGACGTGAAAAAATGCTAAGTACTATGGTTTTCTCCATGGTAGTTGGAAGGACGTGAAAAAATGCTAACTACTATGGTTTTCTCCATGGTAGTTGGAAGGACATGAAAAAATTCTAACTACTATGGTTTTCTCCATGGTAGTTGGAAGGACGTGAAAAAAATGCTAACTACTATGGTTTTCTCCATGGTAGTTGGAAGGACGTGAAAAAAATGCTAACTACTATGGTTTTCTCCATGGTAGTTGGAAGGACGTGACAAAATGATAGGTACTACGGGTTTCTCCATGGTAGTTGGAAGGACGTGAAAAAATGCTAACTACTATGTTTTTCTCCATGGTAGTTGGAAGGACACAAAATAGAATCCTAACTTCTATGGTTCTCTCCATGGTAGCTGGAAGGACAGGAAATAGAATCCTATCTACTATGGTTTTCTCCATGGTAGTTGGAAGGACGTGAAAAAATGCTAACTACTATGTTTTTCTCCATGGTAGTTGGAAGGACACAAAATAGAATCCTAACTTCTATGGTTTTCTCCATGGTAGCTGGAAGGACAGGAAATAGAATGCTATCTACTATGGTTTTCTCCATGGTAGTTGGAAGGACGTGAAAAATGCTAACTACTATGTTTTTCTCCATGGTAGTTGGAAGGACACAAAATAGAATCCTAACTTCTATGGTTTTCTCCATGGTAGCTGGAAGGACAGGAAATAGAATCCTATCCACTATGGTTTTCTCCATGGTAGTTGGAAGGACGTGAAAAAAATGCTAACTACTATGGTTTTCTCCATGGTAGTTGGAAGGACGTGAAAAAATTCTAATTACTATGGTTTTCTCCATGGTAGTTGGAAGGACAAGAAAAAATGCTAAGTACTATGGTTTTCTCCATGGTAGTTGGAAGGACGTGAAAAAATGCTAACTACTATGGTTTTCTCCATGGTAGTTGGAAGGACACGAAATAGAATCCTAACTACTATGGTTTCTCCATGGTAGTTGGAAGGACACGAAATAAAATCCTAACTTCTATGGTTTTTCCATGGTAGTTGGAAGGACACGAAATAGAATCCTAACTACTATGGTTTTCTCCATAGTAGTAGGAAGGACGTGAAAAAATGCTAAGTACTATGGTTTTCTCCATGGTAGTTGGAAGGACGTGAAAAAATGCTAACTACTATGGTTTTCTCCATGGTAGTTGGAAGGACACAAAATAGAATCCTAACTTCTATGGTTTTCTCCATGGTAGCTGGAAGGACAGGAAATAGAATCCTATCTACTATGGTTTTCTCCATGGTAGTTGGAAGGACGTGAAAAAATGCTAACTACTATGGTTTTTTCCATGGTAGTTGGAAGGACACGAAATAGAATCCTAACTACTATGGTTTCTCCATGGTAGTTGGAAGGACACGAAATAATATCCTAACTTCTATGGTTTTTCCATGGTAGTTGGAAGGACACGAAATAGAATCCTAACTACTATGATTTTCTCCATGGTAGTTGGAAGGACGTGAAAAAAATGCTAAGTACTATGGTTTTCTCCATGGTAGTTGGAAGGACGTGAAAAAATGCTAACTACTATGTTTTTCTCCATGGTAGTTGGAAGGACACAAAATACAATCCTAACTTCTATGGTTTTCTCCATGGTAGCTGGAAGGACAGGAAATAGAATCCGATCTACTATGGTTTTCTCCATGGTAGTTGGAAGGACGTGAAAAAAATGCTAACTACTATGGTTTTCTCCATGGTAGTTGGAAGGACTTGAAAAAAATGCTAAGTACTATGGTTTTCGCCATGGTAGTTGGAAGGACGTGAAAAATGCTAACTACTATGTTTTTCTCCATGGTAGTTTGAAGGACACAAAATAGAATCCAAACTTCTATGGGTTTTCCATGGTAGTTGGAAGGACACGAAATAGAATCCTAACTACTATGGTTTTCTCCATGGTAGTTGGAAGGACACGAATAGAATCCTAACTTCTATGGTTTTCTCCATGGTAGCTGGAAGGACAGGAAATAGAATCCTATCTACAATGGTTTTCTCCATGGTAGTTGGAAGGACGAAAAAAAAATGCTAACTACTATGGTTTTCTCCATGGTAGTTGGAAAGATGTGAAAAAATGCTAACTACTATGGTTTTCTCTATGGTAGTTGGACGGACTCGAAATAGAATCCTAACTTCTATGGTATTCTCCATGGTAGCTGGAAGGACAGGAAATAGAATCCTATCAACAATGGTTTTCTGCATGGTAGTTGGAAGGACGTGAAAAAATACTAACTACTATGGTTTTCTCCATGGTAATTGGAAGGACACGAAATAGAATCCTAACTACTATGGTTTCTCCATGGTAGTTGGAAGGACACGAAATAAAATCCTAACTTCTATGGTTTTTCCATGGTAGTTGGAAGGACACGAAATAGAATCCTAACTACTATGGTTTTCTCCATGGTAGCTGGAAGGACAGGAAATAGAATCCTATCAACAATGGTTTTCTGCATGGTAGTTGGAAGGACGTGAAAAAAATGCTAACTACTATGGTTTTCTCCATGGTAGTTGGAAGGACATGAAAAAAATGTTAACTACTATGGTTTTCTCCATGGTAGTTGGAAGGACGTGAAAAAAATGCTAACTACTATGGTTTTCTCCATGGTACTTGGAAGGACGTGAAAAAATGCTAACTACTATGGTCTTCTCCATGGTAGTTGGAAGGACGTGAAAAAATGATAGGTACTATGGTTTTCTCCATGGTAGTTGGAAGGACGTGAAAAAAATGCTAACTACTATGGTTTTCTCCATGGGAGTTGGAAGGACATGAAATAGAATCCTAACTTCTATGGTTTTCTCCATGGTAGCTGGAAGGACACGAAATAAAATCCTAACTTCTATGGTTTTCCATGGTAGTTGGAAGGACACGAAATAGAATCCTAACTACTATGGTTTTCTCCATGGTAGTTGGAAGGACACGAAATAGAATGCTAACTTCTATGGTTTTCTCCATGGTAGTTGGAAGGACACGAAATAAAATCCTAACTTCTATGGTTTTTCCATGGTAGTTGGTAGGACACGAAATAGAATCCTAACTACTATGGTTTTCTCCATGGTAGTTGGAAGTACATGAAATAGAATCCTAACTACTATGGTTTTTCCATGGTAGTTGGAAGGACACGAAATAGAATCCTAACTACTATGGTTTTTCCATGGTAGTTGGAAGGACACGAAATAGAATCCTAACTACTATGGTTTTTTCCTGGTAGTTGGAAGGACACGAAATAGAATCCTAACTACTATGGTTTTTCCCTGGTAGTTGGAAGGACACAAAATAGAATCCTAACTTCTATGGTTTTCTCCATGGTAGCTGGAAGGACAGGAAATACAATCCTATCTACTATGGTTTTCTCCATGGTAGTTGGAAGGACGTGAAAAAATGCTAACTACTATGATTTTCTCCATGGTAGTTGGAAGGAAACGAAATAGAATCCTAACTACTATGGTTTCTCCATGGTAGTTGGAAGGACACGAAATAAAATCCTAGCTTCTATGGTTTTTCCATGGTAGTTGGAAGGACACGAAATAGAATCCTAACTACTATGGTTTTCTCCATGGTAGTTGGAAGGACGTGAAGAAAATGCTAAGTACTATGGTTTTACCATGGTAGTTGGAAGGACGTGAAAAAATGCTAACTACTATGTTTTTCTCCATGGTTGTTGGAAGGACACAAAATAGAATCCTAACTTCTATGGTTTTCTCCATTGTAGTTGGAAGGACAGTAACTACTATGGTTTTCTCCATGGTAGTTGGAAGGACACGAAATAAAATCCTAACTTCTATGGTTTTTCCATGGTAGTTGGAAGGACACGAAATAAAATCCTAACTTCTATGGTTTTTCCATGGTAGTTGGAAGGACACGAAATAGAATCCTAACTACTATGGTTTTCTCCATGGTAGTTGGAAGGACGTGAAAAAAATGCTAAGTACTATGGTTTTCTCCATGGTAGTTGGAAGGACGTGAAAAAATGCTAACTACTATGTTTTTTCCATGGTTGTTGGAAGGACACAAAATAGAATCCTAACTTCTATGGTTTTCTCCATGGTAGCTGGAAGGACAGGAAATAGAATCCTAACTTCTATGGTTTTCTCCATGGTAGTTGGAAGGACACGAAATAAAATCCTAACTTCTATGGTTTTTCCATGGTAGTTGGTAGGACACGAAATAGAATCCTAACTACTATGGTTTTCTCCATGGTAGTTGGAAGTACATGAAATAGAATCCTAACTACTATGGTTTTTCCATGGTAGTTGGAAGAACACGAAATAGAATCCTAACTACTATGGTTTTTCCATGGTAGTTGGAAGGACACGAAATAGAATCCTAACTACTATGGTTTTTCCCTGGTAGTTGGAAGGACACGAAATAGAATCCTAACTACTATGGTTTTTCCCTGGTAGTTGGAAGGACACAAAATAGAATCCTAACTTCTATGGTTTTCTCCATGGTAGCTGGAAGGACAGGAAATGCATTCCTATCTACTATGGTTTTCTCCATGGTAGTTGGAAGGACGTGAAAAAATGCTAACTACTATGATTTTCTCCATGGTAGTTGGAAGGAAACGAAATAGAATCCTAACTACTATGGTTTCTCCATGGTAGTTGGAAGGACACGAAATAAAATCTTAACTTCTATGGTTTTTCCATGGTAGTTGGAAGGACACGAAATAGAATCCTAACTTCTATGGTTTTCTCCATGGTAGCTGGAAGGACAGGAAATAGAATCCTATCTACAATGGTTTTCTCCATGGTAGTTGGAAGGACGTGAAAAAATGCTAACTACTATGTTTTTCTAAATGGTAGTTGGAAGGACACGAAATAAAATCCTAACTTCTATGGTTTTTCCATGGTAGCTGGAAGGACAGGAAATAGAATCCTATCTACTATGGTTTTCTCCATGGTAGTTGGAAGGATGTGAAAAAATGCTAACTACTATGTTTTTCTCCATGGTAGTTGGAAGGACACAAAATAGAATATTAACTACTATGGTTTTTCCATGGTAGTTGGAAGGACACGAAATAGAATCCTAACTTCTATTGTTTTCTCCATGGTAGCTGGAAGGACAGGAAATAGAATCCTATCTACTATGGTTTTCTCCATGGTAGTTGGAAGGACGTGAGAAAATGCTAACTACTATGGTTTTCTCCATGGTAGTTGGAAGGACACGAAATAGAATCCTAACTTCTATGGTTTCTCCATGGTAGTTGGAAGGACACGAAATAAAATCCTAACTTCTATGGTTTTTCCATGGTAGTAGGATGGACACGAAATAGAATCCTAACTACTAAGGTTTTCTCCATGGTAGTTGGAAGGACGTGAAAAAAATGCTAAGTACTATGGTTTTCTCCATGGTAGTTGGAAGGACGTGAAAAAATGCTAACTACTATGTTTTTCTCCATGGTAGTTTGAAGGACACAAAATAGAATCCTAACTTCTATGGTTTTCTCCATGGTAGCTGGAAGGACAGGAAATAGAATCCTATCTACTATGGTTTTCTCCATGGTAGTTGGAAGGATGTGAAAAAATGCTAACTACTATGTTTTTCTCCATGGTAGTTGGAAGGACACAAAATAGAATCCTAACTTCTATGGTTTTCTCCATGGTAGCTGGAAGGACAGGAAATAGAATCCTATCTACTATGGTTTTCTCCATTGATAGTTGGAAGGACGTGAAAAAATGCTAACTACTATGGTTTTCTCCATGGTACTTGGAAGGACGTGGAAAAAATGCTAAGTACTATGGTTTTCTCCATGGTAGTTGGAAGGACACGAAATAGAATCCTAACTACTATGGTTTTCTCCATGGTAGTTGGAAGGACACAAAATAGAATCCTAACTACTATGGTTTTTCCATGGTAGTTGGAAGGACACGAAATAGAATCCTAACTACTATGGGAAATGGAATCCTAACTACTATGGTTTTCTCCATGGTAGTTGGAAGGACGTGAAAAAAATGCTAAGTACTATGGTTTTCTCCATGGTAGTTGGAAGGACGTGAAAAAATGCTAACTACTATGGTTTTCTCCATGGTAGTTGGAAGGACACGAAATAGAATCCTAACTACTATGGTTTCTCCATGGTAGTTGGAAGGACACGAAATAAAATCCTAACTTCTATGGTTTTTCCATGGTAGTTGGAAGGACACGAAATAGAATCCTAACTACTATGGTTTTCTCCATAGTAGTAGGAAGGACGTGAAAAAATGCTAAGTACTATGGTTTTCTCCATGGTAGTTGGAAGGACGTGAAAAAATGCTAACTACTATGGTTTTCTCCATGGTAGTTGGAAGGACACAAAATAGAATCCTAACTTCTATGGTTTTCTCCATGGTAGCTGGAAGGACAGGAAATAGAATCCTATCTACTATGGTTTTCTCCATGGTAGTTGGAAGGACGTGAAAAAATGCTAACTACTATGGTTTTTTCCATGGTAGTTGGAAGGACACGAAATAGAATCCTAACTACTATGGTTTCTCCATGGTAGTTGGAAGGACACGAAATAATATCCTAACTTCTATGGTTTTTCCATGGTAGTTGGAAGGACACGAAATAGAATCCTAACTACTATGGTTTTCTCCATGGTAGTTGGAAGGACGTGAAAAAAATGCTAAGTACTATGGTTTTCTCCATGGTAGTTGGAAGGACGTGAAAAAATGCTAACTACTATGTTTTTCTCCATGGTAGTTGGAAGGACACAAAATACAATCCTAACTTCTATGGTTTTCTCCATGGTAGCTGGAAGGACAGGAAATAGAATCCTATCTACTATGGTTTTCTCCATGGTAGTTGAAAGGACGTGAAAAAAATGCTAACTACTATGGTTTTCTCCATGGTAGTTGGAAGGACTTGAAAAAAATGCTAAGTACTATGGTTTTCGCCATGGGAGTTGGAAGGACATGAAATAGAATCCTAACTTCTATGGTTTTCTCCATGGTAGCTGGAAGGACACGAAATAAAATCCTAACTTCTATGGTTTTCCATGGTAGTTGGAAGGACACGAAATAGAATCCTAACTACTATGGTTTTCTCCATGGTAGTTGGAAGGACACGAAATAGAATCCTAACTTCTATGGTTTTCTCCATGGTAGTTGGAAGGACACGAAATAAAATCCTAACTTCTATGGTTTTTCCATGGTAGTTGGTAGGACACGAAATAGAATCCTAACTACTATGGTTTTCTCCATGGTAGCTGGAAGGACAGGAAATAGAATCCTATCAACAATGGTTTCCTGCATGGTAGTTGGAAGGACGTGAAAAAATACTAACTACTATGGTTTTCTCCATGGTAATTGGAAGGACACGAAATAGAATCCTAACTACTATGGTTTCTCCATGGTAGTTGGAAGGACACGAAATAAAATCCTAACTTCTATGGTTTTTCCATGGTAGTTGGAAGGACACGAAAAAGAATCCTAACTACTATGATTTTCTCCATGGTAGCTGGAAGGACAGGAAATAGAATCCTATCAACAATGGTTTTCTGCATGGTAGTTGGAAGGACGTGAAAAAAATGCTAACTACTATGGTTTTCTCCATGGTAGTTGGAAGGACATGAAAAAAATGTTAACTACTATGGTTTTCTCTATGGTAGTTGGAAGGACGTGAAAAAAATGCTAACTACTATGGTTTTCTCCATGGTACTTGGAAGGACGTGAAAAAATGCTAACTACTATGGTCTTCTCCATGGTAGTTGGAAGGACGTGAAAAAATGATAGGTACTATGGTTTTCTCCATGGTAGTTGGAAGGACGTGAAAAAAATGCTAACTACTATGGTTTTCCATGGTAGTTGGAAGGACACGAAATAGAATCCTAACTACTATGGTTTTCTCCATGGTAGTTGGAAGGACACGAAATAAAATCCTAACTTCTATGGTTTTCTCCATGGTAGCTGGAAGGACACGAAATAAAATCCTAACTTCTATGGTTTTCCATGGTAGTTGGAAGGACACGAAATAGAATCCTAACTACTATGGTTTTCTCCATGGTAGTTGGAAGGACACGAAATAGAATCCTAACTTCTATGGTTTTCTCCATGGTAGTTGGAAGGACACGAAATAAAATCCTAACTTCTATGGTTTTTCCATGGTAGTTGGTAGGACACGAAATAGAATCCTAACTACTATGGTTTTCTCCATGGTAGTTGGAAGTACATGAAATAGAATCCTAACTACTATGGTTTTTCCATGGTAGTTGGAAGGACACGAAATAGAATCCTAACTACTATGGTTTTTCCATGGTAGTTGGAAGGACACGAAATAGAATCCTAACTACTATGGTTTTTCCCTGGTAGTTGGAAGGACACGAAATAGAATCCTAACTACTATGGTTTTTCCCTGGTAGTTGGAAGGACACAAAATAGAATCCTAACTTCTATGGTTTTCTCCATGGTAGCTGGAAGGACAGGAAATACAATCCTATCTACTATGGTTTTCTCCATGGTAGTTGGAAGGACGTGAAAAAATGCTAACTACTATGATTTTCTCCATGGTAGTTGGAAGGAAACGAAATAGAATCCTAACTACTATGGTTTCTCCATGGTAGTTGGAAGGACACGAAATAAAATCCTATCTTCTATGGTTTTCCATGGTAGTTGGAAGGACACGAAATAGAATCCTAACTACTATGGTTTTCTCCATGGTAGTTGGAAGGACGTGAAAAAAATGCTAAGTACTATGGTTTTACCATGGTAGTTGGAAGGACGTGAAAAAATGCTAACTACTATGTTTTTCTCCATGGTTGTTGGAAGGACACAAAATAGAATCCTAACTTCTATGGTTTTCTCCATTGTAGTTGGAAGGACAGGAAATAGAATCCTATCTACTATGGTTTTCTCCATGTTAGTTGGAAGGACGTGAAAAAATGCTAACTACTATGTTTTTCTCCATGGTAGTTGGAAGGACACAAAATAGAATCCTAACTTCTATGGTTTTCTCCATGGTAGCTGGAAGGACAGGAAATAGAATCCTATCTACTATGGTTTTCTCCATGGTAGTTGGAAGGACGTGAAAAAATGCTAACTACTATGGTTTTCTCCATGGTAGTTGGAAGGAAACGAAATAGAATCCTAACTACTATGGTTTCTCCATGGTAGTTGGAAGGACACGAAATGAAATCCTAACTTCTATGGTTTTTCCATGGTAGTTGGAAGGACACGAAATAGAATCCTAACTACTATGGTTTTCTCCATGGTAGTTGGAAGGACGTGAATAAAATGCTAAGTACTATGGTTTTCTCCATGGTAGTTGGAAGGACGTGAAAAAATGCTAACTGCTATGTTTTTCTCCATGGTTGTTGGAAGGACACAAAATAGAATCCTAACTTCTATGGTTTTCTCCATGGTAGCTGGAAGGACAGGAAATAGAATCCTATCTACTATGGTTTTCTCCATGGTAGTTGGAAGGACATGAAATAGAATCCTAACTACTATGGTTTTTCCATGGTAGTTGGAAGGACACGAAATAGAATCCTAACTTCTATGGTTTTCTCCATGGTAGCTGGAAGGACACCAAATAAAATCCTAACTTCTATGGTTTTTCCATGGTAGTTGGAAGGACACGATATAGAATCCTAACTTCTATGGTTTTCTCCATGGTAGCTGGAAGGACACGAAATAAAATCCTAACTTCTATGGTTTTCCATGGTAGTTGGAAGGACACGAAATAGAATCCTAACTACTATGGTTTTCTCCATGGTAGTTGGAAGGACACGAAATAGAATCCTAACTTCTATGGTTTTCTCCATGGTAGTTGGAAGGACACGAAATAAAATCCTAACTTCTATGGTTTTTCCATGGTAGTTGGTAGGACACGAAATAGAATCCTAACTACTATGGTTTTCTCCATGGTAGTTGGAAGTACATGAAATAGAATCCTAACTACTATGGTTTTTCCATGGTAGTTGGAAGGACACGAAATAGAATCCTAACTACTATGGTTTTTCCATGGTAGTTGGAAGGACACGAAATAGAATCCTAACTACTATGGTTTTTCCCTGGTAGTTGGAAGGACACGAAATAGAATCCTAACTACTATGGTTTTTCCCTGGTAGTTGGAAGGACACAAAATAGAATCCTAACTTCTATGGTTTTCTCCATGGTAGCTGGAAGGACAGGAAATACAATCCTATCTACTATGGTTTTCTCCATGGTAGTTGGAAGGACGTGAAAAAATGCTAACTACTATGATTTTCTCCATGGTAGTTGGAAGGAAACGAAATAGAATCCTAACTACTATGGTTTCTCCATGGTAGTTGGAAGGACACGAAATAAAATCCTAACTTCTATGGTTTTTCCATGGTAGTTGGAAGGACACGAAATAGAATCCTAACTACTATGGTTTTCTCCATGGTAGTTGGAAGGACGTGAAAAAAATGCTAAGTACTATGGTTTTACCATGGTAGTTGGAAGGACGTGAAAAAATGCTAACTACTATGTTTTTCTCCATGGTTGTTGGAAGGACACAAAATAGAATCCTAACTTCTATGGTTTTCTCCATTGTAGTTGGAAGGACAGGAAATAGAATCCTATCTACTATGGTTTTCTCCATGTTAGTTGGAAGGACGTGAAAAAATGCTAACTACTATGTTTTTCTCCATGGTAGTTGGAAGGACACAAAATAGAATCCTAACTTCTATGGTTTTCTCCATGTTAGGTGGAAGGACAGGAAATAGAATCCTATCTACTATGGTTTTCTCCATGGTAGTTGGATGGACGTGAAAAAATGCAAACTACTATGGTTTTCTCATGGTAGTTGGAAGGAAACGAAATAGAATCCTAACTACTATGGTTTCTCCATGGTAGTTGGAAGGACACGAAATAAAATCCTAACTTCTATGGTTTTTCCATGGTAGTTGGAAGGACACGAAATAGAATCCTAACTACTATGGTTTTCTCCATGGTAGTTGGAAGGACGTGAAAAAAATGCTAAGTACTATGGTTTTCTCCATGGTAGTTGGAAGGACGTGAAAAAATGCTAACTTCTATGGTTTTCTCCATGGTAGCTGGAAGGACAGGAAATAGAATCCTATCTACTATGGTTTTCTCCATGGTAGTTGGAAGGACACGAAATGGAATCCTAACTACTATGGTTTTTCCATGGTAGTTGGAAGGACACGAAATAGAATCCTAACTTCTATGGTTTTCTCCATGGTAGCTGGAAGGACACCAAATAAAATCCTAACTTCTATGGTTTTTCCATGGTAGTTGGTAGGACACGAAATAGAATCCTAACTACTATGGTTTTCTCCATGGTAGTTGGAAGTACATGAAATAGAATCCTAACTACTATGGTTTTTCCATGGTAGTTGGAAGGACACGAAATAGAATCCTAACTACTATGGTTTTTCCATGGTAGTTGGAAGGACACGAAATAGAATCCTAACTACTATGGTTTTTCCCTGGTAGTTGGAAGGACACGAAATAGAATCCTAACTACTATGGTTTTTCCCTGGTAGTTGGAAGGACACAAAATAGAATCCTAACTTCTATGGTTTTCTCCATGGTAGCTGGAAGGACAGGAAATACAATCCTATCTACTATGGTTTTCTCCATGGTAGTTGGAAGGAAACGAAATAGAATCCTATCTACTATGGTTTTCTCCATGGTAGTTGGAAGGACGTGAAAAAATGCTAACTACTATGGTTTTCTCCATGGTAGTTGGAAGGAAACGAAATAGAATCCTAACTACTATGGTTTCTCCATGGTAGTTGGAAGGACACGAAATGAAATCCTAACTTCTATGGTTTTTCCATGGTAGTTGGAAGGACACGAAATAGAATCCTAACTACTATGGTTTTCTCCATGGTAGTTGGAAGGACGTGAATAAAATGCTAAGTACTATGGTTTTCTCCATGGTAGTTGGAAGGACGTGAAAAAATGCTAACTGCTATGTTTTTCTCCATGGTTGTTGGAAGGACACAAAATAGAATCCTAACTTCTATGGTTTTCTCCATGGTAGCTGGAAGGACAGGAAATAGAATCCTATCTACTATGGTTTTCTCCATGGTAGTTGGAAGGACATGAAATAGAATCCTAACTACTATGGTTTTTCCATGGTAGTTGGAAGGACACGAAATAGAATCCTAACTTCTATGGTTTTCTCCATGGTAGCTGGAAGGACACCAAATAAAATCCTAACTTCTATGGTTTTTCCATGGTAGTTGGAAGGACACGATATAGAATCCTAACTTCTATGGTTTTCTCCATGGTAGCTGGAAGGACACGAAATAAAATCCTAACTTCTATGGTTTTCCATGGTAGTTGGAAGGACACGAAATAGAATCCTAACTACTATGGTTTTCTCCATGGTAGTTGGAAGGACACGAAATAGAATCCTAACTTCTATGGTTTTCTCCATGGTAGTTGGAAGGACACGAAATAAAATCCTAACTTCTATGGTTTTTCCATGGTAGTTGGTAGGACACGAAATAGAATCCTAACTACTATGGTTTTCTCCATGGTAGTTGGAAGTACATGAAATAGAATCCTAACTACTATGGTTTTTCCATGGTAGTTGGAAGGACACGAAATAGAATCCTAACTACTATGGTTTTTCCATGGTAGTTGGAAGGACACGAAATAGAATCCTAACTACTATGGTTTTTCCCTGGTAGTTGGAAGGACACGAAATAGAATCCTAACTACTATGGTTTTTCCCTGGTAGTTGGAAGGACACAAAATAGAATCCTAACTTCTATGGTTTTCTCCATGGTAGCTGGAAGGACAGGAAATACAATCCTATCTACTATGGTTTTCTCCATGGTAGTTGGAAGGACGTGAAAAAATGCTAACTACTATGATTTTCTCCATGGTAGTTGGAAGGAAACGAAATAGAATCCTAACTACTATGGTTTCTCCATGGTAGTTGGAAGGACACGAAATAAAATCCTAACTTCTATGGTTTTTCCATGGTAGTTGGAAGGACACGAAATAGAATCCTAACTACTATGGTTTTCTCCATGGTAGTTGGAAGGACGTGAAAAAAATGCTAAGTACTATGGTTTTACCATGGTAGTTGGAAGGACGTGAAAAAATGCTAACTACTATGTTTTTCTCCATGGTTGTTGGAAGGACACAAAATAGAATCCTAACTTCTATGGTTTTCTCCATGGTAGCTGGAAGGACAGGAAATAGAATCCTATCTACTATGGTTTTCTCCATGGTAGTTGGAAGGATGTGAAAAAATGCTAACTACTATGTTTTTCTCCATGGTAGTTGGAAGGACACAAAATAGAATCCTAACTTCTATGGTTTTCTCCATGGTAGCTGGAAGGACAGGAAATAGAATCCTATCTACTATGGTTTTCTCCATTGATAGTTGGAAGGACGTGAAAAAATGCTAACTACTATGGTTTTCTCCATGGTACTTGGAAGGACGTGGAAAAAATGCTAAGTACTATGGTTTTCTCCATGGTAGTTGGAAGGACACGAAATAGAATCCTAACTACTATGGTTTTCTCCATGGTAGTTGGAAGGACACGAAATAGAATCCTAACTACTATGGTTTTTCCATGGTAGTTGGAAGGACACGAAATAGAATCCTAACTACTATGGGAAATGGAATCCTAACTACTATGGTTTTCTCCATGGTAGTTGGAAGGACGTGAAAAAAATGCTAAGTACTATGGTTTTCTCCATGGTAGTTGGAAGGACGTGAAAAAATGCTAACTACTATGGTTTTCTCCATGGTAGTTGGAAGGACACGAAATAGAATCCTAACTACTATGGTTTCTCCATGGTAGTTGGAAGGACACGAAATAAAATCCTAACTTCTATGGTTTTTCCATGGTAGTTGGAAGGACACGAAATAGAATCCTAACTACTATGGTTTTCTCCATAGTAGTAGGAAGGACGTGAAAAAATGCTAAGTACTATGGTTTTCTCCATGGTAGTTGGAAGGACGTGAAAAAATGCTAACTACTATGGTTTTCTCCATGGTAGTTGGAAGGACACAAAATAGAATCCTAACTTCTATGGTTTTCTCCATGGTAGCTGGAAGGACAGGAAATAGAATCCTATCTACTATGGTTTTCTCCATGGTAGTTGGAAGGACGTGAAAAAATGCTAACTACTATGGTTTTTTCCATGGTAGTTGGAAGGACACGAAATAGAATCCTAACTACTATGGTTTCTCCATGGTAGTTGGAAGGACACGAAATAATATCCTAACTTCTATGGTTTTTCCATGGTAGTTGGAAGGACACGAAATAGAATCCTAACTACTATGGTTTTCTCCATGGTAGTTGGAAGGACGTGAAAAAAATGCTAAGTACTATGGTTTTCTCCATGGTAGTTGGAAGGACGTGAAAAAATGCTAACTACTATGTTTTTCTCCATGGTAGTTGGAAGGACACAAAATACAATCCTAACTTCTATGGTTTTCTCCATGGTAGCTGGAAGGACAGGAAATAGAATCCTATCTACTATGGTTTTCTCCATGGTAGTTGGAAGGACGTGAAAAAAATGCTAACTACTATGGTTTTCTCCATGGTAGTTGGAAGGACTTGAAAAAAATGCTAAGTACTATGGTTTTCGCCATGGTAGTTGGAAGGACGTGAAAAATGCTAACTACTATGTTTTTCTCCATGGTAGTTTGAAGGACACAAAATAGAATCCAAACTTCTATGGGTTTTCCATGGTAGTTGGAAGGACACGAAATAGAATCCTAACTACTATGGTTTTCTCCATGGTAGTTGGAAGGACACGAATAGAATCCTAACTTCTATGGTTTTCTCCATGGTAGCTGGAAGGACAGGAAATAGAATCCTATCTACAATGGTTTTCTCCATGGTAGTTGGAAGGACGAAAAAAAAATGCTAACTACTATGGTTTTCTCCATGGTAGTTGGAAAGATGTGAAAAAATGCTAACTACTATGGTTTTCTCTATGGTAGTTGGACGGACTCGAAATAGAATCCTAACTACTATGGTTTCTCCATGGTAGTTGGAAGGACACGAAATAAAATCCTAACTTCTATGGTTTTTCCATGGTAGTTGGAAGGACACGAAATAGAATCCTAACTACTATGGTTTTCTCCATAGTAGTAGGAAGGACGTGAAAAAATGCTAAGTACTATGGTTTTCTCCATGGTAGTTGGAAGGACGTGAAAAAAAGCTAACTACTATGGTTTTCTCCATGGTAGTTGGAAGGACACAAAATAGAATCCTAACTTCTATGGTTTTCTCCATGGTAGCTGGAAGGACAGGAAATAGAATCCTATCTACTATGGTTTTCTCCATGGTAGTTGGAAGGACGTGAAAAAATGCTAACTACTATGGTTTTTTCCATGGTAGTTGGAAGGACACGAAATAGAATCCTAACTACTATGGTTTCTCCATGGTAGTTGGAAGGACACGAAATAATATCCTAACTTCTATGGTTTTTCCATGGTAGTTGGAAGGACACGAAATAGAATCCTAACTACTATGGTTTTCTCCATGGTAGTTGGAAGGACGTGAAAAAAATGCTAAGTACTATGGTTTTCTCCATGGTAGTTGGAAGGACGTGAAAAAATGCTAACTACTATGTTTTTCTCCATGGTAGTTGGAAGGACACAAAATACAATCCTAACTTCTATGGTTTTCTCCATGGTAGCTGGAAGGACAGGAAATAGAATCCTATCTACTATGGTTTTCTCCATGGTAGTTGGAAGGACGTGAAAAAAATGCTAACTACTATGGTATTCTCCATGGTAGTTGGAAGGACTTGAAAAAAATGCTAAGTACTATGGTTTTCGCCATGGTAGTTGGAAGGACGTGAAAAATGCTAACTACTATGTTTTTCTCCATGGTAGTTTGAAGGACACAAAATAGAATCCAAACTTCTATGGGTTTTCCATGGTAGTTGGAAGGACACGAAATAGAATCCTAACTACTATGGTTTTCTCCATGGTAGTTGGAAGGACACGAATAGAATCCTAACTTCTATGGTTTTCTCCATGGTAGCTGGAAGGACAGGAAATAGAATCCTATCTACAATGGTTTTCTCCATGGTAGTTGGAAGGACGAAAAAAAAATGCTAACTACTATGGTTTTCTCCATGGTAGTTGGAAAGATGTGAAAAAATGCTAACTACTATGGTTTTCTCTATGGTAGTTGGACGGACTCGAAATAGAATCCTAACTTCTATGGTTTTCTCCATGGTAGCTGGAAGGACAGGAAATAGAATCCTATCAACAATGGTTTTCTGCATGGTAGTTGGAAGGACGTGAAAAAATACTAACTACTATGGTTTTCTCCATGGTAATTGGAAGGACACGAAATAGAATCCTAACTACTATGGTTTCTCCATGGTAGTTGGAAGGACACGAAATAAAATCCTAACTTCTATGGTTTTTCCATGGTAGTTGGAAGGACACGAAATAGAATCCTAACTACTATGGTTTTCTCCATGGTAGCTGGAAGGACAGGAAATAGAATCCTATCAACAATGGTTTTCTGCATGGTAGTTGGAAGGACGTGAAAAAAATGCTAACTACTATGGTTTTCTCCATGGTAGTTGGAAGGACATGAAAAAAATGTTAACTACTATGGTTTTCTCCATGGTAGTTGGAAGGACGTGAAAAAAATGCTAACTACTATGGTTTTCTCCATGGTATTTGGAAGGACGTGAAAAAATGATAGGTACTATGGTTTTCTCCATGGTAGTTGGAAGGACGTGAAAAAAATGCTAACTACTATGGTTTTCCATGGTAGTTGGAAGGACACGAAATAGAATCCTAACTACTATGGTTTTCTCCATGGTAGTTGGAAGGACACGAAATAGAATCCTAACTTCTATGGTTTTCTCCATGGTAGTTGGAAGGACACGAAATAAAATCCTAACTTCTATGGTTTTCTCCATGGTAGTTGGAAGGACACGAAATAAAATCCTAACTTCTATGGTTTTCTCCATGGTAGCTGGAAGGACACGAAATAAAATCCTAACTTCCATGGTTTTCCATGGTAGTTGGAAGGACACGAAATAGAATCCTAACTACTATGGTTTTCTCCATGGTAGTTGGAAGGACACGAAATAGAATCCTAACTTCTATGGTTTTCTCCATGGTAGTTGGAAGGACACGAAATAAAATCCTAACTTCTATGGTTTTTCCATGGTAGTTGGTAGGACACGAAATAGAATCCTAACTACTATGGTTTCCTCCATGGTAGTTGGAAGTACATGAAATAGAATCCTAACTACTATGGTTTTTCCATGGTAGTTGGAAGGACACGAAATAGAATCCTAACTACTATGGTTTTTCCATGGTAGTTGGAAGGACACGAAATAGAATCCTAACTACTATGGTTTTTCCATGGTAGTTGGAAGGACACGAAATAGAATCCTAACTACTATGGTTTTTCCCTGGTAGTTGGAAGGACACGAAATAGAATCCTAACTACTATGGTTTTTCCCTGGTAGTTGGAAGGACACAAAATAGAATCTTAACTTCTATGGTTTTCTCCATGGTAGCTGGAAGGACAGGAAATACAATCCTATCTACTATGGTTTTCTCCATGGTAGTTGGAAGGACGTGAAAAAATGCTAACTACTATGATTTTCTCCATGGTAGTTGGAAGGAAACGAAATAGAATCCTAACTACTATGGTTTCTCCATGGTAGTTGGAAGGACACGAAATAAAATCCTAACTTCTATGGTTTTCCATGGTAGTTGGAAGGACACGAAATAGAATCCTAACTACTATGGTTTTCTCCATGGTAGTTGGAAGGACGTGAAAAAAATGCTAAGTACTATGGTTTTACCATGGTAGTTGGAAGGACGTGAAAAAATGCTAACTACTATGTTTTTCTCCATGGTTGTTGGAAGGACACAAAATAGAATCCTAACTTCTATGGTTTTCTCCATTGTAGTTGGAAGGACAGGAAATAGAATCCTATCTACTATGGTTTTCTCCATGTTAGTTGGAAGGACGTGAAAAAATGCTAACTACTATGTTTTTCTCCATGGTAGTTGGAAGGACACAAAATAGAATCCTAACTTCTATGGTTTTCTCCATGGTAGCTGGAAGGACAGGAAATAGAATCCTATCTACTATGGTTTTCTCCATGGTAGTTGGAAGGACGTGAAAAAATGCTAACTACTATGGTTTTCTCCATGGTAGTTGGAAGGAAACGAAATAGAATCCTAACTACTATGGTTTCTCCATGGTAGTTGTAAGGACACGAAATAAAATCCTAACTTCTATGGTTTTTCCATGGTAGTTGGAAGGACACGAAATAGAATCCTAACTACTATGGTTTTCTCCATGGTAGTTGGAAGGACGTGAAAAAAATGCTAAGTACTATGGTTTTCTCCATGGTAGTTGGAAGGACGTGAAAAAATGCTAACTGCTATGTTTTTCTCCATGGTTGTTGGAAGGACACAAAATAGAATCCTAACTTCTATGGTTTTCTCCATGGTAGCTGGAAGGACAGGAAATAGAATCCTATCTACTATGGTTTTCTCCATGGTAGTTGGAAGGACACGAAATAGAATCCTAACTACTATGGTTTTTCCATGGTAGTTGGAAGGACACGAAATAGAATCCTAACTTCTATGGTTTTCTCCATGGTAGCTGGAAGGACACCAAATAAAATCCTAACTTCTATGGTTTTTCCATGGTAGTTGGAAGGACACGAAATAGAATCCTAACTTCTATGGTTTTCTCCATGGTAGCTGGAAGGACACGAAATAAAATCCTAACTTCTATGGTTTTCCATGGTAGTTGGAAGGACACGAAATAGAATCCTAACTACTATGGTTTTCTCCATGGTAGTTGGAAGGACACGAAATAGAATCCTAACTTCTATGGTTTTCTCCATGGTAGTTGGAAGGACACGAAATAAAATCCTATCTTCTATGGTTTTCCATAGTAGTTGGTAGGACACGAAATAGAATCCTAACTACTATGGTTTTCTCCATGGTAGTTGGAAGTACATGAAATAGAATCCTAACTACTATGGTTTTTCCATGGTAGTTGGAAGGACACGAAATAGAATCCTAACTACTATGGTTTTTCCATGGTAGTTGGAAGGACACGAAATAGAATCCTAACTACTATGGTTTTTCCCTGGTAGTTGGAAGGACACGAAATAGAATCCTAACTACTATGGTTTTTCCCTGGTAGTTGGAAGGACACAAAATAGAATCCTAACTTCTATGGTTTTCTCCATGGTAGCTGGAAGGACAGGAAATACAATCCTATCTACTATGGTTTTCTCCATGGTAGTTGGAAGGACGTGAAAAAATGCTAACTACTATGATTTTCTCCATGGTAGTTGGAAGGAAACGAAATAGAATCCTAACTACTATGGTTTCTCCATGGTAGTTGGAAGGACACGAAATAAAATCCTAACTTCTATGGTTTTTCCATGGTAGTTGGAAGGACACGAAATAGAATCCTAACTACTATGGTTTTCTTCATGGTAGTTGGAAGGACGTGAAAAAAATGCTAAGTACTATGGTTTTACCATGGTAGTTGGAAGGACGTGAAAAAATGCTAACTACTATGTTTTTCTCCATGGTTGTTGGAAGGACACAAAATAGAATCCTAACTTCTATGGTTTTCTCCATTGTAGTTGGAAGGACAGGAAATAGAATCCTATCTACTATGGTTTTCTCCATGTTAGTTGGAAGGACGTGAAAAAATGCTAACTACTATGTTTTTCTCCATGGTAGTTGGAAGGACACAAAATAGAATCCTAACTTCTATGGTTTTCTCCATGGTAGCTGGAAGGACAGGAAATAGAATCCTATCTACTATGGTTTTCTCCATGGTAGTTGGAAGGACGTGAAAAAAATGCTAACTACTATGGTTTTCTCCATGGTAGTTGGAAGGACGTGAAAAAATGCTAACTACTATGTTTTTCTCCATGGTTGTTGGAAGGACACAAAATAGAATCCTAACTTCTATGGTTTTCTCCATGGTAGCTGGAAGGACAGGAAATAGAATCCTATCTACTATGGTTTTCTCCATGGTAATTGGAAGGACGTGAAAAAATGCTAACTACTATGGTTTTCTCCATGGTAATTGGAAGGACGTGAAAAAATGCTAACTACTATGGTTTTCTCCATGGTAATTGGAAGGACACGAAATAGAATCCTAACTACTATGGTTTCTCCATGGTAGTTGGAAGGTCACGAAATAAAATCCTAACTTCTATGGTTTTTCCATGATAGTTGGAACGACACGAAATAGAATCCTAACTACTATGGTTTTTCCATGGTAGTTGGAAGGACACGAAATAGAATCCTAACTACTGTGGTTTTCTCCATGGTAGTTGGACGTACACGAAATAGAATCCTAACTACTATTGGTTTTCCATGGTAGTTGGAAGGACACGTAATTGAGTCCTAACTACTATGGTTTTCTCCATGGTAGCTGGAAGGACAGGAAATAGAATCCTATCTACAATGGTTTTGTCCATGGTAACTGGAAGGACGTGAAAAAATGCTAACTACTATGGTTTTCTCCATGGTAATTGGAAGGACGTGAAAAAATTCTAACTACTAGGGTTAACTCCATGGTAGTTTGAAGGGCACGAATTAGAATCCTAATTTCTATGGTTTTCTCCATGGTAGCTGGAAGGACAGGAAATAGAATCCTATCTACAATGGTTTGCTGCATGGTAGTTGGAAGGACGTGAAAAATGCTAACTACTATGGTTTTCTCCATGGTAATTGGAAGGACGTGAAAAAATGCTAACTACTATGGTTTTCTCCATGGTAGTTGGAAGGACACGAAATAAAATCCTAACTTCTATGGTTTTTCCATGGTAGTTGGAAGGACACGAAATAGAATCCTAACTACTATGGTTTTCTCCATAGTAGTAGGAAGGACGTGAAAAAATGCTAAGTACTATGGTTTTCTCCATGGTAGTTGGAAGGACGTGAAAAAATGCTAACTACTATGGTTTTCTCCATGGTAGTTGGAAGGACACAAAATAGAATCCTAACTTCTATGGTTTTCTCCATGGTAGCTGGAAGGACAGGAAATAGAATCCTATCTACTATGGTTTTCTCCATGGTAGTTGGAAGGACGTGAAAAAATGCTAACTACTATGGTTTTTTCCATGGTAGTTGGAAGGACACGAAATAGAATCCTAACTACTATGGTTTCTCCATGGTAGTTGGAAGGACACGAAATAATATCCTAACTTCTATGGTTTTTCCATGGTAGTTGGAAGGACACGAAATAGAATCCTAACTACTATGGTTTTCTCCATGGTAGTTGGAAGGACGTGAAAAAAATGCTAAGTACTATGGTTTTCTCCATGGTAGTTGGAAGGACGTGAAAAAATGCTAACTACTATGTTTTTCTCCATGGTAGTTGGAAGGACACAAAATACAATCCTAACTTCTATGGTTTTCTCCATGGTAGCTGGAAGGACAGGAAATAGAATCCTATCTACTATGGTTTTCTCCATGGTAGTTGGAAGGACGTGAAAAAAATGCTAACTACTATGGTTTTCTCCATGGTAGTTGGAAGGACTTGAAAAAAATGCTAAGTACTATGGTTTTCGCCATGGTAGTTGGAAGGACGTGAAAAATGCTAACTACTATGTTTTTCTCCATGGTAGTTTGAAGGACACAAAATAGAATCCAAACTTCTATGGGTTTTCCATGGTAGTTGGAAGGACACGAAATAGAATCCTAACTACTATGGTTTTCTCCATGGTAGTTGGAAGGACACGAATAGAATCCTAACTTCTATGGTTTTCTCCATGGTAGCTGGAAGGAAAGGAAATAGAATCCTATCTACAATGGTTTTCTCCATGGTAGTTGGAAGGACGAAAAAAAAATGCTAACTACTATGGTTTTCTCCATGGTAGTTGGAAAGATGTGAAAAAATGCTAACTACTATGGTTTTCTCTATGGTAGTTGGACGGACTCGAAATAGAATCCTAACAACTATGGTTTCTCCATGGTAGTTGGAAGGACACGAAATAAAATCCTAACTTCTATGGTTTTTCCATGGTAGTTGGAAGGACACGAAATAGAATCCTAACTACTATGGTTTTCTCCATAGTAGTAGGAAGGACGTGAAAAAATGCTAAGTACTATGGTTTTCTCCATGGTAGTTGGAAGGACGTGAAAAAAAGCTAACTACTATGGTTTTCTCCATGGTAGTTGGAAGGACACAAAATAGAATCCTAACTTCTATGGTTTTCTCCATGGTAGCTGGAAGGACAGGAAATAGAATCCTATCTACTATGGTTTTCTCCATGGTAGTTGGAAGGACGTGAAAAAATGCTAACTACTATGGTTTTTTCCATGGTAGTTGGAAGGACACGAAATAGAATCCTAACTACTATGGTTTCTCCATGGTAGTTGGAAGGACACGAAATAATATCCTAACTTCTATGGTTTTTCCATGGTAGTTGGAAGGACACGAAATAGAATCCTAACTACTATGGTTTTCTCCATGGTAGTTGGAAGGACGTGAAAAAAATGCTAAGTACTATGGTTTTCTCCATGGTAGTTGGAAGGACGTGAAAAAATGCTAACTACTATGTTTTTCTCCATGGTAGTTGGAAGGACACAAAATACAATCCTAACTTCTATGGTTTTCTCCATGGTAGCTGGAAGGACAGGAAATATAATCCTATCTACTATGGTTTTCTCCATGGTAGTTGGAAGGACGTGAAAAAAATGCTAACTACTATGGTTTTCTCCATGGTAGTTGGAAGGACTTGAAAAAAATGCTAAGTACTATGGTTTTCGCCATGGTAGTTGGAAGGACGTGAAAAATGCTAACTACTATGTTTTTCTCCATGGTAGTTTGAAGGACACAAAATAGAATCCAAACTTCTATGGGTTTTCCATGGTAGTTGGAAGGACACGAAATAGAATCCTAACTACTATGGTTTTCTCCATGGTAGTTGGAAGGACACGAATAGAATCCTAACTTCTATGGTTTTCTCCATGGTAGCTGGAAGGACAGGAAATAGAATCCTATCTACAATGGTTTTCTCCATGGTAGTTGGAAGGACGAAAAAAAATGCTAACTACTATGGTTTTCTCCATGGTAGTTGGAAAGATGTGAAAAAATGCTAACTACTATGGTTTTCTCTATGGTAGTTGGACGGACTCGAAATAGAATCCTAACTTCTATGGTTTTCTCCATGGTAGCTGGAAGGACGTGAAAAAATGCTAACTACTATGGTTTTCTCCATGGTACTTGGAAGGACGTGGAAAAAATGCTAAGTACTATGGTTTTCTCCATGGTAGTTGGAAGGACACGAAATAGAATCCTAACTACTATGGTTTTCTCCATGGTAGTTGGAAGGACACAAAATAGAATCCTAACTACTATGGTTTTTCCATGGTAGTTGGAAGGACACGAAATAGAATCCTAACTACTATGGGAAATGGAATCCTAACTACTATGGTTTTCTCCATGGTAGTTGGAAGGACGTGAAAAAAATGCTAAGTACTATGGTTTTCTCCATGGTAGTTGGAAGGACGTGAAAAAATGCTAACTACTATGGTTTTCTCCATGGTAGTTGGAAGGACACGAAATAGAATCCTAACTACTATGGTTTCTCCATGGTAGTTGGAAGGACACGAAATAAAATCCTAACTTCTATGGTTTTTCCATGGTAGTTGGAAGGACACGAAATAGAATCCTAACTACTATGGTTTTCTCCATAGTAGTAGGAAGGACGTGAAAAAATGCTAAGTACTATGGTTTTCTCCATGGTAGTTGGAAGGACGTGAAAAAATGCTAACTACTATGGTTTTCTCCATGGTAGTTGGAAGGACACAAAATAGAATCCTAACTTCTATGGTTTTCTCCATGGTAGCTGGAAGGACAGGAAATAGAATCCTATCTACTATGGTTTTCTCCATGGTAGTTGGAAGGACGTGAAAAAATGCTAACTACTATGGTTTTTTCCATGGTAGTTGGAAGGACACGAAATAGAATCCTAACTACTATGGTTTCTCCATGGTAGTTGGAAGGACACGAAATAATATCCTAACTTCTATGGTTTTTCCATGGTAGTTGGAAGGACACGAAATAGAATCCTAACTACTATGGTTTTCTCCATGGTAGTTGGAAGGACGTGAAAAAAATGCTAAGTACTATGGTTTTCTCCATGGTAGTTGGAAGGACGTGAAAAAATGCTAACTACTATGTTTTTCTCCATGGTAGTTGGAAGGACACAAAATACAATCCTAACTTCTATGGTTTTCTCCATGGTAGCTGGAAGGACAGGAAATAGAATCCTATCTACTATGGTTTTCTCCATGGTAGTTGAAAGGACGTGAAAAAAATGCTAACTACTATGGTTTTCTCCATGGTAGTTGGAAGGACTTGAAAAAAATGCTAAGTACTATGGTTTTCGCCATGGGAGTTGGAAGGACATGAAATAGAATCCTAACTTCTATGGTTTTCTCCATGGTAGCTGGAAGGACACGAAATAAAATCCTAACTTCTATGGTTTTCCATGGTAGTTGGAAGGACACGAAATAGAATCCTAACTACTATGGTTTTCTCCATGGTAGTTGGAAGGACACGAAATAGAATCCTAACTTCTATGGTTTTCTCCATGGTAGTTGGAAGGACACGAAATAAAATCCTAACTTCTATGGTTTTTCCATGGTAGTTGGTAGGACACGAAATAGAATCCTAACTACTATGGTTTTCTCCATGGTAGCTGGAAGGACAGGAAATAGAATCCTATCAACAATGGTTTCCTGCATGGTAGTTGGAAGGACGTGAAAAAATACTAACTACTATGGTTTTCTCCATGGTAATTGGAAGGACACGAAATAGAATCCTAACTACTATGGTTTCTCCATGGTAGTTGGAAGGACACGAAATAAAATCCTAACTTCTATGGTTTTTCCATGGTAGTTGGAAGGACACGAAAAAGAATCCTAACTACTATGATTTTCTCCATGGTAGCTGGAAGGACAGGAAATAGAATCCTATCAACAATGGTTTTCTGCATGGTAGTTGGAAGGACGTGAAAAAAATGCTAACTACTATGGTTTTCTCCATGGTAGTTGGAAGGACATGAAAAAAATGTTAACTACTATGGTTTTCTCTATGGTAGTTGGAAGGACGTGAAAAAAATGCTAACTACTATGGTTTTCTCCATGGTACTTGGAAGGACGTGAAAAAATGCTAACTACTATGGTCTTCTCCATGGTAGTTGGAAGGACGTGAAAAAATGATAGGTACTATGGTTTTCTCCATGGTAGTTGGAAGGACGTGAAAAAAATGCTAACTACTATGGTTTTCCATGGTAGTTGGAAGGACACGAAATAGAATCCTAACTACTATGGTTTTCTCCATGGTAGTTGGAAGGACACGAAATAAAATCCTAACTTCTATGGTTTTCTCCATGGTAGCTGGAAGGACACGAAATAAAATCCTAACTTCTATGGTTTTCCATGGTAGTTGGAAGGACACGAAATAGAATCCTAACTACTATGGTTTTCTCCATGGTAGTTGGAAGGACACGAAATAGAATCCTAACTTCTATGGTTTTCTCCATGGTAGTTGGAAGGACACGAAATAAAATCCTAACTTCTATGGTTTTTCCATGGTAGTTGGTAGGACACGAAATAGAATCCTAACTACTATGGTTTTCTCCATGGTAGTTGGAAGTACATGAAATAGAATCCTAACTACTATGGTTTTTCCATGGTAGTTGGAAGGACACGAAATAGAATCCTAACTACTATGGTTTTTCCATGGTAGTTGGAAGGACACGAAATAGAATCCTAACTACTATGGTTTTTCCCTGGTAGTTGGAAGGACACGAAATAGAATCCTAACTACTATGGTTTTTCCCTGGTAGTTGGAAGGACACAAAATAGAATCCTAACTTCTATGGTTTTCTCCATGGTAGCTGGAAGGACAGGAAATACAATCCTATCTACTATGGTTTTCTCCATGGTAGTTGGAAGGACGTGAAAAATGCTAACTACTATGATTTTCTCCATGGTAGTTGGAAGGAAACGAAATAGAATCCTAACTACTATGGTTTCTCCATGGTAGTTGGAAGGACACGAAATAAAATCCTATCTTCTATGGTTTTCCATGGTAGTTGGAAGGACACGAAATAGAATCCTAACTACTATGGTTTTCTCCATGGTAGTTGGAAGGACGTGAAAAAAATGCTAAGTACTATGGTTTTACCATGGTAGTTGGAAGGACGTGAAAAAATGCTAACTACTATGTTTTTCTCCATGGTTGTTGGAAGGACACAAAATAGAATCCTAACTTCTATGGTTTTCTCCATTGTAGTTGGAAGGACAGGAAATAGAATCCTATCTACTATGGTTTTCTCCATGTTAGTTGGAAGGACGTGAAAAAATGCTAACTACTATGTTTTTCTCCATGGTAGTTGGAAGGACACAAAATAGAATCCTAACTTCTATGGTTTTCTCCATGGTAGCTGGAAGGACAGGAAATAGAATCCTATCTACTATGGTTTTCTCCATGGTAGTTGGAAGGACGTGAAAAAATGCTAACTACTATGGTTTTCTCCATGGTAGTTGGAAGGAAACGAAATAGAATCCTAACTACTATGGTTTCTCCATGGTAGTTGGAAGGACACGAAATGAAATCCTAACTTCTATGGTTTTTCCATGGTAGTTGGAAGGACACGAAATAGAATCCTAACTACTATGGTTTTCTCCATGGTAGTTGGAAGGACGTGAATAAAATGCTAAGTACTATGGTTTTCTCCATGGTAGTTGGAAGGACGTGAAAAAATGCTAACTGCTATGTTTTTCTCCATGGTTGTTGGAAGGACACAAAATAGAATCCTAACTTCTATGGTTTTCTCCATGGTAGCTGGAAGGACAGGAAATAGAATCCTATCTACTATGGTTTTCTCCATGGTAGTTGGAAGGACATGAAATAGAATCCTAACTACTATGGTTTTTCCATGGTAGTTGGAAGGACACGAAATAGAATCCTAACTTCTATGGTTTTCTCCATGGTAGCTGGAAGGACACCAAATAAAATCCTAACTTCTATGGTTTTTCCATGGTAGTTGGAAGGACACGATATAGAATCCTAACTTCTATGGTTTTCTCCATGGTAGCTGGAAGGACACGAAATAAAATCCTAACTTCTATGGTTTTCCATGGTAGTTGGAAGGACACGAAATAGAATCCTAACTACTATGGTTTTCTCCATGGTAGTTGGAAGGACACGAAATAGAATCCTAACTTCTATGGTTTTCTCCATGGTAGTTGGAAGGACACGAAATAAAATCCTAACTTCTATGGTTTTTCCATGGTAGTTGGTAGGACACGAAATAGAATCCTAACTACTATGGTTTTCTCCATGGTAGTTGGAAGTACATGAAATAGAATCCTAACTACTATGGTTTTTCCATGGTAGTTGGAAGGACACGAAATAGAATCCTAACTACTATGGTTTTTCCATGGTAGTTGGAAGGACACGAAATAGAATCCTAACTACTATGGTTTTTCCCTGGTAGTTGGAAGGACACGAAATAGAATCCTAACTACTATGGTTTTTCCCTGGTAGTTGGAAGGACACAAAATAGAATCCTAACTTCTATGGTTTTCTCCATGGTAGCTGGAAGGACAGGAAATACAATCCTATCTACTATGGTTTTCTCCATGGTAGTTGGAAGGACGTGAAAAAATGCTAACTACTATGATTTTCTCCATGGTAGTTGGAAGGAAACGAAATAGAATCCTAACTACTATGGTTTCTCCATGGTAGTTGGAAGGACACGAAATAAAATCCTAACTTCTATGGTTTTTCCATGGTAGTTGGAAGGACACGAAATAGAATCCTAACTACTATGGTTTTCTCCATGGTAGTTGGAAGGACGTGAAAAAAATGCTAAGTACTATGGTTTTACCATGGTAGTTGGAAGGACGTGAAAAAATGCTAACTACTATGTTTTTCTCCATGGTTGTTGGAAGGACACAAAATAGAATCCTAACTTCTATGGTTTTCTCCATTGTAGTTGGAAGGACAGGAAATAGAATCCTATCTACTATGGTTTTCTCCATGTTAGTTGGAAGGACGTGAAAAAATGCTAACTACTATGTTTTTCTCCATGGTAGTTGGAAGGACACAAAATAGAATCCTAACTTCTATGGTTTTCTCCATGTTAGGTGGAAGGACAGGAAATAGAATCCTATCTACTATGGTTTTCTCCATGGTAGTTGGATGGACGTGAAAAAATGCTAACTACTATGGTTTTCTCATGGTAGTTGGAAGGAAACGAAATAGAATCCTAACTACTATGGTTTCTCCATGGTAGTTGGAAGGACACGAAATAAAATCCTAACTTCTATGGTTTTTCCATGGTAGTTGGAAGGACACGAAATAGAATCCTAACTACTATGGTTTTCTCCATGGTAGTTGGAAGGACGTGAAAAAAATGCTAAGTACTATGGTTTTCTCCATGGTAGTTGGAAGGACGTGAAAAAATGCTAACTTCTATGGTTTTCTCCATGGTAGCTGGAAGGACAGGAAATAGAATCCTATCTACTATGGTTTTCTCCATGGTAGTTGGAAGGACACGAAATGGAATCCTAACTACTATGGTTTTTCCATGGTAGTTGGAAGGACACGAAATAGAATCCTAACTTCTATGGTTTTCTCCATGGTAGCTGGAAGGACACCAAATAAAATCCTAACTTCTATGGTTTTTCCATGGTAGTTGGTAGGACACGAAATAGAATCCTAACTACTATGGTTTTCTCCATGGTAGTTGGAAGTACATGAAATAGAATCCTAACTACTATGGTTTTTCCATGGTAGTTGGAAGGACACGAAATAGAATCCTAACTACTATGGTTTTTCCATGGTAGTTGGAAGGACACGAAATAGAATCCTAACTACTATGGTTTTTCCCTGGTAGTTGGAAGGACACGAAATAGAATCCTAACTACTATGGTTTTTCCCTGGTAGTTGGAAGGACACAAAATAGAATCCTAACTTCTATGGTTTTCTCCATGGTAGCTGGAAGGACAGGAAATACAATCCTATCTACTATGGTTTTCTCCATGGTAGTTGGAAGGAAACGAAATAGAATCCTATCTACTATGGTTTTCTCCATGGTAGTTGGAAGGACGTGAAAAAATGCTAACTACTATGGTTTTCTCCATGGTAGTTGGAAGGAAACGAAATAGAATCCTAACTACTATGGTTTCTCCATGGTAGTTGGAAGGACACGAAATGAAATCCTAACTTCTATGCTTTTTCCATGGTAGTTGGAAGGACACGAAATAGAATCCTAACTACTATGGTTTTCTCCATGGTAGTTGGAAGGACGTGAATAAAATGCTAAGTACTATGGTTTTCTCCATGGTAGTTGGAAGGACGTGAAAAAATGCTAACTGCTATGTTTTTCTCCATGGTTGTTGGAAGGACACAAAATAGAATCCTAACTTCTATGGTTTTCTCCATGGTAGCTGGAAGGACAGGAAATAGAATCCTATCTACTATGGTTTTCTCCATGGTAGTTGGAAGGACATGAAATAGAATCCTAACTACTATGGTTTTTCCATGGTAGTTGGAAGGACACGAAATAGAATCCTAACTTCTATGGTTTTCTCCATGGTAGCTGGAAGGACACCAAATAAAATCCTAACTTCTATGGTTTTTCCATGGTAGTTGGAAGGACACGATATAGAATCCTAACTTCTATGGTTTTCTCCATGGTAGCTGGAAGGACACGAAATAAAATCCTAACTTCTATGGTTTTCCATGGTAGTTGGAAGGACACGAAATAGAATCCTAACTACTATGGTTTTCTCCATGGTAGTTGGAAGGACACGAAATAGAATCCTAACTTCTATGGTTTTCTCCATGGTAGTTGGAAGGACACGAAATAAAATCCTAACTTCTATGGTTTTTCCATGGTAGTTGGTAGGACACGAAATAGAATCCTAACTACTATGGTTTTCTCCATGGTAGTTGGAAGTACATGAAATAGAATCCTAACTACTATGGTTTTTCCATGGTAGTTGGAAGGACACGAAATAGAATCCTAACTACTATGGTTTTTCCATGGTAGTTGGAAGGACACGAAATAGAATCCTAACTACTATGGTTTTTCCCTGGTAGTTGGAAGGACACGAAATAGAATCCTAACTACTATGGTTTTTCCCTGGTAGTTGGAAGGACACAAAATAGAATCCTAACTTCTATGGTTTTCTCCATGGTAGCTGGAAGGACAGGAAATACAATCCTATCTACTATGGTTTTCTCCATGGTAGTTGGAAGGACGTGAAAAAATGCTAACTACTATGATTTTCTCCATGGTAGTTGGAAGGAAACGAAATAGAATCCTAACTACTATGGTTTCTCCATGGTAGTTGGAAGGACACGAAATAAAATCCTAACTTCTATGGTTTTTCCATGGTAGTTGGAAGGACACGAAATAGAATCCTAACTACTATGGTTTTCTCCATGGTAGTTGGAAGGACGTGAAAAAAATGCTAAGTACTATGGTTTTACCATGGTAGTTGGAAGGACGTGAAAAAATGCTAACTACTATGTTTTTCTCCATGGTTGTTGGAAGGACACAAAATAGAATCCTAACTTCTATGGTTTTCTCCATTGTAGTTGGAAGGACAGGAAATAGAATCCTATCTACTATGGTTTTCTCCATGTTAGTTGGAAGGACGTGAAAAAATGCTAACTACTATGTTTTTCTCCATGGTAGTTGGAAGGACACAAAATAGAATCCTAACTTCTATGGTTTTCTCCATGGTAGGTGGAAGGACAGGAAATAGAATCCTATCTACTATGGTTTTCTCCATGGTAGTTGGATGGACGTGAAAAAATGCTAACTACTATGGTTTTCTCCATGGTAGTTGGAAGGAAACGAAATAGAATCCTAACTACTATGGTTTCTCCATGGTAGTTGGAAGGACACGAAATAAAATCCTAACTTCTATGGTTTTTCCATGGTAGTTGGAAGGACACGAAATAGAATCCTAACTACTATGGTTTTCTCCATGGTAGTTGGAAGGACGTGAAAAAAATGCTAAGTACTATGGTTTTCTCCATGGTAGTTGGAAGGACGTGAAAAAATGCTAACTTCTATGGTTTTCTCCATGGTAGCTGGAAGGACAGGAAATAGAATCCTATCTACTATGGTTTTCTCCATGGTAGTTGGAAGGACACGAAATGGAATCCTAACTACTATGGTTTTTCCATGGTAGTTGGAAGGACACGAAATAGAATCCTAACTTCTATGGTTTTCTCCATGGTAGCTGGAAGGACACCAAATAAAATCCTAACTTCTATGGTTTTTCCATGGTAGTTGGTAGGACACGAAATAGAATCCTAACTACTATGGTTTTCTCCATGGTAGTTGGAAGTACATGAAATAGAATCCTAACTACTATGGTTTTTCCATGGTAGTTGGAAGGACACGAAATAGAATCCTAACTACTATGGTTTTTCCATGGTAGTTGGAAGGACACGAAATAGAATCCTAACTACTATGGTTTTTCCCTGGTAGTTGGAAGGACACGAAATAGAATCCTAACTACTATGGTTTTTCCCTGGTAGTTGGAAGGACACAAAATAGAATCCTAACTTCTATGGTTTTCTCCATGGTAGCTGGAAGGACAGGAAATACAATCCTATCTACTATGGTTTTCTCCATGGTAGTTGGAAGGACGTGAAAAATGCTAACTACTATGATTTTCTCCATGGTAGTTGGAAGGAAACGAAATAGAATCCTAACTACTATGGTTTCTCCATGGTAGTTGGAAGGACACGAAATAAAATCCTAACTTCTATGGTTTTTCCATGGTAGTTGGAAGGACACGAAATAGAATCCTAACTACTATGGTTTTCTCCATGGTAGTTGGAAGGACGTGAAAAAATGCTAACTACTATGGTTTTCTCCATGGTAGTTGGAAGGACGTGAAAAAATGCTAAGTACTATGGTTTTCTCCATGGTAGTTGGAAGGACACAAAATAGAATCATAACTTCTATGGGTTTTCCTTGGTAGTTGGAAGGACACGAATAGAATCCTAACTTCTATGGTTTTCTCCATGGTAGATGGAAGGACACTAAATAGAATCCTAACTACTATGGTTTTCTCCATGGTAGTTGGAAGGACACGAAATAGAATCCTAACTACTATGGTTTTCTCCATGGTAGTTGGAAGGACACAAAATAGAATCATAACTTCTATGGGGTTTCCATGGTAGTTGGAAGGACACGAAATAGAATCCTAACTACTATGTTTTTCTCCATAGTAGTTAGAAGGACACAAAATAGGATCCTAACTTCTATAGTTTTCTCCATGGTAGCTGGAAGGACAGGAAATAGAATCCTATCTACTATGGTTTTCTCCATGGTAGTTGGAAGGACGTGAAAAAATGCTAACTACTATGGTTTTCTCCATGGTAGTTGGAAGGAAACGAAATAGAATCCTAACTACTATGGTTTCTCCATGGTAGTTGGAAGGACACGAAATAAAATCCTAACTTCTATGGTTTTTCCATGGTAGTTGGAAGGACACGAAATAGAATCCTAACTACTATGGTTTTCTCCATGGTAGTTGGAAGGACACAAAATAGAATCATAACTTCTATGGGGTTTCCATGGTAGTTGGAAGGACACGAAATAGAATCCTAACTACTATGTTTTTCTCCATGGTAGTTGGAAGGACACAAAATAGGATCCTAACTTCTATAGTTTTCTCCATGGTAGCTGGAAGGACAGGAAATAGAATCCTATCTACTATGGTTTTCTCCATGGTAGTTGGAAGGACGTGAAAAAATGCTAACTACTATGGTTTTCTCCATGGTAGTTGGAAGGAAACGAAATAGAATCCTAACTACTATGGTTTCTCCATGGTAGTTGGAAGGACACGAAATAAAATCCTAACTTCTATGGTTTTTCCATGGTAGTTGGAAGGACACGAAATAGAATCCTAACTACTATGGTTTTCTCCATGGTAGTTGGAAGGACGTGAAAAAATGCTAAGTACTATGGTTTTCTCCATGGTAGTTGGAAGGACGTGAAAAAATGCTAACTACTATGTTTTTTCCATGGTTGTTGGAAGGACACAAAATAGAATCCTAACTTCTATGGTTTTCTCCATGGTAGTTGGAAGGACACAAAATAGAATCATAACTTCTATGGGGTTTCCATGGTAGTTGGAAGGACACGAAATAGAATCCTAACTACTATGTTTTTCTCCATGGTAGTTGGAAGGACACAAAATAGGATCCTAACTTCTATAGTTTTCTCCATGGTAGCTGGAAGGACAGGAAATAGAATCCTATCTACTATGGTTTTCTCCATGGTAGTTGGAAGGACGTGAAAAAATGCTAACTACTATGGTTTTCTCCATGGTAGTTGGAAGGAAACGAAATAGAATCCTAACTACTATGGTTTCTCCATGGTAGTTGGAAGGACACGAAATAAAATCCTAACTTCTATGGTTTTTCCATGGTAGTTGGAAGGACACGAAATAGAATCCTAACTACTATGGTTTTCTCCATGGTAGTTGGAAGGACGTCAAAAAATGCTAAGTACTATGGTTTTCTCCATGGTAGTTGGAAGGACGTGAAAAAATGCTAACTACTATGTTTTTTCCATGGTTGTTGGAAGGACACAAAATAGAATCCTAACTTCTATGGTTTTCTCCATGGTAGCTGGAAGGACAGGAAATAGAATCCTAACTACTATGGTTTTTCCCTGGTAGTTGGAAGGACACAAAATAGAATCCTAACTTCTATGGTTTTCTCCATGGTAGCTGGAAGGACAAGAAATACAATCCTATCTACTATGGTTTTCTCCATGGTAGCTGGAAGGACAAGAAATACAATCCTATCTACTATGGTTTTCTCCATGGTAGTTGGAAGGACGTGAAAAAATGCTAACTACTATGATTTTCTCCATGGTAGTTGGAAGGAAACGAAATAGAATCCTAACTACTATGGTTTCTCCATGGTAGTTGGAAGGACACGAAATAAAATCCTAACTTCTATGGTTTTTCCATGGTAGTTGGAAGGACACGAAATAGAATCCTAACTACTATGGTTTTCTCCATGGTAGTTGGAAGGACGTGAAAAAATGCTAACTACTATGGTTTTCTCCATGGTAGTTGGAAGGACACAAAATAGAATCCTAACTTCTATGGTTTTCTCCATGGTAGCTGGAAGGACAGGAAATAGAATCCTATCTACTATGGTTTTCTCCATGGTAGTTGGAAGGACGTGAAAAAATGCTAACTACTATGGTTTTCTCCATGGTAGTTGGAAGGACACGAAATAGAATCCTAACTACTATGGTTTCTCCATGGTAGTTGGAAGGACACGAAATAAAATCCTAACTTCTATGGTTTTTCCATGGTAGTAGGAAGGACACGAAATAGAATCCTAACTACTAAGGTTTTCTCCATGGTAGTTGGAAGGACGTGAAAAAAATGCTAAGTACTATGGTTTTCTCCATGGTAGTTGGAAGGACGTGAAAAAATGCTAACTACTATGTTTTTCTCCATGGTAGTTTGAAGGACACAAAATAGAATCCTAACTTCTATGGTTTTCTCCATGGTAGCTGGAAGGACAGGAAATAGAATCCTATCTACTATGGTTTTCTCCATGGTAGTTGGAAGGATGTGAAAAAATGCTAACTACTATGTTTTTCTCCATGGTAGTTGGAAGGACACAAAATAGAATCCTAACTTCTATGGTTTTCTCCATGGTAGCTGGAAGGACAGGAAATAGAATCCTATCTACTATGGTTTTCTCCATTGATAGTTGGAAGGACGTGAAAAAATGCTAACTACTATGGTTTTCTCCATGGTAGTTGGAAGGACGTGAAAAAAATGCTAAGTACTATGGTTTTACCATGGTAGTTGGAAGGACGTGAAAAAATGCTAACTACTATGTTTTTCTCCATGGTTGTTGGAAGGACACAAAATAGAATCCTAACTTCTATGGTTTTCTCCATTGTAGTTGGAAGGACAGGAAATAGAATCCTATCTACTATGGTTTTCTCCATGTTAGTTGGAAGGACGTGAAAAAATGCTAACTACTATGTTTTTCTCCATGGTAGTTGGAAGGACACAAAATAGAATCCTAACTTCTATGGTTTTCTCCATGGTAGCTGGAAGGACAGGAAATAGAATCCTATATACTATGGTTTTCTCCATGGTAGTTGGAAGGACGTGAAAAAAATGCTAACTACTATGGTTTTCTCCATGGTAGTTGGAAGGACGTGAAAAAATGCTAACTACTATGTTTTTCTCCATGGTTGTTGGAAGGACACAAAATAGAATCCTAACTTCTATGGTTTTCTCCATGGTAGCTGGAAGGACAGGAAATAGAATCCTATCTACTATGGTTTTCTCCATGGTAATTGGAAGGACGTGAAAAAATGCTAACTACTATGGTTTTCTCCATGGTAATTGGAAGGACGTGAAAAAATCCTAACTTCTATGGTTTTTCCATGATAGTTGGAAGGACACGAAATAGAATCCTAACTACTATGGTTTTTCCATGGTAGTTGGAAGGACACGAAATAGAATCCTAACTACTGTGGTTTTCTCCATGGTAGTTGGACGTACACGAAATAGAATCCTAACTACTATGGTTTTTCCATGGTAGTTGGAAGGACACGTAATTGAGTCCTAACTACTATGGTTTTCTCCATGGTAGCTGGAAGGACAGGAAATAGAATCCTATCTACAATGGTTTTGTCCATGGTAACTGGAAGGACGTGAAAAAATGCTAACTACTATGGTTTTCTCCATGGTAATTGGAAGGACGTGAAAAAATTCTAACTACTAGGGTTAACTCCATGGTAGTTTGAAGGGCACGAATTAGAATCCTAATTTCTATGGTTTTCTCCATGGTAGCTGGAAGGACAGGAAATAGAATTCTATCTACAATGGTTTGCTGCATGGTAGTTGGAAGGACGTGAAAAATGCTAACTACTATGGTTTTCTCCATGGTAATTGGAAGGACGTGAAAAAATGCTAACTACTATGGTTTTCTCCATGGTAATTGGAAGGACACGAAATAGAATCCTAACTACTATGGTTTCTCCATAGTAGTTGGTAGGAGACGAAATAGAATCCTAACTACTATGGTTTTCTCCATGGTAGCTGGAAGGACAGGAAATAGAATCCTATCTACTATGGTTTTCTCCATGGTAGTTGGAAGGACGTGAAAAAATGCTAACTACTATGGTTTTCTCCATGGTAGTTGGAAGGACACGAAATAAAATCCTAACTTCTATGGTTTTTCCATGGTAGTTGGAAGGACACGAAATAAAATCCTAACTTCTATGGTTTTTCCATGGTAGTTGGAAGGACACGAAATAGAATCCTAACTACTATGGTTTTCTCCATGGTAGTTGGAAGGACGTGAAAAAAATGCTAAGTGCTATGGTTTTCTCCATGGTAGTTGGAAGGACGTGAAAAAATGCTAACTACTATGTTTTTTCCATGGTTGTTGGAAGGACACAAAATAGAATCCTAACTTCTATGGTTTTCTCCATGGTAGCTGGAAGGACAGGAAATAGAATCCTAACTTCTATGGTTTTCTCCATGGTAGTTGGAAGGACACGAAATAAAATCCTAACTTCTATGGTTTTTCCATGGTAGTTGGTAGGACACGAAATAGAATCCTAACTACTATGGTTTTCTCCATGGTAGTTGGAAGTACATGAAATAGAATCCTAACTACTATGGTTTTTCCATGGTAGTTGGAAGAACACGAAATAGAATCCTAACTACTATGGTTTTTCCATGGTAGTTGGAAGGACACGAAATAGAATCCTAACTACTATGGTTTTTCCCTGGTAGTTGGAAGGACACGAAATAGAATCCTAACTACTATGGTTTTTCCCTGGTAGTTGGAAGGACACAAAATAGAATCCTAACTTCTATGGTTTTCTCCATGGTAGCTGGAAGGACAGGAAATGCAATCCTATCTACTATGGTTTTCTCCATGGTAGTTGGAAGGACGTGAAAAAATTCTAACTACTATGATTTTCTCCATGGTAGTTGGAAGGAAACGAAATAGAATCCTAACTACTATGGTTTCTCCATGGTAGTTGGAAGGACACGAAATAAAATCTTAACTTCTATGGTTTTTCCATGGTAGTTGGAAGGACACGAAATAGAATCCTAACTACTATGGTTTTCTCCATGGTAGTTGGAAGGACGTGAAAAAAATGCTAAGTACTATGGTTTTACCATGGTAGTTGGAAGGACGTGAAAAAATGCTAACTACTATGTTTTTCTCCATGGTTGTTGGAAGGACACAAAATAGAATCCTAACTTCTATGGTTTTCTCCATTGTAGTTGGAAGGACAGGAAATAGAATCCTATCTACTATGGTTTTCTCCATGTTAGTTGGAAGGACGTGAAAAAATGCTAACTACTATGTTTTTCTCCATGGTAGTTGGAAGGACACAAAATAGAATCCTAACTTCTATGGTTTTCTCCATGGTAGCTGGAAGGACATGAAATAGAATCCTAACTTCTATGGTTTTCTCCATGGTAGCTGGAAGGACACGAAATAAAATCCTAACTTCTATGGTTTTCCATGGTAGTTGGAAGGACACGAAATAGAATCCTAACTACTATGGTTTTCTCCATGGTAGTTGGAAGGACACGAAATAGAATCCTAACTTCTATGGTTTTCTCCATGGTAGTTGGAAGGACACGAAATAAAATCCTAACTTCTATGGTTTTTCCATGGCAGTTGGTAGGACACGAAATAGAATCCTAACTACTATGGTTTTCTCCATGGTAGTTGGAAGTACATGAAATAGAATCCTAACTACTATGGTTTTTCCATGGTAGTTGGAAGGACACGAAATAGAATCCTAACTACTATGGTTTTTCCATGGTAGTTGGAAGGACACGAAATAGAATCCTAACTACTATGGTTTTTCCCTGGTAGTTGGAAGGACACGAAATAGAATCCTAACTACTATGGTTTTTCCCTGGTAGTTGGAAGGACACAAAATAGAATCCTAACTTCTATGGTTTTCTCCATGGTAGTTGGAAGGACACGAAATAAAATCCTAACTTCTATGGTTTTTCCATGGTAGTTGGTAGGACACGAAATAGAATCCTAACTACTATGGTTTTCTCCATGGTAGCTGGAAGGACAGGAAATACAATCCTATCTACTATGGTTTTCTCCATGGTAGTTGGAAGGACGTGAAAAAATGCTAACTACTATGATTTTCTCCATGGTAGTTGGAAGGAAACGAAATAGAATCCTAACTACTATGGTTTCTCCATGGTAGTTGGAAGGACACGATATAAAATCCTAACTTCTATGGTTTTTCCATGGTAGTTGGAAGGACACGAAATAGAATCCTAACTACTATGGTTTTCTCCATGGTAGTTGGAAGGACGTGAAAAAAATGCTAATTACTATGGTTTTACCATGGTAGTTGGAAGGACGTGAAAAAATGCTAACTACTATGTTTTTCTCCATGGTTGTTGGAAGGACACAAAATAGAATCCTAACTTCTATGGTTTTCTCCATTGTAGTTGGAAGGACAGGAAATAGAATCCTATCTACTATGGTTTTCTCCATGTTAGTTGGAAGGACGTGAAAAAATGCTAACTACTATGTTTTTCTCCATGGTAGTTGGAAGGACACAAAATAGAATCCTAACTTCTATGGTTTTCTCCATGGTAGCTGGAAGGACAGGAAATAGAATCCTATCTACTATGGTTTTCTCCATGGTAGTTGGAAGGACGTGAAAAAATGCTAACTACTATGATTTTCTCCATGGTAGTTGGAAGGAAACGAAATAGAATCCTAACTACTATGGTTTCTCCATGGTAGTTGGAAGGACACGAAATAAAATCCTAACTTCTATGGTTTTTCCATGGTAGTTGGAAGGACACGAAATAGAATCCTAACTACTATGGTTTTCTCCATGGTAGTTGGAAGGACGTGAAAAAAATGCTAAGTACTATGGTTTTACCATGGTAGTTGGAAGGACGTGAAAAAATGCTAACTACTATGTTTTTCTCCATGGTTGTTGGAAGGACACAAAATAGAATCCTAACTTCTATGGTTTTCTCCATTGTAGTTGGAAGGACAGGAAATAGAATCCTATCTACTATGGTTTTCTCCATGTTAGTTGGAAGGACGTGAAAAAATGCTAACTACTATGTTTTTCTCCATGGTAGTTGGAAGGACACAAAATAGAATCCTAACTTCTATGGTTTTCTCCATGGTAGCTGGAAGGACAGGAAATAGAATCCTATATACTATGGTTTTCTCCATGGTAGTTGGAAGGACGTGAAAAAAATGCTAACTACTATGGTTTTCTCCATGGTAGTTGGAAGGACGTGAAAAAATGCTAACTACTATGTTTTTCTCCATGGTTGTTGGAAGGACACAAAATAGAATCCTAACTTCTATGGTTTTCTCCATGGTAGCTGGAAGGACAGGAAATAGAATCCTATCTACTATGGTTTTCTCCATGGTAATTGGAAGGACGTGAAAAAATGCTAACTACTATGGTTTTCTCCATGGTAATTGGAAGGACGTGAAAAAATCCTAACTTCTATGGTTTTTCCATGATAGTTGGAAGGACACGAAATAGAATCCTAACTACTATGGTTTTTCCATGGTAGTTGGAAGGACACGAAATAGAATCCTAACTACTGTGGTTTTCTCCATGGTAGTTGGACGTACACGAAATAGAATCCTAACTACTATGGTTTTTCCATGGTAGTTGGAAGGACACGTAATTGAGTCCTAACTACTATGGTTTTCTCCATGGTAGCTGGAAGGACAGGAAATAGAATCCTATCTACAATGGTTTTGTCCATGGTAACTGGAAGGACGTGAAAAAATGCTAACTACTATGGTTTTCTCCATGGTAATTGGAAGGACGTGAAAAAATTCTAACTACTAGGGTTAACTCCATGGTAGTTTGAAGGGCACGAATTAGAATCCTAATTTCTATGGTTTTCTCCATGGTAGCTGGAAGGACAGGAAATAGAATCCTATCTACAATGGTTTGCTGCATGGTAGTTGGAAGGACGTGAAAAATGCTAACTACTATGGTTTTCTCCATGGTAATTGGAAGGACGTGAAAAAATGCTAACTACTATGGTTTTCTCCATGGTAATTGGAAGGACACGAAATAGAATCCTAACTACTATGGTTTCTCCATAGTAGTTGGTAGGAGACGAAATAGAATCCTAACTACTATGGTTTTCTCCATGGTAGCTGGAAGGACAGGAAATAGAATCCTATCTACTATGGTTTTCTCCATGGTAGTTGGAAGGACGTGAAAAAATGCTAACTACTATGGTTTTCTCCATGGTAGTTGGAAGGACACGAAATAAAATCCTAACTTCTATGGTTTTTCCATGGTAGTTGGAAGGACACGAAATAAAATCCTAACTTCTATGGTTTTTCCATGGTAGTTGGAAGGACACGAAATAGAATCCTAACTACTATGGTTTTCTCCATGGTAGTTGGAAGGACGTGAAAAAAATGCTAAGTGCTATGGTTTTCTCCATGGTAGTTGGAAGGACGTGAAAAAATGCTAACTACTATGTTTTTTCCATGGTTGTTGGAAGGACACAAAATAGAATCCTAACTTCTATGGTTTTCTCCATGGTAGCTGGAAGGACAGGAAATAGAATCCTAACTTCTATGGTTTTCTCCATGGTAGTTGGAAGGACACGAAATAAAATCCTAACTTCTATGGTTTTTCCATGGTAGTTGGTAGGACACGAAATAGAATCCTAACTACTATGGTTTTCTCCATGGTAGTTGGAAGTACATGAAATAGAATCCTAACTACTATGGTTTTTCCATGGTAGTTGGAAGAACACGAAATAGAATCCTAACTACTATGGTTTTTCCATGGTAGTTGGAAGGACACGAAATAGAATCCTAACTACTATGGTTTTTCCCTGGTAGTTGGAAGGACACGAAATAGAATCCTAACTACTATGGTTTTTCCCTGGTAGTTGGAAGGACACAAAATAGAATCCTAACTTCTATGGTTTTCTCCATGGTAGCTGGAAGGACAGGAAATGCAATCCTATCTACTATGGTTTTCTCCATGGTAGTTGGAAGGACGTGAAAAAATTCTAACTACTATGATTTTCTCCATGGTAGTTGGAAGGAAACGAAATAGAATCCTAACTACTATGGTTTCTCCATGGTAGTTGGAAGGACACGAAATAAAATCTTAACTTCTATGGTTTTTCCATGGTAGTTGGAAGGACACGAAATAGAATCCTAACTACTATGGTTTTCTCCATGGTAGTTGGAAGGACGTGAAAAAAATGCTAAGTACTATGGTTTTACCATGGTAGTTGGAAGGACGTGAAAAAATGCTAACTACTATGTTTTTCTCCATGGTTGTTGGAAGGACACAAAATAGAATCCTAACTTCTATGGTTTTCTCCATTGTAGTTGGAAGGACAGGAAATAGAATCCTATCTACTATGGTTTTCTCCATGTTAGTTGGAAGGACGTGAAAAAATGCTAACTACTATGTTTTTCTCCATGGTAGTTGGAAGGACACAAAATAGAATCCTAACTTCTATGGTTTTCTCCATGGTAGCTGGAAGGACATGAAATAGAATCCTAACTTCTATGGTTTTCTCCATGGTAGCTGGAAGGACACGAAATAAAATCCTAACTTCTATGGTTTTCCATGGTAGTTGGAAGGACACGAAATAGAATCCTAACTACTATGGTTTTCTCCATGGTAGTTGGAAGGACACGAAATAGAATCCTAACTTCTATGGTTTTCTCCATGGTAGGTGAAGGACACGAAATAAAATCCTAACTTCTATGGTTTTTCCATGGCAGTTGGTAGGACACGAAATAGAATCCTAACTACTATGGTTTTCTCCATGGTAGTTGGAAGTACATGAAATAGAATCCTAACTACTATGGTTTTTCCATGGTAGTTGGAAGGACACGAAATAGAATCCTAACTACTATGGTTTTTCCATGGTAGTTGGAAGGACACGAAATAGAATCCTAACTACTATGGTTTTTCCCTGGTAGTTGGAAGGACACGAAATAGAATCCTAACTACTATGGTTTTTCCCTGGTAGTTGGAAGGACACAAAATAGAATCCTAACTTCTATGGTTTTCTCCATGGTAGTTGGAAGGACACGAAATAAAATCCTAACTTCTATGGTTTTTCCATGGTAGTTGGTAGGACACGAAATAGAATCCTAACTACTATGGTTTTCTCCATGGTAGCTGGAAGGACAGGAAATACAATCCTATCTACTATGGTTTTCTCCATGGTAGTTGGAAGGACGTGAAAAAATGCTAACTACTATGATTTTCTCCATGGTAGTTGGAAGGAAACGAAATAGAATCCTAACTACTATGGTTTCTCCATGGTAGTTGGAAGGACACGATATAAAATCCTAACTTCTATGGTTTTTCCATGGTAGTTGGAAGGACACGAAATAGAATCCTAACTACTATGGTTTTCTCCATGGTAGTTGGAAGGACGTGAAAAAAATGCTAATTACTATGGTTTTACCATGGTAGTTGGAAGGACGTGAAAAAATGCTAACTACTATGTTTTTCTCCATGGTTGTTGGAAGGACACAAAATAGAATCCTAACTTCTATGGTTTTCTCCATTGTAGTTGGAAGGACAGGAAATAGAATCCTATCTACTATGGTTTTCTCCATGTTAGTTGGAAGGACGTGAAAAAATGCTAACTACTATGTTTTTCTCCATGGTAGTTGGAAGGACACAAAATAGAATCCTAACTTCTATGGTTTTCTCCATGGTAGCTAGAAGGACAGGAAATAGAATCCTATCTACTATGGTTTTCTCCATGGTAGTTGGAAGGACGTGAAAAAATGCTAACTACTATGGTTTTCTCCATGGTAGTTGGAAGGAAACGAATTAGAATCCTAACTACTATGGTTTCTCCATGGTAGTTGGAAGGACACGAAATAAAATCCTAACTTCTATGGTTTTTCCATGGTAGTTGGAAGGACACGAAATAGAATCCTAACTACTATGGTTTTCTCCATGGTAGTTGGAAGGACGTGAAAAAAATGCTAAGTACTATGGTTTTCTCCATGGTAGTTGGAAGGACGTGAAAAAATGCTAACTACTATGTTTTTCTCCATGGTTGTTGGAAGGACACAAAATAGAATCCTAACTTCTATGGTTTTCTCCATGGTAGCTGGAAGGACAGGAAATAGAATCCTATCTACTATGGTTTTCTCCATGGTAGTTGGAAGGACGTGAAAAAATGCTAACTACTATGTTTTTCTCCATGGTTGTTGGAAGGACACAAAATAGAATCCTAACTTCTATGGTTTTCTCCATGGTAGCTGGAAGGACAGGAAATAGAATCCTATCTACTATGGTTTTCTCCATGGTAATTGGAAGGACGTGAAAAAAATTCTAACTACTATGGTTTTCTCCATGGTAATTGGAAGGACACGAAATAGAATCCTAACTACTATGGTTTTCTCCATTGTAGCTGGAAGGCAGGAAATAGAATCCTATCTACTATGGTTTTCTCCATGGTAGTTGGAAGGACGTGAAAAAAATGCTAACTACTATGGTTTTCTCCATGGTAGTTGGAAGGACGTGAAAAAATGCTAACTACTATGGTTTTCTCCATGGTAGTTGGAAGGACGTGAAAATATGCTAAAAACTATTGTTTTCTCCATGGGAGGTGGAAGGACACGAAATAGAATCCTAACTTCTATGGTTTTCTCCATGGTAGCTGGAAGGACAGGAAATAGAATCCTATCTACAATGGTTTTCTCCATGGTAGTTGGAAGGACGTGAAAAAATGCTAACTACTATGTTTTTCTAAATGGTAGTTGGAAGGACACGAAATAAAATCCTAACTTCTATGGTTTTTCCATGGTAGCTGGAAGGACAGGAAATAGAATCCTATCTACTATGGTTTTCTCCATGGTAGTTGGAAGGATGTGAAAAAATGCTAACTACTATGTTTTTCTCCATGGTAGTTGGAAGGACACAAAATAGAATATTAACTACTATGGTTTTTCCATGGTAGTTGGAAGGACACGAAATAGAATCCTAACTTCTATTGTTTTCTCCATGGTAGCTGGAAGGACAGGAAATAGAATCCTATCTACTATGGTTTTCTCCATGGTAGTTGGAAGGACGTGAGAAAATGCTAACTACTATGGTTTTCTCCATGGTAGTTGGAATTACACGAAATAGAATCCTAACTACTATGGTTTCTCCATGGTAGTTGGAAGGACACGAAATAAAATCCTAACTTCTATGGTTTTTCCATGGTAGTAGGAAGGACACGAAATAGAATCCTAACTACTAAGGTTTTCTCCATGGTAGTTGGAAGGACGTGAAAAAAATGCTAAGTACTATGGTTTTCTCCATGGTAGTTGGAAGGACGTGATAAAATGCTAACTACTATGTTTTTCTCCATGGTAGTTTGAAGGACACAAAATAGAATCCTAACTTCTATGGTTTTCTCCATGGTAGCTGGAAGGACAGGAAATAGAATCCTATCTACTATGGTTTTCTCCATGGTAGTTGGAAGGATGTGAAAAAATGCTAACTACTATGTTTTTCTCCATGGTAGTTGGAAGGACACAAAATAGAATCCTAACTTCTATGGTTTTCTCCATGGTAGCTGGAAGGACAGGAAATAGAATCCTATCTACTATGGTTTTCTCCATTGATAGTTGGAAGGACGTGAAAAAATGCTAACTACTATGGTTTTCTCCATGGTACTTGGAAGGACGTGGAAAAAATGCTAAGTACTATGGTTTTCTCCATGGTAGTTGGAAGGACACGAAATAGAATCCTAACTACTATGGTTTTCTCCATGGTAGTTGGAAGGACACGAAATAGAATCCTAACTACTATGGTTTTTCCATGGTAGTTGGAAGGACACGAAATAGAATCCTAACTACTATGGGAAATGGAATCCTAACTACTATGGTTTTCTCCATGGTAGTTGGAAGGACGTGAAAAAAATGCTAAGTACTATGGTTTTCTCCATGGTAGTTGGAAGGACGTGAAAAAATGCTAACTACTATGGTTTTCTCCATGGTAGTTGGAAGGACACGAAATAGAATCCTAACTACTATGGTTTCTCCATGGTAGTTGGAAGGACACGAAATAAAATCCTAACTTCTATGGTTTTTCCATGGTAGTTGGAAGGACACGAAATAGAATCCTAACTACTATGGTTTTCTCCATAGTAGTAGGAAGGACGTGAAAAAATGCTAAGTACTATGGTTTTCTCCATGGTAGTTGGAAGGACGTGAAAAAATGCTAACTACTATGGTTTTCTCCATGGTAGTTGGAAGGACACAAAATAGAATCCTAACTTCTATGGTTTTCTCCATGGTAGCTGGAAGGACAGGAAATAGAATCCTATCTACTATGGTTTTCTCCATGGTAGTTGGAAGGACGTGAAAAAATGCTAACTACTATGGTTTTTTCCATGGTAGTTGGAAGGACACGAAATAGAATCCTAACTACTATGGTTTCTCCATGGTAGTTGGAAGGACACGAAATAATATCCTAACTTCTATGGTTTTTCCATGGTAGTTGGAAGGACACGAAATAGAATCCTAACTACTATGGTTTTCTCCATGGTAGTTGGAAGGACGTGAAAAAAATGCTAAGTACTATGGTTTTCTCCATGGTAGTTGGAAGGACGTGAAAAAATGCTAACTACTATGTTTTTCTCCATGGTAGTTGGAAGGACACAAAATACAATCCTAACTTCTATGGTTTTCTCCATGGTAGCTGGAAGGACAGGAAATAGAATCCTATCTACTATGGTTTTCTCCATGGTAGTTGGAAGGACGTGAAAAAAATGCTAACTACTATGGTTTTCTCCATGGTAGTTGGAAGGACTTGAAAAAAATGCTAAGTACTATGGTTTTCGCCATGGTAGTTGGAAGGACGTGAAAAATGCTAACTACTATGTTTTTCTCCATGGTAGTTTGAAGGACACAAAATAGAATCCAAACTTCTATGGGTTTTCCATGGTAGTTGGAAGGACACGAAATAGAATCCTAACTACTATGGTTTTCTCCATGGTAGTTGGAAGGACACGAATAGAATCCTAACTTCTATGGTTTTCTCCATGGTAGCTGGAAGGACAGGAAATAGAATCCTATCTACAATGGTTTTCTCCATGGTAGTTGGAAGGACGAAAAAAAAATGCTAACTACTATGGTTTTCTCCATGGTAGTTGGAAAGATGTGAAAAAATGCTAACTACTATGGTTTTCTCTATGGTAGTTGGACGGACTCGAAATAGAATCCTAACTACTATGGTTTCTCCATGGTAGTTGGAAGGACACGAAATAAAATCCTAACTTCTATGGTTTTTCCATGGTAGTTGGAAGGACACGAAATAGAATCCTAACTACTATGGTTTTCTCCATAGTAGTAGGAAGGACGTGAAAAAATGCTAAGTACTATGGTTTTCTCCATGGTAGTTGGAAGGACGTGAAAAAAAGCTAACTACTATGGTTTTCTCCATGGTAGTTGGAAGGACACAAAATAGAATCCTAACTTCTATGGTTTTCTCCATGGTAGCTGGAAGGACAGGAAATAGAATCCTATCTACTATGGTTTTCTCCATGGTAGTTGGAAGGACGTGAAAAAATGCTAACTACTATGGTTTTTTCCATGGTAGTTGGAAGGACACGAAATAGAATCCTAACTACTATGGTTTCTCCATGGTAGTTGGAAGGACACGAAATAATATCCTAACTTCTATGGTTTTTCCATGGTAGTTGGAAGGACACGAAATAGAATCCTAACTACTATGGTTTTCTCCATGGTAGTTGGAAGGACGTGAAAAAAATGCTAAGTACTATGGTTTTCTCCATGGTAGTTGGAAGGACGTGAAAAAATGCTAACTACTATGTTTTTCTCCATGGTAGTTGGAAGGACACAAAATACAATCCTAACTTCTATGGTTTTCTCCATGGTAGCTGGAAGGACAGGAAATAGAATCCTATCTACTATGGTTTTCTCCATGGTAGTTGGAAGGACTTGAAAAAAATGCTAAGTACTATGGTTTTCGCCATGGTAGTTGGAAGGACGTGAAAAATGCTAACTACTATGTTTTTCTCCATGGTAGTTTGAAGGACACAAAATAGAATCCAAACTTCTATGGGTTTTCCATGGTAGTTGGAAGGACACGAAATAGAATCCTAACTACTATGGTTTTCTCCATGGTAGTTGGAAGGACACGAATAGAATCCTAACTTCTATGGTTTTCTCCATGGTAGCTGGAAGGACAGGAAATAGAATCCTATCTACAATGGTTTTCTCCATGGTAGTTGGAAGGACGAAAAAAAAATGCTAACTACTATGGTTTTCTCCATGGTAGTTGGAAAGATGTGAAAAAATGCTAACTACTATGGTTTTCTCTATGGTAGTTGGACGGACTCGAAATAGAATCCTAACTTCTATGGTTTTCTCCATGGTAGCTGGAAGGACAGGAAATAGAATCCTATCAACAATGGTTTTCTGCATGGTAGTTGGAAGGACGTGAAAAAATACTAACTACTATGGTTTTCTCCATGGTAATTGGAAGGACACGAAATAGAATCCTAACTACTATGGTTTCTCCATGGTAGTTGGAAGGACACGAAATAAAATCCTAACTTCTATGGTTTTTCCATGGTAGTTGGAAGGACACGAAATAGAATCCTAACTACTATGGTTTTCTCCATGGTAGCTGGAAGGACAGGAAATAGAATCCTATCAACAATGGTTTTCTGCATGGTAGTTGGAAGGACGTGAAAAAAATGCTAACTACTATGGTTTTCTCCATGGTAGTTGGAAGGACATGAAAAAAATGTTAACTACTATGGTTTTCTCCATGGTAGTTGGAAGGACGTGAAAAAAATGCTAACTACTATGGTTTTCTCCATGGTATTTGGAAGGACGTGAAAAAATGATAGGTACTATGGTTTTCTCCATGGTAGTTGGAAGGACGTGAAAAAAATGCTAACTACTATGGTTTTCCATGGTAGTTGGAAGGACACGAAATAGAATCCTAACTACTATGGTTTTCTCCATGGTAGTTGGAAGGACACGAAATAGAATCCTAACTTCTATGGTTTTCTCCATGGTAGTTGGAAGGACACGAAATAAAATCCTAACTTCTATGGTTTTCTCCATGGTAGTTGGAAGGACACGAAATAAAATCCTAACTTCTATGGTTTTCTCCATGGTAGCTGGAAGGACACGAAATAAAATCCTAACTTCCATGGTTTTCCATGGTAGTTGGAAGGACACGAAATAGAATCCTAACTACTATGGTTTTCTCCATGGTAGTTGGAAGGACACGAAATAGAATCCTAACTTCTATGGTTTTCTCCATGGTAGTTGGAAGGACACGAAATAAAATCCTAACTTCTATGGTTTTTCCATGGTAGTTGGTAGGACACGAAATAGAATCCTAACTACTATGGTTTCCTCCATGGTAGTTGGAAGTACATGAAATAGAATCCTAACTACTATGGTTTTTCCATGGTAGTTGGAAGGACACGAAATAGAATCCTAACTACTATGGTTTTTCCATGGTAGTTGGAAGGACACGAAATAGAATCCTAACTACTATGGTTTTTCCATGGTAGTTGGAAGGACACGAAATAGAATCCTAACTACTATGGTTTTTCCCTGGTAGTTGGAAGGACACGAAATAGAATCCTAACTACTACGGTTTTTCCCTGGTAGTTGGAAGGACACAAAATAGAATCTTAACTTCTATGGTTTTCTCCATGGTAGCTGGAAGGACAGGAAATACAATCCTATCTACTATGGTTTTCTCCATGGTAGTTGGAAGGACGTGAAAAAATGCTAACTACTATGATTTTCTCCATGGTAGTTGGAAGGAAACGAAATAGAATCCTAACTACTATGGTTTCTCCATGGTAGTTGGAAGGACACGAAATAAAATCCTAACTTCTATGGTTTTCCATGGTAGTTGGAAGGACACGAAATAGAATCCTAACTACTATGGTTTTCTCCATGGTAGTTGGAAGGACGTGAAAAAAATGCTAAGTACTATGGTTTTACCATGGTAGTTGGAAGGACGTGAAAAAATGCTAACTACTATGTTTTTCTCCATGGTTGTTGGAAGGACACAAAATAGAATCCTAACTTCTATGGTTTTCTCCATTGTAGTTGGAAGGACAGGAAATAGAATCCTATCTACTATGGTTTTCTCCATGTTAGTTGGAAGGACGTGAAAAAATGCTAACTACTATGTTTTTCTCCATGGTAGTTGGAAGGACACAAAATAGAATCCTAACTTCTATGGTTTTCTCCATGGTAGCTGGAAGGACAGGAAATAGAATCCTATCTACTATGGTTTTCTCCATGGTAGTTGGAAGGACGTGAAAAAATGCTAACTACTATGGTTTTCTCCATGGTAGTTGGAAGGAAACGAAATAGAATCCTAACTACTATGGTTTCTCCATGGTAGTTGGAAGGACACGAAATAAAATCCTAACTTCTATGGTTTTTCCATGGTAGTTGGAAGGACACGAAATAGAATCCTAACTACTATGGTTTTCTCCATGGTAGTTGGAAGGACGTGAAAAAAATGCTAAGTACTATGGTTTTCTCCATGGTAGTTGGAAGGACGTGAAAAAATGCTAACTGCTATGTTTTTCTCCATGGTTGTTGGAAGGACACAAAATAGAATCCTAACTTCTATGGTTTTCTCCATGGTAGCTGGAAGGACAGGAAATAGAATCCTATCTACTATGGTTTTCTCCATGGTAGTTGGAAGGACACGAAATAGAATCCTAACTACTATGGTTTTTCCATGGTAGTTGGAAGGACACGAAATAGAATCCTAACTTCTATGGTTTTCTCCATGGTAGCTGGAAGGACACCAAATAAAATCCTAACTTCTATGGTTTTTCCATGGTAGTTGGAAGGACACGAAATAGAATCCTAACTTCTATGGTTTTCTCCATGGTAGCTGGAAGGACACGAAATAAAATCCTAACTTCTATGGTTTTCCATGGTAGTTGGAAGGACACGAAATAGAATCCTAACTACTATGGTTTTCTCCATGGTAGTTGGAAGGACACGAAATAGAATCCTAACTTCTATGGTTTTCTCCATGGTAGTTGGAAGGACACGAAATAAAATCCTATCTTCTATGGTTTTCCATAGTAGTTGGTAGGACACGAAATAGAATCCAAACTACTATGGTTTTCTCCATGGTAGTTGGAAGTACATGAAATAGAATCCTAACTACTATGGTTTTTCCATGGTAGTTGGAAGGACACGAAATAGAATCCTAACTACTATGGTTTTTCCATGGTAGTTGGAAGGACACGAAATAGAATCCTAACTACTATGGTTTTTCCCTGGTAGTTGGAAGGACACGAAATAGAATCCTAACTACTATGGTTTTTCCCTGGTAGTTGGAAGGACACAAAATAGAATCCTAACTTCTATGGTTTTCTCCATGGTAGCTGGAAGGACAGGAAATACAATCCTATCTACTATGGTTTTCTCCATGGTAGTTGGAAGGACGTGAAAAAATGCTAACTACTATGATTTTCTCCATGGTAGTTGGAAGGAAACGAAATAGAATCCTAACTACTATGGTTTCTCCATGGTAGTTGGAAGGACACGAAATAAAATCCTAACTTCTATGGTTTTTCCATGGTAGTTGGAAGGACACGAAATAGAATCCTAACTACTATGGTTTTCTTCATGGTAGTTGGAAGGACGTGAAAAAAATGCTAAGTACTATGGTTTTACCATGGTAGTTGGAAGGACGTGAAAAAATGCTAACTACTATGTTTTTCTCCATGGTTGTTGGAAGGACACAAAATAGAATCCTAACTTCTATGGTTTTCTCCATTGTAGTTGGAAGGACAGGAAATAGAATCCTATCTACTATGGTTTTCTCCATGTTAGTTGGAAGGACGTGAAAAAATGCTAACTACTATGTTTTTCTCCATGGTAGTTGGAAGGACACAAAATAGAATCCTAACTTCTATGGTTTTCTCCATGGTAGCTGGAAGGACAGGAAATAGAATCCTATCTACTATGGTTTTCTCCATGGTAGTTGGAAGGACGTGAAAAAAATGCTAACTACTATGGTTTTCTCCATGGTAGTTGGAAGGACGTGAAAAAATGCTAACTACTATGTTTTTCTCCATGGTTGTTGGAAGGACACAAAATAGAATCCTAACTTCTATGGTTTTCTCCATGGTAGCTGGAAGGACAGGAAATAGAATCCTATCTACTATGGTTTTCTCCATGGTAATTGGAAGGACGTGAAAAAATGCTAACTACTATGGTTTTCTCCATGGTAATTGGAAGGACGTGAAAAAATGCTAACTACTATGGTTTTCTCCATGGTAATTGGAAGGACACGAAATAGAATCCTAACTACTATGGTTTCTCCATGGTAGTTGGAAGGTCACGAAATAAAATCCTAACTTCTATGGTTTTTCCATGATAGTTGGAACGACACGAAATAGAATCCTAACTACTATGGTTTTTCCATGGTAGTTGGAAGGACACGAAATAGAATCCTAACTACTGTGGTTTTCTCCATGGTAGTTGGACGTACACGAAATAGAATCCTAACTACTATTGGTTTTCCATGGTAGTTGGAAGGACACGTAATTGAGTCCTAACTACTATGGTTTTCTCCATGGTAGCTGGAAGGACAGGAAATAGAATCCTATCTACAATGGTTTTGTCCATGGTAACTGGAAGGACGTGAAAAAATGCTAACTACTATGGTTTTCTCCATGGTAATTGGAAGGACGTGAAAAAATTCTAACTACTAGGGTTAACTCCATGGTAGTTTGAAGGGCACGAATTAGAATCCTAATTTCTATGGTTTTCTCCATGGTAGCTGGAAGGACAGGAAATAGAATCCTATCTACAATGGTTTGCTGCATGGTAGTTGGAAGGACGTGAAAAATGCTAACTACTATGGTTTTCTCCATGGTAATTGGAAGGACGTGAAAAAATGCTAACTACTATGGTTTTCTCCATGGTAGTTGGAAGGACACGAAATAAAATCCTAACTTCTATGGTTTTTCCATGGTAGTTGGAAGGACACGAAATAGAATCCTAACTACTATGGTTTTCTCCATAGTAGTAGGAAGGACGTGAAAAAATGCTAAGTACTATGGTTTTCTCCATGGTAGTTGGAAGGACGTGAAAAAATGCTAACTACTATGGTTTTCTCCATGGTAGTTGGAAGGACACAAAATAGAATCCTAACTTCTATGGTTTTCTCCATGGTAGCTGGAAGGACAGGAAATAGAATCCTATCTACTATGGTTTTCTCCATGGTAGTTGGAAGGACGTGAAAAAATGCTAACTACTATGGTTTTTTCCATGGTAGTTGGAAGGACACGAAATAGAATCCTAACTACTATGGTTTCTCCATGGTAGTTGGAAGGACACGAAATAATATCCTAACTTCTATGGTTTTTCCATGGTAGTTGGAAGGACACGAAATAGAATCCTAACTACTATGGTTTTCTCCATGGTAGTTGGAAGGACGTGAAAAAAATGCTAAGTACTATGGTTTTCTCCATGGTAGTTGGAAGGACGTGAAAAAATGCTAACTACTATGTTTTTCTCCATGGTAGTTGGAAGGACACAAAATACAATCCTAACTTCTATGGTTTTCTCCATGGTAGCTGGAAGGACAGGAAATAGAATCCTATCTACTATGGTTTTCTCCATGGTAGTTGGAAGGACGTGAAAAAAATGCTAACTACTATGGTTTTCTCCATGGTAGTTGGAAGGACTTGAAAAAAATGCTAAGTACTATGGTTTTCGACATGGTAGTTGGAAGGACGTGAAAAATGCTAACTACTATGTTTTTCTCCATGGTAGTTTGAAGGACACAAAATAGAATCCAAACTTCTATGGGTTTTCCATGGTAGTTGGAAGGACACGAAATAGAATCCTAACTACTATGGTTTTCTCCATGGTAGTTGGAAGGACACGAATAGAATCCTAACTTCTATGGTTTTCTCCATGGTAGCTGGAAGGACAGGAAATAGAATCCTATCTACAATGGTTTTCTCCATGGTAGTTGGAAGGACGAAAAAAAATGCTAACTACTATGGTTTTCTCCATGGTAGTTGGAAAGATGTGAAAAAATGCTAACTACTATGGTTTTCTCTATGGTAGTTGGACGGACTCGAAATAGAATCCTAACTACTATGGTTTCTCCATGGTAGTTGGAAGGACACGAAATAAAATCCTAACTTCTATGGTTTTTCCATGGTAGTTGGAAGGACACGAAATAGAATCCTAACTACTATGGTTTTCTCCATAGTAGTAGGAAGGACGTGAAAAAATGCTAAGTACTATGGTTTTCTCCATGGTAGTTGGAAGGACGTGAAAAAAAGCTAACTACTATGGTTTTCTCCATGGTAGTTGGAAGGACACAAAATAGAATCCTAACTTCTATGGTTTTCTCCATGGTAGCTGGAAGGACAGGAAATAGAATCCTATCTACTATGGTTTTCTCCATGGTAGTTGGAAGGACGTGAAAAAATGCTAACTACTATGGTTTTTTCCATGGTAGTTGGAAGGACACGAAATAGAATCCTAACTACTATGGTTTCTCCATGGTAGTTGGAAGGACACGAAATAATATCCTAACTTCTATGGTTTTTCCATGGTAGTTGGAAGGACACGAAATAGAATCCTAACTACTATGGTTTTCTCCATGGTAGTTGGAAGGACGTGAAAAAAATGCTAAGTACTATGGTTTTCTCCATGGTAGTTGGAAGGACGTGAAAAAATGCTAACTACTATGTTTTTCTCCATGGTAGTTGGAAGGACACAAAATACAATCCTAACTTCTATGGTTTTCTCCATGGTAGCTGGAAGGACAGGAAATAGAATCCTATCTACTATGGTTTTCTCCATGGTAGTTGGAAGGACGTGAAAAAAATGCTAACTACTATGGTTTTCTCCATGGTAGTTGGAAGGACTTGAAAAAAATGCTAAGTACTATGGTTTTCGCCATGGTAGTTGGAAGGACGTGAAAAATGCTAACTACTATGTTTTTCTCCATGGTAGTTTGAAGGACACAAAATAGAATCCAAACTTCTATGGGTTTTCCATGGTAGTTGGAAGGACACGAAATAGAATCCTAACTACTATGGTTTTCTCCATGGTAGTTGGAAGGACACGAATAGAATCCTAACTTCTATGGTTTTCTCCATGGTAGCTGGAAGGACAGGAAATAGAATCCTATCTACAATGGTTTTCTCCATGGTAGTTGGAAGGACGAAAAAAAATGCTAACTACTATGGTTTTCTCCATGGTAGTTGGAAAGATGTGAAAAAATGCTAACTACTATGGTTTTCTCTATGGTAGTTGGACGGACTCGAAATAGAATCCTAACTTCTATGGTTTTCTCCATGGTAGCTGGAAGGACAGGAAATAGAATCCTATCAACAATGGTTTTCTGCATGGTAGTTGGAAGGACGTGAAAAAATACTATCTACTATGGTTTTCTCCATGGTAATTGGAAGGACACGAAATAGAATCCTAACTACTATGGTTTCTCCATGGTAGTTGGAAGGACACGAAATAAAATCCTAACTTCTATGGTTTTTCCATGGTAGTTGGAAGGACACGAAATAGAATCCTAACTACTATGGTTTTCTCCATGGTAGCTGGAAGGACAGGAAATAGAATCCTATCAACAATGGTTTTCTGCATGGTAGTTGGAAGGACGTGAAAAAAATGCTAACTACTATGGTTTTCTCCATGGTAGTTGGAAGGACATGAAAAAAATGTTAACTACTATGGTTTTCTCCATGGTAGTTGGAAGGACGTGAAAAAAATGCTAACTACTATGGTTTTCTCCATGGTATTTGGAAGGACGTGAAAAAATGATAGGTACTATGGTTTTCTCCATGGTAGTTGGAAGGACGTGAAAAAAATGCTAACTACTATGGTTTTCCATGGTAGTTGGAAGGACACGAAATAGAATCCTAACTACTATGGTTTTCTCCATGGTAGTTGGAAGGACACGAAATAGAATCCTAACTTCTATGGTTTTCTCCATGGTAGTTGGAAGGACACGAAATAAAATCCTAACTTCTATGGTTTTCTCCATGGTAGTTGGAAGCACACGAAATAAAATCCTAACTTCTATGGTTTTCTCCATGGTAGCTGGAAGGACACGAAATAAAATCCTAACTTCTATGGTTTTCCATGGTAGTTGGAAGGACACGAAATAGAATCCTAACTACTATGGTTTTCTCCATGGTAGTTGGAAGGACACGAAATAGAATCCTAACTTCTATGGTTTTCTCCATGGTAGTTGGAAGGACACGAAATAAAATCCTAACTTCTATGGTTTTTCCATGGTAGTTGGTAGGACACGAAATAGAATCCTAACTACTATGGTTTCCTCCATGGTAGTTGGAAGTACATGAAATAGAATCCTAACTACTATGGTTTTTCCATGGTAGTTGGAAGGACACGAAATAGAATCCTAACTACTATGGTTTTTCCATGGTAGTTGGAAGGACACGAAATAGAATCCTAACTACTATGGTTTTTCCATGGTAGTTGGAAGGACACGAAATAGAATCCTAACTACTATGGTTTTTCCCTGGTAGTTGGAAGGACACGAAATAGACTCCTAACTACTATGGTTTTTCCCTGGTAGTTGGAAGGACACAAAATAGAATCTTAACTTCTATGGTTTTCTCCATGGTAGCTGGAAGGACAGGAAATACAATCCTATCTACTATGGTTTTCTCCATGGTAGTTGGAAGGACGTGAAAAAATGCTAACTACTATGATTTTCTCCATGGTAGTTGGAAGGAAACGAAATAGAATCCTAACTACTATGGTTTCTCCATGGTAGTTGGAAGGACACGAAATAAAATCCTAACTTCTATGGTTTTCCATGGTAGTTGGAAGGACACGAAATAGAATCCTAACTACTATGGTTTTCTCCATGGTAGTTGGAAGGACGTGAAAAAAATGCTAAGTACTATGGTTTTACCATGGTAGTTGGAAGGACGTGAAAAAATGCTAACTACTATGTTTTTCTCCATGGTTGTTGGAAGGACACAAAATAGAATCCTAACTTCTATGGTTTTCTCCATTGTAGTTGGAAGGACAGGAAATAGAATCCTATCTACTATGGTTTTCTCCATGTTAGTTGGAAGGACGTGAAAAAATGCTAACTACTATGTTTTTCTCCATGGTAGTTGGAAGGACACAAAATAGAATCCTAACTTCTATGGTTTTCTCCATGGTAGCTGGAAGGACAGGAAATAGAATCCTATCTACTATGGTTTTCTCCATGGTAGTTGGAAGGACGTGAAAAAATGCTAACTACTATGGTTTTCTCCATGGTAGTTGGAAGGAAACGAAATAGAATCCTAACTACTATGGTTTCTCCATGGTAGTTGGAAAGACACGAAATAAAATCCTAACTTCTATGGTTTTTCCATGGTAGTTGGAAGGACACGAAATAGAATCCTAACTACTATGGTTTTCTCCATGGTAGTTGGAAGGACGTGAAAAAAATGCTAAGTACTATGGTTTTCTCCATGGTAGTTGGAAGGACGTGAAAAAATGCTAACTGCTATGTTTTTCTCCATGGTTGTTGGAAGGACACAAAATAGAATCCTAACTTCTATGGTTTTCTCCATGGTAGCTGGAAGGACAGGAAATAGAATCCTATCTACTATGGTTTTCTCCATGGTAGTTGGAAGGACACGAAATAGAATCCTAACTACTATGGTTTTTCCATGGTAGTTGGAAGGACACGAAATAGAATCCTAACTTCTATGGTTTTCTCCATGGTAGCTGGAAGGACACCAAATAAAATCCTAACTTCTATGGTTTTTCCATGGTAGTTGGAAGGACACGAAATAGAATCCTAACTTCTATGGTTTTCTCCATGGTAGCTGGAAGGACACGAAATAAAATCCTAACTTCTATGGTTTTCCATGGTAGTTGGAAGGACACGAAATAGAATCCTAACTACTATGGTTTTCTCCATGGTAGTTGGAAGGACACGAAATAGAATCCTAACTTCTATGGTTTTCTCCATGGTAGTTGGAAGGACACGAAATAAAATCCTATCTTCTATGGTTTTCCATAGTAGTTGGTAGGACACGAAATAGAATCCTAACTACTATGGTTTTCTCCATGGTAGTTGGAAGTACATGAAATAGAATCCTAACTACTATGGTTTTTCCATGGTAGTTGGAAGGACACGAAATAGAATCCTAACTACTATGGTTTTTCCATGGTAGTTGGAAGGACACGAAATAGAATCCTAACTACTATGGTTTTTCCCTGGTAGTTGGAAGGACACGAAATAGAATCCTAACTACTATGGTTTTTCCCTGGTAGTTGGAAGGACACAAAATAGAATCCTAACTTCTATGGTTTTCTCCATGGTAGCTGGAAGGACAGGAAATACAATCCTATCTACTATGGTTTTCTCCATGGTAGTTGGAAGGACGTGAAAAAATGCTAACTACTATGATTTTCTCCATGGTAGTTGGAAGGAAACGAAATAGAATCCTAACTACTATGGTTTCTCCATGGTAGTTGGAAGGACACGAAATAAAATCCTAACTTCTATGGTTTTTCCATGGTAGTTGGAAGGACACGAAATAGAATCCTAACTACTATGGTTTTCTTCATGGTAGTTGGAAGGACGTGAAAAAAATGCTAAGTACTATGGTTTTACCATGGTAGTTGGAAGGACGTGAAAAAATGCTAACTACTATGTTTTTCTCCATGGTTGTTGGAAGGACACAAAATAGAATCCTAACTTCTATGGTTTTCTCCATTGTAGTTGGAAGGACAGGAAATAGAATCCTATCTACTATGGTTTTCTCCATGTTAGTTGGAAGGACGTGAAAAAATGCTAACTACTATGTTTTTCTCCATGGTAGTTGGAAGGACACAAAATAGAATCCTAACTTCTATGGTTTTCTCCATGGTAGCTGGAAGGACAGGAAATAGAATCCTATCTACTATGGTTTTCTCCATGGTAGTTGGAAGGACGTGAAAAAAATGCTAACTACTATGGTTTTCTCCATGGTAGTTGGAAGGACGTGAAAAAATGCTAACTACTATGTTTTTCTCCATGGTTGTTGGAAGGACACAAAATAGAATCCTAACTTCTATGGTTTTCTCCATGGTAGCTGGAAGGACAGGAAATAGAATCCTATCTACTATGGTTTTCTCCATGGTAATTGGAAGGACGTGAAAAAATGCTAACTACTATGGTTTTCTCCATGGTAATTGGAAGGACGTGAAAAAATGCTAACTACTATGGTTTTCTCCATGGTAATTGGAAGGACACGAAATAGAATCCTAACTACTATGGTTTCTCCATGGTAGTTGGAAGGTCACGAAATAAAATCCTAACTTCTATGGTTTTTCCATGATAGTTGGAAGGACACGAAATAGAATCCTAACTACTATGGTTTTTCCATGGTAGTTGGAAGGACACGAAATAGAATCCTAACTACTGTGGTTTTCTCCATGGTAGTTGGACGTACACGAAATAGAATCCTAACTACTATTGGTTTTCCATGGTAGTTGGAAGGACACGTAATTGAGTCCTAACTACTATGGTTTTCTCCATGGTAGCTGGAAGGACAGGAAATAGAATCCTATCTACAATGGTTTTGTCCATGGTAACTGGAAGGACGTGAAAAAATGCTAACTACTATGGTTTTCTCCATGGTAATTGGAAGGACGTGAAAAAATTCTAACTACTAGGGTTAACTCCATGGTAGTTTGAAGGGCACGAATTAGAATCCTAATTTCTATGGTTTTCTCCATGGTAGCTGGAAGGACAGGAAATAGAATCCTATCTACAATGGTTTGCTGCATGGTAGTTGGAAGGACGTGAAAAATGCTAACTACTATGGTTTTCTCCATGGTAATTGGAAGGACGTGAAAAAATGCTAACTACTATGGTTTTCTCCATGGTAGTTGGAAGGACACGAAATAAAATCCTAACTTCTATGGTTTTTCCATGGTAGTTGGAAGGACACGAAATAGAATCCTAACTACTATGGTTTTCTCCATAGTAGTAGGAAGGACGTGAAAAAATGCTAAGTACTATGGTTTTCTCCATGGTAGTTGGAAGGACGTGAAAAAATGCTAACTACTATGGTTTTCTCCATGGTAGTTGGAAGGACACAAAATAGAATCCTAACTTCTATGGTTTTCTCCATGGTAGCTGGAAGGACAGGAAATAGAATCCTATCTACTATGGTTTTCTCCATGGTAGTTGGAAGGACGTGAAAAAATGCTAACTACTATGGTTTTTTCCATGGTAGTTGGAAGGACACGAAATAGAATCCTAACTACTATGGTTTCTCCATGGTAGTTGGAAGGACACGAAATAATATCCTAACTTCTATGGTTTTTCCATGGTAGTTGGAAGGACACGAAATAGAATCCTAACTACTATGGTTTTCTCCATGGTAGTTGGAAGGACGTGAAAAAAATGCTAAGTACTATGGTTTTCTCCATGGTAGTTGGAAGGACGTGAAAAAATGCTAACTACTATGTTTTTCTCCATGGTAGTTGGAAGGACACAAAATACAATCCTAACTTCTATGGTTTTCTCCATGGTAGCTGGAAGGACAGGAAATAGAATCCTATCTACTATGGTTTTCTCCATGGTAGTTGGAAGGACGTGAAAAAAATGCTAACTACTATGGTTTTCTCCATGGTAGTTGGAAGGACTTGAAAAAAATGCTAAGTACTATGGTTTTCGCCATGGTAGTTGGAAGGACGTGAAAAATGCTAACTACTATGTTTTTCTCCATGGTAGTTTGAAGGACACAAAATAGAATCCAAACTTCTATGGGTTTTCCATGGTAGTTGGAAGGACACGAAATAGAATCCTAACTACTATGGTTTTCTCCATGGTAGTTGGAAGGACACGAATAGAATCCTAACTTCTATGGTTTTCTCCATGGTAGCTGGAAGGACAGGAAATAGAATCCTATCTACAATGGTTTTCTCCATGGTAGTTGGAAGGACGAAAAAAAAATGCTAACTACTATGGTTTTCTCCATGGTAGTTGGAAAGATGTGAAAAAATGCTAACTACTATGGTTTTCTCTATGGTAGTTGGACGGACTCGAAATAGAATCCTAACTACTATGGTTTCTCCATGGTAGTTGGAAGGACACGAAATAAAATCCTAACTTCTATGGTTTTTCCATGGTAGTTGGAAGGACACGAAATAGAATCCTAACTACTATGGTTTTCTCCATAGTAGTAGGAAGGACGTGAAAAAATGCTAAGTACTATGGTTTTCTCCATGGTAGTTGGAAGGACGTGAAAAAAAGCTAACTACTATGGTTTTCTCCATGGTAGTTGGAAGGACACAAAATAGAATCCTAACTTCTATGGTTTTCTCCATGGTAGCTGGAAGGACAGGAAATAGAATCCTATCTACTATGGTTTTCTCCATGGTAGTTGGAAGGACGTGAAAAAATGCTAACTACTATGGTTTTTTCCATGGTAGTTGGAAGGACACGAAATAGAATCCTAACTACTATGGTTTCTCCATGGTAGTTGGAAGGACACGAAATAATATCCTAACTTCTATGGTTTTTCCATGGTAGTTGGAAGGACACGAAATAGAATCCTAACTACTATGGTTTTCTCCATGGTAGTTGGAAGGACGTGAAAAAAATGCTAAGTACTATGGTTTTCTCCATGGTAGTTGGAAGGACGTGAAAAAATGCTAACTACTATGTTTTTCTCCATGGTAGTTGGAAGGACACAAAATACAATCCTAACTTCTATGGTTTTCTCCATGGTAGCTGGAAGGACAGGAAATAGAATCCTATCTACTATGGTTTTCTCCATGGTAGTTGGAAGGACGTGAAAAAAATGCTAACTACTATGGTTTTCTCCATGGTAGTTGGAAGGACTTGAAAAAAATGCTAAGTACTATGGTTTTCGCCATGGTAGTTGGAAGGACGTGAAAAATGCTAACTACTATGTTTTTCTCCATGGTAGTTTGAAGGACACAAAATAGAATCCAAACTTCTATGGGTTTTCCATGGTAGTTGGAAGGACACGAAATAGAATCCTAACTACTATGGTTTTCTCCATGGTAGTTGGAAGGACACGAATAGAATCCTAACTTCTATGGTTTTCTCCATGGTAGCTGGAAGGACAGGAAATAGAATCCTATCTACAATGGTTTTCTCCATGGTAGTTGGAAGGACGAAAAAAAAATGCTAACTACTATGGTTTTCTCCATGGTAGTTGGAAAGATGTGAAAAAATGCTAACTACTATGGTTTTCTCTATGGTAGTTGGACGGACTCGAAATAGAATCCTAACTTCTATGGTTTTCTCCATGGTAGCTGGAAGGACAGGAAATAGAATCCTATCAACAATGGTTTTCTGCATGGTAGTTGGAAGGACGTGAAAAAATACTATCTACTATGGTTTTCTCCATGGTAATTGGAAGGACACGAAATAGAATCCTAACTACTATGGTTTCTCCATGGTAGTTGGAAGGACACGAAATAAAATCCTAACTTCTATGGTTTTTCCATGGTAGTTGGAAGGACACGAAATAGAATCCTAACTACTATGGTTTTCTCCATGGTAGCTGGAAGGACAGGAAATAGAATCCTATCAACAATGGTTTTCTGCATGGTAGTTGGAAGGACGTGAAAAAAATGCTAACTACTATGGTTTTCTCCATGGTAGTTGGAAGGACATGAAAAAAATGTTAACTACTATGGTTTTCTCCATGGTAGTTGGAAGGACGTGAAAAAAATGCTAACTACTATGGTTTTCTCCATGGTATTTGGAAGGACGTGAAAAAATGATAGGTACTATGGTTTTCTCCATGGTAGTTGGAAGGACGTGAAAAAAATGCTAACTACTATGGTTTTCCATGGTAGTTGGAAGGACACGAAATAGAATCCTAACTACTATGGTTTTCTCCATGGTAGTTGGAAGGACACGAAATAGAATCCTAACTTCTATGGTTTTCTCCATGGTAGTTGGAAGGACACGAAATAAAATCCTAACTTCTATGGTTTTCTCCATGGTAGTTGGAAGGACACGAAATAAAATCCTAACTTCTATGGTTTTCTCCATGGTAGCTGGAAGGACACGAAATAAAATCCTAACTTCTATGGTTTTCCATGGTAGTTGGAAGGACACGAAATAGAATCCTAACTACTATGGTTTTCTCCATGGTAGTTGGAAGGACACGAAATAGAATCCTAACTTCTATGGTTTTCTCCATGGTAGTTGGAAGGACACGAAATAAAATCCTAACTTCTATGGTTTTCCATGGTAGTTGGAAGGACACGAAATAGAATCCTAACTACTATGGTTTTCTCCATGGTAGTTGGAAGGACGTGAAAAAATGCTAAGTACTATGGTTTTACCATGGTAGTTGGAAGGACGTGAAAAAATGCTAACTACTATGTTTTTCTCCATGGTTGTTGGAAGGACACAAAATAGAATCCTAACTTCTATGGTTTTCTCCATTGTAGTTGGAAGGACACGAAATAGAATCCTAACTACTATGGTTTCTCCATGGTAGTTGGAAGGACACGAAATAATATCCTAACTTCTATGGTTTTTCCATGGTAGTTGGAAGGACACGAAATAGAATCCTAACTACTATGGTTTTCTCCATGGTAGTTGGAAGGACGTGAAAAAAATGCTAAGTACTATGGTTTTCTCCATGGTAGTTGGAAGGACGTGAAAAAATGCTAACTACTATGTTTTTCTCCATGGTAGTTGGAAGGACACAAAATACAATCCTAACTTCTATGGTTTTCTCCATGGTAGCTGGAAGGACAGGAAATAGAATCCTATCTACTATGGTTTTCTCCATGGTAGTTGGAAGGACGTGAAAAAAATGCTAACTACTATGGTTTTCTCCATGGTAGTTGGAAGGACTTGAAAAAAATGCTAAGTACTATGGTTTTCGCCATGGTAGTTGGAAGGACGTGAAAAATGCTAACTACTATGTTTTTCTCCATGGTAGTTTGAAGGACACAAAATAGAATCCAAACTTCTATGGGTTTTCCATGGTAGTTGGAAGGACACGAAATAGAATCCTAACTACTATGGTTTTCTCCATGGTAGTTGGAAGGACACGAATAGAATCCTAACTTCTATGGTTTTCTCCATGGTAGCTGGAAGGACAGGAAATAGAATCCTATCTACAATGGTTTTCTCCATGGTAGTTGGAAGGACGAAAAAAAAATGCTAACTACTATGGTTTTCTCCATGGTAGTTGGAAAGATGTGAAAAAATGCTAACTACTATGGTTTTCTCTATGGTAGTTGGACGGACTCGAAATAGAATCCTAACTACTATGGTTTCTCCATGGTAGTTGGAAGGACACGAAATAAAATCCTAACTTCTATGGTTTTTCCATGGTAGTTGGAAGGACACGAAATAGAATCCTAACTACTATGGTTTTCTCCATAGTAGTAGGAAGGACGTGAAAAAATGCTAAGTACTATGGTTTTCTCCATGGTAGTTGGAAGGACGTGAAAAAAAGCTAACTACTATGGTTTTCTCCATGGTAGTTGGAAGGACACAAAATAGAATCCTAACTTCTATGGTTTTCTCCATGGTAGCTGGAAGGACAGGAAATAGAATCCTATCTACTATGGTTTTCTCCATGGTAGTTGGAAGGACGTGAAAAAATGCTAACTACTATGGTTTTTTCCATGGTAGTTGGAAGGACACGAAATAGAATCCTAACTACTATGGTTTCTCCATGGTAGTTGGAAGGACACGAAATAATATCCTAACTTCTATGGTTTTTCCATGGTAGTTGGAAGGACACGAAATAGAATCCTAACTACTATGGTTTTCTCCATGGTAGTTGGAAGGACGTGAAAAAAATGCTAAGTACTATGGTTTTCTCCATGGTAGTTGGAAGGACGTGAAAAAATGCTAACTACTATGTTTTTCTCCATGGTAGTTGGAAGGACACAAAATACAATCCTAACTTCTATGGTTTTCTCCATGGTAGCTGGAAGGACAGGAAATAGAATCCTATCTACAATGGTTTTCTCCATGGTAGTTGGAAGGACGAAAAAAAAATGCTAACTACTATGGTTTTCTCCATGGTAGTTGGAAAGATGTGAAAAAATGCTAACTACTATGGTTTTCTCTATGGTAGTTGGACGGACTCGAAATAGAATCCTAACTTCTATGGTTTTCTCCATGGTAGCTGGAAGGACAGGAAATAGAATCCTACCAACAATGGTTTTCTGCATGGTAGTTGGAAGGACGTGAAAAAATACTATCTACTATGGTTTTCTCCATGGTAATTGGAAGGACACGAAATAGAATCCTAACTACTATGGTTTCTCCATGGTAGTTGGAAGGACACGAAATAAAATCCTAACTTCTATGGTTTTTCCATGGTAGTTGGAAGGACACGAAATAGAATCCTAACTACTATGGTTTTCTCCATGGTAGCTGGAAGGACAGGAAATAGAATCCTATCAACAATGGTTTTCTGCATGGTAGTTGGAAGGACGTGAAAAAAATGCTAACTACTATGGTTTTCTCCATGGTAGTTGGAAGGACATGAAAAAAATGTTAACTACTATGGTTTTCTCCATGGTAGTTGGAAGGACGTGAAAAAAATGCTAACTACTATGGTTTTCTCCATGGTATTTGGAAGGACGTGAAAAAATGATAGGTACTATGGTTTTCTCCATGGTAGTTGGAAGGACGTGAAAAAAATGCTAACTACTATGGTTTTCCATGGTAGTTGGAAGGACACGAAATAGAATCCTAACTACTATGGTTTTCTCCATGGTAGTTGGAAGGACACGAAATAGAATCCTAACTTCTATGGTTTTCTCCATGGTAGTTGGAAGGACACGAAATAAAATCCTAACTTCTATGGTTTTCTCCATGGTAGTTGGAAGGACACGAAATAAAATCCTAACTTCTATGGTTTTCTCCATGGTAGCTGGAAGGACACGAAATAAAATCCTAACTTCTATGGTTTTCCATGGTAGTTGGAAGGACACGAAATAGAATCCTAACTACTATGGTTTTCTCCATGGTAGTTGGAAGGACACGAAATAGAATCCTAACTTCTATGGTTTTCTCCATGGTAGTTGGAAGGACACGAAATAAAATCCTAACTTCTATGGTTTTTCCATGGTAGTTGGTAGGACACGAAATAGAATCCTAACTACTATGGTTTCCTCCATGGTAGTTGGAAGTACATGAAATAGAATCCTAACTACTATGGTTTTTCCATGGTAGTTGGAAGGACACGAAATAGAATCCTAACTACTATGGTTTTTCCATGGTAGTTGGAAGGACACGAAATAGAATCCTAACTACTATGGTTTTTCCATGGTAGTTGGAAGGACACGAAATAGAATCCTAACTACTATGGTTTTTCCCTGGTAGTTGGAAGGACACGAAATAGAATCCTAACTACTATGGTTTTTCCCTGGTAGTTGGAAGGACACAAAATAGAATCTTAACTTCTATGGTTTTCTCCATGGTAGCTGGAAGGACAGGAAATACAATCCTATCTACTATGGTTTTCTCCATGGTAGTTGGAAGGACGTGAAAAAATGCTAACTACTATGATTTTCTCCATGGTAGTTGGAAGGAAACGAAATAGAATCCTAACTACTATGGTTTCTCCATGGTAGTTGGAAGGACACGAAATAAAATCCTAACTTCTATGGTTTTCCATGGTAGTTGGAAGGACACGAAATAGAATCCTAACTACTATGGTTTTCTCCATGGTAGTTGGAAGGACGTGAAAAAAATGCTAAGTACTATGGTTTTACCATGGTAGTTGGAAGGACGTGAAAAAATGCTAACTACTATGTTTTTCTCCATGGTTGTTGGAAGGACACAAAATAGAATCCTAACTTCTATGGTTTTCTCCATTGTAGTTGGAAGGACAGGAAATAGAATCCTATCTACTATGGTTTTCTCCATGTTAGTTGGAAGGACGTGAAAAAATGCTAACTACTATGTTTTTCTCCATGGTAGTTGGAAGGACACAAAATAGAATCCTAACTTCTATGGTTTTCTCCATGGTAGCTGGAAGGACAGGAAATAGAATCCTATCTACTATGGTTTTCTCCATGGTAGTTGGAAGGACGTGAAAAAATGCTAACTACTATGGTTTTCTCCATGGTAGTTGGAAGGAAACGAAATAGAATCCTAACTACTATGGTTTCTCCATGGTAGTTGGAAGGACACGAAATAAAATCCTAACTTCTATGGTTTTTCCATGGTAGTTGGAAGGACACGAAATAGAATCCTAACTACTATGGTTTTCTCCATGGTAGTTGGAAGGACGTGAAAAAAATGCTAAGTACTATGGTTTTCTCCATGGTAGTTGGAAGGACGTGAAAAAATGCTAACTGCTATGTTTTTCTCCATGGTTGTTGGAAGGACACAAAATAGAATCCTAACTTCTATGGTTTTCTCCATGGTAGCTGGAAGGACAGGAAATAGAATCCTATCTACTATGGTTTTCTCCATGGTAGTTGGAAGGACACGAAATAGAATCCTAACTACTATGGTTTTTCCATGGTAGTTGGAAGGACACGAAATAGAATCCTAACTTCTATGGTTTTCTCCATGGTAGCTGGAAGGACACCAAATAAAATCCTAACTTCTATGGTTTTTCCATGGTAGTTGGAAGGACACGAAATAGAATCCTAACTTCTATGGTTTTCTCCATGGTAGCTGGAAGGACACGAAATAAAATCCTAACTTCTATGGTTTTCCATGGTAGTTGGAAGGACACGAAATAGAATCCTAACTACTATGGTTTTCTCCATGGTAGTTGGAAGGACACGAAATAGAATCCTAACTTCTATGGTTTTCTCCATGGTAGTTGGAAGGACACGAAATAAAATCCTATCTTCTATGGTTTTCCATAGTAGTTGGTAGGACACGAAATAGAATCCTAACTACTATGGTTTTCTCCATGGTAGTTGGAAGTACATGAAATAGAATCCTAACTACTATGGTTTTTCCATGGTAGTTGGAAGGACACGAAATAGAATCCTAACTACTATGGTTTTTCCATGGTAGTTGGAAGGACACGAAATAGAATCCTAACTACTATTGTTTTTCCCTGGTAGTTGGAAGGACACGAAATAGAATCCTAACTACTATGTTTTTTCCCTGGTAGTTGGAAGGACACAAAATAGAATCCTAACTTCTATGGTTTTCTCCATGGTAGCTGGAAGGACAGGAAATACAATCCTATCTACTATGGTTTTCTCCATGGTAGTTGGAAGGACGTGAAAAAATGCTAACTACTATGATTTTCTCCATGGTAGTTGGAAGGAAACGAAATAGAATCCTAACTACTATGGTTTCTCCATTGTAGTTGGAAGGACACGAAATAAAATCCTAACTTCTATGGTTTTTCCATGGTAGTTGGAAGGACACGAAATAGAATCCTAACTACTATGGTTTTCTTCATGGTAGTTGGAAGGACGTGAAAAAAATGCTAAGTACTATGGTTTTACCATGGTAGTTGGAAGGACGTGAAAAAATGCTAACTACTATGTTTTTCTCCATGGTTGTTGGAAGGACACAAAATAGAATCCTAACTTCTATGGTTTTCTCCATTGTAGTTGGAAGGACAGGAAATAGAATCCTATCTACTATGGTTTTCTCCATGTTAGTTGGAAGGACGTGAAAAAATGCTAACTACTATGTTTTTCTCCATGGTAGTTGGAAGGACACAAAATAGAATCCTAACTTCTATGGTTTTCTCCATGGTAGCTGGAAGGACAGGAAATAGAATCCTATCTACTATGGTTTTCTCCATGGTAGTTGGAAGGACGTGAAAAAAATGCTAACTACTATGGTTTTCTCCATGGTAGTTGGAAGGACGTGAAAAAATGCTAACTACTATGTTTTTCTCCATGGTTGTTGGAAGGACACAAAATAGAATCCTAACTTCTATGGTTTTCTCCATGGTAGCTGGAAGGACAGGAAATAGAATCCTATCTACTATGGTTTTCTCCATGGTAATTGGAAGGACGTGAAAAAATGCTAACTACTATGGTTTTCTCCATGGTAATTGGAAGGACGTGAAAAAATGCTAACTACTATGGTTTTCTCCATGGTAATTGGAAGGACACGAAATAGAATCCTAACTACTATGGTTTCTCCATGGTAGTTGGAAGGTCACGAAATAAAATCCTAACTTCTATGGTTTTTCCATGATAGTTGGAAGGACACGAAATAGAATCCTAACTACTATGGTTTTTCCATGGTAGTTGGAAGGACACGAAATAGAATCCTAACTACTGTGGTTTTCTCCATGGTAGTTGGACGTACACGAAATAGAATCCTAACTACTATGGTTTTTCCATGGTAGTTGGAAGGACACGTAATTGAGTCCTAACTACTATGGTTTTCTCCATGGTAGCTGGAAGGACAGGAAATAGAATCCTATCTACAATGGTTTTGTCCATGGTAACTGGAAGGACGTGAAAAAATGCTAACTACTATGGTTTTCTCCATGGTAATTGGAAGGACGTGAAAAAATTCTAACTACTAGGGTTAACTCCATGGTAGTTTGAAGGGCACGAATTAGAATCCTAATTTCTATGGTTTTCTCCATGGTAGCTGGAAGGACAGGAAATAGAATCCTATCTACAATGGTTTGCTGCATGGTAGTTGGAAGGACGTGAAAAATGCTAACTACTATGGTTTTCTCCATGGTAATTGGAAGGACGTGAAAAAATGCTAACTACTATGGTTTTCTCCATGGTAATTGGAAGGACACGAAATAGAATCCTAACTACTATGGTTTCTCCATGGTAGTTGGTAGGACACGAAATAGAATCCTAACTACTATGGTTTTCTCCATGGTAGCTGGAAGGACAGGAAATAGAATCCTATCTACTATGGTTTTTCCATGGTAGTTGGAAGGACACGAAATAGAATCCTAACTACTATGGTTTTCTCCTTGGTAGTTGGAAGGACGTGAAAAAAATGCTAAGTACTATGGTTTTCTCCATGGTAGTTGGAAGGACGTGAAAAAATGCTAACTACTATGTTTTTCTCCATGGTAGTTTGAAGGACACAAAATAGAATCCTAACTTCTATGGTTTTCTCCATGGTAGCTGGAAGGACAGGAAATAGAATCCTATCTACTATGGTTTTCTCCATGGTAGTTGGAAGGATGTGAAAAAATGCTAACTACTATGTTTTTCTCCATGGTAGTTGGAAGGACACAAAATAGAATCCTAACTTCTATGGTTTTCTCCATGGTAGCTGGAAGGACAGGAAATAGAATCCTATCTACTATGGTTTTCTCCATTGATAGTCGGAAGGACGTGAAAAAATACTAACTACTATGGTTTTCTCCATGGTACTTGGAAGGACGTGGAAAAAATGCTAAGTACTATGGTTTTCTCCATGGTAGTTGGAAGGACACAAAATAGAATCCTAACTTCTATGGTTTTCTCCATGGTAGCTGGAAGGACAGGAAATAGAATCCTATCTACTATGGTTTTCTCCATGGTAGTTGGAAGGATGTGAAAAAATGCTAACTACTATGTTTTTCTCCATTGTAGTTGGAAGGACACGAAATAGAATCCTAACTACTATAGTTTTCTCCATGGTAGTTGGAAGGACACGAAATAGAATCCTAACTACTATGGTTTTTCCATGGTAGTTGGAAGGACACGAAATAGAATCCTAACTACTATGGGAAATGGAATCCTAACTACCATGGTTTTCTCCATGGTAGTTGGAAGGACGTGAAAAAAATGCTAAGTACTATGGTTTTCTCCATGGTAGTTGGAAGGACGTGAAAAAATGCTAACTACTATGGTTTTCTCCATGGTAGTTGGAAGGACACGAAATAGAATCCTAACTACTATGGTTTCTCCATGGTAGTTGGAAGGAAACGAAATAAAATCCTAACTTCTATGGTTTTTCCATGGTAGTTGGAAGGACACGAAATAGAATCCTAACTACTATGGTTTTCTCCATAGTAGTAGGAAGGACGTGAAAAAATGCTAAGTACTATGGTTTTCTCCATGGTAGTTGGAAGGATGTGAAAAAATGCTAACTACTATGTTTTTCTCCATGGTAGTTGGAAGGACACAAAATAGAATCCTAACTTCTATGGTTTTCTCCATGGTAGCTGGAAGGACAGGAAATAGAATCCTATCTACTATGGTTTTCTCCATTGATAGTTGGAAGGACGTGAAAAAATGCTAACTACTATGGTTTTCTCCATGGTACTTGGAAGGACGTGGAAAAAATGCTAAGTACTATGGTTTTCTCCATGGTAGTTGGAAGGACACGAAATAGAATCCTAACTACTATGGTTTTCTCCATGGTAGTTGGAAGGACACGAAATAGAATCCTAACTACTATGGTTTTTCCATGGTAGTTGGAAGGACACGAAATAGAATCCTAACTACTATGGGAAATGGAATCCTAACTACTATGGTTTTCTCCATGGTAGTTGGAAGGACGTGAAAAAAATGCTAAGTACTATGGTTTTCTCCATGGTAGTTGGAAGTACGTGAAAAAATGCTAACTACTATGGTTTTCTCCATGGTAGTTGGAAGGACACGAAATAGAATCCTAACTACTATGGTTTCTCCATGGTAGTTGGAAGGACACGAAATAAAATCCTAACTTCTATGGTTTTTCCATGGTAGTTGGAAGGACACGAAATAGAATCCTAACTACTATGGTTTTCTCCATAGTAGTAGGAAGGACGTGAAAAAATGCTAAGTACTATGGTTTTCTCCATGGTAGTTGGAAGGACGTGAAAAAATGCTAACTACTATGGTTTTCTCCATGGTAGTTGGAAGGACACAAAATAGAATCCTAACTTCTATGGTTTTCTCCATGGTAGCTGGAAGGACAGGAAATAGAATCCTATCTACTATGGTTTTCTCCATGGTAGTTGGAAGGACGTGAAAAAATGCTAACTACTATGGTTTTTTCCATGGTAGTTGGAAGGACACGAAATAGAATCCTAACTACTATGGTTTCTCCATGGTAGTTGGAAGGACACGAAATAATATCCTAACTTCTATGGTTTTTCCATGGTAGTTGGAAGGACACGAAATAGAATCCTAACTACTATGGTTTTCTCCATGGTAGTTGGAAGGACGTGAAAAAAATGCTAAGTACTATGGTTTTCTCCATGGTAGTTGGAAGGACGTGAAAAAATGCTAACTACTATGTTTTTCTCCATGGTTGTTGGAAGGACACAAAATACAATGGTAGTTGGAAGGACGTGAAAAAATGCTAACTACTATGTTTTTCTCCATGGTAGTTTGAAGGACACAAAATAGAATCCTAAACTTCTATGGTTTTCTCCATGGTAGCTGGAAGGACAGGAAATAGAATCCTATCTACTATGGTTTTCTCCATGGTAGTTGGAAGGATGTGAAAAAATGCTAACTACTATGGTTTTCTCCATGGTAGCTGGAAGGACAGGAAATAGAATCCTATCTACTATGGTTTTCTCCATGGTAGTTGGAAGGACGTGAAAAAATGCTAACTACTATGGTTTTCTCCATGGTAGTTGGAAGGAAACGAAATAGAATCCTAACTACTATGGTTTCTCCATGGTAGTTGGAAGGACACGAAATAAAATCCTAACTTCTATGGTTTTTCCATGGTAGTTGGAAGGACACGAAATAGAATCCTAACTACTATGGTTTTCTCCATGGTAGTTGGAAGGACTTGAAAAAAATGCTAAGTACTATGGTTTTCTCCATGGTAGTTGGAAGGACGTGAAAAAATGCTAACTGCTATGTTTTTCTCCATGGTTGTTGGAAGGACACAAAATAGAATCCTAACTTCTATGGTTTTCTCCATGGTAGCTGGAAGGACAGGAAATAGAATCCTATCTACTATGGTTTTCTCCATGGTAGTTGGAAGGACACGAAATAGAATCCTAACTACTATGGTTTTTCCATGGTAGTTGGAAGGACACGAAATAGAATCCTAACTTCTATGGTTTTCTCCATGGTAGCTGGAAGGACACCAAATAAAATCCTAACTTCTATGGTTTTTCCATGGTAGTTGGAAGGACACGAAATAGAATCCTAACTTCTATGGTTTTCTCCATGGTAGCTGGAAGGACACGAAATAAAATCCTAACTTCTATGGTTTTCCATGGTAGTTGGAAGGACACGAAATAGAATCCTAACTACTATGGTTTTCTCCATGGTAGTTGGAAGGACACGAAATAGAATCCTAACTTCTATGGTTTTCTCCATGGTAGTTGGAAGGACACGAAATAAAATCCTATCTTCTATGGTTTTCCATAGTAGTTGGTAGGACACGAAATAGAATCCTAACTACTATGGTTTTCTCCATGGTAGTTGGAAGTACATGAAATAGAATCCTAACTACTATGGTTTTTCCATGGTAGTTGGAAGGACACGAAATAGAATCCTAACTACTATGGTTTTTCCATGGTAGTTGGAAGGACACGAAATAGAATCCTAACTACTATGGTTTTTCCCTGGTAGTTGGAAGGACACGAAATAGAATCCTAACTACTATGGTTTTTCCCTGGTAGTTGGAAGGACACAAAATAGAATCCTAACTTCTATGGTTTTCTCCATGGTAGCTGGAAGGACAGGAAATACAATCCTATCTACTATGGTTTTCTCCATGGTAGTTGGAAGGACGTGAAAAAATGCTAACTACTATGATTTTCTCCATGGTAGTTGGAAGGAAACGAAATAGAATCCTAACTACTATGGTTTCTCCATGGTAGTTGGAAGGACACGAAATAAAATCCTAACTTCTATGGTTTTTCCATGGTAGTTGGAAGGACACGAAATAGAATCCTAACTACTATGGTTTTCTTCATGGTAGTTGGAAGGACGTGAAAAAAATGCTAAGTACTATGGTTTTACCATGGTAGTTGGAAGGACGTGAAAAAATGCTAACTACTATGTTTTTCTCCATGGTTGTTGGAAGGACACAAAATAGAATCCTAACTTCTATGGTTTTCTCCATTGTAGTTGGAAGGACAGGAAATAGAATCCTATCTACTATGGTTTTCTCCATGTTAGTTGGAAGGACGTGAAAAAATGCTAACTACTATGTTTTTCTCCATGGTAGTTGGAAGGACACAAAATAGAATCCTAACTTCTATGGTTTTCTCCATGGTAGCTGGAAGGACAGGAAATAGAATCCTATCTACTATGGTTTTCTCCATGGTAGTTGGAAGGACGTGAAAAAATGCTAACTACTATGGTTTTCTCCATGGTAGTTGGAAGGACGTGAAAAAATGCTAACTACTATGTTTTTCTCCATGGTTGTTGGAAGGACACAAAATAGAATCCTAACTTCTATGGTTTTCTCCATGGTAGCTGGAAGGACAGGAAATAGAATCCTATCTACTATGGTTTTCTCCATGGTAATTGGAAGGACGTGAAAAAATGCTAACTACTATGGTTTTCTCCATGGTAATTGGAAGGACGTGAAAAAATGCTAACTACTATGGTTTTCTCCATGGTAATTGGAAGGACACGAAATAGAATCCTAACTACTATGGTTTCTCCATGGTAGTTGGAAGGTCACGAAATAAAATCCTAACTTCTATGGTTTTTCCATGATAGTTGGAAGGACACGAAATAGAATCCTAACTACTATGGTTTTTCCATGGTAGTTGGAAGGACACGAAATAGAATCCTAACTACTGTGGTTTTCTCCATGGTAGTTGGACGTACACGAAATAGAATCCTAACTACTATGGTTTTTCCATGGTAGTTGGAAGGACACGTAATTGAGTCCTAACTACTATGGTTTTCTCCATGGTAGCTGGAAGGACAGGAAATAGAATCCTATCTACAATGGTTTTGTCCATGGTAACTGGAAGGACGTGAAAAAATGCTAACTACTATGGTTTTCTCCATGGTAATTGGAAGGACGTGAAAAAATTCTAACTACTAGGGTTAACTCCATGGTAGTTTGAAGGGCACGAATTAGAATCCTAATTTCTATGGTTTTCTCCATGGTAGCTGGAAGGACAGGAAATAGAATCCTATCTACAATGGTTTGCTGCATGGTAGTTGGAAGGACGTGAAAAATGCTAACTACTATGGTTTTCTCCATGGTAATTGGAAGGACGTGAAAAAATGCTAACTACTATGGTTTTCTCCATGGTAATTGGAAGGACACGAAATAGAATCCTAACTACTATGGTTTCTCCATGGTAGTTGGTAGGACACGAAATAGAATCCTAACTACTATGGTTTTCTCCATGGTAGCTGGAAGGACAGGAAATAGAATCCTATCTACTATGGTTTTTCCATGGTAGTTGGAAGGACACGAAATAGAATCCTAACTACTATGGTTTTCTCCTTGGTAGTTGGAAGGACGTGAAAAAAATGCTAAGTACTATGGTTTTCTCCATGGTAGTTGGAAGGACGTGAAAAAATGCTAACTACTATGTTTTTCTCCATGGTAGTTTGAAGGACACAAAATAGAATCCTAACTTCTATGGTTTTCTCCATGGTAGCTGGAAGGACAGGAAATAGAATCCTATCTACTATGGTTTTCTCCATGGTAGTTGGAAGGATGTGAAAAAATGCTAACTACTATGTTTTTCTCCATGGTAGTTGGAAGGACACAAAATAGAATCCTAACTTCTATGGTTTTCTCCATGGTAGCTGGAAGGACAGGAAATAGAATCCTATCTACTATGGTTTTCTCCATTGATAGTCGGAAGGACGTGAAAAAATGCTAACTACTATGGTTTTCTCCATGGTACTTGGAAGGACGTGGAAAAAATGCTAAGTACTATGGTTTTCTCCATGGTAGTTGGAAGGACACAAAATAGAATCCTAACTTCTATGGTTTTCTCCATGGTAGCTGGAAGGACAGGAAATAGAATCCTATCTACTATGGTTTTCTCCATGGTAGTTGGAAGGATGTGAAAAAATGCTAACTACTATGTTTTTCTCCATTGTAGTTGGAAGGACACGAAATAGAATCCTAACTACTATAGTTTTCTCCATGGTAGTTGGAAGGACACGAAATAGAATCCTAACTACTATGGTTTTTCCATGGTAGTTGGAAGGACACGAAATAGAATCCTAACTACTATGGGAAATGGAATCCTAACTACCATGGTTTTCTCCATGGTAGTTGGAAGGACGTGAAAAAAATGCTAAGTACTATGGTTTTCTCCATGGTAGTTGGAAGGACGTGAAAAAATGCTAACTACTATGGTTTTCTCCATGGTAGTTGGAAGGACACGAAATAGAATCCTAACTACTATGGTTTCTCCATGGTAGTTGGAAGGACACGAAATAAAATCCTAACTTCTATGGTTTTTCCATGGTAGTTGGAAGGACACGAAATAGAATCCTAACTACTATGGTTTTCTCCATAGTAGTAGGAAGGACGTGAAAAAATGCTAAGTACTATGGTTTTCTCCATGGTAGTTGGAAGGATGTGAAAAAATGCTAACTACTATGTTTTTCTCCATGGTAGTTGGAAGGACACAAAATAGAATCCTAACTTCTATGGTTTTCTCCATGGTAGCTGGAAGGACAGGAAATAGAATCCTATCTACTATGGTTTTCTCCATTGATAGTTGGAAGGACGTGAAAAAATGCTAACTACTATGGTTTTCTCCATGGTACTTGGAAGGACGTGGAAAAAATGCTAAGTACTATGGTTTTCTCCATGGTAGTTGGAAGGACACGAAATAGAATCCTAACTACTATGGTTTTCTCCATGGTAGTTGGAAGGACACGAAATAGAATCCTAACTACTATGGTTTTTCCATGGTAGTTGGAAGGACACGAAATAGAATCCTAACTACTATGGGAAATGGAATCCTAACTACTATGGTTTTCTCCATGGTAGTTGGAAGGACGTGAAAAAAATGCTAAGTACTATGGTTTTCTCCATGGTAGTTGGAAGTACGTGAAAAAATGCTAACTACTATGGTTTTCTCCATGGTAGTTGGAAGGACACGAAATAGAATCCTAACTACTATGGTTTCTCCATGGTAGTTGGAAGGACACGAAATAAAATCCTAACTTCTATGGTTTTTCCATGGTAGTTGGAAGGACACGAAATAGAATCCTAACTACTATGGTTTTCTCCATAGTAGTAGGAAGGACGTGAAAAAATGCTAAGTACTATGGTTTTCTCCATGGTAGTTGGAAGGACGTGAAAAAATGCTAACTACTATGGTTTTCTCCATGGTAGTTGGAAGGACACAAAATAGAATCCTAACTTCTATGGTTTTCTCCATGGTAGCTGGAAGGACAGGAAATAGAATCCTATCTACTATGGTTTTCTCCATGGTAGTTGGAAGGACGTGAAAAAATGCTAACTACTATGGTTTTTTCCATGGTAGTTGGAAGGACACGAAATAGAATCCTAACTACTATGGTTTCTCCATGGTAGTTGGAAGGACACGAAATAATATCCTAACTTCTATGGTTTTTCCATGGTAGTTGGAAGGACACGAAATAGAATCCTAACTACTATGGTTTTCTCCATGGTAGTTGGAAGGACGTGAAAAAAATGCTAAGTACTATGGTTTTCTCCATGGTAGTTGGAAGGACGTGAAAAAATGCTAACTACTATGTTTTTCTCCATGGTTGTTGGAAGGACACAAAATAGAATCCTAACTTCTATGGTTTTCTCCATGGTAGCTGGAAGGACAGGAAATAGAATCCTATCTACTATGGTTTTCTCCATTAGAGTTGGAAGGACGTGAAAAAATGCTAACTACTATGGTTTTCTCCATGGTAGTTGGAAGGACGTGAAAAAATGCTAACTACTATGTTTTTCTCCATGGTTGTTGGAAGGACACAAAATAGAATCCTAACTTCTATGGTTTTCTCCATGGTAGCTGGAAGGACAGGAAATAGAATCCTATCTACTATGGTTTTCTCCATGGTAATTGGAAGGACGTGAAAAAAATTCTAACTACTATGGTTTTCTCCATGGTAATTGGAAGGACACGAAATAGAATCCTAACTACTATGGTTTTCTCCATTGTAGCTGGAAGGCAGGAAATAGAATCCTATCTACTATGGTTTTCTCCATGGTAGTTGGAAGGACGTGAAAAAAATGCTAACTACTATGGTTTTCTCCATGGTAGTTGGAAGGACGTGAAAAAATGCTAACTACTATGGTTTTCTCCATGGTAGTTGGAAGGACGTGAAAATATGCTAAAAACTATTGTTTTCTCCATGGGAGGTGGAAGGACACGAAATAGAATCCTAACTTCTATGGTTTTCTCCATGGTAGCTGGAAGGACAGGAAATAGAATCCTATCTACAATGGTTTTTTCCATGGTAGTTGGAAGGACGTGAAAAAATGCTAACTACTATGTTTTTCTAAATGGTAGTTGGAAGGACACGAAATAAAATCCTAACTTCTATGGTTTTTCCATGGTAGCTGGAAGGACAGGAAATAGAATCCTATCTACTATGGTTTTCTCCATGGTAGTTGGAAGGATGTGAAAAAATGCTAACTACTATGTTTTTCTCCATGGTAGTTGGAAGGACACAAAATAGAATATTAACTACTATGGTTTTTCCATGGTAGTTGGAAGGACACGAAATAGAATCCTAACTTCTATTGTTTTCTCCATGGTAGCTGGAAGGACAGGAAATAGAATCCTATCTACTATGGTTTTCTCCATGGTAGTTGGAAGGACGTGAGAAAATGCTAACTACTATGGTTTTCTCCATGGTAGTTGGAAGGACACGAAATAGAATCCTAACTACTATGGTTTCTCCATGGTAGTTGGAAGGACACGAAATAAAATCCTAACTTCTATGGTTTTTCCATGGTAGTAGGAAGGACACGAAATAGAATCCTAACTACTAAGGTTTTCTCCATGGTAGTTGGAAGGACGTGAAAAAAATGCTAAGTACTATGGTTTTCTCCATGGTAGTTGGAAGGACGTGAAAAAATGCTAACTACTATGTTTTTCTCCATGGTAGTTTGAAGGACACAAAATAGAATCCTAACTTCTATGGTTTTCTCCATGGTAGCTGGAAGGACAGGAAATAGAATCCTATCTACTAAGGTTTTCTCCATGGTAGTTGGAAGGATGTGAAAAAATGCTAACTACTATGTTTTTCTCCATGGTAGTTGGAAGGACACAAAATAGAATCCTAACTTCTATGGTTTTCTCCATGGTAGCTGGAAGGACAGGAAATAGAATCCTATCTACTATGGTTTTCTCCATTGATAGTTGGAAGGACGTGAAAAAATGCTAACTACTATGGTTTTCTCCATGGTACTTGGAAGGACGTGGAAAAAATGCTAAGTACTATGGTTTTCTCCATGGTAGTTGGAAGGACACGAAATAGAATCCTAACTACTATGGTTTTCTCCATGGTAGTTGGAAGGACACGAAATAGAATCCTAACTACTATGGTTTTTCCATGGTAGTTGGAAGGACACGAAATAGAATCCTAACTACTATGGGAAATGGAATCCTAACTACTATGGTTTTCTCCATGGTAGTTGGAAGGACGTGAAAAAAATGCTAAGTACTATGGTTTTCTCCATGGTAGTTGGAAGGACGTGAAAAAATGCTAACTACTATGGTTTTCTCCATGGTAGTTGGAAGGACACGAAATAGAATCCTAACTACTATGGTTTCTCCATGGTAGTTGGAAGGACACGAAATAAAATCCTAACTTCTATGGTTTTTCCATGGTAGTTGGAAGGACACGAAATAGAATCCTAACTACTATGGTTTTCTCCATAGTAGTAGGAAGGACGTGAAAAAATGCTAAGTACTATGGTTTTCTCCATGGTAGTTGGAAGGACGTGAAAAAATGCTAACTACTATGGTTTTCTCCATGGTAGTTGGAAGGACACAAAATAGAATCCTAACTTCTATGGTTTTCTCCATGGTAGCTGGAAGGACAGGAAATAGAATCCTATCTACTATGGTTTTCTCCATGGTAGTTGGAAGGACGTGAAAAAATGCTAACTACTATGGTTTTTTCCATGGTAGTTGGAAGGACACGAAATAGAATCCTAACTACTATGGTTTCTCCATGGTAGTTGGAAGGACACGAAATAATATCCTAACTTCTATGGTTTTTCCATGGTAGTTGGAAGGACACGAAATAGAATCCTAACTACTATGGTTTTCTCCATGGTAGTTGGAAGGACGTGAAAAAAATGCTAAGTACTATGGTTTTCTCCATGGTAGTTGGAAGGACGTGAAAAAATGCTAACTACTATGTTTTTCTCCATGGTAGTTGGAAGGACACAAAATACAGTCCTAACTTCTATGGTTTTCTCCATGGTAGCTGGAAGGACAGGAAATAGAATCCTATCTACTATGGTTTTCTCCATGGTAGTTGGAAGGACGTGAAAAAAATGCTAACTACTATGGTTTTCTCCATGGTAGTTGGAAGGACTTGAAAAAAATGCTAAGTACTATGGTTTTTGCCATGGTAGTTGGAAGGACGTGAAAAATGCTAACTACTATGTTTTTCTCCATGGTAGTTTGAAGGACACAAAATAGAATCCAAACTTCTATGGGTTTTCCATGGTAGTTGGAAGGACACGAAATAGAATCCTAACTACTATGGTTTTCTCCATGGTAGTTGGAAGGACACGAATAGAATCCTAACTTCTATGGTTTTCTCCATGGTAGCTGGAAGGACAGGAAATAGAATCCTATCTACAATGGTTTTCTCCATGGTAGTTGGAAGGACGAAAAAAAAATGCTAACTACTATGGTTTTCTCCATGGTAGTTGGAAAGATGTGAAAAAATGCTAACTACTATGGTTTTCTCTATGGTAGTTGGACGGACTCGAAATAGAATCCTAACTTCTATGGTTTTCTCCATGGTAGCTGGAAGGACAGGAAATAGAATCCTATCAACAATGGTTTTCTGCATGGTAGTTGGAAGGACGTGAAAAAATACTAACTACTATGGTTTTCTCCATGGTAATTGGAAGGACACGAAATAGAATCCTAACTACTATGGTTTCTCCATGGTAGTTGGAAGGACACGAAATAAAATCCTAACTTCTATGGTTTTTCCATGGTAGTTGGAAGGACACGAAATAGAATCCTAACTACTATGGTTTTCTCCATGGTAGCTGGAAGGACAGGAAATAGAATCCTATCAACAATGGTTTTCTGCATGGTAGTTGGAAGGACGTGAAAAAAATGCTAACTACTATGGTTTTCTCCATGGTAGTTGGAAGGACATGAAAAAAATGTTAACTACTATGGTTTTCTCCATGGTAGTTGGAAGGACGTGAAAAAAATGCTAACTACTATGGTTTTCTCCATGGTATTTGGAAGGACGTGAAAAAATGCTAACTACTATGGTCTTCTCCATGGTAATTGGAAGGACGTGAAAAAATGATAGGTACTATGGTTTTCTCCATGGTAGTTGGAAGGACGTGAAAAAAATGCTAACTACTATGGTTTTCCATGGTAGTTGGAAGGACACGAAATAGAATCCTAACTACTATGGTTTTCTCCATGGTAGTTGGAAGGACACGAAATAGAATCCTAACTTCTATGGTTTTCTCCATGGTAGTTGGAAGGACACGAAATAAAATCCTAACTTCTATGGTTTTCTCCATGGTAGCTGGAACGACACGAAATAAAATCCTAACTTCTATGGTTTTCCATGGTAGTTGGAAGGACACGAAATAAAATCCTAACTTCTATGGTTTTCTCCATGGTAGTTGGTAGGACACGAAATAGAATCCTAACTTCTATGGTTTTCTCCATGGTAGTTGGAAGGACACGAAATAAAATCCTAACTTCTATGGTTTTTCCATGGTAGTTGGTAGGACACGAAATAGAATCCTAACTACTATGGTTTTCTCCATGGTAGTTGGAAGTACATGAAATAGAATCCTAACTACTATGGTTTTTCCATGGTAGTTGGAAGGACACGAAATAGAATCCTAACTACTATGGTTTTTCCATGGTAGTTGGAAGGACACGAAATAGAATCCTAACTACTATGGTTTTTCCCTGGTAGTTGGAAGGACACGAAATAGAATCCTAACTACTATGGTTTTTCCCTGGTAGTTGGAAGGACACAAAATAGAATCCTAACTTCTATGGTTTTCTCCATGGTAGCTGGAAGGACAGGAAATACAATCCTATCTACTATGGTTTTCTCCATGGTAGTTGGAAGGACGTGAAAAAATGCTAACTACTATGATTTTCTCCATGGTAGTTGGAAGGAAACGAAATAGAATCCTAACTACTATGGTTTCTCCATGGTAGTTGGAAGGACACGAAATAAAATCCTAACTTCTATGGTTTTCCATGGTAGTTGGAAGGACACGAAATAGAATCCTAACTACTATGGTTTTCTCCATGGTAGTTGGAAGGACGTGAAAAAAATGCTAAGTACTATGGTTTTACCATGGTAGTTGGAAGGACGTGAAAAAATGCTAACTACTATGTTTTTCTCCATGGTTGTTGGAAGGACACAAAATAGAATCCTAACTTCTATGGTTTTCTCCATTGTAGTTGGAAGGACAGGAAATAGAATCCTATCTACTATGGTTTTCTCCATGTTAGTTGGAAGGACGTGAAAAAATGCTAACTACTATGTTTTTCTCCATGGTAGTTGGAAGGACACAAAATAGAATCCTAACTTCTATGGTTTTCTCCATGGTAGCTGGAAGGACAGGAAATAGAATCCTATCTACTATGGTTTTCTCCATGGTAGTTGGAAGGACACGAAATAGAATCCTAACTTCTATGGTTTTCTCCATGGTAGTTGGAAGGACACGAAATAAAATCCTATCTTCTATGGTTTTCCATAGTAGTTGGTAGGACACGAAATAGAATCCTAACTACTATGGTTTTCTCCATGGTAGTTGGAAGTACATGAAATAGAATCCTAACTACTATGGTTTTTCCATGGTAGTTGGAAGGACACGAAATAGAATCCTAACTACTATGGTTTTTCCATGGTAGTTGGAAGGACACGAAATAGAATCCTAACTACTATGGTTTTTCCCTGGTAGTTGGAAGGACACGAAATAGAATCCTAACTACTATGGTTTTTCCCTGGTAGTTGGAAGGACACAAAATAGAATCCTAACTTCTATGGTTTTCTCCATGGTAGCTGGAAGGACAGGAAATACAATCCTATCTACTATGGTTTTCTCCATGGTAGTTGGAAGGACGTGAAAAAATGCTAACTACTATGATTTTCTCCATGGTAGTTGGAAGGAAACGAAATAGAATCCTAACTACTATGGTTTCTCCATGGTAGTTGGAAGGACACGAAATAAAATCCTAACTTCTATGGTTTTTCCATGGTAGTTGGAAGGACACGAAATAGAATCCTAACTACTATGGTTTTCTCCATGGTAGTTGGAAGGACGTGAAAAAAATGCTAAGTACTATGGTTTTACCATGGTAGTTGGAAGGACGTGAAAAAATGCTAACTACTATGTTTTTCTCCATGGTTGTTGGAAGGACACAAAATAGAATCCTAACTTCTATGGTTTTCTCCATTGTAGTTGGAAGGACAGGAAATAGAATCCTATCTACTATGGTTTTCTCCATGTTAGTTGGAAGGACGTGAAAAAATGCTAACTACTATGTTTTTCTCCATGGTAGTTGGAAGGACACAAAATAGAATCCAAACTTCTATGGTTTTTTCCATGGTAGGTGGAAGGACAGGAAATAGAATCCTATCTACTATGGTTTTCTCCATGGTAGTTGGAAGGACGTGAAAAAATGCTAACTACTATGGTTTTCTCCATGGTAGTTGGAAGGAAACGAAATAGAATCCTAACTACTATGGTTTCTCCATGGTAGTTGGAAGGACACGAAATAAAATCCTAACTTCTATGGTTTTTCCATGGTAGTTGGAAGGACACGAAATAGAATCCTAACTACTATGGTTTTCTCCATGGTAGTTGGAAGGACGTGAAAAAAATGCTAAGTACTATGGTTTTCTCCATGGTAGTTGGAAGGACGTGAAAAAATGCTAACTGCTATGTTTTTCTCCATGGTTGTTGGAAGGACACAAAATAAAATCCTAACTTCTATGGTTTTTCCATGGTAGTTGGAAGGACACGAAATAGAATCCTAACTACTATGGTTTTCTCCATGGTAGTTGGAAGGACGTCAAAAAATGCTAAGTACTATGGTTTTCTCCATGGTAGTTGGAAGGACGTGAAAAAATGCTAACTACTATGTTTTTTCCATGGTTGTTGGAAGGACACAAAATAGAATCCTAACTTCTATGGTTTTCTCCATGGTAGCTGGAAGGACAGGAAATAGAATCCTAACTACTATGGTTTTTCCCTGGTAGTTGGAAGGACACAAAATAGAATCCTAACTTCTATGGTTTTCTCCATGGTAGCTGGAAGGACAAGAAATACAATCCTATCTACTATGGTTTTCTCCATGGTAGCTGGAAGGACAAGAAATACAATCCTATCTACTATGGTTTTCTCCATGGTAGTTGGAAGGACGTGAAAAAATGCTAACTACTATGATTTTCTCCATGGTAGTTGGAAGGAAACGAAATAGAATCCTAACTACTATGGTTTCTCCATGGTAGTTGGAAGGACACGAAATAAAATCCTAACTTCTATGGTTTTTCCATGGTAGTTGGAAGGACACGAAATAGAATCCTAACTACTATGGTTTTCTTCATGGTAGTTGGAAGGACGTGAAAAAAATGCTAAGTACTATGGTTTTACCATGGTAGTTGGAAGGACGTGAAAAAATGTTAACTACTATGTTTTTCTCCATGGTTGTTGGAAGGACACAAAATAGAATCCTAACTTCTATGGTTTTCTCCATTGTAGTTGGAAGGACAGGAAATAGAATCCTATCTACTATGGTTTTCTCCATGTTAGTTGGAAGGACGTGAAAAAATGCTAACTACTATGTTTTTCTCCATGGTAGTTGGAAGGACACAAAATAGAATCCTAACTTCTATGGTTTTCTCCATGGTAGCTGGAAGGACAGGAAATAGAATCCTATCTACTATGGTTTTCTCCATGGTAGTTGGAAGGACGTGAAAAAAATGCTAACTACTATGGTTTTCTCCATGGTAGTTGGAAGGACGTGAAAAAATGCTAACTACTATGTTTTTCTCCATGGTTGTTGGAAGGACACAAAATAGAATCCTAACTTCTATGGTTTTCTCCATGGTAGCTGGAAGGACAGGAAATAGAATCCTATCTACTATGGTTTTCTCCATGGTAATTGGAAGGACGTGAAAAAATGCTAATTACTATGGTTTTCTCCATGGTAATTGGAAGGACGTGAAAAAATGCTAACTACTATGGTTTTCTCCATGGTAATTGGAAGGACACGAAATAGAATCCTAACTACTATGGTTTCTCCATGGTAGTTGGAAGGTCACGAAATAAAATCCTAACTTCTATGGTTTTTCCATGATAGTTGGAAGGACACGAAATAGAATCCTAACTACTATGGTTTTTCCATGGTAGTTGGAAGGACACGAAATAGAATCCTAACTACTGTGGTTTTCTCCATGGTAGTTGGACGTACACGAAATAGAATCCTAACTACTATGGTTTTTCCATGGTAGTTGGAAGGACACGTAATTGAGTCCTAACTACTATGGTTTTCTCCATGGTAGCTGGAAGGACAGGAAATAGAATCCTATCTACAATGGTTTTGTCCATGGTAACTGGAAGGACGTGAAAAAATGCTAACTACTATGGTTTTCTCCATGGTAATTGGAAGGACGTGAAAAAATTCTAACTACTAGGGTTAACTCCATGGTAGTTTGAAGGGCACGAATTAGAATCCTAATTTCTATGGTTTTCTCCATGGTAGCTGGAAGGACAGGAAATAGAATCCTATCTACAATGGTTTGCTGCATGGTAGTTGGAAGGACGTGAAAAATGCTAACTACTATGGTTTTCTCCATGGTAATTGGAAGGACGTGAAAAAATGCTAACTACTATGGTTTTCTCCATGGTAATTGGAAGGACACGAAATAGAATCCTAACTACTATGGTTTCTCCATGGTAGTTGGTAGGACACGAAATAGAATCCTAACTACTATGGTTTTCTCCATGGTAGCTGGAAGGACAGGAAATAGAATCCTATCTACTATGGTTTTTCCATGGTAGTTGGAAGGACACGAAATAGAATCCTAACTACTATGGTTTTCTCCATGGTAGTTGGAAGGACGTGAAAAAAATGCTAAGTACTATGGTTTTTTCCATGGTAGTTGGAAGGACGTGAAAAAATGCTAACTACTATGTTTTTTCCATGGTTGTTGGAAGGACACAAAATAGAATCCTAACTTCTATGGTTTTCTCCATGGTAGCTGGAAGGACAGGAAATAGAATCCTATCTACTATGGTTTTCTCCATGGTAGTTGGAAGGACACGAAATAGAATCCTAACTTCTATGGTTTTCTCCATGGTAGTTGGAAGGACACGAAATAAAATCCTATCTTCTATGGTTTTCCATAGTAGTTGGTAGGACACGAAATAGAATCCTAACTACTATGGTTTTCTCCATGGTAGTTGGAAGTACATGAAATAGAATCCTAACTACTATGGTTTTTCCATGGTAGTTGGAAGGACACGAAATAGAATCCTAACTACTATGGTTTTTCCATGGTAGTTGGAAGGACACGAAATAGAATCCTAACTACTATGGTTTTTCCCTGGTAGTTGGAAGGACACGAAATAGAATCCTAACTACTATGGTTTTTCCCTGGTAGTTGGAAGGACACAAAATAGAATCCTAACTTCTATGGTTTTCTCCATGGTAGCTGGAAGGACAGGAAATACAATCCTATCTACTATGGTTTTCTCCATGGTAGTTGGAAGGACGTGAAAAAATGCTAACTACTATGATTTTCTCCATGGTAGTTGGAAGGAAACGAAATAGAATCCTAACTACTATGGTTTCTCCATGGTAGTTGGAAGGACACGAAATAAAATCCTAACTTCTAAGGTTTTCCATGGTAGTTGGAAGGACACGAAATAGAATCCTAACTACTATGGTTTTCTCCATGGTAGTTGGAAGGACGTGAAAAAAATGCTAAGTACTATGGTTTTACCATGGTAGTTGGAAGGACGTGAAAAAATGCTAACTACTATGTTTTTCTCCATGGTTGTTGGAAGGACACAAAATAGAATCCTAACTTCTATGGTTTTCTCCATTGTAGTTGGAAGGACAGGAAATAGAATCCTATCTACTATGGTTTTCTCCATGTTAGTTGGAAGGACGTGAAAAAATGCTAACTACTATGTTTTTCTCCATGGTAGTTGGAAGGACACAAAATAGAATCCTAACTTCTATGGTTTTCTCCATGGTAGCTGGAAGGACAGGAAATAGAATCCTATCTACTATGGTTTTCTCCATGGTAGTTGGAAGGACACGAAATAGAATCCTAACTTCTATGGTTTTCTCCATGGTAGTTGGAAGGACACGAAATAAAATCCTATCTTCTATGGTTTTCCATAGTAGTTGGTAGGACACGAAATAGAATCCTAACTACTATGGTTTTCTCCATGGTAGTTGGAAGTACATGAAATAGAATCCTAACTACTATGGTTTTTCCATGGTAGTTGGAAGGACACGAAATAGAATCCTAACTACTATGGTTTTTCCATGGTAGTTGGAAGGACACGAAATAGAATCCTAACTACTATGGTTTTTCCCTGGTAGTTGGAAGGACACGAAATAGAATCCTAACTACTATGGTTTTTCCCTGGTAGTTGGAAGGACACAAAATAGAATCCTAACTTCTATGGTTTTCTCCATGGTAGCTGGAAGGACAGGAAATACAATCCTATCTACTATGGTTTTCTCCATGGTAGTTGGAAGGACGTGAAAAAATGCTAACTACTATGATTTTCTCCATGGTAGTTGGAAGGAAACGAAATAGAATCCTAACTACTATGGTTTCTCCATGGTAGTTGGAAGGACACGAAATAAAATCCTAACTTCTATGGTTTTTCCATGGTAGTTGGAAGGACACGAAATAGAATCCTAACTACTATGGTTTTCTTCATGGTAGTTGGAAGGACGTGAAAAAAATGCTAAGTACTATGGTTTTACCATGGTAGTTGGAAGGACGTGAAAAAATGCTAACTACTATGTTTTTCTCCATGGTTGTTGGAAGGACACAAAATAGAATCCTAACTTCTATGGTTTTCTCCATTGTAGTTGGAAGGACAGGAAATAGAATCCTATCTACTATGGTTTTCTCCATGTTAGTTGGAAGGACGTGAAAAAATGCTAACTACTATGTTTTTCTCCATGGTAGTTGGAAGGACACAAAATAGAATCCTAACTTCTATGGTTTTCTCCATGGTAGCTGGAAGGACAGGAAATAGAATCCTATCTACTATGGTTTTCTCCATGGTAGTTGGAAGGACGTGAAAAAAATGCTAACTACTATGGTTTTCTCCATGGTAGTTGGAAGGACGTGAAAAAATGCTAACTACTATGTTTTTCTCCATGGTTGTTGGAAGGACACAAAATAGAATCCTAACTTCTATGGTTTTCTCCATGGTAGCTGGAAGGACAGGAAATAGAATCCTATCTACTATGGTTTTCTCCATGGTAATTGGAAGGACGTGAAAAAATGCTAACTACTATGGTTTTCTCCATGGTAATTGGAAGGACGTGAAAAAATGCTAACTACTATGGTTTTCTCCATGGTAATTGGAAGGACACGAAATAGAATCCTAACTACTATGGTTTCTCCATGGTAGTTGGAAGGTCACGAAATAAAATCCTAACTTCTATGGTTTTTCCATGATAGTTGGAAGGACACGAAATAGAATCCTAACTACTATGGTTTTTCCATGGTAGTTGGAAGGACACGAAATAGAATCCTAACTACTGTGGTTTTCTCCATGGTAGTTGGACATACACGAAATAGAATCCTAACTACTATGGTTTTTCCATGGTAGTTGGAAGGACACGTAATTGAGTCCTAACTACTATGGTTTTCTCCATGGTAGCTGGAAGGACAGGAAATAGAATCCTATCTACAATGGTTTTGTCCATGGTAACTGGAAGGACGTGAAAAAATGCTAACTACTATGGTTTCTCCATGGTAATTGGAAGGACGTGAAAAAATTCTAACTACTAGGGTTAACTCCATGGTAGTTTGAAGGGCACGAATTAGAATCCTAATTTCTATGGTTTTCTCCATGGTAGCTGGAAGGACAGGAAATAGAATCCTATCTACAATGGTTTGCTGCATGGTAGTTGGAAGGACGTGAAAAATGCTAACTACTATGGTTTTCTCCATGGTAATTGGAAGGACGTGAAAAAATGCTAACTACTATGGTTTTCTCCATGGTAATTGGAAGGACACGAAATAGAATCCTAACTACTATGGTTTCTCCATGGTAGTTGGTAGGACACGAAATAGAATCCTAACTACTATGGTTTTCTCCATGGTAGCTGGAAGGACAGGAAATAGAATCCTATCTACTATGGTTTTTCCATGGTAGTTGGAAGGACACGAAATAGAATCCTAACTACTATGGTTTTCTCCATGGTAGTTGGAAGGACGTGAAAAAATGCTAAGTACTATGGTTTTTTCCATGGTAGTTGGAAGGACGTGAAAAAATGCTAACTACTATGTTTTTTCCATGGTTGTTGGAAGGACACAAAATAGAATCCTAACTTCTATGGTTTTCTCCATGGTAGCTGGAAGGACAGGAAATAGAATCCTATCTACTATGGTTTTCTCCATGGTAGTTGGAAGGACACGAAATAGAATCCTAACTTCTATGGTTTTCTCCATGGTAGTTGGAAGGACACGAAATAAAATCCTATCTTCTATGGTTTTCCATAGTAGTTGGTAGGACACGAAATAGAATCCTAACTACTATGGTTTTCTCCATGGTAGTTGGAAGTACATGAAATAGAATCCTAACTACTATGGTTTTTCCATGGTAGTTGGAAGGACACGAAATAGAATCCTAACTACTATGGTTTTTCCATGGTAGTTGGAAGGACACGAAATAGAATCCTAACTACTATGGTTTTTCCCTGGTAGTTGGAAGGACACGAAATAGAATCCTAACTACTATGGTTTTTCCCTGGTAGTTGGAAGGACACAAAATAGAATCCTAACTTCTATGGTTTTCTCCATGGTAGCTGGAAGGACAGGAAATACAATCCTATCTACTATGGTTTTCTCCATGGTAGTTGGAAGGACGTGAAAAAATGCTAACTACTATGATTTTCTCCATGGTAGTTGGAAGGAAACGAAATAGAATCCTAACTACTATGGTTTCTCCATGGTAGTTGGAAGGACACGAAATAAAATCCTAACTTCTATGGTTTTCCATGGTAGTTGGAAGGACACGAAATAGAATCCTAACTACTATGGTTTTCTCCATGGTAGTTGGAAGGACGTGAAAAAAATGCTAAGTACTATGGTTTTACCATGGTAGTTGGAAGGACGTGAAAAAATGCTAACTACTATGTTTTTCTCCATGGTTGTTGGAAGGACACAAAATAGAATCCTAACTTCTATGGTTTTCTCCATTGTAGTTGGAAGGACAGGAAATAGAATCCTATCTACTATGGTTTTCTCCATGTTAGTTGGAAGGACGTGAAAAAATGCTAACTACTATGTTTTTCTCCATGGTAGTTGGAAGGACACAAAATAGAATCCTAACTTCTATGGTTTTCTCCATGGTAGCTGGAAGGACAGGAAATAGAATCCTATCTACTATGGTTTTCTCCATGGTAGTTGGAAGGACACGAAATAGAATCCTAACTTCTATGGTTTTCTCCATGGTAGTTGGAAGGACACGAAATAAAATCCTATCTTCTATGGTTTTCCATAGTAGTTGGTAGGACACGAAATAGAATCCTAACTACTATGGTTTTCTCCATGGTAGTTGGAAGTACATGAAATAGAATCCTAACTACTATGGTTTTTCCATGGTAGTTGGAAGGACACGAAATAGAATCCTAACTACTATGGTTTTTCCATGGTAGTTGGAAGGACACGAAATAGAATCCTAACTACTATGGTTTTTCCCTGGTAGTTGGAAGGACACGAAATAGAATCCTAACTACTATGGTTTTTCCCTGGTAGTTGGAAGGACACAAAATAGAATCCTAACTTCTATGGTTTTCTCCATGGTAGCTGGAAGGACAGGAAATACAATCCTATCTACTATGGTTTTCTCCATGGTAGTTGGAAGGACGTGAAAAAATGCTAACTACTATGATTTTCTCCATGGTAGTTGGAAGGAAACGAAATAGAATCCTAACTACTATGGTTTCTCCATGGTAGTTGGAAGGACACGAAATAAAATCCTAACTTCTATGGTTTTTCCATGGTAGTTGGAAGGACACGAAATAGAATCCTAACTACTATGGTTTTCTCCATGGTAGTTGGAAGGACGTGAAAAAAATGCTAAGTACTATGGTTTTACCATGGTAGTTGGAAGGACGTGAAAAAATGCTAACTACTATGTTTTTCTCCATGGTTGTTGGAAGGACACAAAATAGAATCCTAACTTCTATGGTTTTCTCCATTGTAGTTGGAAGGACAGGAAATAGAATCCTATCTACTATGGTTTTCTCCATGTTAGTTGGAAGGACGTGAAAAAATGCTAACTACTATGTTTTTCTCCATGGTAGTTGGAAGGACACAAAATAGAATCCAAACTTCTATGGTTTTTTCCATGGTAGGTGGAAGGACAGGAAATAGAATCCTATCTACTATGGTTTTCTCCATGGTAGTTGGAAGGACGTGAAAAAATGCTAACTACTATGGTTTTCTCCATGGTAGTTGGAAGGAAACGAAATAGAATCCTAACTACTATGGTTTCTCCATGGTAGTTGGAAGGACACGAAATAAAATCCTAACTTCTATGGTTTTTCCATGGTAGTTGGAAGGACACGAAATAGAATCCTAACTACTATGGTTTTCTCCATGGTAGTTGGAAGGACGTGAAAAAAATGCTAAGTACTATGGTTTTCTCCATGGTAGTTGGAAGGACGTGAAAAAATGCTAACTGCTATGTTTTTCTCCATGGTTGTTGGAAGGACACAAAATAAAATCCTAACTTCTATGGTTTTTCCATGGTAGTTGGAAGGACACGAAATAGAATCCTAACTACTATGGTTTTCTCCATGGTAGTTGGAAGGACGTCAAAAAATGCTAAGTACTATGGTTTTCTCCATGGTAGTTGGAAGGACGTGAAAAAATGCTAACTACTATGTTTTTTCCATGGTTGTTGGAAGGACACAAAATAGAATCCTAACTTCTATGGTTTTCTCCATGGTAGCTGGAAGGACAGGAAATAGAATCCTAACTACTATGGTTTTTCCCTGGTAGTTGGAAGGACACAAAATAGAATCCTAACTTCTATGGTTTTCTCCATGGTAGCTGGAAGGACAAGAAATACAATCCTATCTACTATGGTTTTCTCCATGGTAGCTGGAAGGACAAGAAATACAATCCTATCTACTATGGTTTTCTCCATGGTAGTTGGAAGGACGTGAAAAAATGCTAACTACTATGATTTTCTCCATGGTAGTTGGAAGGAAACGAAATAGAATCCTAACTACTATGGTTTCTCCATGGTAGTTGGAAGGACACGAAATAAAATTGTAACTTCTATGGTTTTTCCATGGTAGTTGGAAGGACACGAAATAGAATCCTAACTACTATGGTTTTCTTCATGGTAGTTGGAAGGACGTGAAAAAAATGCTAAGTACTATGGTTTTACCATGGTAGTTGGAAGGACGTGAAAAAATGCTAACTACTATGTTTTTCTCCATGGTTGTTGGAAGGACACAAAATAGAATCCTAACTTCTATGGTTTTCTCCATTGTAGTTGGAAGGGCAGGAAATAGAATCCTATCTACTATGGTTTTCTCCATGTTAGTTGGAAGGACGTGAAAAAATGCTAACTACTATGTTTTTCTCCATGGTAGTTGGAAGGACACAAAATAGAATCCTAAATTCTATGGTTTTCTCCATGGTAGCTGGAAGGACAGGAAATAGAATCCTATCTACTATGGTTTTCTCCATGGTAGTTGGAAGGACGTGAAAAAATGCTAACTACTATGGTTTTCTCCATGGTAGTTGGAAGGACGTGAAAAAATGCTAACTACTATGTTTTTCTCCATGGTTGTTGGAAGGACACAAAATAGAATCCTAACTTCTATGGTTTTCTCCATGGTAGCTGGAAGGACAGGAAATAGAATCCTATCTACTATGGTTTTCTCCATGGTAATTGGAAGGACGTGAAAAAATGCTAACTACTATGGTTTTCTCCATGGTAATTGGAAGGACGTGAAAAAATGCTAACTACTATGGTTTTCTCCATGGTAATTGGAAGGACACGAAATAGAATCCTAACTACTATGGTTTCTCCATGGTAGTTGGAAGGTCACGAAATAAAATCCTAACTTCTATGGTTTTTCCATGATAGTTGGAAGGACACGAAATAGAATCCTAACTACTATGGTTTTTCCATGGTAGTTGGAAGGACACGAAATAGAATCCTAACTACTGTGGTTTTCTCCATGGTAGTTGGACGTACACGAAATAGAATCCTAACTACTATGGTTTTTCCATGGTAGTTGGAAGGACACGTAATTGAGTCCTAACTACTATGGTTTTCTCCATGGTAGCTGGAAGGACAGGAAATAGAATCCTATCTACAATGGTTTTGTCCATGGTAACTGGAAGGACGTGAAAAAATGCTAACTACTATGGTTTTCTCCATGGTAATTGGAAGGACGTGAAAAAATTCTAACTACTAGGGTTAACTCCATGGTAGTTTGAAGGGCACGAATTAGAATCCTAATTTCTATGGTTTTCTCCATGGTAGCTGGAAGGACAGGAAATAGAATCCTATCTACAATGGTTTGCTGCATGGTAGTTGGAAGGACGTGAAAAATGCTAACTACTATGGTTTTCTCCATGGTAATTGGAAGGACGTGAAAAAATGCTAACTACTATGGTTTTCTCCATGGTAATTGGAAGGACACGAAATAGAATCCTAACTACTATGGTTTCTCCATGGTAGTTGGTAGGACACGAAATAGAATCCTAACTACTATGGTTTTCTCCATGGTAGCTGGAAGGACAGGAAATAGAATCCTATCTACTATGGTTTTTCCATGGTAGTTGGAAGGACACGAAATAGAATCCTAACTACTATGGTTTTCTCCATGGTAGTTGGAAGGACGTGAAAAAAATGCTAAGTACTATGGTTTTTTCCATGGTAGTTGGAAGGACGTGAAAAAATGCTAACTACTATGTTTTTTCCATGGTTGTTGGAAGGACACAAAATAGAATCCTAACTTCTATGGTTTTCTCCATGGTAGCTGGAAGGACAGGAAATAGAATCCTAACTTCTATGGTTTTCTCCATGGTAGTTGGAAGGACACGAAATAAAATCCTAACTTCTATGGTTTTTCCATGGTAGTTGGTAGGACACGAAATAGAATCCTAACTACTATGGTTTTCTCCATGGTAGTTGGAAGTACATGAAATAGAATCCTAACTACTATGGTTTTTCCATGGTAGTTGGAAGAACACGAAATAGAATCCTAACTACTATGGTTTTTCCATGGTAGTTGGAAGGACACGAAATAGAATCCTAACTACTATGGTTTTTCCCTGGTAGTTGGAAGGACACGAAATATAATCCTAACTACTATGGTTTTTCCCTGGTAGTTGGAAGGACACAAAATAGAATCCTAACTTCTATGGTTTTCTCCATGGTAGCTGGAAGGACAGGAAATGCAATCCTATCTACTATGGTTTTCTCCATGGTAGTTGGAAGGACGTGAAAAAATGCTAACTACTATGATTTTCTCCATGGTAGTTGGAAGGAAACGAAATAGAATCCTAACTACTATGGTTTCTCCATGGTAGTTGGAAGGACACGAAATAAAATCTTAACTTCTATGGTTTTTCCATGGTAGTTGGAAGGACACGAAATAGAATCCTAACTACTATGGTTTTCTCCATGGTAGTTGGAAGGACGTGAAAAAAATGCTAAGTACTATGGTTTTACCATGGTAGTTGGAAGGACGTGAAAAAATGCTAACTACTATGTTTTTCTCCATGGTTGTTGGAAGGACACAAAATAGAATCCTAACTTCTATGGTTTTCTCCATTGTAGTTGGAAGGACAGGAAATAGAATCCTATCTACTATGGTTTTCTCCATGTTAGTTGGAAGGACGTGAAAAAATGCTAACTACTATGTTTTTCTCCATGGTAGTTGGAAGGACACAAAATAGAATCCTAACTTCTATGGTTTTCTCCATGGTAGCTGGAAGGACAGGAAATAGAATCCTATCTACTATGGTTTTCTCCATGGTAGTTGGAAGGACGTGAAAAAATGCTAACTACTATGGTTTTCTCCATGGTAGTTGGAAGGACGTGAAAAAATGCTAACTACTATGTTTTTCTCCATGGTTGTTGGAAGGACACAAAATAGAATCCTAACTTCTATGGTTTTCTCCATGGTAGCTGGAAGGACAGGAAATAGAATCCTATCTACTATGGTTTTCTCCATGGTAATTGGAAGGACGTGAAAAAAATTCTAACTACTATGGTTTTCTCCATGGTAATTGGAAGGACACGAAATAGAATCCTAACTACTATAGTTTTCTCCATTGTAGCTGGAAGGCAGGAAATAGAATCCTATCTACTATGGTTTTCTCCATGGTAGTTGGAAGGACGTGAAAAAAATGCTAACTACTATGGTTTTCTCCATGGTAGCTGGAAGGACAGGAAATAGAATCCTATCTACTATGGTTTTCTCCATGGTAGTTGGAAGGACGTGAAAAAAATGCTAACTACTATGGTTTTCTCCATGGTAGTTGGAAGGACGTGAAAAAATGCTAACTACTATGTTTTTCTCCATGGTTGTTGGAAGGACACAAAATAGAATCCTAACTTCTATGGTTTTCTCCATGGTAGCTGGAAGGACAGGAAATAGAATCCTATCTACTATGGTTTTCTCCATGGTAATTGGAAGGACGTGAAAAAATGCTAACTACTATGGTTTTCTCCATGGTAATTGGAAGGACGTGAAAAAATGCTAACTACTATGGTTTTCTCCATGGTAATTGGAAGGACACGAAATAGAATCCTAACTACTATGGTTTCTCCATGGTAGTTGGAAGGTCACGAAATAAAATCCTAACTTCTATGGTTTTTCCATGATAGTTGGAAGGACACGAAATAGAATCCTAACTACTATGGTTTTTCCATGGTAGTTGGAAGGACACGAAATAGAATCCTAACTACTGTGGTTTTCTCCATGGTAGTTGGACGTACACGAAATAGAATCCTAACTACTATGGTTTTTCCATGGTAGTTGGAAGGACACGTAATTGAGTCCTAACTACTATGGTTTTCTCCATGGTAGCTGGAAGGACAGGAAATAGAATCCTATCTACAATGGTTTTGTCCATGGTAACTGGAAGGACGTGAAAAAATGCTAACTACTATGGTTTTCTCCATGGTAATTGGAAGGACGTGAAAAAATTCTAACTACTAGGGTTAACTCCATGGTAGTTTGAAGGGCACGAATTAGAATCCTAATTTCTATGGTTTTCTCCATGGTAGCTGGAAGGACAGGAAATAGAATCCTATCTACAATGGTTTGCTGCATGGTAGTTGGAAGGACGTGAAAAATGCTAACTACTATGGTTTTCTCCATGGTAATTGGAAGGACGTGAAAAAATGCTAACTACTATGGTTTTCTCCATGGTAATTGGAAGGACACGAAATAGAATCCTAACTACTATGGTTTCTCCATGGTAGTTGGTAGGACACGAAATAGAATCCTAACTACTATGGTTTTCTCCATGGTAGCTGGAAGGACAGGAAATAGAATCCTATCTACTATGGTTTTTCCATGGTAGTTGGAAGGACACGAAATAGAATCCTAACTACTATGGTTTTCTCCATGGTAGTTGGAAGGACGTGAAAAAAATGCTAAGTACTATGGTTTTTTCCATGGTAGTTGGAAGGACGTGAAAAAATGCTAACTACTATGTTTTTTCCATGGTTGTTGGAAGGACACAAAATAGAATCCTAACTTCTATGGTTTTCTCCATGGTAGCTGGAAGGACAGGAAATAGAATCCTAACTTCTATGGTTTTCTCCATGGTAGTTGGAAGGACACGAAATAAAATCCTAACTTCTATGGTTTTTCCATGGTAGTTGGTAGGACACGAAATAGAATCCTAACTACTATGGTTTTCTCCATGGTAGTTGGAAGTACATGAAATAGAATCCTAACTACTATGGTTTTTCCATGGTAGTTGGAAGAACACGAAATAGAATCCTAACTACTATGGTTTTTCCATGGTAGTTGGAAGGACACGAAATAGAATCCTAACTACTATGGTTTTTCCCTGGTAGTTGGAAGGACACAAAATAGAATCCTAACTTCTATGGTTTTCTCCATGGTAGCTGGAAGGACAGGAAATGCAATCCTATCTACTATGGTTTTCTCCATGGTAGTTGGAAGGACGTGAAAAAATGCTAACTACTATGATTTTCTCCATGGTAGTTGGAAGGAAACGAAATAGAATCCTAACTACTATGGTTTCTCCATGGTAGTTGGAAGGACACGAAATAAAATCTTAACTTCTATGGTTTTTCCATGGTAGTTGGAAGGACACGAAATAGAATCCTAACTACTATGGTTTTCTCCATGGTAGTTGGAAGGACGTGAAAAAAATGCTAAGTACTATGGTTTTACCATGGTAGTTGGAAGGACGTGAAAAAATGCTAACTACTATGTTTTTCTCCATGGTTGTTGGAAGGACACAAAATAGAATCCTAACTTCTATGGTTTTCTCCATTGTAGTTGGAAGGACAGGAAATAGAATCCTATCTACTATGGTTTTCTCCATGTTAGTTGGAAGGACGTGAAAAAATGCTAACTACTATGTTTTTCTCCATGGTAGTTGGAAGGACACAAAATAGAATCCTAACTTCTATGGTTTTCTCCATGGTAGCTGGAAGGACAGGAAATAGAATCCTATCTACTATGGTTTTCTCCATGGTAGTTGGAAGGACGTGAAAAAATGCTAACTACTATGGTTTTCTCCATGGTAGTTGGAAGGACGTGAAAAAATGCTAACTACTATGTTTTTCTCCATGGTTGTTGGAAGGACACAAAATAGAATCCTAACTTCTATGGTTTTCTCCATGGTAGCTGGAAGGACAGGAAATAGAATCCTATCTACTATGGTTTTCTCCATGGTAATTGGAAGGACGTGAAAAAAATTCTAACTACTATGGTTTTCTCCATGGTAATTGGAAGGACACGAAATAGAATCCTAACTACTATAGTTTTCTCCATTGTAGCTGGAAGGCAGGAAATAGAATCCTATCTACTATGGTTTTCTCCATGGTAGTTGGAAGGACGTGAAAAAAATGCTAACTACTATGGTTTTCTCCATGGTAGTTGGAAGGACGTGAAAAAATGCTAACTACTATGGTTTTCTCCATGGTAGTTGGAAGGACGTGAAAATATGCTAAAAACTATTGTTTTCTCCATGGGAGGTGGAAGGACACGAAATAGAATCCTAACTTCTGTGGTTTTCTCCATGGTAGCTGGAAGGACAGGAAATAGAATCCTATCTACAATGGTTTTCTCCATGGTAGTTGGAAGGACGTGAAAAAATGCTAACTACTATGGTTTTCTCCATGGTAGTTGGAAGGACACAAAATAGAATCCTAACTTCTATGGTTTTCTCCATGGTAGCTGGAAGGACAGGAAATAGAATCCTATCTACTATGGTTTTCTCCATGGTAGTTGGAAGGACGTGAAAAAATGCTAACTACTATGGTTTTCTCCATGGTAGTTGGAAGGACGTGAAAAAATGCTAACTACTATGTTTTTCTCCATGGTTGTTGGAAGGACACAAAATAGAATCCTAACTTCTATGGTTTTCTCCATGGTAGCTGGAAGGACAGGAAATAGAATCCTATCTACTATGGTTTTCTCCATGGTAATTGGAAGGACGTGAAAAAAATTCTAACTACTATGGTTTTCTCCATGGTAATTGGAAGGACACGAAATAGAATCCTAACTACTATAGTTTTCTCCATTGTAGCTGGAAGGCAGGAAATAGAATCCTATCTACTATGGTTTTCTCCATGGTAGTTGGAAGGACGTGAAAAAAATGCTAACTACTATGGTTTTCTCCATGGTAGTTGGAAGGACGTGAAAAAATGCTAACTACTATGGTTTTCTCCATGGTAGTTGGAAGGACGTGAAAATATGCTAAAAACTATTGTTTTCTCCATGGGAGGTGGAAGGACACGAAATAGAATCCTAACTTCTGTGGTTTTCTCCATGGTAGCTGGAAGGACAGGAAATAGAATCCTATCTACAATGGTTTTCTCCATGGTAGTTGGAAGGACGTGAAAAAATGCTAACTACTATGTTTTTCTAAATGGTAGTTGGAAGGACACGAAATAAAATCCTAACTTCTATGGTTTTTCCATGGTAGCTGGAAGGACAGGAAATAGAATCCTATCTACTATGGTTTTCTCCATGGTAGTTGGAAGGATGTGAAAAAATGCTAACTACTATGTTTTTCTCCATGGTAGTTGGAAGGACACAAAATAGAATATTAACTACTATGGTTTTTCCATGGTAGTTGGAAGGACACGAAATAGAATCCTAACTTCTATTGTTTTCTCCATGGTAGCTGGAAGGACAGGAAATAGAATCCTATCTACTATGGTTCTCTCCATGGTAGTTGGAAGGACGTGAAAAAATGCTAACTACTATGGTTTTCTCCATGGTAGTTGGAAGGACACGAAATAGAATCCTAACTACTATGGTTTCTCCATGGTAGTTGGAAGGACACGAAATAAAATCCTAACTTCTATGGTTTTTCCATGGTAGTAGGAAGGACACGAAATAGAATCCTAACTACTAAGGTTTTCTCCATGGTAGTTGGAAGGACGTGAAAAAAATGCTAAGTACTATGGTTTTCTCCATGGTAGTTGGAAGGACGTGAAAAAATGCTAACTACTATGTTTTTCTCCATGGTAGTTTGAAGGACACAAAATAGAATCCTAACTTCTATGGTTTTCTCCATGGTAGCTGGAAGGACAGGAAATAGAATCCTATCTACTATGGTTTTCTCCATGGTAGTTGGAAGGATGTGAAAAAATGCTAACTACTATGTTTTTCTCCATGGTAGTTGGAAGGACACAAAATAGAATCCTAACTTCTATGGTTTTTCCATGGTAGTTGGAAGGACACGAAATAGAATCCTAACTACTATGGTTTTCTCCATAGTAGTAGGAAGGACGTGAAAAAATGCTAAGTACTATGGTTTTCTCCATGGTACTTGGAAGGACGTGGAAAAAATGCTAAGTACTATGGTTTTCTCCATGGTAGTTGGAAGGACACGAAATAGAATCCTAACTACTATGGTTTTCTCCATGGTAGTTGGAAGGACACGAAATAGAATCCTAACTACTATGGTTTTTCCATGGTAGTTGGAAGGACACGAAATAGAATCCTAACTACTATGGGAAATGGAATCCTAACTACTATGGTTTTCTCCATGGTAGTTGGAAGGACGTGAAAAAAATGCTAAGTACTATGGTTTTCTCCATGGTAGTTGGAAGGACGTGAAAAAATGCTAACTACTATGGTTTTCTCCATGGTAGTTGGAAGGACACGAAATAGAATCCTAACTACTATGGTTTCTCCATGGTAGTTGGAAGGACACGAAATAAAATCCTAACTTCTATGGTTTTTCCATGGTAGTTGGAAGGACACGAAATAGAATCCTAACTACTATGGTTTTCTCCATAGTAGTAGGAAGGACGTGAAAAAATGCTAAGTACTATGGTTTTCTCCATGGTAGTTGGAAGGACGTGAAAAAATGCTAACTACTATGGTTTTCTCCATGGTAGTTGGAAGGACACAAAATAGAATCCTAACTTCTATGGTTTTCTCCATGGTAGCTGGAAGGACAGGAAATAGAATCCTATCTACTATGGTTTTCTCCATGGTAGTTGGAAGGACGTGAAAAAATGCTAACTACTATGGTTTTCTCCATGGTAGTTGGAAGGACACGAAATAGAATCCTAACTACTATGGTTTCTCCATGGTAGTTGGAAGGACACGAAATAAAATCCTAACTTCTATGGTTTCTCCATGGTAGTTGGAAGGACACGAAATAGAATCCTAACTACTATGGTTTCTCCATGGTAGTTGGAAGGACACGAAATAAAATCCTAACTTCTATGGTTTTTCCATGGTAGTAGGAAGGACACGAAATAGAATCCTAACTACTAAGGTTTTCTCCATGGTAGTTGGAAGGACGTGAAAAAAATGCTAAGTACTATGGTTTTCTCCATGGTAGTTGGAAGGACGTGAAAAAATGCTAACTACTATGTTTTTCTCCATGGTAGTTTGAAGGACACAAAATAGAATCCTAACTTCTATGGTTTTCTCCATGGTAGCTGGAAGGACAGGAAATAGAATCCTATCTACTATGGTTTTCTCCATTGATAGTTGGAAGGACGTGAAAAAATGCTAACTACTATGGTTTTCTCCATGGTACTTGGAAGGACGTGGAAAAAATGCTAAGTACTATGGTTTTCTCCATGGTAGTTGGAAGGACACGAAATAGAATCCTAACTACTATGGTTTTCTCCATGGTAGTTGGAAGGACACGAAATAGAATCCTAACTACTATGGTTTTTCCATGGTAGTTGGAAGGACACGAAATAGAATCCTAACTACTATGGGAAATGGAATCCTAACTACTATGGTTTTCTCCATGGTAGTTGGAAGGACGTGAAAAAAATGCTAAGTACTATGGTTTTCTCCATGGTAGTTGGAAGTACGTGAAAAAATGCTAACTACTATGGTTTTCTCCATGGTAGTTGGAAGGACACGAAATAGAATCCTAACTACTATGGTTTCTCCATGGTAGTTGGAAGGACACGAAATCAAATCCTAACTTCTATGGTTTTTCCATGGTAGTTGGAAGGACACGAAATAGAATCCTAACTACTATGGTTTTCTCCATAGTAGTAGGAAGGACGTGAAAAAATGCTAAGTACTATGGTTTTCTCCATGGTAGTTGGAAGGACGTGAAAAAATGCTAACTACTATGGTTTGTCCATGGTAGTTGGAAGGACACAAAATAGAATCCTAACTTCTATGGTTTTCTCCATGGTAGCTGGAAGGACAGGAAATAGAATCCTATCTACTATGGTTTTCTCCATGGTAGTTGGAAGGACGTGAAAAAATGCTAACTACTATGGTTTTTTCCATGGTAGTTGGAAGGACACGAAATAGAATCCTAACTACTATGGTTTCTCCATGGTAGTTGGAAGGACACGAAATAATATCCTAACTTCTATGGTTTTTCCATGGTAGTTGGAAGGACACGAAATAGAATCCTAACTACTATGGTTTTCTCCATGGTAGTTGGAAGGACGTGAAAAAAATGCTAAGTACTATGGTTTTCTCCATGGTAGTTGGAAGGACGTGAAAAAATGCTAACTACTATGTTTTTCTCCATGGTTGTTGGAAGGACACAAAATAGAATCCTAACTTCTATGGTTTTCTCCATGGTAGCTGGAAGGACAGGAAATAGAATCCTATCTACTATGGTTTTCTCCATGGTAGTTGGAAGGACGTGAAAAAATGCTAACTACTATGGTTTTCTCCATGGTAGTTGGAAGGACGTGAAAAAATGCTAACTACTATGTTTTTCTCCATGGTTGTTGGAAGGACACAAAATAGAATCCTAACTTCTATGGTTTTCTCCATGGTAGCTGGAAGGACAGTTAATAGAATCCTATCTACTATGGTTTTCTCCATGGTAATTGGAAGGACGTGAAAAAATTCTAACTACTATGGTTTTCTCCATGGTAATTGGAAGGACACGAAATAGAATCCTAACTGCTATGGTTTTCTCCATTGTAGCTGGAAGGCAGGAAATAGAATCCTATCTACTATGGTTTTCTCCATGGTAGTTGGAAGGACGTGAAAAAAATGCTAACTACTATGGTTTTCTCCATGGTAGTTGGAAGGACGTGAAAAAATGCTAACTACTATGGTTTTCTCCATGGTAGTTGGAAGGACGTGAAAATATGCTAAAAACTATTGTTTTCTCCATGGGAGGTGGAAGGACACGAAATAGAATCCTAACTTCTATGGTTTTCTCCATGGTAGCTGGAAGGACAGGAAATAGAATCCTATCTACAATGGTTTTCTCCATGGTAGTTGGAAGGACGTGAAAAAATGCTAACTACTATGTTTTTCTAAATGGTAGTTGGAAGGACACGAAATAAAATCCTAACTTCTATGGTTTTTCCATGGTAGCTGGAAGGACAGGAAATAGAATCCTATCTACTATGGTTTTCTCCATGGTAGTTGGAAGGATGTGAAAAAATGCTAACTACTATGTTTTTCTCCATGGTAGTTGGAAGGACACAAAATAGAATATTAACTACTATGGTTTTTCCATGGTAGTTGGAAGGACACGAAATAGAATCCTAACTTCTATTGTTTTCTCCATGGTAGCTGGAAGGACAGGAAATAGAATCCTATCTACTATGGTTTTCTCCATGGTAGTTGGAAGGACGTGAGAAAATGCTAACTACTATGGTTTTCTCCATGGTAGTTGGAAGGACACGAAATAGAATCCTAACTTCTATTGTTTTCTCCATGGTAGCTGGAAGGACAGGAAATAGAATCCTATCTACTATGGTTTTCTCCATGGTAGTTGGAAGGACGTGAGAAAATGCTAACTACTATGGTTTTCTCCATGGTAGTTGGAAGGACACGAAATAGAATCCTAACTACTATGGTTTCTCCATGGTAGTTGGAAGGACACGAAATAAAATCCTAACTTCTATGGTTTTTCCATGGTAGTAGGAAGGACACGAAATAGAATCCTAACTACTATGGTTTTCCATGGTAGTTGGAAGGACACGAAATAGAATCCTAACTACTATGGTTTTCTCCATGGTAGTTGGAAGGACGTGAAAAAAATGCTAAGTACTATGGTTTTACCATGGTAGTTGGAAGGACGTGAAAAAATGCTAACTACTATGTTTTTCTCCATGGTTGTTGGAAGGACACAAAATAGAATCCTAACTTCTATGGTTTTCTCCATTGTAGTTGGAAGGACAGGAAATAGAATCCTATCTACTATGGTTTTCTCCATGTTAGTTGGAAGGACGTGAAAAAATGCTAACTACTATGTTTTTCTCCATGGTAGTTGGAAGGACACAAAATAGAATCCTAACTTCTATGGTTTTCTCCATGGTAGCTGGAAGGACAGGAAATAGAATCCTATCTACTATGGTTTTCTCCATGGTAGTTGGAAGGACGTGAAAAAATGCTAACTACTATGGTTTTCTCCATGGTAGTTGGAAGGAAACGAAATAGAATCCTAACTACTATGGTTTCTCCATGGTAGTTGGAAGGACACGAAATAAAATCCTAACTTCTATGGTTTTTCCATGGTAGTTGGAAGGACACGAAATAGAATCCTAACTACTATGGTTTTCTCCATGGTAGTTGGAAGGACGTGAAAAAAATGCTAAGTACTGTGGTTTTCTCCATGGTAGTTGGAAGGACGTGAAAAAATGCTAACTGCTATGTTTTTCTCCATGGTTGTTGGAAGGACACAAAATAGAATCCCAACTTCTATGGTTTTCTCCATGGTAGCTGGAAGGACAGGAAATAGAATCCTATCTACTATGGTTTTCTCCATGGTAGTTGGAAGGACACGAAATAGAATCCTAACTACTATGGTTTTTCCATGGTAGTTGGAAGGACACGAAATAGAATCCTAACTTCTATGGTTTTCTCCATGGTAGCTGGAAGGACACCAAATAAAATCCTAACTTCTATGGTTTTTCCATGGTAGTTGAAAGGACACGAAATAGAATCCTAACTTCTATGGTTTTCTCCATGGTAGCTGGAAGGACACGAAATAAAATCCTAACTTCTATGGTTTTCCATGGTAGTTGGAAGGACACGAAATAGAATCCTAACTACTATGGTTTTCTCCATGGTAGTTGGAAGGACACGAAATAGAATCCTAACTTCTATGGTTTTCTCCATGGTAGTTGGAAGGACACGAAATAAAATCCTAACTTCTATGGTTTTCCATAGTAGTTGGTAGGACACGAAATAGAATCCTAACTACTATGGTTTTCTCCATGGTAGTTGGAAGTACATGAAATAGAATCCTAACTACTATGGTTTTTCCATGGTAGTTGGAAGGACACGAAATAGAATCCTAACTACTATGGTTTTTCCATGGTAGTTGGAAGGACACGAAATAGAATCCTAACTACTATGGTTTTTCCCTGGTAGTTGGAAGGACACGAAATAGAATCCTAACTACTATGGTTTTTCCCTGGTAGTTGGAAGGACACAAAATAGAATCCTAACTTCTATGGTTTTCTCCATGGTAGCTGGAAGGACAGGAAATACAATCCTATCTACTATGGTTTTCTCCATGGTAGTTGGAAGGACGTGAAAAAATGCTAACTACTATGATTTTCTCCATGGTAGTTGGAAGGAAACGAAATAGAATCCTAACTACTATGGTTTCTCCATGGTAGTTGGAAGGACACGAAATAAAATCCTAACTTCTATGGTTTTTCCATGGTAGTTGGAAGGACACGAAATAGAATCCTAACTACTATGGTTTTCTCCATGGTAGTTGGAAGGACGTGAAAAAAATGCTAAGTACTATGGTTTTACCATGGTAGTTGGAAGGACGTGAAAAAATGCTAACTACTATGTTTTTCTCCATGGTTGTTGGAAGGACACAAAATAGAATCCTAACTTCTATGGTTTTCTCCATTGTAGTTGGAAGGACAGGAAATAGAATCCTATCTACTATGGTTTTCTCCATGTTAGTTGGAAGGACGTGAAAAAATGCTAACTACTATGTTTTTCTCCATGGTAGTTGGAAGGACACAAAATAGAATCCAAACTTCTATGGTTTTCTCCATGGTAGGTGGAAGGACAGGAAATAGAATCCTATCTACTATGGTTTTCTCCATGGTAGTTGGAAGGACGTGAAAAAATGCTAACTACTATGGTTTTCTCCATGGTAGTTGGAAGGAAACGAAATAGAATCCTAACTACTATGGTTTCTCCATGGTAGTTGGAAGGACACGAAATAAAATCCTAACTTCTATGGTTTTTCCATGGTAGTTGGAAGGACACGAAATAGAATCCTAACTACTATGGTTTTCTCCATGGTGGTTGGAAGGACGTGAAAAAAATGCTAAGTACTATGGTTTTCTCCATGGTAGTTGGAAGGACGTGAAAAAATGCTAACTGCTATGTTTTTCTCCATGGTTGTTGGAAGGACACAAAATAAAATCCTAACTTCTATGGTTTTTCCATGGTAGTTGGAAGGACACGAAATAGAATCCTAACTACTATGGTTTTCTCCATGGTAGTTGGAAGGACGTCAAAAAATGCTAAGTACTATGGTTTTCTCCATGGTAGTTGGAAGGACGTGAAAAAATGCTAACTACTATGTTTTTTCCATGGTTGTTGGAAGGACACAAAATAGAATCCTAACTTCTATGGTTTTCTCCATGGTAGCTGGAAGGACAGGAAATAGAATCCTAACTACTATGGTTTTTCCCTGGTAGTTGGAAGGACACAAAATAGAATCCTAACTTCTATGGTTTTCTCCATGGTAGCTGGAAGGACAAGAAATACAATCCTATCTACTATGGTTTTCTCCATGGTAGCTGGAAGGACAAGAAATACAATCCTATCTACTATGGTTTTCTCCATGGTAGTTGGAAGGACGTGAAAAAATGCTAACTACTATGATTTTCTCCATGGTAGTTGGAAGGAAACGAAATAGAATCCTAACTACTATGGTTTCTCCATGGTAGTTGGAAGGACACGAAATAAAATCCTAACTTCTATGGTTTTTCCATGGTAGTTGGAAGGACACGAAATAGAATCCTAACTACTATGGTTTTCTCCATGGTAGTTGGAAGGACGTGAAAAAAATGCTAAGTACTATGGTTTTACCATGGTAGTTGGAAGGACGTGAAAAAATGCTAACTACTATGTTTTTCTCCATGGTTGTTGGAAGGACACAAAATAGAATCCTAACTTCTATGGTTTTCTCCATTGTAGTTGGAAGGACAGGAAATAGAATCCTATCTACTATGGTTTTCTCCATGTTAGTTGGAAGGACGTGAAAAAATGCTAACTACTATGTTTTTCTCCATGGTAGTTGGAAGGACACAAAATAGAATCCTAACTTCTATGGTTTTCTCCATGGTAGCTGGAAGGACAGGAAATAGAATCCTATCTACTATGGTTTTCTCCATGGTAGTTGGAAGGACGTGAAAAAAATGCTAACTACTATGGTTTTCTCCATGGTAGTTGGAAGGACGTGAAAAAATGCTAACTACTATGTTTTTCTCCATGGTTGTTGGAAGGACACAAAATAGAATCCTAACTTCTATGGTTTTCTCCATGGTAGCTGGAAGGACAGGAAATAGAATCCTATCTACTATGGTTTTCTCCATGGTAATTGGAAGGACGTGAAAAAATGCTAACTACTATGGTTTTCTCCATGGTAATTGGAAGGACGTGAAAAAATGCTAACTACTATGGTTTTCTCCATGGTAATTGGAAGGACACGAAATAGAATCCTAACTAATATGGTTTCTCCATGGTAGTTGGAAGGTCACGAAATAAAATCCTAACTTCTATGGTTTTTCCATGGTAGTTGGAAGGACACGAAATAGAATCCTAACTACTATGGGAAATGGAATCCTAACTACTATGGTTTTCTCCATGGTAGTTGGAAGGACGTGAAAAAAATGCTAAGTACTATGGTTTTCTCCATGGTAGTTGGAAGGACGTGAAAAAATGCTAACTACTATGGTTTTCTCCATGGTAGTTGGAAGGACACGAAATAGAATCCTAACTACTATGGTTTCTCCATGGTAGTTGGAAGGACACGAAATAAAATCCTAACTTCTATGGTTTTTCCATGGTAGTTGGAAGGACACGAAATAGAATCCTAACTACTATGGTTTTCTCCATAGTAGTAGGAAGGACGTGAAAAAATGCTAAGTACTATGGTTTTCTCCATGGTAGTTGGAAGGACGTGAAAAAATGCTAACTACTATGGTTTTCTCCATGGTAGTTGGAAGGACACAAAATAGAATCCTAACTTCTATGGTTTTCTCCATGGTAGCTGGAAGGACAGGAAATAGAATCCTATCTACTATGGTTTTCTCCATGGTAGTTGGAAGGACGTGAAAAAATGCTAACTACTATGGTTTTCTCCATGGTAGTTGGAAGGACACGAAATAGAATCCTAACTACTATGGTTTCTCCATGGTAGTTGGAAGGACACGAAATAAAATCCTAACTTCTATGGTTTCTCCATGGTAGTTGGAAGGACACGAAATAGAATCCTAACTACTATGGTTTCTCCATGGTAGTTGGAAGGACACGAAATAAAATCCTAACTTCTATGGTTTTTCCATGGTAGTAGGAAGGACACGAAATAGAATCCTAACTACTAAGGTTTTCTCCATGGTAGTTGGAAGGACGTGAAAAAAATGCTAAGTACTATGGTTTTCTCCATGGTAGTTGGAAGGACGTGAAAAAATGCTAACTACTATGTTTTTCTCCATGGTAGTTTGAAGGACACAAAATAGAATCCTAACTTCTATGGTTTTCTCCATGGTAGCTGGAAGGACAGGAAATAGAATCCTATCTACTATGGTTTTCTCCATTGATAGTTGGAAGGACGTGAAAAAATGCTAACTACTATGGTTTTCTCCATGGTACTTGGAAGGACGTGGAAAAAATGCTAAGTACTATGGTTTTCTCCATGGTAGTTGGAAGGACACGAAATAGAATCCTAACTACTATGGTTTTCTCCATGGTAGTTGGAAGGACACGAAATAGAATCCTAACTACTATGGTTTTTCCATGGTAGTTGGAAGGACACGAAATAGAATCCTAACTACTATGGGAAATGGAATCCTAACTACTATGGTTTTCTCCATGGTAGTTGGAAGGACGTGAAAAAAATGCTAAGTACTATGGTTTTCTCCATGGTAGTTGGAAGTACGTGAAAAAATGCTAACTACTATGGTTTTCTCCATGGTAGTTGGAAGGACACGAAATAGAATCCTAACTACTATGGTTTCTCCATGGTAGTTGGAAGGACACGAAATAGAATCCTAACTACTATGGTTTCTCCATGGTAGTTGGAAGGACACGAAATCAAATCCTAACTTCTATGGTTTTTCCATGGTAGTTGGAAGGACACGAAATAGAATCCTAACTACTATGGTTTTCTCCATAGTAGTAGGAAGGACGTGAAAAAATGCTAAGTACTATGGTTTTCTCCATGGTAGTTGGAAGGACGTGAAAAAATGCTAACTACTATGGTTTGTCCATGGTAGTTGGAAGGACACAAAATAGAATCCTAACTTCTATGGTTTTCTCCATGGTAGCTGGAAGGACAGGAAATAGAATCCTATCTACTATGGTTTTCTCCATGGTAGTTGGAAGGACGTGAAAAAATGCTAACTACTATGGTTTTTTCCATGGTAGTTGGAAGGACACGAAATAGAATCCTAACTACTATGGTTTCTCCATGGTAGTTGGAAGGACACGAAATAATATCCTAACTTCTATGGTTTTTCCATGGTAGTTGGAAGGACACGAAATAGAATCCTAACTACTATGGTTTTCTCCATGGTAGTTGGAAGGACGTGAAAAAAATGCTAAGTACTATGGTTTTCTCCATGGTAGTTGGAAGGACGTGAAAAAATGCTAACTACTATGTTTTTCTCCATGGTTGTTGGAAGGACACAAAATAGAATCCTAACTTCTATGGTTTTCTCCATGGTAGCTGGAAGGACAGGAAATAGAATCCTATCTACTATGGTTTTCTCCATGGTAGTTGGAAGGACGTGAAAAAATGCTAACTACTATGGTTTTCTCCATGGTAGTTGGAAGGACGTGAAAAAATGCTAACTACTATGTTTTTCTCCATGGTTGTTGGAAGGACACAAAATAGAATCCTAACTTCTATGGTTTTCTCCATGGTAGCTGGAAGGACAGTTAATAGAATCCTATCTACTATGGTTTTCTCCATGGTAATTGGAAGGACGTGAAAAAATTCTAACTACTATGGTTTTCTCCATGGTAATTGGAAGGACACGAAATAGAATCCTAACTGCTATGGTTTTCTCCATTGTAGCTGGAAGGCAGGAAATAGAATCCTATCTACTATGGTTTTCTCCATGGTAGTTGGAAGGACGTGAAAAAAATGCTAACTACTATGGTTTTCTCCATGGTAGTTGGAAGGACGTGAAAAAATGCTAACTACTATGGTTTTCTCCATGGTAGTTGGAAGGACGTGAAAATATGCTAAAAACTATTGTTTTCTCCATGGGAGGTGGAAGGACACGAAATAGAATCCTAACTTCTATGGTTTTCTCCATGGTAGCTGGAAGGACAGGAAATAGAATCCTATCTACAATGGTTTTCTCCATGGTAGTTGGAAGGACGTGAAAAAATGCTAACTACTATGTTTTTCTAAATGGTAGTTGGAAGGACACGAAATAAAATCCTAACTTCTATGGTTTTTCCATGGTAGCTGGAAGGACAGGAAATAGAATCCTATCTACTATGGTTTTCTCCATGGTAGTTGGAAGGATGTGAAAAAATGCTAACTACTATGTTTTTCTCCATGGTAGTTGGAAGGACACAAAATAGAATATTAACTACTATGGTTTTTCCATGGTAGTTGGAAGGACACGAAATAGAATCCTAACTTCTATTGTTTTCTCCATGGTAGCTGGAAGGACAGGAAATAGAATCCTATCTACTATGGTTTTCTCCATGGTAGTTGGAAGGACGTGAGAAAATGCTAACTACTATGGTTTTCTCCATGGTAGTTGGAAGGACACGAAATAGAATCCTAACTTCTATTGTTTTCTCCATGGTAGCTGGAAGGACAGGAAATAGAATCCTATCTACTATGGTTTTCTCCATGGTAGTTGGAAGGACGTGAGAAAATGCTAACTACTATGGTTTTCTCCATGGTAGTTGGAAGGACACGAAATAGAATCCTAACTACTATGGTTTCTCCATGGTAGTTGGAAGGACACGAAATAAAATCCTAACTTCTATGGTTTTTCCATGGTAGTAGGAAGGACACGAAATAGAATCCTAACTACTATGGTTTTCCATGGTAGTTGGAAGGACACGAAATAGAATCCTAACTACTATGGTTTTCTCCATGGTAGTTGGAAGGACGTGAAAAAAATGCTAAGTACTATGGTTTTACCATGGTAGTTGGAAGGACGTGAAAAAATGCTAACTACTATGTTTTTCTCCATGGTTGTTGGAAGGACACAAAATAGAATCCTAACTTCTATGGTTTTCTCCATTGTAGTTGGAAGGACAGGAAATAGAATCCTATCTACTATGGTTTTCTCCATGTTAGTTGGAAGGACGTGAAAAAATGCTAACTACTATGTTTTTCTCCATGGTAGTTGGAAGGACACAAAATAGAATCCTAACTTCTATGGTTTTCTCCATGGTAGCTGGAAGGACAGGAAATAGAATCCTATCTACTATGGTTTTCTCCATGGTAGTTGGAAGGACGTGAAAAAATGCTAACTACTATGGTTTTCTCCATGGTAGTTGGAAGGAAACGAAATAGAATCCTAACTACTATGGTTTCTCCATGGTAGTTGGAAGGACACGAAATAAAATCCTAACTTCTATGGTTTTTCCATGGTAGTTGGAAGGACACGAAATAGAATCCTAACTACTATGGTTTTCTCCATGGTAGTTGGAAGGACGTGAAAAAAATGCTAAGTACTGTGGTTTTCTCCATGGTAGTTGGAAGGACGTGAAAAAATGCTAACTGCTATGTTTTTCTCCATGGTTGTTGGAAGGACACAAAATAGAATCCTAACTTCTATGGTTTTCTCCATGGTAGCTGGAAGGACAGGAAATAGAATCCTATCTACTATGGTTTTCTCCATGGTAGTTGGAAGGACACGAAATAGAATCCTAACTACTATGGTTTTTCCATGGTAGTTGGAAGGACACGAAATAGAATCCTAACTTCTATGGTTTTCTCCATGGTAGCTGGAAGGACACCAAATAAAATCCTAACTTCTATGGTTTTTCCATGGTAGTTGAAAGGACACGAAATAGAATCCTAACTTCTATGGTTTTCTCCATGGTAGCTGGAAGGACACGAAATAAAATCCTAACTTCTATGGTTTTCCATGGTAGTTGGAAGGACACGAAATAGAATCCTAACTACTATGGTTTTCTCCATGGTAGTTGGAAGGACACGAAATAGAATCCTAACTTCTATGGTTTTCTCCATGGTAGTTGGAAGGACACGAAATAAAATCCTAACTTCTATGGTTTTCCATAGTAGTTGGTAGGACACGAAATAGAATCCTAACTACTATGGTTTTCTCCATGGTAGTTGGAAGTACATGAAATAGAATCCTAACTACTATGGTTTTTCCATGGTAGTTGGAAGGACACGAAATAGAATCCTAACTACTATGGTTTTTCCATGGTAGTTGGAAGGACACGAAATAGAATCCTAACTACTATGGTTTTTCCCTGGTAGTTGGAAGGACACGAAATAGAATCCTAACTACTATGGTTTTTCCCTGGTAGTTGGAAGGACACAAAATAGAATCCTAACTTCTATGGTTTTCTCCATGGTAGCTGGAAGGACAGGAAATACAATCCTATCTACTATGGTTTTCTCCATGGTAGTTGGAAGGACGTGAAAAAATGCTAACTACTATGATTTTCTCCATGGTAGTTGGAAGGAAACGAAATAGAATCCTAACTACTATGGTTTCTCCATGGTAGTTGGAAGGACACGAAATAAAATCCTAACTTCTATGGTTTTTCCATGGTAGTTGGAAGGACACGAAATAGAATCCTAACTACTATGGTTTTCTCCATGGTAGTTGGAAGGACGTGAAAAAAATGCTAAGTACTATGGTTTTACCATGGTAGTTGGAAGGACGTGAAAAAATGCTAACTACTATGTTTTTCTCCATGGTTGTTGGAAGGACACAAAATAGAATCCTAACTTCTATGGTTTTCTCCATTGTAGTTGGAAGGACAGGAAATAGAATCCTATCTACTATGGTTTTCTCCATGTTAGTTGGAAGGACGTGAAAAAATGCTAACTACTATGTTTTTCTCCATGGTAGTTGGAAGGACACAAAATAGAATCCAAACTTCTATGGTTTTCTCCATGGTAGGTGGAAGGACAGGAAATAGAATCCTATCTACTATGGTTTTCTCCATGGTAGTTGGAAGGACGTGAAAAAATGCTAACTACTATGGTTTTCTCCATGGTAGTTGGAAGGAAACGAAATAGAATCCTAACTACTATGGTTTCTCCATGGTAGTTGGAAGGACACGAAATAAAATCCTAACTTCTATGGTTTTTCCATGGTAGTTGGAAGGACACGAAATAGAATCCTAACTACTATGGTTTTCTCCATGGTGGTTGGAAGGACGTGAAAAAAATGCTAAGTACTATGGTTTTCTCCATGGTAGTTGGAAGGACGTGAAAAAATGCTAACTGCTATGTTTTTCTCCATGGTTGTTGGAAGGACACAAAATAAAATCCTAACTTCTATGGTTTTTCCATGGTAGTTGGAAGGACACGAAATAGAATCCTAACTACTATGGTTTTCTCCATGGTAGTTGGAAGGACGTCAAAAAATGCTAAGTACTATGGTTTTCTCCATGGTAGTTGGAAGGACGTGAAAAAATGCTAACTACTATGTTTTTTCCATGGTTGTTGGAAGGACACAAAATAGAATCCTAACTTCTATGGTTTTCTCCATGGTAGCTGGAAGGACAGGAAATAGAATCCTAACTACTATGGTTTTTCCCTGGTAGTTGGAAGGACACAAAATAGAATCCTAACTTCTATGGTTTTCTCCATGGTAGCTGGAAGGACAAGAAATACAATCCTATCTACTATGGTTTTCTCCATGGTAGCTGGAAGGACAAGAAATACAATCCTATCTACTATGGTTTTCTCCATGGTAGTTGGAAGGACGTGAAAAAATGCTAACTACTATGATTTTCTCCATGGTAGTTGGAAGGAAACGAAATAGAATCCTAACTACTATGGTTTCTCCATGGTAGTTGGAAGGACACGAAATAAAATCCTAACTTCTATGGTTTTTCCATGGTAGTTGGAAGGACACGAAATAGAATCCTAACTACTATGGTTTTCTCCATGGTAGTTGGAAGGACGTGAAAAAAATGCTAAGTACTATGGTTTTACCATGGTAGTTGGAAGGACGTGAAAAAATGCTAACTACTATGTTTTTCTCCATGGTTGTTGGAAGGACACAAAATAGAATCCTAACTTCTATGGTTTTCTCCATTGTAGTTGGAAGGACAGGAAATAGAATCCTATCTACTATGGTTTTCTCCATGTTAGTTGGAAGGACGTGAAAAAATGCTAACTACTATGTTTTTCTCCATGGTAGTTGGAAGGACACAAAATAGAATCCTAACTTCTATGGTTTTCTCCATGGTAGCTGGAAGGACAGGAAATAGAATCCTATCTACTATGGTTTTCTCCATGGTAGTTGGAAGGACGTGAAAAAAATGCTAACTACTATGGTTTTCTCCATGGTAGTTGGAAGGACGTGAAAAAATGCTAACTACTATGTTTTTCTCCATGGTTGTTGGAAGGACACAAAATAGAATCCTAACTTCTATGGTTTTCTCCATGGTAGCTGGAAGGACAGGAAATAGAATCCTATCTACTATGGTTTTCTCCATGGTAATTGGAAGGACGTGAAAAAATGCTAACTACTATGGTTTTCTCCATGGTAATTGGAAGGACGTGAAAAAATGCTAACTACTATGGTTTTCTCCATGGTAATTGGAAGGACACGAAATAGAATCCTAACTACTATGGTTTCTCCATGGTAGTTGGAAGGTCACGAAATAAAATCCTAACTTCTATGGTTTTTCCATGATAGTTGGAAGGACACGAAATAGAATCCTAACTACTATGGTTTTCCATGGTAGTTGGAAGGACACGAAATAGAATCCTAACTACTGTGGTTTTCTCCATGGTAGTTGGACGTACACGAAATAGAATCCTAACTACTATGGTTTTTCCATGGTAGTTGGAAGGACACGTAATTGAGTCCTAACTACTATGGTTTTCTCCATGGTAGCTGGAAGGACAGGAAATAGAATCCTATCTACAATGGTTTTGTCCATGGTAACTGGAAGGACGTGAAAAAATGCTAACTACTATGGTTTTCTCCATGGTAATTGGAAGGACGTGAAAAAATTCTAACTACTAGGGTTAACTCCATGGTAGTTTGAAGGGCACGAATTAGAATCCTAATTTCTATGGTTTTCTCCATGGTAGCTGGAAGGACAGGAAATAGAATCCTATCTACAATGGTTTGCTGCATGGTAGTTGGAAGGACGTGAAAAATGCTAACTACTATGGTTTTCTCCATGGTAATTGGAAGGACGTGAAAAAATGCTAACTACTATGGTTTTCTCCATGGTAATTGGAAGGACACGAAATAGAATCCTAACTACTATGGTTTCTCCATGGTAGTTGGTAGGACACGAAATAGAATCCTAACTACTATGGTTTTCTCCATGGTAGCTGGAAGGACAGGAAATAGAATCCTATCTACTATGGTTTTCTCCATGGTAGTTGGAAGGACGTGAAAAAATGCTAACTACTATGGTTTTCTCCATGGTAGTTGGAAGGACACGAAATAAAATCCTAACTTCTATGGTTTTTCCATGGTAGTTGGAAGGACACGAAATAAAATCCTAACTTCTATGGTTTTTCCATGGTAGTTGGAAGGACACGAAATAAAATCCTAACTTCTATGGTTTTTCCATGGTAGTTGGAAGGACACGAAATAAAATCCTAACTTCTATGGTTTTTCCATGGTAGTTGGAAGGACACGAAATAGAATCCTAACTACTATGGTTTTCTCCATGGTAGTTGGAAGGACGTGAAAAAAATGCTAAGTACTATGGTTTTCTCCATGGTAGTTGGAAGGACGTGAAAAAATGCTAACTACTATGTTTTTTCCATGGTTGTTGGAAGGACACAAAATAGAATCCTAACTTCTGTGGTTTTCTCCATGGTAGCTGGAAGGACAGGAAATAGAATCCTAACTTCTATGGTTTATTCCATGGTAGTTGGAAGGACACGAAATAAAATCCTAACTTCTATGGTTTTTCCATGGTAGTTGGTAGGACACGAAATAGAATCCTAACTACTATGGTTTTCTCCATGGTAGTTGGAAGTACATGAAATAGAATCCTAACTACTATGGTTTTTCCATGGTAGTTGGAAGAACACGAAATAGAATCCTAACTACTATGGTTTTTCCATGGTAGTTGGAAGGACACGAAATAGAATCCTAACTACTATGGTTTTTCCCTGGTAGTTGGAAGGACACGAAATAGAATCCTAACTACTATGGTTTTTCCCTGGTAGTTGGAAGGACACAAAATAGAATCCTAACTTCTATGGTTTTCTCCATGGTAGCTGGAAGGACAGGAAATGCAATCCTATCTACTATGGTTTTCTCCATGGTAGTTGGAAGGACGTGAAAAAATGCTAACTACTATGATTTTCTCCATGGTAGTTGGAAGGAAACGAAATAGAATCCTAACTACTATGGTTTCTCCATGGTAGTTGGAAGGACACGAAATAAAATCTTAACTTCTATGGTTTTTCCATGGTAGTTGGAAGGACACGAAATAGAATCCTAACTACTATTGTTTTCTCCATGGTAGTTGGAAGGACGTGAAAAAAATGCTAAGTACTATGGTTTTACCATGGTAGTTGGAAGGACGTGAAAAAATGCTAACTACTATGTTTTTCTCCATGGTTGTTGGAAGGACACAAAATAGAATCCTAACTTCTATGGTTTTCCCAATTGTAGTTGGAAGGACAGGAAATAGAATCCTATCTACTATGGTTTTCTCCATGTTAGTTGGAAGGACGTGAAAAAATGCTAACTACTATGTTTTTCTCCATGGTAGTTGGAAGGACACAAAATAGAATCCTAACTTCTATGGTTTTCTCCATGGTAGCTGGAAGGACAGGAAATAGAATCCTATCTACTATGGTTTTCTCCATGGTAGTTGGAAGGACGTGAAAAAATGCTAACTACTATGGTTTTCTCCATGGTAGTTGGAAGGACGTGAAAAAATGCTAACTACTATGTTTTTCTCCATGGTTGTTGGAAGGACAGAAAATAGAATCCTAACTTCTATGGTTTTCTCCATGGTAGCTGGTAGGACAGGAAATAGAATCCTATCTACTATGGTTTTCTCCATGGTAATTGGAAGGACGTGAAAAAAATGCTAACTACTATGGTTTTCTCCATGGTAGTTGGAAGGACGTGAAAAAATGCTAACTACTATGGTTTTCTCCATGGTAGTTGGAAGGACGTGAAAATATGCTAAAAACTATTGTTTTCTCCATGGGAGGTGGAAGGACACGAAATAGAATCCTAACTTCTGTGGTTTTCTCCATGGTAGCTGGAAGGACAGGAAATAGAATCCTATCTACAATGGTTTTCTCCATGGTAGTTGGAAGGACGTGAAAAAATGCTAACTACTATGTTTTTCTAAATGGTAGTTGGAAGGACACGAAATAAAATCCTAACTTCTATGGTTTTTCCATGGTAGCTGGAAGGACAGGAAATAGAATCCTATCTACTATGGTTTTCTCCATGGTAGTTGGAAGGATGTGAAAAAATGCTAACTACTATGTTTTTCTCCATGGTAGTTGGAAGGACACAAAATAGAATATTAACTACTATGGTTTTTCCATGGTAGTTGGAAGGACACGAAATAGAATCCTAACTTCTATGGTTTTCTCCATGGTAGCTGGAAGGACAGGAAATAGAATCCTATCTACTATGGTTTTCTCCATGGTAGTTGGAAGGACGTGAAAAAATGCTAACTACTATGGTTTTCTCCATGGTAGTTGGAAAGATGTGAAAAAATGCTAACTACTATGGTTTTCTCTATGGTAGTTGGACGGACTCGAAATAGAATCCTAACTTCTATGGTTTTCTCCATGGTAGCTGGAAGGACAGGAAATAGAATCCTATCAACAATGGTTTTCTGCATGGTAGTTGGAAGGACGTGAAAAAATACTAACTACTATGGTTTTCTCCATGGTAATTGGAAGGACACGAAATAGAATCCTAACTACTATGGTTTCTCCATGGTAGTTGGAAGGACACGAAATAAAATCCTAACTTCTATGGTTTTTCCATGGTAGTTGGAAGGACACGAAATAGAATCCTAACTACTATGGTTTTCTCCATGGTAGCTGGAAGGACAGGAAATAGAATCCTATCAACAATGGTTTTCTGCATGGTAGTTGGAAGGACGTGAAAAAAATGCTAACTACTATGGTTTTCTCCATGGTAGTTGGAAGGACATGAAAAAAATGTTAACTACTATGGTTTTCTCCATGGTAGTTGGAAGGACGTGAAAAAAATGCTAACTACTATGGTTTTCTCCATGGTATTTGGAAGGACGTGAAAAAATGCTAACTACTATGGTCTTCTCCATGGTAGTTGGAAGGACGTGAAAAAATGATAGGTACTATGGTTTTCTCCATGGTAGTTGGAAGGACGTGAAAAAAATGCTAACTACTATGGTTTTCCATGGTAGTTGGAAGGACACGAAATAGAATCCTAACTACTATGGTTTTCTCCATGGTAGTTGGAAGGACACGAAATAGAATCCTAACTTCTATGGTTTTCTCCATGGTAGTTGGAAGGACACGAAATAAAATCCTAACTTCTATGGTTTTCTCCATGGTAGCTGGAAGGACACGAAATAAAATCCTAACTTCTATGGTTTTCCATGGTAGTTGGAAGGACACGAAATAAAATCCTAACTTCTATGGTTTTTCCATGGTAGTTGGTAGGACACGAAATAGAATCCTAACTACTATGGTTTTCTCCATGGTAGTTGGAAGTACATGAAATAGAATCCTAACTACTATGGTTTTTCCATGGTAGTTGGAAGGACACGAAATAGAATCCTAACTACTATGGTTTTTCCATGGTAGTTGGAAGGACACGAAATAGAATCCTAACTACTATGGTTTTTCCCTGGTAGTTGGAAGGACACGAAATAGAATCCTAACTACTATGGTTTTTCCCTGGTAGTTGGAAGGACACAAAATAGAATCCTAACTTCTATGGTTTTCTCCATGGTAGCTGGAAGGACAGGAAATACAATCCTATCTACTATGGTTTTCTCCATGGTAGTTGGAAGGACGTGAAAAAATGCTAACTACTATGATTTTCTCCATGGTAGTTGGAAGGAAACGAAATAGAATCCTAACTACTATGGTTTCTCCATGGTAGTTGGAAGGACACGAAATAAAATCCTAACTTCTATGGTTTTCCATGGTAGTTGGAAGGACACGAAATAGAATCCTAACTACTATGGTTTTCTCCATGGTAGTTGGAAGGACGTGAAAAAAATGCTAACTACTATGGTTTTCTCCATGGTAGTTGGAAGGACGTGAAAAAATGCTAACTACTATGTTTTTCTCCATGGTTGTTGGAAGGACACAAAATAGAATCCTAACTTCTATGGTTTTCTCCATGGTAGCTGGAAGGACAGGAAATAGAATCCTATCTACTATGGTTTTCTCCATGGTAGTTGGAAGGACGTGAAAAAAATGCTAACTACTATGGTTTTCTCCATGGTAGTTGGAAGGACGTGAAAAAATGCTAACTACTATGTTTTTCTCCATGGTTGTTGGAAGGACACAAAATAGAATCCTAACTTCTATGGTTTTCTCCATGGTAGCTGGAAGGACAGGAAATAGAATCCTATCTACTATGGTTTTCTCCATGGTAATTGGAAGGACGTGAAAAAATGCTAACTACTATGGTTTTCTCCATGGTAATTGGAAGGACGTGAAAAAATGCTAACTACTATGGTTTTCTCCATGGTAATTGGAAGGACACGAAATAGAATCCTAACTAATATGGTTTCTCCATGGTAGTTGGAAGGTCACGAAATAAAATCCTAACTTCTATGGTTTTTCCATGGTAGTTGGAAGGACACGAAATAGAATCCTAACTACTATGGGAAATGGAATCCTAACTACTATGGTTTTCTCCATGGTAGTTGGAAGGACGTGAAAAAAATGCTAAGTACTATGGTTTTCTCCATGGTAGTTGGAAGGACGTGAAAAAATGCTAACTACTATGGTTTTCTCCATGGTAGTTGGAAGGACACGAAATAGAATCCTAACTACTATGGTTTCTCCATGGTAGTTGGAAGGACACGAAATAAAATCCTAACTTCTATGGTTTTTCCATGGTAGTTGGAAGGACACGAAATAGAATCCTAACTACTATGGTTTTCTCCATAGTAGTAGGAAGGACGTGAAAAAATGCTAAGTACTATGGTTTTCTCCATGGTAGTTGGAAGGACGTGAAAAAATGCTAACTACTATGGTTTTCTCCATGGTAGTTGGAAGGACACAAAATAGAATCCTAACTTCTATGGTTTTCTCCATGGTAGCTGGAAGGACAGGAAATAGAATCCTATCTACTATGGTTTTCTCCATGGTAGTTGGAAGGACGTGAAAAAATGCTAACTACTATGGTTTTCTCCATGGTAGTTGGAAGGACACGAAATAGAATCCTAACTACTATGGTTTCTCCATGGTAGTTGGAAGGACACGAAATAAAATCCTAACTTCTATGGTTTCTCCATGGTAGTTGGAAGGACACGAAATAGAATCCTAACTACTATGGTTTCTCCATGGTAGTTGGAAGGACACGAAATAAAATCCTAACTTCTATGGTTTTTCCATGGTAGTAGGAAGGACACGAAATAGAATCCTAACTACTAAGGTTTTCTCCATGGTAGTTGGAAGGACGTGAAAAAAATGCTAAGTACTATGGTTTTCTCCATGGTAGTTGGAAGGACGTGAAAAAATGCTAACTACTATGTTTTTCTCCATGGTAGTTTGAAGGACAGGAAATAGAATCCTATCTACTATGGTTTTCTCCATTGATAGTTGGAAGGACGTGAAAAAATGCTAACTACTATGGTTTTCTCCATGGTACTTGGAAGGACGTGGAAAAAATGCTAAGTACTATGGTTTTCTCCATGGTAGTTGGAAGGACACGAAATAGAATCCTAACTACTATGGTTTTCTCCATGGTAGTTGGAAGGACACGAAATAGAATCCTAACTACTATGGTTTTTCCATGGTAGTTGGAAGGACACGAAATAGAATCCTAACTACTATGGGAAATGGAATCCTAACTACTATGGTTTTCTCCATGGTAGTTGGAAGGACGTGAAAAAAATGCTAAGTACTATGGTTTTCTCCATGGTAGTTGGAAGTACGTGAAAAAATGCTAACTACTATGGTTTTCTCCATGGTAGTTGGAAGGACACGAAATAGAATCCTAACTACTATGGTTTCTCCATGGTAGTTGGAAGGACACGAAATCAAATCCTAACTTCTATGGTTTTTCCATGGTAGTTGGAAGGACACGAAATAGAATCCTAACTACTATGGTTTTCTCCATAGTAGTAGGAAGGACGTGAAAAAATGCTAAGTACTATGGTTTTCTCCATGGTAGTTGGAAGGACGTGAAAAAATGCTAACTACTATGGTTTGTCCATGGTAGTTGGAAGGACACAAAATAGAATCCTAACTTCTATGGTTTTCTCCATGGTAGCTGGAAGGACAGGAAATAGAATCCTATCTACTATGGTTTTCTCCATGGTAGTTGGAAGGACGTGAAAAAATGCTAACTACTATGGTTTTCTCCATTGTAGTTGGAAGGACGTGAAAAAATGCTAACTACTATGTTTTTCTCCATGGTTGTTGGAAGGACACAAAATAGAATCCTAACTTCTATGGTTTTCTCCATGGTAGCTGGAAGGACAGTTAATAGAATCCTATCTACTATGGTTTTCTCCATGGTAATTGGAAGGACGTGAAAAAATTCTAACTACTATGGTTTTCTCCATGGTAATTGGAAGGACACGAAATAGAATCCTAACTGCTATGGTTTTCTCCATTGTAGCTGGAAGGCAGGAAATAGAATCCTATCTACTATGGTTTTCTCCATGGTAGTTGGAAGGACGTGAAAAAAATGCTAACTACTATGGTTTTCTCCATGGTAGTTGGAAGGACGTGAAAAAATGCTAACTACTATGGTTTTCTCCATGGTAGTTGGAAGGACGTGAAAATATGCTAAAAACTATTGTTTTCTCCATGGGAGGTGGAAGGACACGAAATAGAATCCTAACTTCTATGGTTTTCTCCATGGTAGCTGGAAGGACAGGAAATAGAATCCTATCTACAATGGTTTTCTCCATGGTAGTTGGAAGGACGTGAAAAAATGCTAACTACTATGTTTTTCTAAATGGTAGTTGGAAGGACACGAAATAAAATCCTAACTTCTATGGTTTTTCCATGGTAGCTGGAAGGACAGGAAATAGAATCCTATCTACTATGGTTTTCTCCATGGTAGTTGGAAGGATGTGAAAAAATGCTAACTACTATGTTTTTCTCCATGGTAGTTGGAAGGACACAAAATAGAATATTAACTACTATGGTTTTTCCATGGTAGTTGGAAGGACACGAAATAGAATCCTAACTTCTATTGTTTTCTCCATGGTAGCTGGAAGGACAGGAAATAGAATCCTATCTACTATGGTTTTCTCCATGGTAGTTGGAAGGACGTGAGAAAATGCTAACTACTATGGTTTTCTCCATGGTAGTTGGAAGGACACGAAATAGAATCCTAACTTCTATTGTTTTCTCCATGGTAGCTGGAAGGACAGGAAATAGAATCCTATCTACTATGGTTTTCTCCATGGTAGTTGGAAGGACGTGAGAAAATGCTAACTACTATGGTTTTCTCCATGGTAGTTGGAAGGACACGAAATAGAATCCTAACTACTATGGTTTCTCCATGGTAGTTGGAAGGACACGAAATAAAATCCTAACTTCTATGGTTTTTCCATGGTAGTAGGAAGGACACGAAATAGAATCCTAACTACTATGGTTTTCCATGGTAGTTGGAAGGACACGAAATAGAATCCTAACTACTATGGTTTTCTCCATGGTAGTTGGAAGGACGTGAAAAAAATGCTAAGTACTATGGTTTTACCATGGTAGTTGGAAGGACGTGAAAAAATGCTAACTACTATGTTTTTCTCCATGGTTGTTGGAAGGACACAAAATAGAATCCTAACTTCTATGGTTTTCTCCATTGTAGTTGGAAGGACAGGAAATAGAATCCTATCTACTATGGTTTTCTCCATGTTAGTTGGAAGGACGTGAAAAAATGCTAACTACTATGTTTTTCTCCATGGTAGTTGGAAGGACACAAAATAGAATCCTAACTTCTATGGTTTTCTCCATGGTAGCTGGAAGGACAGGAAATAGAATCCTATCTACTATGGTTTTCTCCATGGTAGTTGGAAGGACGTGAAAAAATGCTAACTACTATGGTTTTCTCCATGGTAGTTGGAAGGAAACGAAATAGAATCCTAACTACTATGGTTTCTCCATGGTAGTTGGAAGGACACGAAATAAAATCCTAACTTCTATGGTTTTTCCATGGTAGTTGGAAGGACACGAAATAGAATCCTAACTACTATGGTTTTCTCCATGGTAGTTGGAAGGACGTGAAAAAAATGCTAAGTACTGTGGTTTTCTCCATGGTAGTTGGAAGGACGTGAAAAAATGCTAACTGCTATGTTTTTCTCCATGGTTGTTGGAAGGACACAAAATAGAATCCTAACTTCTATGGTTTTCTCCATGGTAGCTGGAAGGACAGGAAATAGAATCCTATCTACTATGGTTTTCTCCATGGTAGTTGGAAGGACACGAAATAGAATCCTAACTACTATGGTTTTTCCATGGTAGTTGGAAGGACACGAAATAGAATCCTAACTTCTATGGTTTTCTCCATGGTAGCTGGAAGGACACCAAATAAAATCCTAACTTCTATGGTTTTTCCATGGTAGTTGAAAGGACACGAAATAGAATCCTAACTTCTATGGTTTTCTCCATGGTAGCTGGAAGGACACGAAATAAAATCCTAACTTCTATGGTTTTCCATGGTAGTTGGAAGGACACGAAATAGAATCCTAACTACTATGGTTTTCTCCATGGTAGTTGGAAGGACACGAAATAGAATCCTAACTTCTATGGTTTTCTCCATGGTAGTTGGAAGGACACGAAATAAAATCCTAACTTCTATGGTTTTCCATAGTAGTTGGTAGGACACGAAATAGAATCCTAACTACTATGGTTTTCTCCATGGTAGTTGGAAGTACATGAAATAGAATCCTAACTACTATGGTTTTTCCATGGTAGTTGGAAGGACACGAAATAGAATCCTAACTACTATGGTTTTTCCATGGTAGTTGGAAGGACACGAAATAGAATCCTAACTACTATGGTTTTTCCCTGGTAGTTGGAAGGACACGAAATAGAATCCTAACTACTATGGTTTTTCCCTGGTAGTTGGAAGGACACAAAATAGAATCCTAACTTCTATGGTTTTCTCCATGGTAGCTGGAAGGACAGGAAATACAATCCTATCTACTATGGTTTTCTCCATGGTAGTTGGAAGGACGTGAAAAAATGCTAACTACTATGATTTTCTCCATGGTAGTTGGAAGGAAACGAAATAGAATCCTAACTACTATGGTTTCTCCATGGTAGTTGGAAGGACACGAAATAAAATCCTAACTTCTATGGTTTTTCCATGGTAGTTGGAAGGACACGAAATAGAATCCTAACTACTATGGTTTTCTCCATGGTAGTTGGAAGGACGTGAAAAAAATGCTAAGTACTATGGTTTTACCATGGTAGTTGGAAGGACGTGAAAAAATGCTAACTACTATGTTTTTCTCCATGGTTGTTGGAAGGACACAAAATAGAATCCTAACTTCTATGGTTTTCTCCATTGTAGTTGGAAGGACAGGAAATAGAATCCTATCTACTATGGTTTTCTCCATGTTAGTTGGAAGGACGTGAAAAAATGCTAACTACTATGTTTTTCTCCATGGTAGTTGGAAGGACACAAAATAGAATCCAAACTTCTATGGTTTTCTCCATGGTAGGTGGAAGGACAGGAAATAGAATCCTATCTACTATGGTTTTCTCCATGGTAGTTGGAAGGACGTGAAAAAATGCTAACTACTATGGTTTTCTCCATGGTAGTTGGAAGGAAACGAAATAGAATCCTAACTACTATGGTTTCTCCATGGTAGTTGGAAGGACACGAAATAAAATCCTAACTTCTATGGTTTTTCCATGGTAGTTGGAAGGACACGAAATAGAATCCTAACTACTATGGTTTTCTCCATGGTGGTTGGAAGGACGTGAAAAAAATGCTAAGTACTATGGTTTTCTCCATGGTAGTTGGAAGGACGTGAAAAAATGCTAACTGCTATGTTTTTCTCCATGGTTGTTGGAAGGACACAAAATAAAATCCTAACTTCTATGGTTTTTCCATGGTAGTTGGAAGGACACGAAATAGAATCCTAACTACTATGGTTTTCTCCATGGTAGTTGGAAGGACGTCAAAAAATGCTAAGTACTATGGTTTTCTCCATGGTAGTTGGAAGGACGTGAAAAAATGCTAACTACTATGTTTTTTCCATGGTTGTTGGAAGGACACAAAATAGAATCCTAACTTCTATGGTTTTCTCCATGGTAGCTGGAAGGACAGGAAATAGAATCCTAACTACTATGGTTTTTCCCTGGTAGTTGGAAGGACACAAAATAGAATCCTAACTTCTATGGTTTTCTCCATGGTAGCTGGAAGGACAAGAAATACAATCCTATCTACTATGGTTTTCTCCATGGTAGCTGGAAGGACAAGAAATACAATCCTATCTACTATGGTTTTCTCCATGGTAGTTGGAAGGACGTGAAAAAATGCTAACTACTATGATTTTCTCCATGGTAGTTGGAAGGAAACGAAATAGAATCCTAACTACTATGGTTTCTCCATGGTAGTTGGAAGGACACGAAATAAAATCCTAACTTCTATGGTTTTTCCATGGTAGTTGGAAGGACACGAAATAGAATCCTAACTACTATGGTTTTCTCCATGGTAGTTGGAAGGACGTGAAAAAAATGCTAAGTACTATGGTTTTACCATGGTAGTTGGAAGGACGTGAAAAAATGCTAACTACTATGTTTTTCTCCATGGTTGTTGGAAGGACACAAAATAGAATCCTAACTTCTATGGTTTTCTCCATTGTAGTTGGAAGGACAGGAAATAGAATCCTATCTACTATGGTTTTCTCCATGTTAGTTGGAAGGACGTGAAAAAATGCTAACTACTATGTTTTTCTCCATGGTAGTTGGAAGGACACAAAATAGAATCCTAACTTCTATGGTTTTCTCCATGGTAGCTGGAAGGACAGGAAATAGAATCCTATCTACTATGGTTTTCTCCATGGTAGTTGGAAGGACGTGAAAAAAATGCTAACTACTATGGTTTTCTCCATGGTAGTTGGAAGGACGTGAAAAAATGCTAACTACTATGTTTTTCTCCATGGTTGTTGGAAGGACACAAAATAGAATCCTAACTTCTATGGTTTTCTCCATGGTAGCTGGAAGGACAGGAAATAGAATCCTATCTACTATGGTTTTCTCCATGGTAATTGGAAGGACGTGAAAAAATGCTAACTACTATGGTTTTCTCCATGGTAATTGGAAGGACGTGAAAAAATGCTAACTACTATGGTTTTCTCCATGGTAATTGGAAGGACACGAAATAGAATCCTAACTACTATGGTTTCTCCATGGTAGTTGGAAGGTCACGAAATAAAATCCTAACTTCTATGGTTTTTCCATGATAGTTGGAAGGACACGAAATAGAATCCTAACTACTATGGTTTTTCCATGGTAGTTGGAAGGACACGAAATAGAATCCTAACTACTGTGGTTTTCTCCATGGTAGTTGGACGTACACGAAATAGAATCCTAACTACTATGGTTTTTCCATGGTAGTTGGAAGGACACGTAATTGAGTCCTAACTACTATGGTTTTCTCCATGGTAGCTGGAAGGACAGGAAATAGAATCCTATCTACAATGGTTTTGTCCATGGTAACTGGAAGGACGTGAAAAAATGCTAACTACTATGGTTTTCTCCATGGTAATTGGAAGGACGTGAAAAAATTCTAACTACTAGGGTTAACTCCATGGTAGTTTGAAGGGCACGAATTAGAATCCTAATTTCTATGGTTTTCTCCATGGTAGCTGGAAGGACAGGAAATAGAATCCTATCTACAATGGTTTGCTGCATGGTAGTTGGAAGGACGTGAAAAATGCTAACTACTATGGTTTTCTCCATGGTAATTGGAAGGACGTGAAAAAATGCTAACTACTATGGTTTTCTCCATGGTAATTGGAAGGACACGAAATAGAATCCTAACTACTATGGTTTCTCCATGGTAGTTGGTAGGACACGAAATAGAATCCTAACTACTATGGTTTTCTCCATGGTAGCTGGAAGGACAGGAAATAGAATCCTATCTACTATGGTTTTCTCCATGGTAGTTGGAAGGACGTGAAAAAATGCTAACTACTATGGTTTTCTCCATGGTAGTTGGAAGGACACGAAATAAAATCCTAACTTCTATGGTTTTTCCATGGTAGTTGGAAGGACACGAAATAAAATCCTAACTTCTATGGTTTTTCCATGGTAGTTGGAAGGACACGAAATAAAATCCTAACTTCTATGGTTTTTCCATGGTAGTTGGAAGGACACGAAATAGAATCCTAACTACTATGGTTTTCTCCATGGTAGTTGGAAGGACGTGAAAAAAATGCTAAGTACTATGGTTTTCTCCATGGTAGTTGGAAGGACGTGAAAAAATGCTAACTACTATGTTTTTTCCATGGTTGTTGGAAGGACACAAAATAGAATCCTAACTTCTGTGGTTTTCTCCATGGTAGCTGGAAGGACAGGAAATAGAATCCTAACTTCTATGGTTTATTCCATGGTAGTTGGAAGGACACGAAATAAAATCCTAACTTCTATGGTTTTTCCATGGTAGTTGGTAGGACACGAAATAGAATCCTAACTACTATGGTTTTCTCCATGGTAGTTGGAAGTACATGAAATAGAATCCTAACTACTATGGTTTTTCCATGGTAGTTGGAAGAACACGAAATAGAATCCTAACTACTATGGTTTTTCCATGGTAGTTGGAAGGACACGAAATAGAATCCTAACTACTATGGTTTTTCCCTGGTAGTTGGAAGGACACGAAATAGAATCCTAACTACTATGGTTTTTCCCTGGTAGTTGGAAGGACACAAAATAGAATCCTAACTTCTATGGTTTTCTCCATGGTAGCTGGAAGGACAGGAAATGCAATCCTATCTACTATGGTTTTCTCCATGGTAGTTGGAAGGACGTGAAAAAATGCTAACTACTATGATTTTCTCCATGGTAGTTGGAAGGAAACGAAATAGAATCCTAACTACTATGGTTTCTCCATGGTAGTTGGAAGGACACGAAATAAAATCTTAACTTCTATGGTTTTTCCATGGTAGTTGGAAGGACACGAAATAGAATCCTAACTACTATTGTTTTCTCCATGGTAGTTGGAAGGACGTGAAAAAAATGCTAAGTACTATGGTTTTACCATGGTAGTTGGAAGGACGTGAAAAAATGCTAACTACTATGTTTTTCTCCATGGTTGTTGGAAGGACACAAAATAGAATCCTAACTTCTATGGTTTTCCCAATTGTAGTTGGAAGGACAGGAAATAGAATCCTATCTACTATGGTTTTCTCCATGTTAGTTGGAAGGACGTGAAAAAATGCTAACTACTATGTTTTTCTCCATGGTAGTTGGAAGGACACAAAATAGAATCCTAACTTCTATGGTTTTCTCCATGGTAGCTGGAAGGACAGGAAATAGAATCCTATCTACTATGGTTTTCTCCATGGTAGTTGGAAGGACGTGAAAAAATGCTAACTACTATGGTTTTCTCCATGGTAGTTGGAAGGACGTGAAAAAATGCTAACTACTATGTTTTTCTCCATGGTTGTTGGAAGGACAGAAAATAGAATCCTAACTTCTATGGTTTTCTCCATGGTAGCTGGTAGGACAGGAAATAGAATCCTATCTACTATGGTTTTCTCCATGGTAATTGGAAGGACGTGAAAAAAATGCTAACTACTATGGTTTTCTCCATGGTAGTTGGAAGGACGTGAAAAAATGCTAACTACTATGGTTTTCTCCATGGTAGTTGGAAGGACGTGAAAATATGCTAAAAACTATTGTTTTCTCCATGGGAGGTGGAAGGACACGAAATAGAATCCTAACTTCTGTGGTTTTCTCCATGGTAGCTGGAAGGACAGGAAATAGAATCCTATCTACAATGGTTTTCTCCATGGTAGTTGGAAGGACGTGAAAAAATGCTAACTACTATGTTTTTCTAAATGGTAGTTGGAAGGACACGAAATAAAATCCTAACTTCTATGGTTTTTCCATGGTAGCTGGAAGGACAGGAAATAGAATCCTATCTACTATGGTTTTCTCCATGGTAGTTGGAAGGATGTGAAAAAATGCTAACTACTATGTTTTTCTCCATGGTAGTTGGAAGGACACAAAATAGAATATTAACTACTATGGTTTTTCCATGGTAGTTGGAAGGACACGAAATAGAATCCTAACTTCTATGGTTTTCTCCATGGTAGCTGGAAGGACAGGAAATAGAATCCTATCTACTATGGTTTTCTCCATGGTAGTTGGAAGGACGTGAAAAAATGCTAACTACTATGGTTTTCTCCATGGTAGTTGGAAAGATGTGAAAAAATGCTAACTACTATGGTTTTCTCTATGGTAGTTGGACGGACTCGAAATAGAATCCTAACTTCTATGGTTTTCTCCATGGTAGCTGGAAGGACAGGAAATAGAATCCTATCAACAATGGTTTTCTGCATGGTAGTTGGAAGGACGTGAAAAAATACTAACTACTATGGTTTTCTCCATGGTAATTGGAAGGACACGAAATAGAATCCTAACTACTATGGTTTCTCCATGGTAGTTGGAAGGACACGAAATAAAATCCTAACTTCTATGGTTTTTCCATGGTAGTTGGAAGGACACGAAATAGAATCCTAACTACTATGGTTTTCTCCATGGTAGCTGGAAGGACAGGAAATAGAATCCTATCAACAATGGTTTTCTGCATGGTAGTTGGAAGGACGTGAAAAAAATGCTAACTACTATGGTTTTCTCCATGGTAGTTGGAAGGACATGAAAAAAATGTTAACTACTATGGTTTTCTCCATGGTAGTTGGAAGGACGTGAAAAAAATGCTAACTACTATGGTTTTCTCCATGGTATTTGGAAGGACGTGAAAAAATGCTAACTACTATGGTCTTCTCCATGGTAGTTGGAAGGACGTGAAAAAATGATAGGTACTATGGTTTTCTCCATGGTAGTTGGAAGGACGTGAAAAAAATGCTAACTACTATGGTTTTCCATGGTAGTTGGAAGGACACGAAATAGAATCCTAACTACTATGGTTTTCTCCATGGTAGTTGGAAGGACACGAAATAGAATCCTAACTTCTATGGTTTTCTCCATGGTAGTTGGAAGGACACGAAATAAAATCCTAACTTCTATGGTTTTCTCCATGGTAGCTGGAAGGACACGAAATAAAATCCTAACTTCTATGGTTTTCCATGGTAGTTGGAAGGACACGAAATAAAATCCTAACTTCTATGGTTTTTCCATGGTAGTTGGTAGGACACGAAATAGAATCCTAACTACTATGGTTTTCTCCATGGTAGTTGGAAGTACATGAAATAGAATCCTAACTACTATGGTTTTTCCATGGTAGTTGGAAGGACACGAAATAGAATCCTAACTACTATGGTTTTTCCATGGTAGTTGGAAGGACACGAAATAGAATCCTAACTACTATGGTTTTTCCCTGGTAGTTGGAAGGACACGAAATAGAATCCTAACTACTATGGTTTTTCCCTGGTAGTTGGAAGGACACAAAATAGAATCCTAACTTCTATGGTTTTCTCCATGGTAGCTGGAAGGACAGGAAATACAATCCTATCTACTATGGTTTTCTCCATGGTAGTTGGAAGGACGTGAAAAAATGCTAACTACTATGATTTTCTCCATGGTAGTTGGAAGGAAACGAAATAGAATCCTAACTACTATGGTTTCTCCATGGTAGTTGGAAGGACACGAAATAAAATCCTAACTTCTATGGTTTTCCATGGTAGTTGGAAGGACACGAAATAGAATCCTAACTACTATGGTTTTCTCCATGGTAGTTGGAAGGACGTGAAAAAAATGCTAAGTACTATGGTTTTACCATGGTAGTTGGAAGGACGTGAAAAAATGCTAACTACTATGTTTTTCTCCATGGTTGTTGGAAGGACACAAAATAGAATCCTAACTTCTATGGTTTTCTCCATTGTAGTTGGAAGGACAGGAAATAGAATCCTATCTACTATGGTTTTCTCCATGTTAGTTGGAAGGACGTGAAAAAATGCTAACTACTATGTTTTTCTCCATGGTAGTTGGAAGGACACAAAATAGAATCCTAACTTCTATGGTTTTCTCCATGGTAGCTGGAAGGACAGGAAATAGAATCCTATCTACTATGGTTTTCTCCATGGTAGTTGGAAGGACGTGAAAAAATGCTAACTACTATGGTTTTCTCCATGGTAGTTGGAAGGAAACGAAATAGAATCCTAACTACTATGGTTTCTCCATGGTAGTTGGAAGGACACGAAATAAAATCCTAACTTCTATGGTTTTTCCATGGTAGTTGGAAGGACACGAAATAGAATCCTAACTACTATGGTTTTCTCCATGGTAGTTGGAAGGACGTGAAAAAAATGCTAAGTACTGTGGTTTTCTCCATGGTAGTTGGAAGGACGTGAAAAAATGCTAACTGCTATGTTTTTCTCCATGGTTGTTGGAAGGACACAAAATAGAATCCTAACTTCTATGGTTTTCTCCATGGTAGCTGGAAGGACAGGAAATAGAATCCTATCTACTATGGTTTTCTCCATGGTAGTTGGAAGGACACGAAATAGAATCCTAACTACTATGGTTTTTCCATGGTAGTTGGAAGGACACGAAATAGAATCCTAACTTCTATGGTTTTCTCCATGGTAGCTGGAAGGACACCAAATAAAATCCTAACTTCTATGGTTTTTCCATGGTAGTTGAAAGGACACGAAATAGAATCCTAACTTCTATGGTTTTCTCCATGGTAGCTGGAAGGACACGAAATAAAATCCTAACTTCTATGGTTTTCCATGGTAGTTGGAAGGACACGAAATAGAATCCTAACTACTATGGTTTTCTCCATGGTAGTTGGAAGGACACGAAATAGAATCCTAACTTCTATGGTTTTCTCCATGGTAGTTGGAAGGACGTGAAAAAAATGCTAAGTACTATGGTTTTACCATGGTAGTTGGAAGGACGTGAAAAAATGCTAACTACTATGTTTTTCTCCATGGTTGTTGGAAGGACACAAAATAGAATCCTAACTTCTATGGTTTTCTCCATTGTAGTTGGAAGGACAGGAAATAGAATCCTATCTACTATGGTTTTCTCCATGTTAGTTGGAAGGACGTGAAAAAATGCTAACTACTATGTTTTTCTCCATGGTAGTTGGAAGGACACAAAATAGAATCCTAACTTCTATGGTTTTCTCCATGGTAGCTGGAAGGACAGGAAATAGAATCCTATCTACTATGGTTTTCTCCATGGTAGTTGGAAGGACGTGAAAAAATGCTAACTACTATGGTTTTCTCCATGGTAGTTGGAAGGAAACGAAATAGAATCCTAACTACTATGGTTTCTCCATGGTAGTTGGAAGGACACGAAATAAAATCCTAACTTCTATGGTTTTTCCATGGTAGTTGGAAGGACACGAAATAGAATCCTAACTACTATGGTTTTCTCCATGGTAGTTGGAAGGACGTGAAAAAAATGCTAAGTACTGTGGTTTTCTCCATGGTAGTTGGAAGGACGTGAAAAAATGCTAACTGCTATGTTTTTCTCCATGGTTGTTGGAAGGACACAAAATAGAATCCTAACTTCTATGGTTTTCTCCATGGTAGCTGGAAGGACAGGAAATAGAATCCTATCTACTATGGTTTTCTCCATGGTAGTTGGAAGGACACGAAATAGAATCCTAACTACTATGGTTTTTCCATGGTAGTTGGAAGGACACGAAATAGAATCCTAACTTCTATGGTTTTCTCCATGGTAGCTGGAAGGACACCAAATAAAATCCTAACTTCTATGGTTTTTCCATGGTAGTTGAAAGGACACGAAATAGAATCCTAACTTCTATGGTTTTCTCCATGGTAGCTGGAAGGACACGAAATAAAATCCTAACTTCTATGGTTTTCCATGGTAGTTGGAAGGACACGAAATAGAATCCTAACTACTATGGTTTTCTCCATGGTAGTTGGAAGGACACGAAATAGAATCCTAACTACTATGGTTTTCTCCATGGTAGTTGGAAGGACACGAAATAGAATCCTAACTTCTATGGTTTTCTCCATGGTAGTTGGAAGGACACGAAATAAAATCCTAACTTCTATGGTTTTCTCCATGGTAGCTGGAAGGACACGAAATAAAATCCTAACTTCTATGGTTTTCCATGGTAGTTGGAAGGACACGAAATAAAATCCTAACTTCTATGGTTTTTCCATGGTAGTTGGTAGGACACGAAATAGAATCCTAACTACTATGGTTTTCTCCATGGTAGTTGGAAGTACATGAAATAGAATCCTAACTACTATGGTTTTTCCATGGTAGTTGGAAGGACACGAAATAGAATCCTAACTACTATGGTTTTTCCATGGTAGTTGGAAGGACACGAAATAGAATCCTAACTACTATGGTTTTTCCCTGGTAGTTGGAAGGACACGAAATAGAATCCTAACTACTATGGTTTTTCCCTGGTAGTTGGAAGGACACAAAATAGAATCCTAACTTCTATGGTTTTCTCCATGGTAGCTGGAAGGACAGGAAATACAATCCTATCTACTATGGTTTTCTCCATGGTAGTTGGAAGGACGTGAAAAAATGCTAACTACTATGATTTTCTCCATGGTAGTTGGAAGGAAACGAAATAGAATCCTAACTACTATGGTTTCTCCATGGTAGTTGGAAGGACACGAAATAAAATCCTAACTTCTATGGTTTTCCATGGTAGTTGGAAGGACACGAAATAGAATCCTAACTACTATGGTTTTCTCCATGGTAGTTGGAAGGACGTGAAAAAAATGCTAAGTACTATGGTTTTACCATGGTAGTTGGAAGGACGTGAAAAAATGCTAACTACTATGTTTTTCTCCATGGTTGTTGGAAGGACACAAAATAGAATCCTAACTTCTATGGTTTTCTCCATTGTAGTTGGAAGGACAGGAAATAGAATCCTATCTACTATGGTTTTCTCCATGTTAGTTGGAAGGACGTGAAAAAATGCTAACTACTATGTTTTTCTCCATGGTAGTTGGAAGGACACAAAATAGAATCCTAACTTCTATGGTTTTCTCCATGGTAGCTGGAAGGACAGGAAATAGAATCCTATCTACTATGGTTTTCTCCATGGTAGTTGGAAGGACGTGAAAAAATGCTAACTACTATGGTTTTCTCCATGGTAGTTGGAAGGAAACGAAATAGAATCCTAACTACTATGGTTTCTCCATGGTAGTTGGAAGGACACGAAATAAAATCCTAACTTCTATGGTTTTTCCATGGTAGTTGGAAGGACACGAAATAGAATCCTAACTACTATGGTTTTCTCCATGGTAGTTGGAAGGACGTGAAAAAAATGCTAAGTACTGTGGTTTTCTCCATGGTAGTTGGAAGGACGTGAAAAAATGCTAACTGCTATGTTTTTCTCCATGGTTGTTGGAAGGACACAAAATAGAATCCTAACTTCTATGGTTTTCTCCATGGTAGCTGGAAGGACAGGAAATAGAATCCTATCTACTATGGTTTTCTCCATGGTAGTTGGAAGGACACGAAATAGAATCCTAACTACTATGGTTTTTCCATGGTAGTTGGAAGGACACGAAATAGAATCCTAACTTCTATGGTTTTCTCCATGGTAGCTGGAAGGACACCAAATAAAATCCTAACTTCTATGGTTTTTCCATGGTAGTTGAAAGGACACGAAATAGAATCCTAACTTCTATGGTTTTCTCCATGGTAGCTGGAAGGACACGAAATAAAATCCTAACTTCTATGGTTTTCCATGGTAGTTGGAAGGACACGAAATAGAATCCTAACTACTATGGTTTTCTCCATGGTAGTTGGAAGGACACGAAATAGAATCCTAACTTCTATGGTTTTCTCCATGGTAGTTGGAAGGACACGAAATAAAATCCTAACTTCTATGGTTTTCCATAGTAGTTGGTAGGACACGAAATAGAATCCTAACTACTATGGTTTTCTCCATGGTAGTTGGAAGTACATGAAATAGAATCCTAACTACTATGGTTTTTCCATGGTAGTTGGAAGGACACGAAATAGAATCCTAACTACTATGGTTTTTCCATGGTAGTTGGAAGGACACGAAATAGAATCCTAACTACTATGGTTTTTCCCTGGTAGTTGGAAGGACACGAAATAGAATCCTAACTACTATGGTTTTTCCCTGGTAGTTGGAAGGACACAAAATAGAATCCTAACTTCTATGGTTTTCTCCATGGTAGCTGGAAGGACAGGAAATACAATCCTATCTACTATGGTTTTCTCCATGGTAGTTGGAAGGACGTGAAAAAATGCTAACTACTATGATTTTCTCCATGGTAGTTGGAAGGAAACGAAATAGAATCCTAACTACTATGGTTTCTCCATGGTAGTTGGAAGGACACGAAATAAAATCCTAACTTCTATGGTTTTTCCATGGTAGTTGGAAGGACACGAAATAGAATCCTAACTACTATGGTTTTCTCCATGGTAGTTGGAAGGACGTGAAAAAAATGCTAAGTACTATGGTTTTACCATGGTAGTTGGAAGGACGTGAAAAAATGCTAACTACTATGTTTTTCTCCATGGTTGTTGGAAGGACACAAAATAGAATCCTAACTTCTATGGTTTTCTCCATTGTAGTTGGAAGGACAGGAAATAGAATCCTATCTACTATGGTTTTCTCCATGTTAGTTGGAAGGACGTGAAAAAATGCTAACTACTATGTTTTTCTCCATGGTAGTTGGAAGGACACAAAATAGAATCCAAACTTCTATGGTTTTCTCCATGGTAGGTGGAAGGACAGGAAATAGAATCCTATCTACTATGGTTTTCTCCATGGTAGTTGGAAGGACGTGAAAAAATGCTAACTACTATGGTTTTCTCCATGGTAGTTGGAAGGAAACGAAATAGAATCCTAACTACTATGGTTTCTCCATGGTAGTTGGAAGGACACGAAATAAAATCCTAACTTCTATGGTTTTTCCATGGTAGTTGGAAGGACACGAAATAGAATCCTAACTACTATGGTTTTCTCCATGGTGGTTGGAAGGACGTGAAAAAAATGCTAAGTACTATGGTTTTCTCCATGGTAGTTGGAAGGACGTGAAAAAATGCTAACTGCTATGTTTTTCTCCATGGTTGTTGGAAGGACACAAAATAAAATCCTAACTTCTATGGTTTTTCCATGGTAGTTGGAATGACACGAAATAGAATCCTAACTACTATGGTTTTCTCCATGGTAGTTGGAAGGACGTCAAAAAATGCTAAGTACTATGGTTTTCTCCATGGTAGTTGGAAGGACGTGAAAAAATGCTAACTACTATGTTTTTTCCATGGTTGTTGGAAGGACACAAAATAGAATCCTAACTTCTATGGTTTTCTCCATGGTAGCTGGAAGGACAGGAAATAGAATCCTAACTACTATGGTTTTTCCCTGGTAGTTGGAAGGACACAAAATAGAATCCTAACTTCTATGGTTTTCTCCATGGTAGCTGGAAGGACAAGAAATACAATCCTATCTACTATGGTTTTCTCCATGGTAGCTGGAAGGACAAGAAATACAATCCTATCTACTATGGTTTTCTCCATGGTAGTTGGAAGGACGTGAAAAAATGCTAACTACTATGATTTTCTCCATGGTAGTTGGAAGGAAACGAAATAGAATCCTAACTACTATGGTTTCTCCATGGTAGTTGGAAGGACACGAAATAAAATCCTAACTTCTATGGTTTTTCCATGGTAGTTGGAAGGACACGAAATAGAATCCTAACTACTATGGTTTTCTCCATGGTAGTTGGAAGGACGTGAAAAAAATGCTAAGTACTATGGTTTTACCATGGTAGTTGGAAGGACGTGAAAAAATGCTAACTACTATGTTTTTCTCCATGGTTGTTGGAAGGACACAAAATAGAATCCTAACTTCTATGGTTTTCTCCATTGTAGTTGGAAGGACAGGAAATAGAATCCTATCTACTATGGTTTTCTCCATGTTAGTTGGAAGGACGTGAAAAAATGCTAACTACTATGTTTTTCTCCATGGTAGTTGGAAGGACACAAAATAGAATCCTAACTTCTATGGTTTTCTCCATGGTAGCTGGAAGGACAGGAAATAGAATCCTATCTACTATGGTTTTCTCCATGGTAGTTGGAAGGACGTGAAAAAAATGCTAACTACTATGGTTTTCTCCATGGTAGTTGGAAGGACGTGAAAAAATGCTAACTACTATGTTTTTCTCCATGGTTGTTGGAAGGACACAAAATAGAATCCTAACTTCTATGGTTTTCTCCATGGTAGCTGGAAGGACAGGAAATAGAATCCTATCTACTATGGTTTTCTCCATGGTAATTGGAAGGACGTGAAAAAATGCTAACTACTATGGTTTTCTCCATGGTAATTGGAAGGACGTGAAAAAATGCTAACTACTATGGTTTTCTCCATGGTAATTGGAAGGACACGAAATAGAATCCTAACTACTATGGTTTCTCCATGGTAGTTGGAAGGTCACGAAATAAAATCCTAACTTCTATGGTTTTTCCATGATAGTTGGAAGGACACGAAATAGAATCCTAACTACTATGGTTTTTCCATGGTAGTTGGAAGGACACGAAATAGAATCCTAACTACTGTGGTTTTCTCCATGGTAGTTGGACGTACACGAAATAGAATCCTAACTACTATGGTTTTTCCATGGTAGTTGGAAGGACACGTAATTGAGTCCTAACTACTATGGTTTTCTCCATGGTAGCTGGAAGGACAGGAAATAGAATCCTATCTACAATGGTTTTGTCCATGGTAACTGGAAGGACGTGAAAAAATGCTAACTACTATGGTTTTCTCCATGGTAATTGGAAGGACGTGAAAAAATTCTAACTACTAGGGTTAACTCCATGGTAGTTTGAAGGGCACGAATTAGAATCCTAATTTCTATGGTTTTCTCCATGGTAGCTGGAAGGACAGGAAATAGAATCCTATCTACAATGGTTTGCTGCATGGTAGTTGGAAGGACGTGAAAAATGCTAACTACTATGGTTTTCTCCATGGTAATTGGAAGGACGTGAAAAAATGCTAACTACTATGGTTTTCTCCATGGTAATTGGAAGGACACGAAATAGAATCCTAACTACTATGGTTTCTCCATGGTAGTTGGTAGGACACGAAATAGAATCCTAACTACTATGGTTTTCTCCATGGTAGCTGGAAGGACAGGAAATAGAATCCTATCTACTATGGTTTTCTCCATGGTAGTTGGAAGGACGTGAAAAAATGCTAACTACTATGGTTTTCTCCATGGTAGTTGGAAGGACACGAAATAAAATCCTAACTTCTATGGTTTTTCCATGGTAGTTGGAAGGACACGAAATAAAATCCTAACTTCTATGGTTTTTCCATGGTAGTTGGAAGGACACGAAATAAAATCCTAACTTCTATGGTTTTTCCATGGTAGTTGGAAGGACACGAAATAGAATCTTAACTACTATGGTTTTCTCCATGGTAGTTGGAAGGACGTGAAAAAAATGCTAAGTACTATGGTTTTCTCCATGGTAGTTGGAAGGACGTGAAAAAATGCTAACTACTATGTTTTTTCCATGGTTGTTGGAAGGACACAAAATAGAATCCTAACTTCTATGGTTTTCTCCATGGTAGCTGGAAGGACAGGAAATAGAATCCTAACTTCTATGGTTTATTCCATGGTAGTTGGAAGGACACGAAATAAAATCCTAACTTCTATGGTTTTTCCATGGTAGTTGGTAGGACACGAAATAGAATCCTAACTACTATGGTTTTCTCCATGGTAGTTGGAAGTACATGAAATAGAATCCTAACTACTATGGTTTTTCCATGGTAGTTGGAAGAACACGAAATAGAATCCTAACTACTATGGTTTTTCCATGGTAGTTGGAAGGACACGAAATAGAATCCTAACTACTATGGTTTTTCCCTGGTAGTTGGAAGGACACGAAATAGAATCCTAACTACTATGGTTTTTCCCTGGTAGTTGGAAGGACACAAAATAGAATCCTAACTTCTATGGTTTTCTCCATGGTAGCTGGAAGGACAGGAAATGCAATCCTATCTACTTTGGTTTTCTCCATGGTAGTTGGAAGGACGTGAAAAAATGCTAACTACTATGATTTTCTCCATGGTAGTTGGAAGGAAACGAAATAGAATCCTAACTACTATGGTTTCTCCATGGTAGTTGGAAGGACACGAAATAAAATCTTAACTTCTATGGTTTTTCCATGGTAGTTGGAAGGACACGAAATAGAATCCTAACTACTATTGTTTTCTCCATGGTAGTTGGAAGGACGTGAAAAAAATGCTAAGTACTATGGTTTTACCATGGTAGTTGGAAGGACGTGAAAAAATGCTAACTACTATGTTTTTCTCCATGGTTGTTGGAAGGACACAAAATAGAATCCTAACTTCTATGGTTTTCTCCATTGTAGTTGGAAGGACAGGAAATAGAATCCTATCTACTATGGTTTTCTCCATGTTAGTTGGAAGGACGTGAAAAAATGCTAACTACTATGTTTTTCTCCATGGTAGTTGGAAGGACACAAAATAGAATCCTAACTTCTATGGTTTTCTCCATGGTAGCTGGAAGGACAGGAAATAGAATCCTATCTACTATGGTTTTCTCCATGGTAGTTGGAAGGACGTGAAAAAATGCTAACTACTATGGTTTTCTCCATGGTAGTTGGAAGGACGTGAAAAAATGCTAACTACTATGTTTTTCTCCATGGTTGTTGGAAGGACAGAAAATAGAATCCTAACTTCTATGGTTTTCTCCATGGTAGCTGGTAGGACAGGAAATAGAATCCTATCTACTATGGTTTTCTCCATGGTAATTGGAAGGACGTGAAAAAAATGCTAACTACTATGGTTTTCTCCATGGTAGTTGGAAGGACGTGAAAAAATGCTAACTACTATGGTTTTCTCCATGGTAGTTGGAAGGACGTGAAAATATGCTAAAAACTATTGTTTTCTCCATGGGAGGTGGAAGGACACGAAATAGAATCCTAACTTCTGTGGTTTTCTCCATGGTAGCTGGAAGGACAGGAAATAGAATCCTATCTACAATGGTTTTCTCCATGGTAGTTGGAAGGACGTGAAAAAATGCTAACTACTATGTTTTTCTAAATGGTAGTTGGAAGGACACGAAATAAAATCCTAACTTCTATGGTTTTTCCATGGTAGCTGGAAGGACAGGAAATAGAATCCTATCTACTATGGTTTTCTCCATGGTGGTTGGAAGGATGTGAAAAAATGCTAACTACTATGTTTTTCTCCATGGTAGTTGGAAGGACACAAAATAGAATATTAACTACTATGGTTTTTCCATGGTAGTTGGAAGGACACGAAATAGAATCCTAACTTCTATGGTTTTCTCCATGGTAGCTGGAAGGACAGGAAATAGAATCCTATCTACTATGGTTTTCTCCATGGTAGTTGGAAGGACGTGAAAAAATGCTAACTACTATGGTTTTCTCCATGGTAGTTGGAAGGACGTGAAAAAATGCTAACTACTATGTTTTTCTCCATGGTAGTTGGAAGGACACAAAATAGAATCCTAACTTCTATGGTTTTCTCCATGGTAGCTGGAAGGACAGGAAATAGAATCCTATCTACTATGGTTTTCTCCATGGTAGTTGGAAGGACGTGAAAAAATGCTAACTACTATGGTTTTCTCCATGGTAGTTGGAAGGACGTGAAAAAATGCTAACTACTATGGTTTTCTCCATGGTAGTTGGAAGGACACGAAATAGAATCCTAACTACTATGGTTTCTCCATGGTAGTTGGAAGGACACGAAATAAAATCCTAACTTCTATGGTTTTTCCATGGTAGTAGGAAGGACACGAAATAGAATCCTAACTACTAAGGTTTTCTCCATGGTAGTTGGAAGGACGTGAAAAAAATGCTAAGTACTATGGTTTTCTCCATGGTAGTTGGAAGGACGTGAAAAAATGCTAACTACTATGTTTTTCTCCATGGTAGTTTGAAGGACACAAAATAGAATCCTAACTTCTATGGTTTTCTCCATGGTAGCTGGAAGGACAGGAAATAGAATCCTATCTACTATGGTTTTCTCCATGGTAGTTGGAAGGATGTGAAAAAATGCTAACTACTATGTTTTTCTCCATGGTAGTTGGAAGGACACAAAATAGAATCCTAACTTCTATGGTTTTTCCATGGTAGTTGGAAGGACACGAAATAGAATCCTAACTACTATGGTTTTCTCCATAGTAGTAGGAAGGACGTGAAAAAATGCTAAGTACTATGGTTTTCTCCATGGTACTTGGAAGGACGTGGAAAAAATGCTAAGTACTATGGTTTTCTCCATGGTAGTTGGAAGGACACGAAATAGAATCCTAACTACTATGGTTTTCTCCATGGTAGTTGGAAGGACACGAAATAGAATCCTAACTACTATGGTTTTTCCATGGTAGTTGGAAGGACACGAAATAGAATCCTAACTACTATGGGAAATGGAATCCTAACTACTATGGTTTTCTCCATGGTAGTTGGAAGGACGTGAAAAAAATGCTAAGTACTATGGTTTTCTCCATGGTAGTTGGAAGGACGTGAAAAAATGCTAACTACTATGGTTTTCTCCATGGTAGTTGGAAGGACACGAAATAGAATCCTAACTACTATGGTTTCTCCATGGTAGTTGGAAGGACACGAAATAAAATCCTAACTTCTATGGTTTTTCCATGGTAGTTGGAAGGACACGAAATAGAATCCTAACTACTATGGTTTTCTCCATAGTAGTAGGAAGGACGTGAAAAAATGCTAAGTACTATGGTTTTCTCCATGGTAGTTGGAAGGACGTGAAAAAATGCTAACTACTATGGTTTTCTCCATGGTAGTTGGAAGGACACAAAATAGAATCCTAACTTCTATGGTTTTCTCCATGGTAGCTGGAAGGACAGGAAATAGAATCCTATCTACTATGGTTTTCTCCATGGTAGTTGGAAGGACGTGAAAAAATGCTAACTACTATGGTTTTCTCCATGGTAGTTGGAAGGACACGAAATAGAATCCTAACTACTATGGTTTCTCCATGGTAGTTGGAAGGACACGAAATAAAATCCTAACTTCTATGGTTTTTCCATGGTAGTAGGAAGGACACGAAATAGAATCCTAACTACTAAGGTTTTCTCCATGGTAGTTGGAAGGACGTGAAAAAAATGCTAAGTACTATGGTTTTCTCCATGGTAGTTGGAAGGACGTGAAAAAATGCTAACTACTATGTTTTTCTCCATGGTAGTTTGAAGGACACAAAATAGAATCCTAACTTCTATGGTTTTCTCCATGGTAGCTGGAAGGACAGGAAATAGAATCCTATCTACTATGGTTTTCTCCATGGTAGTTGGAAGGATGTGAAAAAATGCTAACTACTATGTTTTTCTCCATGGTAGTTGGAAGGACACAAAATAGAATCCTAACTTCTATGGTTTTCTCCATGGTAGCTGGAAGGACAGGAAATAGAATCCTATCTACTATGGTTTTCTCCATTGATAGTTGGAAGGACGTGAAAAAATGCTAACTACTATGGTTTTCTCCATGGTACTTGGAAGGACGTGGAAAAAATGCTAAGTACTATGGTTTTCTCCATGGTAGTTGGAAGGACACAAAATAGAATCCTAACTTCTATGGTTTTCTCCATGGTAGCTGGAAGGACAGGAAATAGAATCCTATCTACTATGGTTTTCTCCATGGTAGTTGGAAGGATGTGAAAAAATGCTAACTACTATGTTTTTCTCCATGGTAGTTGGAAGGACACGAAATAGAATCCTAACTACTATAGTTTTCTCCATGGTAGTTGGAAGGACACGAAATAGAATCCTAACTACTATGGTTTTTCCATGGTAGTTGGAAGGACACGAAATAGAATCCTAACTACTATGGGAAATGGAATCCTAACTACTATGGTTTTCTCCATGGTAGTTGGAAGGACGTGAAAAAAATGCTAAGTACTATGGTTTTCTCCATGGTAGTTGGAAGGACGTGAAAAAATGCTAACTACTATGGTTTTCTCCATGGTAGTTGGAAGGACACGAAATAGAATCCTAACTACTATGGTTTCTCCATGGTAGTTGGAAGGACACGAAATAAAATCCTAACTTCTATGGTTTTTCCATGGTAGTTGGAAGGACACGAAATAGAATCCTAACTACTATGGTTTTCTCCATAGTAGTAGGAAGGACGTGAAAAAATGCTAAGTACTATGGTTTTCTCCATGGTAGTTGGAAGGACGTGAAAAAATGCTAACTACTATGGTTTTCTCCATGGTAGTTGGAAGGACACAAAATAGAATCCTAACTTCTATGGTTTTCTCCATGGTAGCTGGAAGGACAGGAAATAGAATCCTATCTACTATGGTTTTCTCCATGGTAGTTGGAAGGACGTGAAAAAATGCTAACTACTATGGTTTTCTCCATGGTAGTTGGAAGGACACGAAATAGAATCCTAACTACTATGGTTTCTCCATGGTAGTTGGAAGGACACGAAATAAAATCCTAACTTCTATGGTTTTTCCATGGTAGTAGGAAGGACACGAAATAGAATCCTAACTACTAAGGTTTTCTCCATGGTAGTTGGAAGGACGTGAAAAAAATGCTAAGTACTATGGTTTTCTCCATGGTAGTTGGAAGGACGTGAAAAAATGCTAACTACTATGGTTTTCTCCATGGTAGTTGGAAGGACACGAAATAGAATCCTAACTACTATGGTTTTCTCCATGGTAGTTGGAAGGACACGAAATAGAATCCTAACTACTATGGTTTTTCCATGGTAGTTGGAAGGACAGGAAATAGAATCCTATCTACTATGGTTTTCTCCATTGATAGTTGGAAGGACGTGAAAAAATGCTAACTACTATGTTTTTCTCCATGGTAGTTGGAAGGACACAAAATAGAATCCTAACTTCTATGGTTTTCTCCATGGTAGCTGGAAGGACAGGAAATAGAATCCTATCTACTATGGTTTTCTCCATTGATAGTTGGAAGGACGTGAAAAAATGCTAACTACTATGGTTTTCTCCATGGTACTTGGAAGGACGTGGAAAAAATGCTAAGTACTATGGTTTTCTCCATGGTAGTTGGAAGGACACGAAATAGAATCCTAACTACTATGGTTTTCTCCATGGTAGTTGGAAGGACACGAAATAGAATCCTAACTACTATGGTTTTTCCATGGTAGTTGGAAGGACACGAAATAGAATCCTAACTACTATGGGAAATGGAATCCTAACTACTATGGTTTTCTCCATGGTAGTTGGAAGGACGTGAAAAAAATGCTAAGTACTATGGTTTTCTCCATGGTAGTTGGAAGGACGTGAAAAAATGCTAACTACTATGGTTTTCTCCATGGTAGTTGGAAGGACACGAAATAGAATCCTAACTACTATGGTTTCTCCATGGTAGTTGGAAGGACACGAAATAAAATCCTAACTTCTATGGTTTTTCCATGGTAGTTGGAAGGACACGAAATAGAATCCTAACTACTATGGTTTTCTCCATAGTAGTAGGAAGGACGTGAAAAAATGCTAAGTACTATGGTTTTCTCCATGGTAGTTGGAAGGACGTGAAAAAATGCTAACTACTATGGTTTTCTCCATGGTAGTTGGAAGGACACAAAATAGAATCCTAACTTCTATGGTTTTCTCCATGGTAGCTGGAAGGACAGGAAATAGAATCCTATCTACTATGGTTTTCTCCATGGTAGTTGGAAGGACGTGAAAAAATGCTAACTACTATGGTTTTCTCCATGGTAGTTGGAAGGACACGAAATAGAATCCTAACTACTATGGTTTCTCCATGGTAGTTGGAAGGACACGAAATAAAATCCTAACTTCTATGGATTTTCCATGGTAGTAGGAAGGACACGAAATAGAATCCTAACTACTAAGGTTTTCTCCATGGTAGTTGGAAGGACGTGAAAAAAATGCTAAGTACTATGGTTTTCTCCATGGTAGTTGGAAGGACGTGAAAAAATGCTAACTACTATGTTTTTCTCCATGGTAGTTTGAAGGACACAAAATAGAATCCTAACTTCTATGGTTTTCTCCATGGTAGCTGGAAGGACAGGAAATAGAATCCTATCTACTATGGTTTTCTCCATGGTAGTTGGAAGGATGTGAAAAAATGCTAACTACTATGTTTTTCTCCATGGTAGTTGGAAGGACACAAAATAGAATCCTAACTTCTATGGTTTTCTCCATGGTAGCTGGAAGGACAGGAAATAGAATCCTATCTACTATGGTTTTCTCCATTGATAGTTGGAAGGACGTGAAAAAATGCTAACTACTATGGTTTTCTCCATGGTACTTGGAAGGACGTGGAAAAAATGCTAAGTACTATGGTTTTCTCCATGGTAGTTGGAAGGACACGAAATAGAATCCTAACTACTATGGTTTTCTCCATGGTAGTTGGAAGGACACGAAATAGAATCCTAACTACTATGGTTTTTCCAAGGTAGTTGGAAGGACACGAAATAGAATCCTAACTACTATGGGAAATGGAATCCTAACTACTATGGGAAATGGAATCCTAACTACTATGGGAAATGGAATCCTAACTACTATGGTTTTCTCCATGGTAGTTGGAAGGACGTGAAAAAAATGCTAAGTACTATGGTTTTCTCCATGGTAGTTGGAAGTACGTGAAAAAATGCTAACTACTATGGTTTTCTCCATGGTAGTTGGAAGGACACGAAATAGAATCCTAACTACTATGGTTTCTCCATGGTAGTTGGAAGGACACGAAATAAAATCCTAACTTCTATGGTTTTTCCATGGTAGTTGGAAGGACACGAAATAGAATCCTAACTACTATGGTTTTCTCCATAGTAGTAGGAAGGACGTGAAAAAATGCTAAGTACTATGGTTTTCTCCATGGTAGTTGGAAGGACGTGAAAAAATGCTAACTACTATGGTTTTCTCCATGGTAGTTGGAAGGACACAAAATAGAATCCTAACTTCTATGGTTTTCTCCATGGTAGCTGGAAGGACAGGAAATAGAATCCTATCTACTATGGTTTTCTCCATGGTAGTTGGAAGGACGTGAAAAAATGCTAACTACTATGGTTTTTTCCATGGTAGTTGGAAGGACACGAAATAGAATCCTAACTACTATGGTTTCTCCATGGTAGTTGGAAGGACACGAAATAATATCCTAACTTCTATGGTTTTTCCATGGTAGTTGGAAGGACACGAAATAGAATCCTAACTACTATGGTTTTCTCCATGGTAGTTGGAAGGACGTGAAAAAAATGCTAAGTACTATGGTTTTCTCCATGGTAGTTGGAAGGACGTGAAAAAATGCTAACTACTATGTTTTTCTCCATGGTTGTTGGAAGGACACAAAATAGAATCCTAACTTCTATGGTTTTCTCCATGGTAGCTGGAAGGACAGGAAATAGAATCCTATCTACTATGGTTTTCTCCATGGTAGTTGGAAGGACGTGAAAAAATGCTAACTACTATGGTTTTCTCCATGGTAGTTGGAAGGACGTGAAAAAATGCTAACTACTATGTTTTTCTCCATGGTTGTTGGAAGGACACAAAATAGAATCCTAACTTCTATGGTTTTCTCCATGGTAGCTGGAAGGACAGGAAATAGAATCCTATCTACTATGGTTTTCTCCATGGTAATTGGAAGGACGTGAAAAAAATTCTAACTACTATGGTTTTCTCCATGGTAATTGGAAGGACACGAAATAGAATCCTAACTACTATGGTTTTCTCCATTGTAGCTGGAAGGCAGGAAATAGAATCCTATCTACTATGGTTTTCTCCATGGTAGTTGGAAGGACGTGAAAAAAATGCTAACTACTATGGTTTTCTCCATGGTAGTTGGAAGGACGTGAAAAAATGCTAACTACTATGGTTTTCTCCATGGTAGTTGGAAGGACGTGAAAATATGCTAAAAACTATTGTTTTCTCCATGGGAGGTGGAAGGACACGAAATAGAATCCTAACTTCTATGGTTTTCTCCATGGTAGCTGGAAGGACAGGAAATAGAATCCTATCTACAATGGTTTTCTCCATGGTAGTTGGAAGGACGTGAAAAAATGCTAACTACTATGTTTTTCTAAATGGTAGTTGGAAGGACACGAAATAAAATCCTAACTTCTATGGTTTTTCCATGGTAGCTGGAAGGACAGGAAATAGAATCCTATCTACTATGGTTTTCTCCATGGTAGTTGGAAGGATGTGAAAAAATGCTAACTACTATGTTTTTCTCCATGGTAGTTGGAAGGACACAAAATAGAATATTAACTACTATGGTTTTTCCATGGTAGTTGGAAGGACACGAAATAGAATCCTAACTTCTATTGTTTTCTCCATGGTAGCTGGAAGGACAGGAAATAGAATCCTATCTACTATGGTTTTCTCCATGGTAGTTGGAAGGACGTGAGAAAATGCTAACTACTATGGTTTTCTCCATGGTAGTTGGAAGGACACGAAATAGAATCCTAACTACTATGGTTTCTCCATGGTAGTTGGAAGGACACGAAATAAAATCCTAACTTCTATGGTTTTTCCATGGTAGTAGGAAGGACACGAAATAGAATCCTAACTACTAAGGTTTTCTCCATGGTAGTTGGAAGGACGTGAAAAAAAATGCTAAGTACTATGGTTTTCTCCATGGTAGTTGGAAGGACGTGAAAAAATGCTAACTACTATGTTTTTCTCCATGGTAGTTTGAAGGACACAAAATAGAATCCTAACTTCTATGGTTTTCTCCATGGTAGCTGGAAGGACAGGAAATAGAATCCTATCTACTATGGTTTTCTCCATGGTAGTTGGAAGGATGTGAAAAAATGCTAACTACTATGTTTTTCTCCATGGTAGTTAGAAGGACACAAAATAGAATCCTAACTTCTATGGTTTTCTCCATGGTAGCTGGAAGGACAGTTAATAGAATCCTATCTACTATGGTTTTCTCCATTGATAGTTGGAAGGACGTGAAAAAATGCTAACTACTATGGTTTTCTCCATGGTACTTGGAAGGACGTGGAAAAAATGCTAAGTACTATGGTTTTCTCCATGGTAGTTGGAAGGACACGAAATAGAATCCAAACTACTATGGTTTTCTCCATGGTAGTTGGAAGGACACGAAATAGAATCCTAACTACTATGGTTTTTCCATGGTAGTTGGAAGGACACGAAATAGAATCCTAACTACTATGGGAAATGGAATCCTAACTACTATGGTTTTCTCCATGGTAGTTGGAAGGACGTGAAAAAAATGCTAAGTACTATGGTTTTCTCCATGGTAGTTGGAAGGACGTGAAAAAATGCTAACTACTATGGTTTTCTCCATGGTAGTTGGAAGGACACGAAATAGAATCCTAACTACTATGGTTTCTCCATGGTAGCTGGAAGGACAGGAAATGCAATCCTATCTACTATGGTTTTCTCCATGGTAGTTGGAAGGACGTGAAAAAATGCTAACTACTATGATTTTCTCCATGGTAGTTGGAAGGAAACGAAATAGAATCCTAACTACTATGGTTTCTCCATGGTAGTTGGAAGGACACGAAATAAAATCTTAACTTCTATGGTTTTTCCATGGTAGTTGGAAGGACACGAAATAGAATCCTAACTACTATTGTTTTCTCCATGGTAGTTGGAAGGACGTGAAAAAATGCTAAGTACTATGGTTTTACCATGGTAGTTGGAAGGACGTGAAAAAATGCTAACTACTATGTTTTTCTCCATGGTTGTTGGAAGGACACAAAATAGAATCCTAACTTCTATGGTTTTCTCCATTGTAGTTGGAAGGACAGGAAATAGAATCCTATCTACTATGGTTTTCTCCATGTTAGTTGGAAGGACGTGAAAAAATGCTAACTACTATGTTTTTCTCCATGGTAGTTGGAAGGACACAAAATAGAATCCTAACTTCTATGGTTTTCTCCATGGTAGCTGGAAGGACAGGAAATAGAATCCTATCTACTATGGTTTTCTCCATGGTAGTTGGAAGGACGTGAAAAAATGCTAACTACTATGGTTTTCTCCATGGTAGTTGGAAGGACGTGAAAAAATGCTAACTACTATGTTTTTCTCCATGGTTGTTGGAAGGACAGAAAATAGAATCCTAACTTCTATGGTTTTCTCCATGGTAGCTGGTAGGACAGGAAATAGAATCCTATCTACTATGGTTTTCTCCATGGTAATTGGAAGGACGTGAAAAAAATGCTAACTACTATGGTTTTCTCCATGGTAGTTGGAAGGACGTGAAAAAATGCTAACTACTATGGTTTTCTCCATGGTAGTTGGAAGGACGTGAAAATATGCTAAAAACTATTGTTTTCTCCATGGGAGGTGGAAGGACACGAAATAGAATCCTAACTTCTGTGGTTTTCTCCATGGTAGCTGGAAGGACAGGAAATAGAATCCTATCTACAATGGTTTTCTCCATGGTAGTTGGAAGGACGTGAAAAAATGCTAACTACTATGTTTTTCTAAATGGTAGTTGGAAGGACACGAAATAAAATCCTAACTTCTATGGTTTTTCCATGGTAGCTGGAAGGACAGGAAATAGAATCCTATCTACTATGGTTTTCTCCATGGTAGTTGGAAGGATGTGAAAAAATGCTAACTACTATGTTTTTCTCCATGGTAGTTGGAAGGACACAAAATAGAATATTAACTACTATGGTTTTTCCATGGTAGTTGGAAGGACACGAAATAGAATCCTAACTTCTATGGTTTTCTCCATGGTAGCTGGAAGGACAGGAAATAGAATCCTATCTACTATGGTTTTCTCCATGGTAGTTGGAAGGACGTGAAAAAATGCTAACTACTATGGTTTTCTCCATGGTAGTTGGAAGGACGTGAAAAAATGCTAACTACTATGTTTTTCTCCATGGTAGTTGGAAGGACACAAAATAGAATCCTAACTTCTATGGTTTTCTCCATGGTAGCTGGAAGGACAGGAAATAGAATCCTATCTACTATGGTTTTCTCCATGGTAGTTGGAAGGACGTGAAAAAATGCTAACTACTATGGTTTTCTCCATGGTAGTTGGAAGGACGTGAAAAAATGCTAACTACTATGGTTTTCTCCATGGTAGTTGGAAGGACACGAAATAGAATCCTAACTACTATGGTTTCTCCATGGTAGTTGGAAGGACACGAAATAAAATCCTAACTTCTATGGTTTTTCCATGGTAGTAGGAAGGACACGAAATAGAATCCTAACTACTAAGGTTTTCTCCATGGTAGTTGGAAGGACGTGAAAAAAATGCTAAGTACTATGGTTTTCTCCATGGTAGTTGGAAGGACGTGAAAAAATGCTAACTACTATGTTTTTCTCCATGGTAGTTTGAAGGACACAAAATAGAATCCTAACTTCTATGGTTTTCTCCATGGTAGCTGGAAGGACAGGAAATAGAATCCTATCTACTATGGTTTTCTCCATGGTAGTTGGAAGGATGTGAAAAAATGCTAACTACTATGTTTTTCTCCATGGTAGTTGGAAGGACACAAAATAGAATCCTAACTTCTATGGTTTTTCCATGGTAGTTGGAAGGACACGAAATAGAATCCTAACTACTATGGTTTTCTCCATAGTAGTAGGAAGGACGTGAAAAAATGCTAAGTACTATGGTTTTCTCCATGGTACTTGGAAGGACGTGGAAAAAATGCTAAGTACTATGGTTTTCTCCATGGCAGTTGGAAGGACACGAAATAGAATCCTAACTACTATGGTTTTCTCCATGGTAGTTGGAAGGACACGAAATAGAATCCTAACTACTATGGTTTTTCCATGGTAGTTGGAAGGACACGAAATAGAATCCTAACTACTATGGGAAATGGAATCCTAACTACTATGGTTTTCTCCATGGTAGTTGGAAGGACGTGAAAAAAATGCTAAGTACTATGGTTTTCTCCATGGTAGTTGGAAGGACGTGAAAAAATGCTAACTACTATGGTTTTCTCCATGGTAGTTGGAAGGACACGAAATAGAATCCTAACTACTATGGTTTCTCCATGGTAGTTGGAAGGACACGAAATAAAATCCTAACTTCTATGGTTTTTCCATGGTAGTTGGAAGGACACGAAATAGAATCCTAACTACTATGGTTTTCTCCATAGTAGTAGGAAGGACGTGAAAAAATGCTAAGTACTATGGTTTTCTCCATGGTAGTTGGAAGGACGTGAAAAAATGCTAACTACTATGGTTTTCTCCATGGTAGTTGGAAGGACACAAAATAGAATCCTAACTTCTATGGTTTTCTCCATGGTAGCTGGAAGGACAGGAAATAGAATCCTATCTACTATGGTTTTCTCCATGGTAGTTGGAAGGACGTGAAAAAATGCTAACTACTATGGTTTTCTCCATGGTAGTTGGAAGGACACGAAATAGAATCCTAACTACTATGGTTTCTCCATGGTAGTTGGAAGGACACGAAATAAAATCCTAACTTCTATGGTTTTTCCATGGTAGTAGGAAGGACACGAAATAGAATCCTAACTACTAAGGTTTTCTCCATGGTAGTTGGAAGGACGTGAAAAAAATGCTAAGTACTATGGTTTTCTCCATGGTAGTTGGAAGGACGTGAAAAAATGCTAACTACTATGTTTTTCTCCATGGTAGTTTGAAGGACACAAAATAGAATCCTAACTTCTATGGTTTTCTCCATGGTAGCTGGAAGGACAGGAAATAGAATCCTATCTACTATGGTTTTCTCCATGGTAGTTGGAAGGATGTGAAAAAATGCTAACTACTATGTTTTTCTCCATGGTAGTTGGAAGGACACAAAATAGAATCCTAACTTCTATGGTTTTCTCCATGGTAGCTGGAAGGACAGGAAATAGAATCCTATCTACTATGGTTTTCTCCATTGATAGTTGGAAGGACGTGAAAAAATGCTAACTACTATGGTTTTCTCCATGGTACTTGGAAGGACGTGGAAAAAATGCTAAGTACTATGGTTTTCTCCATGGTAGTTGGAAGGACACAAAATAGAATCCTAACTTCTATGGTTTTCTCCATGGTAGCTGGAAGGACAGGAAATAGAATCCTATCTACTATGGTTTTCTCCATGGTAGTTGGAAGGATGTGAAAAAATGCTAACTACTATGTTTTTCTCCATGGTAGTTGGAAGGACACGAAATAGAATCCTAACTACTATAGTTTTCTCCATGGTAGTTGGAAGGACACGAAATAGAATCCTAACTACTATGGTTTTTCCATGGTAGTTGGAAGGACACGAAATAGAATCCTAACTACTATGGGAAATGGAATCCTAACTACTATTGTTTTCTCCATGGTAGTTGGAAGGACGTGAAAAAAATGCTAAGTACTATGGTTTTCTCCATGGTAGTTGGAAGGACGTGAAAAAATGCTAACTACTATGGTTTTCTCCATGGTAGTTGGAAGGACACGAAATAGAATCCTAACTACTATGGTTTCTCCATGGTAGTTGGAAGGACACGAAATAAAATCCTAACTTCTATGGTTTTTCCATGGTAGTAGGAAGGACACGAAATAGAATCCTAACTACTAAGGTTTTCTCCATGGTAGTTGGAAGGACGTGAAAAAAATGCTAAGTACTATGGTTTTCTCCATGGTAGTTGGAAGGACGTGAAAAAATGCTAACTACTATGGTTTTCTCCATGGTAGTTGGAAGGACACGAAATAGAATCCTAACTACTATGGTTTTCTCCATGGTAGTTGGAAGGACACGAAATAGAATCCTAACTACTATGGTTTTTCCATGGTAGTTGGAAGGACAGGAAATAGAATCCTATCTACTATGGTTTTCTCCATTGATAGTTGGAAGGACGTGAAAAAATGCTAACTACTATGTTTTTCTCCATGGTAGTTGGAAGGACACAAAATAGAATCCTAACTTCTATGGTTTTCTCCATGGTAGCTGGAAGGACAGGAAATAGAATCCTATCTACTATGGTTTTCTCCATTGATAGTTGGAAGGACGTGAAAAAATGCTAACTACTATGGTTTTCTCCATGGTACTTGGAAGGACGTGGAAAAAATGCTAAGTACTATGGTTTTCTCCATGGTAGTTGGAAGGACACGAAATAGAATCCTAACTACTATGGTTTTCTCCATGGTAGTTGGAAGGACACGAAATAGAATCCTAACTACTATGGTTTTTCCATGGTAGTTGGAAGGACACGAAATAGAATCCTAACTACTATGGGAAATGGAATCCTAACTACTATGGTTTTCTCCATGGTAGTTGGAAGGACGTGAAAAAAATGCTAAGTACTATGGTTTTCTCCATGGTAGTTGGAAGGACGTGAAAAAATGCTAACTACTATGGTTTTCTCCATGGTAGTTGGAAGGACACGAAATAGAATCCTAACTACTATGGTTTCTCCATGGTAGTTGGAAGGACACGAAATAAAATCCTAACTTCTATGGTTTTTCCATGGTAGTTGGAAGGACACGAAATAGAATCCTAACTACTATGGTTTTCTCCATAGTAGTAGGAAGGACGTGAAAAAATGCTAAGTACTATGGTTTTCTCCATGGTAGTTGGAAGGACGTGAAAAAATGCTAACTACTATGGTTTTCTCCATGGTAGTTGGAAGGACACAAAATAGAATCCTAACTTCTATGGTTTTCTCCATGGTAGCTGGAAGGACAGGAAATAGAATCCTATCTACTATGGTTTTCTCCATGGTAGTTGGAAGGACGTGAAAAAATGCTAACTACTATGGTTTTCTCCATGGTAGTTGGAAGGACACGAAATAGAATCCTAACTACTATGGTTTCTCCATGGTAGTTGGAAGGACACGAAATAAAATCCTAACTTCTATGGTTTTTCCATGGTAGTAGGAAGGACACGAAATAGAATCCTAACTACTAAGGTTTTCTCCATGGTAGTTGGAAGGACGTGAAAAAAATGCTAAGTACTATGGTTTTCTCCATGGTAGTTGGAAGGACGTGAAAAAATGCTAACTACTATGTTTTTCTCCATGGTAGTTTGAAGGACACAAAATAGAATCCTAACTTCTATGGTTTTCTCCATGGTAGCTGGAAGGACAGGAAATAGAATCCTATCTACTATGGTTTTCTCCATGGTAGTTGGAAGGATGTGAAAAAATGCTAACTACTATGTTTTTCTCCATGGTAGTTGGAAGGACACAAAATAGAATCCTAACTTCTATGGTTTTCTCCATGGTAGCTGGAAGGACAGGAAATAGAATCCTATCTACTATGGTTTTCTCCATTGATAGTTGGAAGGACGTGAAAAAATGCTAACTACTATGGTTTTCTCCATGGTACTTGGAAGGACGTGGAAAAAATGCTAAGTACTATGGTTTTCTCCATGGTAGTTGGAAGGACACGAAATAGAATCCTAACTACTATGGTTTTCTCCATGGTAGTTGGAAGGACACGAAATAGAATCCTAACTACTATGGTTTTTCCAAGGTAGTTGGAAGGACACGAAATAGAATCCTAACTACTATGGGAAATGGAATCCTAACTACTATGGGAAATGGAATCCTAACTACTATGGTTTTCTCCATGGTAGTTGGAAGGACGTGAAAAAAATGCTAAGTACTATGGTTTTCTCCATGGTAGTTGGAAGTACGTGAAAAAATGCTAACTACTATGGTTTTCTCCATGGTAGTTGGAAGGACACAAAATAGAATCCTAACTACTATGGTTTCTCCATGGTAGTTGGAAGGACACGAAATAAAATCCTAACTTCTATGGTTTTTCCATGGTAGTTGGAAGGACACGAAATAGAATCCTAACTACTATGGTTTTCTCCATAGTAGTAGGAAGGACGTGAAAAAATGCTAAGTACTATGGTTTTCTCCATGGTAGTTGGAAGGACGTGAAAAAATGCTAACTACTATGGTTTTCTCCATGGTAGTTGGAAGGACACAAAATAGAATCCTAACTTCTATGGTTTTCTCCATGGTAGCTGGAAGGACAGGAAATAGAATCCTATCTACTATGGTTTTCTCCATGGTAGTTGGAAGGACGTGAAAAAATGCTAACTACTATGGTTTTTTCCATGGTAGTTGGAAGGACACGAAATAGAATCCTAACTACTATGGGAAATGGAATCCTAACTACTATTGTTTTCTCCATGGTAGTTGGAAGGACGTGAAAAAAATGCTAAGTACTATGGTTTTCTCCATGGTAGTTGGAAGGACGTGAAAAAATGCTAACTACTATGGTTTTCTCCATGGTAGTTGGAAGGACACGAAATAGAATCCTAACTACTATGGTTTCTCCATGGTAGTTGGAAGGACACGAAATAAAATCCTAACTTCTATGGTTTTTCCATGGTAGTTGGAAGGACACGAAATAGAATCCTAACTACTATGGTTTTCTCCATAGTAGTAGGAAGGACGTGAAAAAATGCTAAGTACTATGGTTTTCTCCATGGTAGTTGGAAGGACGTGAAAAAATGCTAACTACTATGGTTTTTTCCATGGTAGTTGGAAGGACACGAAATAGAATCCTAACTACTATGGGAAATGGAATCCTAACTACTATTGTTTTCTCCATGGTAGTTGGAAGGACGTGAAAAAAATGCTAAGTACTATGGTTTTCTCCATGGTAGTTGGAAGGACGTGAAAAAATGCTAACTACTATGGTTTTCTCCATGGTAGTTGGAAGGACACGAAATAGAATCCTAACTACTATGGTTTCTCCATGGTAGTTGGAAGGACACGAAATAAAATCCTAACTTCTATGGTTTTTCCATGGTAGTTGGAAGGACACGAAATAGAATCCTAACTACTATGGTTTTCTCCATAGTAGTAGGAAGGACGTGAAAAAATGCTAAGTACTATGGTTTTCTCCATGGTAGTTGGAAGGACGTGAAAAAATGCTAACTACTATGGTTTTCTCCATGGTAGTTGGAAGGACACAAAATAGAATCCTAACTTCTATGGTTTTCTCCATGGTAGCTGGAAGGACAGGAAATAGAATCCTATCTACTATGGTTTTCTCCATGGTAGTTGGAAGGACGTGAAAAAATGCTAACTACTATGGTTTTCTCCATGGTAGTTGGAAGGACACGAAATAGAATCCTAACTACTATGGTTTCTCCATGGTAGTTGGAAGGACACGAAATAAAATCCTAACTTCTATGGTTTTTCCATGGTAGTAGGAAGGACACGAAATAGAATCCTAACTACTAAGGTTTTCTCCATGGTAGTTGGAAGGACGTGAAAAAAATGCTAAGTACTATGGTTTTCTCCATGGTAGTTGGAAGGACGTGAAAAAATGCTAACTACTATGGTTTTCTCCATGGTAGTTGGAAGGACACGAAATAGAATCCTAACTACTATGGTTTTCTCCATGGTAGTTGGAAGGACACGAAATAGAATCCTAACTACTATGGTTTTTCCATGGTAGTTGGAAGGACAGGAAATAGAATCCTATCTACTATGGTTTTCTCCATTGATAGTTGGAAGGACGTGAAAAAATGCTAACTACTATGTTTTTCTCCATGGTAGTTGGAAGGACACAAAATAGAATCCTAACTTCTATGGTTTTCTCCATGGTAGCTGGAAGGACAGGAAATAGAATCCTATCTACTATGGTTTTCTCCATTGATAGTTGGAAGGACGTGAAAAAATGCTAACTACTATGGTTTTCTCCATGGTACTTGGAAGGACGTGGAAAAAATGCTAAGTACTATGGTTTTCTCCATGGTAGTTGGAAGGACACGAAATAGAATCCTAACTACTATGGTTTTCTCCATGGTAGTTGGAAGGACACGAAATAGAATCCTAACTACTATGGTTTTTCCATGGTAGTTGGAAGGACACGAAATAGAATCCTAACTACTATGGGAAATGGAATCCTAACTACTATGGTTTTCTCCATGGTAGTTGGAAGGACGTGAAAAAAATGCTAAGTACTATGGTTTTCTCCATGGTAGTTGGAAGGACGTGAAAAAATGCTAACTACTATGGTTTTCTCCATGGTAGTTGGAAGGACACGAAATAGAATCCTAACTACTATGGTTTCTCCATGGTAGTTGGAAGGACACGAAATAAAATCCTAACTTCTATGGTTTTTCCATGGTAGTTGGAAGGACACGAAATAGAATCCTAACTACTATGGTTTTCTCCATAGTAGTAGGAAGGACGTGAAAAAATGCTAAGTACTATGGTTTTCTCCATGGTAGTTGGAAGGACGTGAAAAAATGCTAACTACTATGGTTTTCTCCATGGTAGTTGGAAGGACACAAAATAGAATCCTAACTTCTATGGTTTTCTCCATGGTAGCTGGAAGGACAGGAAATAGAATCCTATCTACTATGGTTTTCTCCATGGTAGTTGGAAGGACGTGAAAAAATGCTAACTACTATGGTTTTCTCCATGGTAGTTGGAAGGACACGAAATAGAATCCTAACTACTATGGTTTCTCCATGGTAGTTGGAAGGACACGAAATAAAATCCTAACTTCTATGGTTTTTCCATGGTAGTAGGAAGGACACGAAATAGAATCCTAACTACTAAGGTTTTCTCCATGGTAGTTGGAAGGACGTGAAAAAAATGCTAAGTACTATGGTTTTCTCCATGGTAGTTGGAAGGACGTGAAAAAATGCTAACTACTATGTTTTTCTCCATGGTAGTTTGAAGGACACAAAATAGAATCCTAACTTCTATGGTTTTCTCCATGGTAGCTGGAAGGACAGGAAATAGAATCCTATCTACTATGGTTTTCTCCATGGTAGTTGGAAGGATGTGAAAAAATGCTAACTACTATGTTTTTCTCCATGGTAGTTGGAAGGACACAAAATAGAATCCTAACTTCTATGGTTTTCTCCATGGTAGCTGGAAGGACAGGAAATAGAATCCTATCTACTATGGTTTTCTCCATTGATAGTTGGAAGGACGTGAAAAAATGCTAACTACTATGGTTTTCTCCATGGTACTTGGAAGGACGTGGAAAAAATGCTAAGTACTATGGTTTTCTCCATGGTAGTTGGAAGGACACGAAATAGAATCCTAACTACTATGGTTTTCTCCATGGTAGTTGGAAGGACACGAAATAGAATCCTAACTACTATGGTTTTTCCAAGGTAGTTGGAAGGACACGAAATAGAATCCTAACTACTATGGGAAATGGAATCCTAACTACTATGGGAAATGGAATCCTAACTACTATGGTTTTCTCCATGGTAGTTGGAAGGACGTGAAAAAAATGCTAAGTACTATGGTTTTCTCCATGGTAGTTGGAAGTACGTGAAAAAATGCTAACTACTATGGTTTTCTCCATGGTAGTTGGAAGGACACAAAATAGAATCCTAACTACTATGGTTTCTCCATGGTAGTTGGAAGGACACGAAATAAAATCCTAACTTCTATGGTTTTTCCATGGTAGTTGGAAGGACACGAAATAGAATCCTAACTACTATGGTTTTCTCCATAGTAGTAGGAAGGACGTGAAAAAATGCTAAGTACTATGGTTTTCTCCATGGTAGTTGGAAGGACGTGAAAAAATGCTAACTACTATGGTTTTCTCCATGGTAGTTGGAAGGACACAAAATAGAATCCTAACTTCTATGGTTTTCTCCATGGTAGCTGGAAGGACAGGAAATAGAATCCTATCTACTATGGTTTTCTCCATGGTAGTTGGAAGGACGTGAAAAAATGCTAACTACTATGGTTTTTTCCATGGTAGTTGGAAGGACACGAAATAGAATCCTAACTACTATGGTTTCTCCATGGTAGTTGGAAGGACACGAAATAATATCCTAACTTCTATGGTTTTTCCATGGTAGTTGGAAGGACACGAAATAGAATCCTAACTACTATGGTTTTCTCCATGGTAGTTGGAAGGACGTGAAAAAAATGCTAAGTACTATGGTTTTCTCCATGGTAGTTGGAAGGACGTGAAAAAATGCTAACTACTATGTTTTTCTCCATGGTTGTTGGAAGGACACAAAATAGAATCCTAACTTCTATGGTTTTCTCCATGGTAGCTGGAAGGACAGGAAATAGAATCCTATCTACTATGGTTTTCTCCATGGTAGTTGGAAGGACGTGAAAAAATGCTAACTACTATGGTTTTCTCCATGGTAGTTGGAAGGACGTGAAAAAATGCTAACTACTATGTTTTTCTCCATGGTTGTTGGAAGGACACAAAATAGAATCCTAACTTCTATGGTTTTCTCCATGGTAGCTGGAAGGACAGGAAATAGAATCCTATCTACTATGGTTTTCTCCATGGTAATTGGAAGGACGTGAAAAAAATTCTAACTACTATGGTTTTCTCCATGGTAATTGGAAGGACACGAAATAGAATCCTAACTACTATGGTTTTCTCCATTGTAGCTGGAAGGCAGGAAATAGAATCCTATCTACTATGGTTTTCTCCATGGTAGTTGGAAGGACGTGAAAAAAATGCTAACTACTATGGTTTTCTCCATGGTAGTTGGAAGGACGTGAAAAAATGCTAACTACTATGGTTTTCTCCATGGTAGTTGGAAGGACGTGAAAATATGCTAAAAACTATTGTTTTCTCCATGGGAGGTGGAAGGACACGAAATAGAATCCTAACTTCTATGGTTTTCTCCATGGTAGCTGGAAGGACAGGAAATAGAATCCTATCTACAATGGTTTTCTCCATGGTAGTTGGAAGGACGTGAAAAAATGCTAACTACTATGTTTTTCTAAATGGTAGTTGGAAGGACACGAAATAAAATCCTAACTTCTATGGTTTTTCCATGGTAGCTGGAAGGACAGGAAATAGAATCCTATCTACTATGGTTTTCTCCATGGTAGTTGGAAGGATGTGAAAAAATGCTAACTACTATGTTTTTCTCCATGGTAGTTGGAAGGACACAAAATAGAATATTAACTACTATGGTTTTTCCATGGTAGTTGGAAGGACACGAAATAGAATCCTAACTTCTATTTTTTTCTCCATGGTAGCTGGAAGGACAGGAAATAGAATCCTATCTACTATGGTTTTCTCCATGGTAGTTGGAAGGACGTGAGAAAATGCTAACTACTATGGTTTTCTCCATGGTAGTTGGAAGGACACGAAATAGAATCCTAACTACTATGGTTTCTCCATGGTAGTTGGAAGGACACGAAATAAAATCCTAACTTCTATGGTTTTTCCATGGTAGTAGGAAGGACACGAAATAGAATCCTAACTACTAAGGTTTTCTCCATGGTAGTTGGAAGGACGTGAAAAAAATGCTAAGTACTATGGTTTTCTCCATGGTAGTTGGAAGGACGTGAAAAAATGCTAACTACTATGTTTTTCTCCATGGTAGTTTGAAGGACACAAAATAGAATCCTAACTTCTATGGTTTTCTCCATGGTAGCTGGAAGGACAGGAAATAGAATCCTATCTACTATGGTTTTCTCCATGGTAGTTGGAAGGATGTGAAAAAATGCTAACTACTATGTTTTTCTCCATGGTAGTTAGAAGGACACAAAATAGAATCCTAACTTCTATGGTTTTCTCCATGGTAGCTGGAAGGACAGTTAATAGAATCCTATCTACTATGGTTTTCTCCATTGATAGTTGGAAGGACGTGAAAAAATGCTAACTACTATGGTTTTCTCCATGGTACTTGGAAGGACGTGGAAAAAATGCTAAGTACTATGGTTTTCTCCATGGTAGTTGGAAGGACACGAAATAGAATCCAAACTACTATGGTTTTCTCCATGGTAGTTGGAAGGACACGAAATAGAATCCTAACTACTATGGTTTTTCCATGGTAGTTGGAAGGACACGAAATAGAATCCTAACTACTATGGGAAATGGAATCCTAACTACTATGGTTTTCTCCATGGTAGTTGGAAGGACGTGAAAAAAATGCTAAGTACTATGGTTTTCTCCATGGTAGTTGGAAGGACGTGAAAAAATGCTAACTACTATGGTTTTCTCCATGGTAGTTGGAAGGACACGAAATAGAATCCTAACTACTATGGTTTCTCCATGGTAGTTGGAAGGACACAAAATACAATCCTAACTTCTATGGTTTTCTCCATGGTAGCTGGAAGGACAGGAAATAGAATCCTATCTACTATGGTTTTCTCCATGGTAGTTGGAAGGACGTGAAAAAAAAGCTAACTACTATGGTTTTCTCCATGGTAGTTGGAAGGACTTGAAAAAAATGCTAAGTACTATGGTTTTTGCCATGGTAGTTGAAGGACGTGAAAAATGCTAACTACTATGTTTTTCTCCATGGTAGTTTGAAGGACACAAAATAGAATCCAAACTTCTATGGGTTTTCCATGGTAGTTGGAAGGACACGAAATAGAATCCTAACTACTATGGTTTTCTCCATGGTAGTTGGAAGGACACGAATAGAATCCTAACTTCTATGGTTTTCTCCATGGTAGCTGGAAGGACAGGAAATAGAATCCTATCTACAATGGTTTTCTCCATGGTAGTTGGAAGGACGAAAAAAAAATGCTAACTACTATGGTTTTCTCCATGGTAGTTGGAAAGATGTGAAAAAATGCTAACTACTATGGTTTTCTCTATGGTAGTTGGACGGACTCGAAATAGAATCCTAACTTCTATGGTTTTCTCCATGGTAGCTGGAAGGACAGGAAATAGAATCCTATCAACAATGGTTTTCTGCATGGTAGTTGGAAGGACGTGAAAAAATACTAACTACTATGGTTTTCTCCATGGTAATTGGAAGGACACGAAATAGAATCCTAACTACTATGGTTTCTCCATGGTAGTTGGAAGGACACGAAATAAAATCCTAACTTCTATGGTTTTTCCATGGTAGTTGGAAGGACACGAAATAGAATCCTAACTACTATGGTTTTCTCCATGGTAGCTGGTAGGACAGGAAATAGAATCCTATCAACAATGGTTTTCTGCATGGTAGTTGGAAGGACGTGAAAAAAATGCTAACTACTATGGTTTTCTCCATGGTAGTTGGAAGGACATGAAAAAAATGTTAACTACTATGGTTTTCTCCATGGTAGTTGGAAGGACGTGAAAAAAATGCTAACTACTATGGTTTTCTCCATGGTATTTGGAAGGACGTGAAAAAATGCTAACTACTATGGTCTTCTCCATGGTAGTTGGAAGGACGTGAAAAAATGATAGGTACTATGGTTTTCTCCATGGTAGTTGGAAGGACGTGAAAAAAATGCTAACTACTATGGTTTTCCATGGTAGTTGGAAGGACACGAAATAGAATCCTAACTACTATGGTTTTCTCCATGGTAGTTGGAAGGACACGAAATAGAATCCTAACTTCTATGGTTTTCTCCATGGTAGTTGGAAGGACACGAAATAAAATCCTAACTTCTATGGTTTTCTCCATGGTAGCTGGAAGGACACGAAATAAAATCCTAACTTCTATGGTTTTCCATGGTAGTTGGAAGGACACGAAATAGAATCCTAACTACTATGGTTTTCTCCATGGTAGTTGGAAGGACACGAAATAGAATCCTAACTTCTATGGTTTTCTCCATGGTAGTTGGAAGGACACGAAATAAAATCCTAACTTCTATGGTTTTTCCATGGTAGTTGGTAGGACACGAAATAGAATCCTAACTACTATGGTTTTCTCCATGATAGTTGGAAGTACATGAAATAGAATCCTAACTACTATGGTTTTTCCATGGTAGTTGGAAGGACACGAAATAGAATCCTAACTACTATGGTTTTTCCATGGTTGTTGGAAGGACACGAAATAGAATCCTAACTACTATGGTTTTTCCCTGGTAGTTGGAAGGACACGAAATAGAATCCTAACTACTATGGTTTTTCCCTGGTAGTTGGAAGGACACAAAATAGAATCCTAACTTCTATGGTTTTCTCCATGGTAGCTGGAAGGACAGGAAATACAATCCTATCTACTATGGTTTTCTCCATGGTAGTTGGAAGGACGTGAAAAAATGCTAACTACTATGATTTTCTCCATGGTAGTTGGAAGGAAACGAAATAGAATCCTAACTACTATGGTTTCTCCATGGTAGTTGGAAGGACACGAAATAAAATCCTAACTTCTATGGTTTTCCATGGTAGTTGGAAGGACATGAAATAGAATCCTAACTACTATGGTTTTCTCCATGGTAGTTGGAAGGACGTGAAAAAAATGCTAAGTACTATGGTTTTACCATGGTAGTTGGAAGGACGTGAAAAAATGCTAACTACTATGTTTTTCTCCATGGTTGTTGGAAGGACACAAAATAGAATCCTAACTTCTATGGTTTTCTCCATTGTAGTTGGAAGGACAGGAAATAGAATCCTATCTACTATGGTTTTCTCCATGTTAGTTGGAAGGACGTGAAAAAATGCTAACTACTATGTTTTTCTCCATGGTAGTTGGAAGGACACAAAATAGAATCCTAACTTCTATGGTTTTCTCCATGGTAGCTGGAAGGACAGGAAATAGAATCCTATCTACTATGGTTTTCTCCATGGTAGTTGGAAGGACGTGAAAAAATGCTAACTACTATGGTTTTTTCCATGGTAGTTGGAAGGACACGAAATAGAATCCTAACTACTATGGTTTCTCCATGGTAGTTGGAAGGACACGAAATAATATCCTAACTTCTATGGTTTTTCCATGGTAGTTGGAAGGACACGAAATAGAATCCTAACTACTATGGTTTTCTCCATGGTAGTTGGAAGGACGTGAAAAAAATGCTAAGTACTATGGTTTTCTCCATGGTAGTTGGAAGGACGTGAAAAAATGCTAACTACTATGTTTTTCTCCATGGTTGTTGGAAGGACACAAAATAGAATCCTAACTTCTATGGTTTTCTCCATGGTAGCTGGAAGGACAGGAAATAGAATCCTATCTACTATGGTTTTCTCCATGGTAGTTGGAAGGACGTGAAAAAATGCTAACTACTATGGTTTTCTCCATGGTAGTTGGAAGGACGTGAAAAAATGCTAACTACTATGTTTTTCTCCATGGTTGTTGGAAGGACACAAAATAGAATCCTAACTTCTATGGTTTTCTCCATGGTAGCTGGAAGGACAGGAAATAGAATCCTATCTACTATGGTTTTCTCCATGGTAATTGGAAGGACGTGAAAAAAATTCTAACTACTATGGTTTTCTCCATGGTAATTGGAAGGACACGAAATAGAATCCTAACTACTATGGTTTTCTCCATTGTAGCTGGAAGGCAGGAAATAGAATCCTATCTACTATGGTTTTCTCCATGGTAGTTGGAAGGACGTGAAAAAAATGCTAACTACTATGGTTTTCTCCATGGTAGTTGGAAGGACGTGAAAAAATGCTAACTACTATGGTTTTCTCCATGGTAGTTGGAAGGACGTGAAAATATGCTAAAAACTATTGTTTTCTCCATGGGAGGTGGAAGGACACGAAATAGAATCCTAACTTCTATGGTTTTCTCCATGGTAGCTGGAAGGACAGGAAATAGAATCCTATCTACAATGGTTTTCTCCATGGTAGTTGGAAGGACGTGAAAAAATGCTAACTACTATGTTTTTCTAAATGGTAGTTGGAAGGACACGAAATAAAATCCTAACTTCTATGGTTTTTCCATGGTAGCTGGAAGGACAGGAAATAGAATCCTATCTACTATGGTTTTCTCCATGGTAGTTGGAAGGATGTGAAAAAATGCTAACTACTATGTTTTTCTCCATGGTAGTTGGAAGGACACAAAATAGAATATTAACTACTATGGTTTTTCCATGGTAGTTGGAAGGACACGAAATAGAATCCTAACTTCTATTGTTTTCTCCATGGTAGCTGGAAGGACAGGAAATAGAATCCTATCTACTATGGTTTTCTCCATGGTAGTTGGAAGGACGTGAGAAAATGCTAACTACTATGGTTTTCTCCATGGTAGTTGGAAGGACACGAAATAGAATCCTAACTACTATGGTTTCTCCATGGTAGTTGGAAGGACACGAAATAAAATCCTAACTTCTATGGTTTTTCCATGGTAGTAGGAAGGACACGAAATAGAATCCTAACAACTAAGGTTTTCTCCATGGTAGTTGGAAGGACGTGAAAAAAATGCTAAGTACTATGGTTTTCTCCATGGTAGTTGGAAGGACGTGAAAAAATGCTAACTACTATGTTTTTCTCCATGGTAGTTTGAAGGACACAAAATAGAATCCTAACTTCTATGGTTTTCTCCATGGTAGCTGGAAGGACAGGAAATAGAATCCTATCTACTATGGTTTTCTCCATGGTAGTTGGAAGGATGTGAAAAAATGCTAACTACTATGTTTTTCTCCATGGTAGTTAGAAGGACACAAAATAGAATCCTAACTTCTATGGTTTTCTCCATGGTAGCTGGAAGGACAGTTAATAGAATCCTATCTACTATGGTTTTCTCCATTGATAGTTGGAAGGACGTGAAAAAATGCTAACTACTATGGTTTTCTCCATGGTACTTGGAAGGACGTGGAAAAAATGCTAAGTACTATGGTTTTCTCCATGGTAGTTGGAAGGACACGAAATAGAATCCAAACTACTATGGTTTTCTCCATGGTAGTTGGAAGGACACGAAATAGAATCCTAACTACTATGGTTTTCTCCATGGTAGTTGGAAGGACACGAATAGAATCCTAACTTCTATGGTTTTCTCCATGGTAGCTGGAAGGACAGGAAATAGAATCCTATCTACAATGGTTTTCTCCATGGTAGTTGGAAGGACGAAAAAAAAATGCTAACTACTATGGTTTTCTCCATGGTAGTTGGAAAGATGTGAAAAAATGCTAACTACTATGGTTTTCTCTATGGTAGTTGGACGGACTCGAAATAGAATCCTAACTTCTATGGTTTTCTCCATGGTAGCTGGAAGGACAGGAAATAGAATCCTATCAACAATGGTTTTCTGCATGGTAGTTGGAAGGACGTGAAAAAATACTAACTACTATGGTTTTCTCCATGGTAATTGGAAGGACACGAAATAGAATCCTAACTACTATGGTTTCTCCATGGTAGTTGGAAGGACACGAAATAAAATCCTAACTTCTATGGTTTTTCCATGGTAGTTGGAAGGACACGAAATAGAATCCTAACTACTATGGTTTTCTCCATGGTAGCTGGTAGGACAGGAAATAGAATCCTATCAACAATGGTTTTCTGCATGGTAGTTGGAAGGACGTGAAAAAAATGCTAACTACTATGGTTTTCTCCATGGTAGTTGGAAGGACATGAAAAAAATGTTAACTACTATGGTTTTCTCCATGGTAGTTGGAAGGACGTGAAAAAAATGCTAACTACTATGGTTTTCTCCATGGTATTTGGAAGGACGTGAAAAAATGCTAACTACTATGGTCTTCTCCATGGTAGTTGGAAGGACGTGAAAAAATGATAGGTACTATGGTTTTCTCCATGGTAGTTGGAAGGACGTGAAAAAAATGCTAACTACTATGGTTTTCCATGGTAGTTGGAAGGACACGAAATAGAATCCTAACTACTATGGTTTTCTCCATGGTAGTTGGAAGGACACGAAATAGAATCCTAACTTCTATGGTTTTCTCCATGGTAGTTGGAAGGACACGAAATAAAATCCTAACTTCTATGGTTTTCTCCATGGTAGCTGGAAGGACACGAAATAAAATCCTAACTTCTATGGTTTTCCATGGTAGTTGGAAGGACACGAAATAGAATCCTAACTACTATGGTTTTCTCCATGGTAGTTGGAAGGACACGAAATAGAATCCTAACTTCTATGGTTTTCTCCATGGTAGTTGGAAGGACACGAAATAAAATCCTAACTTCTATGGTTTTTCCATGGTAGTTGGTAGGACACGAAATAGAATCCTAACTACTATGGTTTTCTCCATGGTAGTTGGAAGTACATGAAATAGAATCCTAACTACTATGGTTTTTCCATGGTAGTTGGAAGGACACGAAATAGAATCCTAACTACTATGGTTTTTCCATGGTTGTTGGAAGGACACGAAATAGAATCCTAACTACTATGGTTTTTCCCTGGTAGTTGGAAGGACACGAAATAGAATCCTAACTACTATGGTTTTTCCCTGGTAGTTGGAAGGACACAAAATAGAATCCTAACTTCTATGGTTTTCTCCATGGTAGCTGGAAGGACAGGAAATACAATCCTATCTACTATGGTTTTCTCCATGGTAGTTGGAAGGACGTGAAAAAATGCTAACTACTATGATTTTCTCCATGGTAGTTGGAAGGAAACGAAATAGAATCCTAACTACTATGGTTTCTCCATGGTAGTTGGAAGGACACGAAATAAAATCCTAACTTCTATGGTTTTCCATGGTAGTTGGAAGGACACGAAATAGAATCCTAACTACTATGGTTTTCTCCATGGTAGTTGGAAGGACGTGAAAAAAATGCTAAGTACTATGGTTTTACCATGGTAGTTGGAAGGACGTGAAAAAATGCTAACTACTATGTTTTTCTCCATGGTTGTTGGAAGGACACAAAATAGAATCCTAACTTCTATGGTTTTCTCCATTGTAGTTGGAAGGACAGGAAATAGAATCCTATCTACTATGGTTTTCTCCATGTTAGTTGGAAGGACGTGAAAAAATGCTAACTACTATGTTTTTCTCCATGGTAGTTGGAAGGACACAAAATAGAATCCTAACTTCTATGGTTTTCTCCATGGTAGCTGGAAGGACAGGAAATAGAATCCTATCTACTATGGTTTTCTCCATGGTAGTTGGAAGGACGTGAAAAAATGCTAACTACTATGGTTTTCTCCATGGTAGTTGGAAGGAAACGAAACAGAATCCTAACTACTATGGTTTCTCCATGGTAGTTGGAAGGACACGAAATAAAATCCTAACTTCTATGGTTTTTCCATGGTAGTTGGAAGGACACGAAATAGAATCCTAACTACTATGGTTTTCTCCATGGTAGTTGGAAGGACGTGAAAAAAATGCTAAGTACTATGGTTTTCTCCATGGTAGTTGGAAGGACGTGAAAAAATGCTAACTGCTATGTTTTTCTCCATGGTTGTTGGAAGGACACAAAATAGAATCCTAACTTCTATGGTTTTCTCCATGGTAGCTGGAAGGACAGGAAATAGAATCCTATCTACTATGGTTTTCTCCATGGTAGTTGGAAGGACACGAAATAGAATCCTAACTACTATGGTTTTTCCATGGTAGTTGGAAGGACACGAAATAGAATCCTAACTTCTATGGTTTTCTCCATGGTAGCTGGAAGGACACCAAATAAAATCCTAACTTCTATGGTTTTTCCATGGTAGTTGGAAGGACACGAAATAGAATCCTAACTTCTATGGTTTTCTCCATGGTAGCTGGAAGGACACGAAATAAAATCCTAACTTCTATGGTTTTCCAGGGTAGTTGGAAGGACACGAAATAGAATCCTAACTACTATGGTTTTCTCCATGGTAGTTGGAAGGACACGAAATAGAATCCTAACTTCTATGGTTTTCTCCATGGTAGTTGGAAGGACACGAAATAAAATCCTAAGTTCTATGGTTTTCCATAGTAGTTGGTAGGACACGAAATAGAATCCTAACTACTATGGTTTTCTCCATGGTAGTTGGAAGTACATGAAATAGAATCCTAACTACTATGGTTTTTCCATGGTAGTTGGAAGGACACGAAATAGAATCCTAACTACTATGGTTTTTCCATGGTAGTTGGAAGGACACGAAATAGAATCCTAACTACTATGGTTTTTCCCTGGTAGTTGGAAGGACACGAAATAGAATCCTAACTACTATGGTTTTTCCCTGGTAGTTGGAAGGACACAAAATAGAATCCTAACTTCTATGGTTTTCTCCATGGTAGCTGGAAGGACAGGAAATACAATCCTATCTACTATGGTTTTCTCCATGGTAGTTGGAAGGACGTGAAAAAATGCTAACTACTATGATTTTCTCCATGGTAGTTGGAAGGAAACGAAATAGAATCCTAACTACTATGGTTTCTCCATGGTAGTTGGAAGGACACGAAATAAAATCCTAACTTCTATGGTTTTTCCATGGTAGTTGGAAGGACACGAAATAGAATCCTAACTACTATGGTTTTCTCCATGGTAGTTGGAAGGACGTGAAAAAAATGCTAAGTACTATGGTTTTACCATGGTAGTTGGAAGGACGTGAAAAAATGCTAACTACTATGTTTTTCTCCATGGTTGTTGGAAGGACACAAAATAGAATCCTAACTTCTATGGTTTTCTCCATTGTAGTTGGAAGGACAGGAAATAGAATCCTATCTACTATGGTTTTCTCCATGTTAGTTGGAAGGACGTGAAAAAATGCTAACTACTATGTTTTTCTCCATGGTAGTTGGAAGGACACAAAATAGAATCCAAACTTCTATGGTTTTCTCCATGGTAGGTGGAAGGACAGGAAATAGAATCCTATCTACTATGGTTTTCTCCATGGTAGTTGGAAGGACGTGAAAAAATGCTAACTACTATGGTTTTCTCCATGGTAGTTGGAAGGAAACGAAATAGAATCCTAACTACTATGGTTTCTCCATGGTAGTTGGAAGGACACGAAATAAAATCCTAACTTCTATGGTTTTTCCATGGTAGTTGGAAGGACACGAAATAGAATCCTAACTACTATGGTTTTCTCCATGGTAGTTGGAAGGACGTGAAAAAAATGCTAAGTACTATGGTTTTCTCCATGGTAGTTGGAAGGACGTGAAAAAATGCTAACTGCTATGTTTTTCTCCATGGTTGTTGGAAGGACACAAAATAAAATCCTAACTTCTATGGTTTTTCCATGGTAGCTGGAAGGACAAGAAATACAATTCTATCTACTATGGTTTTCTCCATGGTAGCTGGAAGGACAAGAAATACAATCCTATCTACTATGGTTTTCTCCATGGTAGTTGGAAGGACGTGAAAAAATGCTAACTACTATGATTTTCTCCATGGTAGTTGGAAGGAAACGAAATAGAATCCTAACTACTATGGTTTCTCCATGGTAGTTGGAAGGACACGAAATAAAATCCTAACTTCTATGGTTTTTCCATGGTAGTTGGAAGGACACGAAATAGAATCCTAACTACTATGGTTTTCTCCATGGTAGTTGGAAGGACGTGAAAAAAATGCTAAGTACTATGGTTTTACCATGGTAGTTGGAAGGACGTGAAAAAATGCTAACTACTATGTTTTTTCCATGGTTGTTGGAAGGACACAAAATAGAATCCTAACTTCTATGGTTTTCTCCATGGTAGCTGGAAGGACAGGAAATAGAATCCTAACTACTATGGTTTTTCCCTGGTAGTTGGAAGGACACAAAATAGAATCCTAACTTCTATGGTTTTCTCCATGGTAGCTGGAAGGACAAGAAATACAATCCTATCTACTATGGTTTTCTCCATGGTAGCTGGAAGGACAAGAAATACAATCCTATCTACTATGGTTTTCTCCATGGTAGTTGGAAGGACGTGAAAAAATGCTAACTACTATGATTTTCTCCATGGTAGTTGGAAGGAAACGAAATAGAATCCTAACTACTATGGTTTCTCCATGGTAGTTGGAAGGACACGAAATAAAATCCTAACTTCTATGGTTTTTCCATGGTAGTTGGAAGGACACGAAATAGAATCCTAACTACTATGGTTTTCTCCATGGTAGTTGGAAGGACGTGAAAAAAATGCTAAGTACTATGGTTTTACCATGGTAGTTGGAAGGACGTGAAAAAATGCTAACTACTATGTTTTTCTCCATGGTTGTTGGAAGGACACAAAATAGAATCCTAACTTCTATGGTTTTCTCCATTGTAGTTGGAAGGACAGGAAATAGAATCCTATCTACTATGGTTTTCTCCATGTTAGTTGGAAGGACGTGAAAAAATGCTAACTACTATGTTTTTCTCCATGGTAGTTGGAAGGACACAAAATAGAATCCTAACTTCTATGGTTTTCTCCATGGTAGCTGGAAGGACAGGAAATAGAATCCTATCTACTATGGTTTTCACCATGGTAGTTGGAAGGACGTGAAAAAAATGCTAACTACTATGGTTTTCTCCATGGTAGTTGGAAGGACGTGAAAAAATGCTAACTACTATGTTTTTCTCCATGGTTGTTGGAAGGACACAAAATAGAATCCTAACTTCTATGGTTTTCTCCATGGTAGCTGGAAGGACAGGAAATAGAATCCTATCTACTATGGTTTTCTCCATGGTAATTGGAAGGACGTGAAAAAATGCTAACTACTATGGTTTTCTCCATGGTAATTGGAAGGACGTGAAAAAATGCTAACTACTATGTTTTTCTCCATGGTAGTTGGAAGGACACAAAATAGAATCCTAACTTCTATGGTTTTCTCCATGGTAGCTGGAAGGACAGGAAATAGAATCCTATCTACTATGGTTTTCTCCATTGATAGTTGGAAGGACGTGAAAAAATGCTAACTACTATGGTTTTCTCCATGGTACTTGGAAGGACGTGGAAAAAATGCTAAGTACTATGGTTTTCTCCATGGTAGTTGGAAGGACACGAAATAGAATCCTAACTACTATGGTTTTCTCCATGGTAGTTGGAAGGACACGAAATAGAATCCTAACTACTATGGTTTTTCCATGGTAGTTGGAAGGACACGAAATAGAATCCTAACTACTATGGGAAATGGAATCCTAACTACTATGGTTTTCTCCATGGTAGTTGGAAGGACGTGAAAAAAATGCTAAGTACTATGGTTTTCTCCATGGTAGTTGGAAGGACGTGAAAAAATGCTAACTACTATGGTTTTCTCCATGGTAGTTGGAAGGACACGAAATAGAATCCTAACTACTATGGTTTCTCCATGGTAGTTGGAAGGACACGAAATAAAATCCTAACTTCTATGGTTTTTCCATGGTAGTTGGAAGGACACGAAATAGAATCCTAACTACTATGGTTTTCTCCATGGTAGTTGGAAGGACGTGAAAAAAATGCTAAGTACTATGGTTTTCTCCATGGTAGTTGGAAGGACGTGAAAAAATGCTAACTACTATGTTTTTCTCCATGGTTGTTGGAAGGACACAAAATAGAATCCTAACTTCTATGGTTTTCTCCATGGTAGCTGGAAGGACAGGAAATAGAATCCTATCTACTATGGTTTTCTCCATGGTAATTGGAAGGACGTGAAAAAAATTCTAACTACTATGGTTTTCTCCATGGTAATTGGAAGGACACGAAATAGAATCCTAACTACTATGGTTTTCTCCATTGTAGCTGGAAGGCAGGAAATAGAATCCTATCTACTATGGTTTTCTCCATGGTAGTTGGAAGGACGTGAAAAAAATGCTAACTACTATGGTTTTCTCCATGGTAGTTGGAAGGACGTGAAAAAATGCTAACTACTATGGTTTTCTCCATGGTAGTTGGAAGGACGTGAAAATATGCTAAAAACTATTGTTTTCTCCATGGGAGGTGGAAGGACACGAAATAGAATCCTAACTTCTATGGTTTTCTCCATGGTAGCTGGAAGGACAGGAAATAGAATCCTATCTACAATGGTTTTCTCCATGGTAGTTGGAAGGACGTGAAAAAATGCTAACTACTATGTTTTTCTAAATGGTAGTTGGAAGGACACGAAATAAAATCCTAACTTCTATGGTTTTTCCATGGTAGCTGGAAGGACAGGAAATAGAATCCTATCTACTATGGTTTTCTCCATGGTAGTTGGAAGGATGTGAAAAAATGCTAACTACTATGTTTTTCTCCATGGTAGTTGGAAGCACACAAAATAGAATATTAACTACTATGGTTTTTCCATGGTAGTTGGAAGGACACGAAATAGAATCCTAACTTCTATTGTTTTCTCCATGGTAGCTGGAAGGACAGGAAATAGAATCCTATCTACTATGGTTTTCTCCATGGTAGTTGGAAGGACGTGAGAAAATGCTAACTACTATGGTTTTCTCCATGGTAGTTGGAAGGACACGAAATAGAATCCTAACTACTATGGTTTCTCCATGGTAGTTGGAAGGACACGAAATAAAATCCTAACTTCTATGGTTTTTCCATGGTAGTAGGAAGGACACGAAATAGAATCCTAACTACTAAGGTTTTCTCCATGGTAGTTGGAAGGACGTGAAAAAAATGCTAAGTACTATGGTTTTCTCCATGGTAGTTGGAAGGACGTGAAAAAATGCTAACTACTATGTTTTTCTCCATGGTAGTTTGAAGGACACAAAATAGAATCCTAACTTCTATGGTTTTCTCCATGGTAGCTGTAAGGACAGGAAATAGAATCCTATCTACTATGGTTTTCTCCATGGTAGTTGGAAGGATGTGAAAAAATGCTAACTACTATGTTTTTCTCCATGGTAGTTGGAAGGACACAAAATAGAATCCTAACTTCTATGGTTTTCTCCATGGTAGCTGGAAGGACAGGAAATAGAATCCTATCTACTATGGTTTTCTCCATTGATAGTTGGAAGGACGTGAAAAAATGCTAACTACTATGGTTTTCTCCATGGTACTTGGAAGGACGTGGAAAAAATGCTAAGTACTATGGTTTTCTCCATGGTAGTTGGAAGGACACGAAATAGAATCCTAACTACTATGGTTTTCTCCATGGTAGTTGGAAGGACACGAAATAGAATCCTAACTACTATGGTTTTTCCATGGTAGTTGGAAGGACACGAAATAGAATCCTAACTACTATGGGAAATGGAATCCTAACTACTATGGTTTTCTCCATGGTAGTTGGAAGGACGTGAAAAAAATGCTAAGTACTATGGTTTTCTCCATGGTAGTTGGAAGGACGTGAAAAAATGCTAACTACTATGGTTTTCTCCATGGTAGTTGGAAGGACACGAAATAGAATCCTAACTACTATGGTTTCTCCATGGTAGTTGGAAGGACACGAAATAAAATCCTAACTTCTATGGTTTTTCCATGGTAGTTGGAAGGACACGAAATAGAATCCTAACTACTATGGTTTTCTCCATGGTAGTTGGAAGGACGTGAAAAAAATGCTAAGTACTATGGTTTTCTCCATGGTAGTTGGAAGGACGTGAAAAAATGCTAACTACTATGTTTTTCTCCATGGTAGTTGGAAGGACACAAAATACAGTCCTAACTTCTATGGTTTTCTCCATGGTAGCTGGAAGGACAGGAAATAGAATCCTATCTACTATGGTTTTCTCCATGGTAGTTGGAAGGACGTGAAAAAAATGCTAACTACTATGGTTTTCTCCATGGTAGTTGGAAGGACTTGAAAAAAATGCTAAGTACTATGGTTTTTGCCATGGTAGTTGGAAGGACGTGAAAAATGTTAACTACTATGTTTTTCTCCATGGTAGTTTGAAGGACACAAAATAGAATCCAAACTTCTATGGGTTTTCCATGGTAGTTGGAAGGACACGAAATAGAATCCTAACTACTATGGTTTTCTCCATGGTAGTTGGAAGGACACGAATAGAATCCTAACTTCTATGGTTTTCTCCATGGTAGCTGGAAGGACAGGAAATAGAATCCTATCTACAATGGTTTTCTCCATGGTAGTTGGAAGGACGAAAAAAAAATGCTAACTACTATGGTTTTCTCCATGGTAGTTGGAAAGATGTGAAAAAATGCTAACTACTATGGTTTTCTCTATGGTAGTTGGACGGACTCGAAATAGAATCCTAACTTCTATGGTTTTCTCCATGGTAGCTGGAAGGACAGGAAATAGAATCCTATCAACAATGGTTTTCTGCATGGTAGTTGGAAGGACGTGAAAAAATACTAACTACTATGGTTTTCTCCATGGTAATTGGAAGGACACGAAATAGAATCCTAACTACTATGGTTTCTCCATGGTAGTTGGAAGGACACGAAATAAAATCCTAACTTCTATGGTTTTTCCATGGTAGTTGGAAGGACACGAAATAGAATCCTAACTACTATGGTTTTCTCCATAGTAGTAGGAAGGACGTGAAAAAATGCTAAGTACTATGGTTTTCTCCATGGTAGTTGGAAGGACGTGAAAAAATGCTAACTACTATGGTTTGTCCATGGTAGTTGGAAGGACACAAAATAGAATCCTAACTTCTATGGTTTTCTCCATGGTAGCTGGAAGGACAGGAAATAGAATCCTATCTACTATGGTTTTCTCCATGGTAGTTGGAAGGACGTGAAAAAATGCTAACTACTATGGTTTTTTCCATGGTAGTTGGAAGGACACGAAATAGAATCCTAACTACTATGGTTTCTCCATGGTAGTTGGAAGGACACGAAATAATATCCTAACTTCTATGGTTTTTCCATGGTAGTTGGAAGGACACGAAATAGAATCCTAACTACTATGGTTTTCTCCATGGTAGTTGGAAGGACGTGAAAAAAATGCTAAGTACTATGGTTTTCTCCATGGTAGTTGGAAGGACGTGAAAAAATGCTAACTACTATGTTTTTCTCCATGGTTGTTGGAAGGACACAAAATAGAATCCTAACTTCTATGGTTTTCTCCATGGTAGCTGGAAGGACAGGAAATAGAATCCTATCTACTATGGTTTTCTCCATGGTAGTTGGAAGGACGTGAAAAAATGCTAACTACTATGGTTTTCTCCATGGTAGTTGGAAGGACGTGAAAAAATGCTAACTACTATGTTTTTCTCCATGGTTGTTGGAAGGACACAAAATAGAATCCTAACTTCTATGGTTTTCTCCATGGTAGCTGGAAGGACAGGAAATAGAATCCTATCTACTATAGTTTTCTCCATGGTAATTGGAAGGACGTGAAAAAAATTCTAACTACTATGGTTTTCTCCATGGTAATTGGAAGGACACGAAATAGAATCCTAACTACTATGGTTTTCTCCATTGTAGCTGGAAGGCAGGAAATAGAATCCTATCTACTATGGTTTTCTCCATGGTAGTTGGAAGGACGTGAAAAAAATGCTAACTACTATGGTTTTCTCCATGGTAGTTGGAAGGACGTGAAAAAATGCTAACTACTATGGTTTTCTCCATGGTAGTTGGAAGGACGTGAAAATATGCTAAAAACTATTGTTTTCTCCATGGGAGGTGGAAGGACACGAAATAGAATCCTAACTTCTATGGTTTTCTCCATGGTAGCTGGAAGGACAGGAAATAGAATCCTATCTACAATGGTTTTCTCCATGGTAGTTGGAAGGACGTGAAAAAATGCTAACTACTATGTTTTTCTAAATGGTAGTTGGAAGGACACGAAATAAAATCCTAACTTCTATGGTTTTTCCATGGTATCTGGAAGGACAGGAAATAGAATCCTATCTACTATGGTTTTCTCCATGGTAGTTGGAAGGATGTGAAAAAATGCTAACTACTATGTTTTTCTCCATGGTAGTTGGAAGGACACAAAATAGAATATTAACTACTATGGTTTTTCCATGGTAGTTGGAAGGACACGAAATAGAATCCTAACTTCTATTGTTTTCTCCATGGTAGCTGGAAGGACAGGAAATAGAATCCTATCTACTATGGTTTTCTCCATGGTAGTTGGAAGGACGTGAGAAAATGCTAACTACTATGGTTTTCTCCATGGTAGTTGGAAGGACACGAAATAGAATCCTAACTACTATGGTTTCTCCATGGTAGTTGGAAGGACACGAAATAAAATCCTAACTTCTATGGTTTTTCCATGGTAGTAGGAAGGACACGAAATAGAATCCTAACTACTAAGGTTTTCTCCATGGTAGTTGGAAGGACGTGAAAAAAATGCTAAGTACTATGGTTTTCTCCATGGTAGTTGGAAGGACGTGAAAAAATGCTAACTACTATGTTTTTCTCCATGGTAGTTTGAAGGACACAAAATAGAATCCTAACTTCTATGGTTTTCTCCATGGTAGCTGGAAGGACAGGAAATAGAATCCTATCTACTATGGTTTTCTCCATGGTAGTTGGAAGGATGTGAAAAAATGCTAACTACTATGTTTTTCTCCATGGTAGTTGGAAGGACACAAAATAGAATCCTAACTTCTATGGTTTTCTCCATGGTAGCTGGAAGGACAGGAAATAGAATCCTAACTACTAAGGTTTTCTCCATGGTAGTTGGAAGGACGTGAAAAAAATGCTAAGTACTATGGTTTTCTCCATGGTAGTTGGAAGGACGTGAAAAAATGCTAACTACTATGTTTTTCTCCATGGTAGTTTGAAGGACACAAAATAGAATCCTAACTTCTATGGTTTTCTCCATGGTAGCTGGAAGGACAGGAAATAGAATCCTATCTACTATGGTTTTCTCCATGGTAGTTGGAAGGATGTGAAAAAATGCTAACTACTATGGTTTTCTCCATGGTACTTGGAAGGACGTGGAAAAAATGCTAAGTACTATGGTTTTCTCCATGGTAGTTGGAAGGACACGAAATAGAATCCTAACTACTATGGTTTTCTCCATGGTAGTTGGAAGGACACGAAATAGAATCCTAACTACTATGGTTTTTCCATGGTAGTTGGAAGGACACGAAATAGAATCCTAACTACTATGGGAAATGGAATCCTAACTACTATGGTTTTCTCCATGGTAGTTGGAAGGACGTGAAAAAAATGCTAAGTACTATGGTTTTCTCCATGGTAGTTGGAAGGACGTGAAAAAATGCTAACTACTATGGTTTTCTCCATGGTAGTTGGAAGGACACGAAATAGAATCCTAACTACTATGGTTTCTCCATGGTAGTTGGAAGGACACGAAATAAAATCCTAACTTCTATGGTTTTTCCATGGTAGTTGGAAGGACACGAAATAGAATCCTAACTACTATGGTTTTCTCCATAGTAGTAGGAAGGACGTGAAAAAATGCTAAGTACTATGGTTTTCTCCATGGTAGTTGGAAGGACGTGAAAAAATGCTAACTACTATGGTTTTCTCCATGGTAGTTGGAAGGACACAAAATAGAATCCTAACTTCTATGGTTTTCTCCATGGTAGCTGGAAGGACAGGAAATAGAATCCTATCTACTATGGTTTTCTCCATGGTAGTTGGAAGGACGTAAAAAATGCTAACTACAATGGTTTTTTCCATGGTAGTTGGAAGGACACGAAATAGAATCCTAACTACTATGGTTTCTCCATGGTAGTTGGAAGGACACGAAATAATATCCTAACTTCTATGGTTTTTCCATGGTAGTTGGAAGGACACGAAATAGAATCCTAACTACTATGGTTTTCTCCATGGTAGTTGGAAGGACGTGAAAAAAATGCTAAGTATTATGGTTTTCTCCATGGTAGTTGGAAGGACGTGAAAAAATGCTAACTACTATGTTTTTCTCCATGGTAGTTGGAAGGACACAAAATACAGTCCTAACTTCTATGGTTTTCTCCATGGTAGCTGGAAGGACACGAAATAAAATCCTAACTTCTATGGTTTTTCCATGGTAGTTGGAAGGACACGAAATAGAATCCTAACTACTATGGTTTTCTCCATGGTAGCTGGAAGGACAGGAAATAGAATCCTATCAACAATGGTTTTCGGCATGGTAGTTGGAAGGACGTGAAAAAAATGCTAACTACTATGGTTTTCTCCATGGTAGTTGGAAGGACTTGAAAAAAATGCTAAGTACTATGGTTTTTGCCATGGTAGTTGGAAGGACGTGAAAAATGCTAACTACTATGTTTTTCTCCATGGTAGTTTGAAGGACACAAAATAGAATCCAAACTTCTATGGGTTTTCCATGGTAGTTGGAAGGACACGAAATAGAATCCTAACTACTATGGTTTTCTCCATGGTAGTTGGAAGGACACGAATAGAATCCTAACTTCTATGGTTTTCTCCATGGTAGCTGGAAGGACAGGAAATAGAATCCTATCTACAATGGTTTTCTCCATGGTAGTTGGAAGGACGAAAAAAAAAATGCTAACTACTATGGTTTTCTCCATGGTAGTTGGAAAGATGTGAAAAAATGCTAACTACTATGGTTTTCTCTATGGTAGTTGGACGGACTCGAAATAGAATCCTAACTTCTATGGTTTTCTCCATGGTAGCTGGAAGGACAGGAAATAGAATCCTATCAACAATGGTTTTCTGCATGGTAGTTGGAAGGACGTGAAAAAATACTAACTACTATGGTTTTCTCCATGGTAATTGGAAGGACACGAAATAGAATCCTAACTACTATGGTTTCTCCATGGTAGTTGGAAGGACACGAAATAAAATCCTAACTTCTATGGTTTTTCCATGGTAGTTGGAAGGACACGAAATAGAATCCTAACTACTATGGTTTTCTCCATGGTAGCTGGAAGGACAGGAAATAGAATCCTATCAACAATGGTTTTCGGCATGGTAGTTGGAAGGACGTGAAAAAAATGCTAACTACTATGGTTTTCTCCATGGTAGTTGGAAGGACATGAAAAAAATGTTAACTACTATGGTTTTCTCCATGGTAGTTGGAAGGACGTGAAAAAAATGCTAACTACTATGGTTTTCTCCATGGTATTTGGAAGGACGTGGAAAAATGCTAACTACTATGGTCTTCTCCATGGTAGTTGGAAGGACGTGAAAAAATGATAGGTACTATGGTTTTCTCCATGGTAGTTGGAAGGACGTGAAAAAAATGCTAACTACTATGGTTTTCCATGGTAGTTGGAAGGACACGAAATAGAATCCTAACTACTATGGTTTTCTCCATGGTAGTTGGAAGGACACGAAATAGAATCCTAACTTCTATGGTTTTCTCCATGGTAGTTGGAAGGACACGAAATAAAATCCTAACTTCTATGGTTTTCTCCATGGTAGCTGGAAGGACACGAAATAAAATCCTAACTTCTATGGTTTTCCATGGTAGTTGGAAGGACACGAAATAAAATCCTAACTTCTATGGTTTTCTCCATGGTAGTTGGTAGGACACGAAATAGAATCCTAACTTCTATGGTTTTCTCCATGGTAGTTGGAAGGACACGAAATAAAATCCTAACTTCTATGGTTTTTCCATGGTAGTTGGTAGGACACGAAATAGAATCCTAACTACTATGGTTTTCTCCATGGTAGTTGGAAGTACATGAAATAGAATCCTAACTACTATTGTTTTTCCATGGTAGTTGGAAGGACACGAAATAGAATCCTAACTACTATGGTTTTTCCATGGTAGTTGGAAGGACACGAAATAGAATCCTAACTACTATGGTTTTTCCCTGGTAGTTGGAAGGACACGAAATAGAATCCTAACTACTATGGTTTTTCCCTGGTAGTTGGAAGGACACAAAATAGAATCCTAACTTCTATGGTTTTCTCCATGGTAGCTGGAAGGACAGGAAATACAATCCTATCTACTATGGTTTTCTCCATGGTAGTTGGAAGGACGTGAAAAAATGCTAACTACTATGATTTTCTCCATGGTAGTTGGAAGGAAACGAAATAGAATCCTAACTACTATGGTTTCTCCATGGTAGTTGGAAGGACACGAAATAAAATCCTAACTTCTATGGTTTTCCATGGTAGTTGGAAGGACACGAAATAGAATCCTAACTACTATGGTTTTCTCCATGGTAGTTGGAAGGACGTGAAAAAAATGCTAAGTACTATGGTTTTACCATGGTAGTTGGAAGGACGTGAAAAAATGCTAACTACTATGTTTTTCTCCATGGTTGTTGGAAGGACACAAAATAGAATCCTAACTTCTATGGTTTTCTCCATTGTAGTTGGAAGGACAGGAAATAGAATCCTATCTACTATGGTTTTCTCCATGTTAGTTGGAAGGACGTGAAAAAATGCTAACTACTATGTTTTTCTCCATGGTAGTTGGAAGGACACAAAATAGAATCCTAACTTCTATGGTTTTCTCCATGGTAGCTGGAAGGACAGGAAATAGAATCCTATCTACTATGGTTTTCTCCATGGTAGTTGGAAGGACGTGAAAAAATGCTAACTACTATGGTTTTCTCCATGGTAGTTGGAAGGAAACGAAATAGAATCCTAACTACTATGGTTTCTCCATGGTAGTTGGAAGGACACGAAATAAAATCCTAACTTCTATGGTTTTTCCATGGTAGTTGGAAGGACACGAAATAGAATCCTAACTACTATGGTTTTCTCCATGGTAGTTGGAAGGACGTGAAAAAAATGCTAAGTACTATGGTTTTCTCCATGGTAGTTGGAAGGACGTGAAAAAATGCTAACTGCTATGTTTTTCTCCATGGTTGTTGGAAGGACACAAAATAGAATCCTAACTTCTATGGTTTTCTCCATGGTAGCTGGAAGGACAGGAAATAGAATCCTATCTACTATGATTTTCTCCATGGTAGTTGGAAGGACACGAAATAGAATCCTAACTACTATGGTTTTTCCATGGTAGTTGGAAGGACACGAAATAGAATCCTAACTTCTATGGTTTTCTCCATGGTAGCTGGAAGGACACCAAATAAAATCCTAACTTCTATGGTTTTTCCATGGTAGTTGGAAGGACACGAAATAGAATCCTAACTTCTATGGTTTTCTCCATGGTAGCTGGAAGGACACGAAATAAAATCCTAACTTCTATGGTTTTCCATGGTAGTTGGAAGGACACGAAATAGAATCCTAACTACTATGGTTTTCTCCATGGTAGTTGGAAGGACACGAAATAGAATCCTAACTTCTATGGTTTTCTCCATGGTAGTTGGAAGGACACGAAATAAAATCCTAACTTCTATGGTTTTCCATAGTAGTTGGTAGGACACGAAATAGAATCCTAACTACTATGGTTTTCTCCATGGTAGTTGGAAGTACATGAAATAGAATCCTAACTACTATGGTTTTTCCATGGTAGTTGGAAGGACACGAAATAGAATCCTAACTACTATGGTTTTTCCATGGTAGTTGGAAGGACACGAAATAGAATCCTAACTACTATGGTTTTTCCCTGGTAGTTGGAAGGACACGAAATAGAATCCTAACTACTATGGTTTTTCCCTGGTAGTTGGAAGGACACAAAATAGAATCCTAACTTCTATGGTTTTCTCCATGGTAGCTGGAAGGACAGGAAATACAATCCTATCTACTATGGTTTTCTCCATGGTAGTTGGAAGGACGTGAAAAAATGCTAACTACTATGATTTTCTCCATGGTAGTTGGAAGGAAACGAAATAGAATCCTAACTACTATGGTTTCTCCATGGTAGTTGGAAGGACACGAAATAAAATCCTAACTTCTATGGTTTTTCCATGGTAGTTGGAAGGACACGAAATAGAATCCTAACTACTATGGTTTTCTCCATGGTAGTTGGAAGGACGTGAAAAAAATGCTAAGTACTATGGTTTTACCATGGTAGTTGGAAGGACGTGAAAAAATGCTAACTACTATGTTTTTCTCCATGGTTGTTGGAAGGACACAAAATAGAATCCTAACTTCTATGGTTTTCTCCATTGTAGTTGGAAGGACAGGAAATAGAATCCTATCTACTATGGTTTTCTCCATGTTAGTTGGAAGGACGTGAAAAAATGCTAACTACTATGTTTTTCTCCATGGTAGTTGGAAGGACACAAAATAGAATCCAAACTTCTATGGTTTTCTCCATGGTAGGTGGAAGGACAGGAAATAGAATCCTATCTACTATGGTTTTCTCCATGGTAGTTGGAAGGACGTGAAAAAATGCTAACTACTATGGTTTTCTCCATGGTAGTTGGAAGGAAACGAAATAGAATCCTAACTACTATGGTTTCTCCATGGTAGTTGGAAGGACACGAAATAAAATCCTAACTTCTATGGTTTTTCCATGGTAGTTGGAAGGACACGAAATAGAATCCTAACTACTATGGTTTTCTCCATGGTAGTTGGAAGGACGTGAAAAAAATGCTAAGTACTATGGTTTTACCATGGTAGTTGGAAGGACGTGAAAAAAATGCTAACTACTATGGTTTTCTCCATGGTAGTTGGAAGGACGTGAAAAAATGCTAACTACTATGGTTTTCTCCATGGTAGTTGGAAGGAAACGAAATAGAATCCTAACTACTATGGTTTCTCCATGGTAGTTGGAAGGACACGAAATAAAATCTTAACTTCTATGGTTTTTCCATGGTAGTTGGAAGGACACGAAATAGAATCCTAACTACTATGGTTTTCTCCATGGTAGTTGGAAGGACGTGAAAAAAATGCTAAGTACTATGGTTTTACCATGGTAGTTGGAAGGACGTGAAAAAATGCTAACTACTATGTTTTTCTCCATGGTTGTTGGAAGGACACAAAATAGAATCCTAACTTCTATGGTTTTCTCCATTGTAGTTGGAAGGACAGGAAATAGAATCCTATCTACTATGGTTTTCTCCATGTTAGTTGGAAGGACGTGAAAAAATGCTAACTACTATGTTTTTCTCCATGGTAGTTGGAAGGACACAAAATAGAATCCTAACTTCTATGGTTTTCTCCATGGTAGCTGGAAGGACAGGAAATAGAATCCTATCTACTATGGTTTTCTCCATGGTAGTTGGAAGGACGTGAAAAAATGCTAACTACTATGGTTTTCTCCATGGTAGTTGGAAGGACGTGAAAAAATGCTAACTACTATGTTTTTCTCCATGGTTGTTGGAAGGACACAAAATAGAATCCTAACTTCTATGGTTTTCTCCAAGGTAGCTGGAAGGACAGGAAATAGAATCCTATCTACTATGGTTTTCTCCATGGTAATTGGAAGGACGTGAAAAAAATTCTAACTACTATGGTTTTCTCCATGGTAATTGGAAGGACACGAAATAGAATCCTAACTACTATAGTTTTCTCCATTGTAGCTGGAAGGCAGGAAATAGAATCCTATCTACTATGGTTTTCTCCATGGTAGTTGGAAGGACGTGAAAAAAATGCTAACTACTATGGTTTTCTCCATGGTAGTTGGAAGGACGTGAAAAAATGCTAACTACTATGGTTTTCTCCATGGTAGTTGGAAGGACGTGAAAATATGCTAAAAACTATTGTTTTCTCCATGGGAGGTGGAAGGACACGAAATAGAATCCTAACTTCTGTGGTTTTCTCCATGGTAGCTGGAAGGACAGGAAATAGAATCCTATCTACAATGGTTTTCTCCATGGTAGTTGGAAGGACGTGAAAAAATGCTAACTACTATGTTTTTCTAAATGGTAGTTGGAAGGACACGAAATAAAATCCTAACTTCTATGGTTTTTCCATGGTAGCTGGAAGGACAGGAAATAGAATCCTATCTACTATGGTTTTCTCCATGGTAGTTGGAAGGATGTGAAAAAATGCTAACTACTATGTTTTTCTCCATGGTAGTTGGAAGGACACAAAATAGAATATTAACTACTATGGTTTTTCCATGGTAGTTGGAAGGACACGAAATAGAATCCTAACTTCTATTGTTTTCTCCATGGTAGCTGGAAGGACAGGAAATAGAATCCTATCTACTATGGTTTTCTCCATGGTAGTTGGAAGGACGTGAAAAAATGCTAACTACTATGGTTTTCTCCATGGTAGTTGGAAGGACACGAAATAGAATCCTAACTACTATGGTTTCTCCATGGTAGTTGGAAGGACACGAAATAAAATCCTAACTTCTATGGTTTTTCCATGGTAGTAGGAAGGACACGAAATAGAATCCTAACTACTAAGGTTTTCTCCATGGTAGTTGGAAGGACGTGAAAAAAATGCTAAGTACTATGGTTTTCTCCATGGTAGTTGGAAGGACGTGAAAAAATGCTAACTACTATGTTTTTCTCCATGGTAGTTTGAAGGACACAAAATAGAATCCTAACTTCTATGGTTTTCTCCATGGTAGCTGGAAGGACAGGAAATAGAATCCTATCTACTATGGTTTTCTCCATGGTAGTTGGAAGGATGTGAAAAAATGCTAACTACTATGTTTTTCTCCATGGTAGTTGGAAGGACACAAAATAGAATCCTAACTTCTATGGTTTTTCCATGGTAGTTGGAAGGACACGAAATAGAATCCTAACTACTATGGTTTTCTCCATAGTAGTAGGAAGGACGTGAAAAAATGCTAAGTACTATGGTTTTCTCCATGGTACTTGGAAGGACGTGGAAAAAATGCTAAGTACTATGGTTTTCTCCATGGTAGTTGGAAGGACACGAAATAGAATCCTAACTACTATGGTTTTCTCCATGGTAGTTGGAAGGACACGAAATAGAATCCTAACTACTATGGTTTTTCCATGGTAGTTGGAAGGACACGAAATAGAATCCTAACTACTATGGGAAATGGAATCCTAACTACTATGGTTTTCTCCATGGTAGTTGGAAGGACGTGAAAAAAATGCTAAGTACTATGGTTTTCTCCATGGTAGTTGGAAGGACGTGAAAAAATGCTAACTACTATGGTTTTCTCCATGGTAGTTGGAAGGACACGAAATAGAATCCTAACTACTATGGTTTCTCCATGGTAGTTGGAAGGACACGAAATAAAATCCTAACTTCTATGGTTTTTCCATGGTAGTTGGAAGGACACGAAATAGAATCCTAACTACTATGGTTTTCTCCATAGTAGTAGGAAGGACGTGAAAAAATGCTAAGTACTATGGTTTTCTCCATGGTAGTTGGAAGGACGTGAAAAAATGCTAACTACTATGGTTTTCTCCATGGTAGTTGGAAGGACACAAAATAGAATCCTAACTTCTATGGTTTTCTCCATGGTAGCTGGAAGGACAGGAAATAGAATCCTATCTACTATGGTTTTCTCCATGGTAGTTGGAAGGACGTGAAAAAATGCTAACTACTATGGTTTTCTCCATGGTAGTTGGAAGGACACGAAATAGAATCCTAACTACTATGGTTTCTCCATGGTAGTTGGAAGGACACGAAATAAAATCCTAACTTCTATGGTTTTTCCATGGTAGTAGGAAGGACACGAAATAGAATCCTAACTACTAAGGTTTTCTCCATGGTAGTTGGAAGGACGTGAAAAAAATGCTAAGTACTATGGTTTTCTCCATGGTAGTTGGAAGGACGTGAAAAAATGCTAACTACTATGTTTTTCTCCATGGTAGTTTGAAGGACACAAAATAGAATCCTAACTTCTATGGTTTTCTCCATGGTAGCTGGAAGGACAGGAAATAGAATCCTATCTACTATGGTTTTCTCCATGGTAGTTGGAAGGATGTGAAAAAATGCTAACTACTATGTTTTTCTCCATGGTAGTTGGAAGGACACAAAATAGAATCCTAACTTCTATGGTTTTCTCCATGGTAGCTGGAAGGACAGGAAATAGAATCCTATCTACTATGGTCTTCTCCATTGATAGTTGGAAGGACGTGAAAAAATGCTAACTACTATGGTTTTCTCCATGGTACTTGGAAGGACGTGGAAAAAATGCTAAGTACTATGGTTTTCTCCATGGTAGTTGGAAGGACACGAAATAGAATCCTAACTACTATGGTTTTCTCCATGGTAGTTGGAAGGACACGAAATAGAATCCTAACTACTATGGTTTTTCCATGGTAGTTGGAAGGACACGAAATAGAATCCTAACTACTATGGGAAATGGAATCCTAACTACTATGGTTTTCTCCATGGTAGTTGGAAGGACGTGAAAAAAATGCTAAGTACTATGGTTTTCTCCATGGTAGTTGGAAGGACGTGAAAAAATGCTAACTACTATGGTTTTCTCCATGGTAGTTGGAAGGACACGAAATAGAATCCTAACTACTATGGTTTCTCCATGGTAGTTGGAAGGACACGAAATAAAATCCTAACTTCTATGGTTTTTCCATGGTAGTTGGAAGGACACGAAATAGAATCCTAACTACTATGGTTTTCTCCATAGTAGTAGGAAGGACGTGAAAAAATGCTAAGTACTATGGTTTTCTCCATGGTAGTTGGAAGGACGTGAAAAAATGCTAACTACTATGGTTTTCTCCATGGTAGTTGGAAGGACACAAAATAGAATCCTAACTTCTATGGTTTTCTCCATGGTAGCTGGAAGGACAGGAAATAGAATCCTATCTACTATGGTTTTCTCCATGGTAGTTGGAAGGACGTGAAAAAATGCTAACTACTATGGTTTTCTCCATGGTAGTTGGAAGGACACGAAATAGAATCCTAACTACTATGGTTTCTCCATGGTAGTTGGAAGGACACGAAATAAAATCCTAACTTCTATGGTTTTTCCATGGTAGTAGGAAGGACACGAAATAGAATCCTAACTACTAAGGTTTTCTCCATGGTAGTTGGAAGGACGTGAAAAAAATGCAAAGTACTATGGTTTTCTCCATGGTAGTTGGAAGGACGTGAAAAAATGCTAACTACTATGTTTTTCTCCATGGTAGTTTGAAGGACACAAAATAGAATCCTAACTTCTATGGTTTTCTCCATGGTAGCTGGAAGGACAGGAAATAGAATCCTATCTACTATGGTTTTCTCCATGGTAGTTGGAAGGATGTGAAAAAATGCTAACTACTATGTTTTTCTCCATGGTAGTTGGAAGGACACAAAATAGAATCCTAACTTCTATGGTTTTCTCCATGGTAGCTGGAAGGACAGGAAATAGAATCCTATCTACTATGGTTTTCTCCATTGATAGTTGGAAGGACGTGAAAAAATGCTAACTACTATGGTTTTCTCCATGGTACTTGGAAGGACGTGGAAAAAATGCTAAGTACTATGGTTTTCTCCATGGTAGTTGGAAGGACACGAAATAGAATCCTAACTACTATGGTTTTCTCCATGGTAGTTGGAAGGACACGAAATAGAATCCTAACTACTATGGTTTTTCCATGGTAGTTGGAAGGACACGAAATAGAATCCTAACTACTATGGGAAATGGAATCCTAACTACTATGGTTTTCTCCATGGTAGTTGGAAGGACGTGAAAAAAATGCTAAGTACTATGGTTTTCTCCATGGTAGTTGGAAGTACGTGAAAAAATGCTAACTACTATGGTTTTCTCCATGGTAGTTGGAAGGACACGAAATAGAATCCTAACTACTATGGTTTCTCCATGGTAGTTGGAAGGACACGAAATAAAATCCTAACTTCTATGGTTTTTCCATGGTAGTTGGAAGGACACGAAATAGAATCCTAACTACTATGGTTTTCTCCATAGTAGTAGGAAGGACGTGAAAAAATGCTAAGTACTATGGTTTTCTCCATGGTAGTTGGAAGGACGTGAAAAAATGCTAACTACTATGGTTTGTCCATGGTAGTTGGAAGGACACAAAATAGAATCCTAACTTCTATGGTTTTCTCCATGGTAGCTGGAAGGACAGGAAATAGAATCCTATCTACTATGGTTTTCTCCATGGTAGTTGGAAGGACGTGAAAAAATGCTAACTACTATGGTTTTTTCCATGGTAGTTGGATGGACACGAAATAGAATCCTAACTACTATGGTTTCTCCATGGTAGTTGGAAGGACACGAAATAATATCCTAACTTCTATGGTTTTTCCATGGTAGTTGGAAGGACACGAAATAGAATCCTAACTACTATGGTTTTCTCCATGGTAGTTGGAAGGACGTGAAAAAAATGCTAAGTACTATGGTTTTCTCCATGGTAGTTGGAAGGACGTGAAAAAATGCTAACTACTATGTTTTTCTCCATGGTTGTTGGAAGGACACAAAATAGAATCCTAACTTCTATGGTTTTCTCCATGGTAGCTGGAAGGACAGGAAATAGAATCCTATCTACTATGGTTTTCTCCATGGTAGTTGGAAGGACGTGAAAAAATGCTAACTACTATGGTTTTCTCCATGGTAGTTGGAAGGACGTGAAAAAATGCTAACTACTATGTTTTTCTCCATGGTTGTTGGAAGGACACAAAATAGAATCCTAACTTCTATGGTTTTCTCCATGGTAGCTGGAAGGACAGGAAATAGAATCCTATCTACTATGGTTTTCTCCATGGTAATTGGAAGGACGTGAAAAAAATTCTAACTACTATGGTTTTCTCCATGGTAATTGGAAGGACACGAAATAGAATCCTAACTACTATGGTTTTCTCCATTGTAGCTGGAAGGCAGGAAATAGAATCCTATCTACTATGGTTTTCTCCATGGTAGTTGGAAGGACGTGAAAAAAATGCTAACTACTATGGTTTTCTCCATGGTAGTTGGAAGGACGTGAAAAAATGCTAACTACTATGGTTTTCTCCATGGTAGTTGGAAGGACGTGAAAATATGCTAAAAACTATTGTTTTCTCCATGGGAGGTGGAAGGACACGAAATAGAATCCTAACTTCTATGGTTTTCTCCATGGTAGCTGGAAGGACAGGAAATAGAATCCTATCTACAATGGTTTTCTCCATGGTAGTTGGAAGGACGTGAAAAAATGCTAACTACTATGTTTTTCTAAATGGTAGTTGGAAGGACACGAAATAAAATCCTAACTTCTATGGTTTTTCCATGGTATCTGGAAGGACAGGAAATAGAATCCTATCTACTATGGTTTTCTCCATGGTAGTTGGAAGGATGTGAAAAAATGCTAACTACTATGTTTTTCTCCATGGTAGTTGGAAGGACACAAAATAGAATATTAACTACTATGGTTTTTCCATGGTAGTTGGAAGGACACGAAATAGAATCCTAACTTCTATTGTTTTCTCCATGGTAGCTGGAAGGACAGGAAATAGAATCCTATCTACTATGGTTTTCTCCATGGTAGTTGGAAGGACGTGAGAAAATGCTAACTACTATGGTTTTCTCCATGGTAGTTGGAAGGACACGAAATAGAATCCTAACTACTATGGTTTCTCCATGGTAGTTGGAAGGACACGAAATAAAATCCTAACTTCTATGGTTTTTCCATGGTAGTAGGAAGGACACGAAATAGAATCCTAACTACTAAGGTTTTCTCCATGGTAGTTGGAAGGACGTGGAAAAAATGCTAAGTACTATGGTTTTCTCCATGGTAGTTGGAAGGACGTGAAAAAATGCTAACTACTATGTTTTTCTCCATGGTAGTTTGAAGGACACAAAATAGAATCCTAACTTCTATGGTTTTCTCCATGGTAGCTGGAAGGACAGGAAATAGAATCCTATCTACTATGGTTTTCTCCATGGTAGTTGGAAGGATGTGAAAAAATGCTAACTACTATGTTTTTCTCCATGGTAGTTGGAAGGACACAAAATAGAATCCTAACTTCTATGGTTTTCTCCATGGTAGCTGGAAGGACAGGAAATAGAATCCTAACTACTAAGGTTTTCTCCATGGTAGTTGGAAGGACGTGAAAAAAATGCTAAGTACTATGGTTTTCTCCATGGTAGTTGGAAGGACGTGAAAAAATGCTAACTACTATGTTTTTCTCCATGGTAGTTTGAAGGACACAAAATAGAATCCTAACTTCTATGGTTTTCTCCATGGTAGCTGGAAGGACAGGAAATAGAATCCTATCTACTATGGTTTTCTCCATGGTAGTTGGAAGGATGTGAAAAAATGCTAACTACTATGGTTTTCTCCATGGTACTTGGAAGGACGTGGAAAAAATGCTAAGTACTATGGTTTTCTCCATGGTAGTTGGAAGGACACGAAATAGAATCCTAACTACTATGGTTTTCTCCATGGTAGTTGGAAGGACACGAAATAGAATCCTAACTACTATGGTTTTTCCATGGTAGTTGGAAGGACACGAAATAGAATCCTAACTACTATGGGAAATGGAATCCTAACTACTATGGTTTTCTCCATGGTAGTTGGAAGGACGTGAAAAAAATGCTAAGTACTATGGTTTTCTCCATGGTAGTTGGAAGGACGTGAAAAAATGCTAACTACTATGGTTTTCTCCATGGTAGTTGGAAGGACACGAAATAGAATCCTAACTACTATGGTTTCTCCATGGTAGTTGGAAGGACACGAAATAAAATCCTAACTTCTATGGTTTTTCCATGGTAGTTGGAAGGACACGAAATAGAATCCTAACTACTATGGTTTTCTCCATAGTAGTAGGAAGGACGTGAAAAAATGCTAAGTACTATGGTTTTCTCCATGGTAGTTGGAAGGACGTGAAAAAATGCTAACTACTATGGTTTTCTCCATGGTAGTTGGAAGGACACAAAATAGAATCCTAACTTCTATGGTTTTCTCCATGGTAGCTGGAAGGACAGGAAATAGAATCCTATCTACTATGGTTTTCTCCATGGTAGTTGGAAGGACGTAAAAAATGCTAACTACAATGGTTTTTTCCATGGTAGTTGGAAGGACACGAAATAGAATCCTAACTACTATGGTTTCTCCATGGTAGTTGGAAGGACACGAAATAATATCCTAACTTCTATGGTTTTTCCATGGTAGTTGGAAGGACACGAAATAGAATCCTAACTACTATGGTTTTCTCCATGGTAGTTGGAAGGACGTGAAAAAAATGCTAAGTATTATGGTTTTCTCCATGGTAGTTGGAAGGACGTGAAAAAATGCTAACTACTATGTTTTTCTCCATGGTAGTTGGAAGGACACAAAATACAGTCCTAACTTCTATGGTTTTCTCCATGGTAGCTGGAAGGACAGGAAATAGAATCCTATCTACTATGGTTTTCTCCATGGTAGTTGGAAGGACGTGAAAAAAATGCTAACTACTATGGTTTTCTCCATGGTAGTTGGAAGGACTTGAAAAAAATGCTAAGTACTATGGTTTTTGCCATGGTAGTTGGAAGGACGTGAAAAATGCTAACTACTATGTTTTTCTCCATGGTAGTTTGAAGGACACAAAATAGAATCCAAACTTCTATGGGTTTTCCATGGTAGTTGGAAGGACACGAAATAGAATCCTAACTACTATGGTTTTCTCCATGGTAGTTGGAAGGACACGAATAGAATCCTAACTTCTATGGTTTTCTCCATGGTAGCTGGAAGGACAGGAAATAGAATCCTATCTACAATGGTTTTCTCCATGGTAGTTGGAAGGACGAAAAAAAAATGCTAACTACTATGGTTTTCTCCATGGTAGTTGGAAAGATGTGAAAAAATGCTAACTACTATGGTTTTCTCTATGGTAGTTGGACGGACTCGAAATAGAATCCTAACTTCTATGGTTTTCTCCATGGTAGCTGGAAGGACAGGAAATAGAATCCTATCAACAATGGTTTTCTGCATGGTAGTTGGAAGGACGTGAAAAAATACTAACTACTATGGTTTTCTCCATGGTAATTGGAAGGACACGAAATAGAATCCTAACTACTATGGTTTCTCCATGGTAGTTGGAAGGACACGAAATAAAATCCTAACTTCTATGGTTTTTCCATGGTAGTTGGAAGGACACGAAATAGAATCCTAACTACTATGGTTTTCTCCATGGTAGCTGGAAGGACAGGAAATAGAATCCTATCAACAATGGTTTTCGGCATGGTAGTTGGAAGGACGTGAAAAAAATGCTAACTACTATGGTTTTCTCCATGGTAGTTGGAAGGACATGAAAAAAATGTTAACTACTATGGTTTTCTCCATGGTAGTTGGAAGGACGTGAAAAAAATGCTAACTACTATGGTTTTCTCCATGGTATTTGGAAGGACGTGAAAAAATGCTAACTACTATGGTCTTCTCCATGGTAGTTGGAAGGACGTGAAAAAATGATAGGTACTATGGTTTTCTCCATGGTAGTTGGAAGGACGTGAAAAAAATGCTAACTACTATGGTTTTCCATGGTAGTTGGAAGGACACGAAATAGAATCCTAACTACTATGGTTTTCTCCATGGTAGTTGGAAGGACACGAAATAGAATCCTAACTTCTATGGTTTTCTCCATGGTAGTTGGAAGGACACGAAATAAAATCCTAACTTCTATGGTTTTCTCCATGGTAGCTGGAAGGACACGAAATAAAATCCTAACTTCTATGGTTTTCCATGGTAGTTGGAAGGACACGAAATAAAATCCTAACTTCTATGGTTTTCTCCATGGTAGTTGGTAGGACACGAAATAGAATCCTAACTTCTATGGTTTTCTCCATGGTAGCTGGAAGGACAGGAAATAGAATCCTATCTACTATGGTTTTCTCCATGGTAGTTGGAAGGACGTGAAAAAATGCTAACTACTATGGTTTTTTCCATGGTAGTTGGATGGACACGAAATAGAATCCTAACTACTATGGTTTCTCCATGGTAGTTGGAAGGACACGAAATAATATCCTAACTTCTATGGTTTTTCCATGGTAGTTGGAAGGACACGAAATAGAATCCTAACTACTATGGTTTTCTCCATGGTAGTTGGAAGGACGTGAAAAAAATGCTAAGTACTATGGTTTTCTCCATGGTAGTTGGAAGGACGTGAAAAAATGCTAACTACTATGTTTTTCTCCATGGTTGTTGGAAGGACACAAAATAGAATCCTAACTTCTATGGTTTTCTCCATGGTAGCTGGAAGGACAGGAAATAGAATCCTATCTACTATGGTTTTCTCCATGGTAGTTGGAAGGACGTGAAAAAATGCTAACTACTATGGTTTTCTCCATGGTAGTTGGAAGGACGTGAAAAAATGCTAACTACTATGTTTTTCTCCATGGTTGTTGGAAGGACACAAAATAGAATCCTAACTTCTATGGTTTTCTCCATGGTAGCTGGAAGGACAGGAAATAGAATCCTATCTACTATGGTTTTCTCCATGGTAATTGGAAGGACGTGAAAAAAATTCTAACTACTATGGTTTTCTCCATGGTAATTGGAAGGACACGAAATAGAATCCTAACTACTATGGTTTTCTCCATTGTAGCTGGAAGGCAGGAAATAGAATCCTATCTACTATGGTTTTCTCCATGGTAGTTGGAAGGACGTGAAAAAAATGCTAACTACTATGGTTTTCTCCATGGTAGTTGGAAGGACGTGAAAAAATGCTAACTACTATGGTTTTCTCCATGGTAGTTGGAAGGACGTGAAAATATGCTAAAAACTATTGTTTTCTCCATGGGAGGTGGAAGGACACGAAATAGAATCCTAACTTCTATGGTTTTCTCCATGGTAGCTGGAAGGACAGGAAATAGAATCCTATCTACAATGGTTTTCTCCATGGTAGTTGGAAGGACGTGAAAAAATGCTAACTACTATGTTTTTCTAAATGGTAGTTGGAAGGACACGAAATAAAATCCTAACTTCTATGGTTTTTCCATGGTATCTGGAAGGACAGGAAATAGAATCCTATCTACTATGGTTTTCTCCATGGTAGTTGGAAGGATGTGAAAAAATGCTAACTACTATGTTTTTCTCCATGGTAGTTGGAAGGACACAAAATAGAATATTAACTACTATGGTTTTTCCATGGTAGTTGGAAGGACACGAAATAGAATCCTAACTTCTATTGTTTTCTCCATGGTAGCTGGAAGGACAGGAAATAGAATCCTATCTACTATGGTTTTCTCCATGGTAGTTGGAAGGACGTGAGAAAATGCTAACTACTATGGTTTTCTCCATGGTAGTTGGAAGGACACGAAATAGAATCCTAACTACTATGGTTTCTCCATGGTAGTTGGAAGGACACGAAATAAAATCCTAACTTCTATGGTTTTTCCATGGTAGTAGGAAGGACACGAAATAGAATCCTAACTACTAAGGTTTTCTCCATGGTAGTTGGAAGGACGTGAAAAAAATGCTAAGTACTATGGTTTTCTCCATGGTAGTTGGAAGGACGTGAAAAAATGCTAACTACTATGTTTTTCTCCATGGTAGTTTGAAGGACACAAAATAGAATCCTAACTTCTATGGTTTTCTCCATGGTAGCTGGAAGGACAGGAAATAGAATCCTATCTACTATGGTTTTCTCCATGGTAGTTGGAAGGATGTGAAAAAATGCTAACTACTATGTTTTTCTCCATGGTAGTTGGAAGGACACAAAATAGAATCCTAACTTCTATGGTTTTCTCCATGGTAGCTGGAAGGACAGGAAATAGAATCCTAACTACTAAGGTTTTCTCCATGGTAGTTGGAAGGACGTGAAAAAAATGCTAAGTACTATGGTTTTCTCCATGGTAGTTGGAAGGACGTGAAAAAATGCTAACTACTATGTTTTTCTCCATGGTAGTTTGAAGGACACAAAATAGAATCCTAACTTCTATGGTTTTCTCCATGGTAGCTGGAAGGACAGGAAATAGAATCCTATCTACTATGGTTTTCTCCATGGTAGTTGGAAGGATGTGAAAAAATGCTAACTACTATGGTTTTCTCCATGGTACTTGGAAGGACGTGGAAAAAATGCTAAGTACTATGGTTTTCTCCATGGTAGTTGGAAGGACACGAAATAGAATCCTAACTACTATGGTTTTCTCCATGGTAGTTGGAAGGACACGAAATAGAATCCTAACTACTATGGTTTTTCCATGGTAGTTGGAAGGACACGAAATAGAATCCTAACTACTATGGGAAATGGAATCCTAACTACTATGGTTTTCTCCATGGTAGTTGGAAGGACGTGAAAAAAATGCTAAGTACTATGGTTTTCTCCATGGTAGTTGGAAGGACGTGAAAAAATGCTAACTACTATGGTTTTCTCCATGGTAGTTGGAAGGACACGAAATAGAATCCTAACTACTATGGTTTCTCCATGGTAGTTGGAAGGACACGAAATAAAATCCTAACTTCTATGGTTTTTCCATGGTAGTTGGAAGGACACGAAATAGAATCCTAACTACTATGGTTTTCTCCATAGTAGTAGGAAGGACGTGAAAAAATGCTAAGTACTATGGTTTTCTCCATGGTAGTTGGAAGGACGTGAAAAAATGCTAACTACTATGGTTTTCTCCATGGTAGTTGGAAGGACACAAAATAGAATCCTAACTTCTATGGTTTTCTCCATGGTAGCTGGAAGGACAGGAAATAGAATCCTATCTACTATGGTTTTCTCCATGGTAGTTGGAAGGACGTAAAAAATGCTAACTACAATGGTTTTTTCCATGGTAGTTGGAAGGACACGAAATAGAATCCTAACTACTATGGTTTCTCCATGGTAGTTGGAAGGACACGAAATAATATCCTAACTTCTATGGTTTTTCCATGGTAGTTGGAAGGACACGAAATAGAATCCTAACTACTATGGTTTTCTCCATGGTAGTTGGAAGGACGTGAAAAAAATGCTAAGTATTATGGTTTTCTCCATGGTAGTTGGAAGGACGTGAAAAAATGCTAACTACTATGTTTTTCTCCATGGTAGTTGGAAGGACACAAAATACAGTCCTAACTTCTATGGTTTTCTCCATGGTAGCTGGAAGGACAGGAAATAGAATCCTATCTACTATGGTTTTCTCCATGGTAGTTGGAAGGACGTGAAAAAAATGCTAACTACTATGGTTTTCTCCATGGTAGTTGGAAGGACTTGAAAAAAATGCTAAGTACTATGGTTTTTGCCATGGTAGTTGGAAGGACGTGAAAAATGCTAACTACTATGTTTTTCTCCATGGTAGTTTGAAGGACACAAAATAGAATCCAAACTTCTATGGGTTTTCCATGGTAGTTGGAAGGACACGAAATAGAATCCTAACTACTATGGTTTTCTCCATGGTAGTTGGAAGGACACGAATAGAATCCTAACTTCTATGGTTTTCTCCATGGTAGCTGGAAGGACAGGAAATAGAATCCTATCTACAATGGTTTTCTCCATGGTAGTTGGAAGGACGAAAAAAAAAATGCTAACTACTATGGTTTTCTCCATGGTAGTTGGAAAGATGTGAAAAAATGCTAACTACTATGGTTTTCTCTATGGTAGTTGGACGGACTCGAAATAGAATCCTAACTTCTATGGTTTTCTCCATGGTAGCTGGAAGGACAGGAAATAGAATCCTATCAACAATGGTTTTCTGCATGGTAGTTGGAAGGACGTGAAAAAATACTAACTACTATGGTTTTCTCCATGGTAATTGGAAGGACACGAAATAGAATCCTAACTACTATGGTTTTCTCCATGGTAGCTGGAAGGACAGGAAATAGAATCCTATCAACAATGGTTTTCGGCATGGTAGTTGGAAGGACGTGAAAAAAATGCTAACTACTATGGTTTTCTCCATGGTAGTTGGAAGGACATGAAAAAAATGTTAACTACTATGGTTTTCTCCATGGTAGTTGGAAGGACGTGAAAAAAATGCTAACTACTATGGTTTTCTCCATGGTATTTGGAAGGACGTGAAAAAATGCTAACTACTATGGTCTTCTCCATGGTAGTTGGAAGGACGTGAAAAAATGATAGGTACTATGGTTTTCTCCATGGTAGTTGGAAGGACGTGAAAAAAATGCTAACTACTATGTTTTTCCATGGTAGTTGGAAGGACACGAAATAGAATCCTAACTACTATGGTTTTCTCCATGGTAGTTGGAAGGACACGAAATAGAATCCTAACTTCTATGGTTTTCTCCATGGTAGTTGGAAGGACACGAAATAAAATCCTAACTTCTATGGTTTTCTCCATGGTAGCTGGAAGGACACGAAATAAAATCCTAACTTCTATGGTTTTCCATGGTAGTTGGAAGGACACGAAATAAAATCCTAACTTCTATGGTTTTCTCCATGGTAGTTGGTAGGACACGAAATAGAATCCTAACTTCTATGGTTTTCTCCATGGTAGTTGGAAGGACACGAAATAAAATCCTAACTTCTATGGTTTTTCCATGGTAGTTGGTAGGACACGAAATAGAATCCTAACTACTATGGTTTTCTCCGTGGTAGTTGGAAGTACATGAAATAGAATCCTAACTACTATTGTTTTTCCATGGTAGTTGGAAGGACACGAAATAGAATCCTAACTACTATGGTTTTTCCATGGTAGTTGGAAGGACACGAAATAGAATCCTAACTACTATGGTTTTTCCCTGGTAGTTGGAAGGACACGAAATAGAATCCTAACTACTATGGTTTTTCCCTGGTAGTTGGAAGGACACAAAATAGAATCCTAACTTCTATGGTTTTCTCCATGGTAGCTGGAAGGACAGGAAATACAATCCTATCTACTATGGTTTTCTCCATGGTAGTTGGAAGGACGTGAAAAAATGCTAACTACTATGATTTTCTCCATGGTAGTTGGAAGGAAACGAAATAGAATCCTAACTACTATGGTTTCTCCATGGTAGTTGGAAGGACACGAAATAAAATCCTAACTTCTATGGTTTTCCATGGTAGTTGGAAGGACACGAAATAGAATCCTAACTACTATGGTTTTCTCCATGGTAGTTGGAAGGACGTGAAAAAAATGCTAAGTACTATGGTTTTACCATGGTAGTTGGAAGGACGTGAAAAAATGCTAACTACTATGTTTTTCTCCATGGTTGTTGGAAGGACACAAAATAGAATCCTAACTTCTATGGTTTTCTCCATTGTAGTTGGAAGGACAGGAAATAGAATCCTATCTACTATGGTTTTCTCCATGTTAGTTGGAAGGACGTGAAAAAATGCTAACTACTATGTTTTTCTCCATGGTAGTTGGAAGGACACAAAATAGAATCCTAACTTCTATGGTTTTCTCCATGGTAGCTGGAAGGACAGGAAATAGAATCCTATCTACTATGGTTTTCTCCATGGTAGTTGGAAGGACGTGAAAAAATGCTAACTACTATGGTTTTCTCCATGGTAGTTGGAAGGAAACGAAATAGAATCCTAACTACTATGGTTTCTCCATGGTAGTTGGAAGGACACGAAATAAAATCCTAACTTCTATGGTTTTTCCATGGTAGTTGGAAGGACACGAAATAGAATCCTAACTACTATGGTTTTCTCCATGGTAGTTGGAAGGACGTGAAAAAAATGCTAAGTACTATGGATTTCTCCATGGTAGTTGGAAGGACGTGAAAAAATGCTAACTGCTATGTTTTTCTCCATGGTTGTTGGAAGGACACAAAATAGAATCCTAACTTCTATGGTTTTCTCCATGGTAGCTGGAAGGACAGGAAATAGAATCCTATCTACTATGGTTTTCTCCATGGTAGTTGGAAGGACACGAAATAGAATCCTAACTACTATGGTTTTTCCATGGTAGTTGGAAGGACACGAAATAGAATCCTAACTTCTATGGTTTTCTCCATGGTAGCTGGAAGGACACCAAATAAAATCCTAACTTCTATGGTTTTTCCATGGTAGTTGGAAGGACACGAAATAGAATCCTAACTTCTATGGTTTTCTCCATGGTAGCTGGAAGGACACGAAATAAAATCCTAACTTCTATGGTTTTCCATGGTAGTTGGAAGGACACGAAATAGAATCCTAACTACTATGGTTTTCTCCATGGTAGTTGGAAGTACATGAAATAGAATCCTAACTACTATGGTTTTTCCATGGTAGTTGGAAGGACACGAAATAGAATCCTAACTACTATGGTTTTTCCATGGTAGTTGGAAGGACACGAAATAGAATCCTAACTACTATGGTTTTTCCCTGGTAGTTGGAAGGACACGAAATAGAATCCTAACTACTATGGTTTTTCCCTGGTAGTTGGAAGGACACAAAATAGAATCCTAACTTCTATGGTTTTCTCCATGGTAGCTGGAAGGACAGGAAATACAATCCTATCTACTATGGTTTTCTCCATGGTAGTTGGAAGGACGTGAAAAAATGCTAACTACTATGATTTTCTCCATGGTAGTTGGAAGGAAACGAAATAGAATCCTAACTACTATGGTTTCTCCATGGTAGTTGGAAGGACACGAAATAAAATCCTAACTTCTATGGTTTTTCCATGGTAGTTGGAAGGACACGAAATAGAATCCTAACTACTATGGTTTTCTCCATGGTAGTTGGAAGGACGTGAAAAAAATGCTAAGTACTATGGTTTTACCATGGTAGTTGGAAGGACGTGAAAAAATGCTAACTACTATGTTTTTCTCCATGGTTGTTGGAAGGACACAAAATAGAATCCTAACTTCTATGGTTTTCTCCATTGTAGTTGGAAGGACAGGAAATAGAATCCTATCTACTATGGTTTTCTCCATGTTAGTTGGAAGGACGTGAAAAAATGCTAACTACTATGTTTTTCTCCATGGTAGTTGGAAGGACACAAAATAGAATCCAAACTTCTATGGTTTTCTCCATGGTAGGTGGAAGGACAGGAAATAGAATCCTATCTACTATGGTTTTCTCCATGGTAGTTGGAAGGACGTGAAAAAATGCTAACTACTATGGTTTTCTCCATGGTAGTTGGAAGGAAACGAAATAGAATCCTAACTACTATGGTTTCTCCATGGTAGTTGGAAGGACACGAAATAAAATCCTAACTTCTATGGTTTTTCCATGGTAGTTGGAAGGACACGAAATAGAATCCTAACTACTATGGTTTTCTCCATGGTGGTTGGAAGGACGTGAAAAAAATGCTAAGTACTATGGTTTTCTCCATGGTAGTTGGAAGGACGTGAAAAAATGCTAACTGCTATGTTTTTCTCCATGGTTGTTGGAAGGACACAAAATAAAATCCTAACTTCTATGGTTTTTCCATGGTAGTTGGAAGGACACGAAATAGAATCCTAACTACTATGGTTTTCTCCATGGTAGTTGGAAGGACGTCAAAAAATGCTAAGTACTATGGTTTTCTCCATGGTAGTTGGAAGGACGTGAAAAAATGCTAACTACTATGTTTTTTCCATGGTTGTTGGAAGGACACAAAATAGAATCCTAACTTCTATGGTTTTCTCCATGGTAGCTGGAAGGACAGGAAATAGAATCCTAACTACTATGGTTTTTCCCTGGTAGTTGGAAGGACACAAAATAGAATCCTAACTTCTATGGTTTTCTCCATGGTAGCTGGAAGGACAAGAAATACAATCCTATCTACTATGGTTTTCTCCATGGTAGCTGGAAGGACAAGAAATACAATCCTATCTACTATGGTTTTCTCCATGGTAGTTGGAAGGACGTGAAAAAATGCTAACTACTATGATTTTCTCCATGGTAGTTGGAAGGAAACGAAATAGAATCCTAACTACTATGGTTTCTCCATGGTAGTTGGAAGGACACGAAATAAAATCCTAACTTCTATGGTTTTTCCATGGTAGTTGGAAGGACACGAAATAGAATCCTAACTACTATGGTTTTCTCCATGGTAGTTGGAAGGACGTGAAAAAAATGCTAAGTACTATGGTTTTACCATGGTAGTTGGAAGGACGTGAAAAAATGCTAACTACTATGTTTTTCTCCATGGTTGTTGGAAGGACACAAAATAGAATCCTAACTTCTATGGTTTTCTCCATTGTAGTTGGAAGGACAGGAAATAGAATCCTATCTACTATGGTTTTCTCCATGTTAGTTGGAAGGACGTGAAAAAATGCTAACTACTATGTTTTTCTCCATGGTAGTTGGAAGGACACAAAATAGAATCCTAACTTCTATGGTTTTCTCCATGGTAGCTGGAAGGACAGGAAATAGAATCCTATCTACTATGGTTTTCTCCATGGTAGTTGGAAGGACGTGAAAAAAATGCTAACTACTATGGTTTTCTCCATGGTAGTTGGAAGGACGTGAAAAAATGCTAACTACTATGTTTTTCTCCATGGTTGTTGGAAGGACACAAAATAGAATCCTAACTTCTATGGTTTTCTCCATGGTAGCTGGAAGGACAGGAAATAGAATCCTATCTACTATGGTTTTCTCCATGGTAATTGGAAGGACGTGAAAAAATGCTAACTACTATGGTTTTCTCCATGGTAATTGGAAGGACGTGAAAAAATGCTAATTACTATGGTTTTCTCCATGGTAATTGGAAGGACACGAAATAGAATCCTAACTACTATGGTTTCTCCATGGTAGTTGGAAGGTCACGAAATAAAATCCTAACTTCTATGGTTTTTCCATGATAGTTGGAAGGACACGAAATAGAATCCTAACTACTGTGGTTTTCTCCATGGTAGTTGGACGTACACGAAATAGAATCCTAACTACTATGGTTTTTCCATGGTAGTTGGAAGGACACGTAATTGAGTCCTAACTACTATGGTTTTCTCCATGGTAGCTGGAAGGACAGGAAATAGAATCCTATCTACAATGGTTTTGTCCATGGTAACTGGAAGGACGTGAAAAAATGCTAACTACTATGGTTTTCTCCATGGTAATTGGAAGGACGTGAAAAAATTCTAACTACTAGGGTTAACTCCATGGTAGTTTGAAGGGCACGAATTAGAATCCTAATTTCTATGGTTTTCTCCATGGTAGCTGGAAGGACAGGAAATAGAATCCTATCTACAATGGTTTGCTGCATGGTAGTTGGAAGGACGTGAAAAATGCTAACTACTATGGTTTTCTCCATGGTAATTGGAAGGACGTGAAAAAATGCTAACTACTATGGTTTTCTCCATGGTAATTGGAAGGACACGAAATAGAATCCTAACTACTATGGTTTCTCCATGGTAGTTGGTAGGACACGAAATAGAATCCTAACTACTATGGTTTTCTCCATGGTAGCTGGAAGGACAGGAAATAGAATCCTATCTACTATGGTTTTCTCCATGGTAGTTGGAAGGACGTGAAAAAATGCTAACTACTATGGTTTTCTCCATGGTAGTTGGAAGGACACGAAATAAAATCCTAACTTCTATGGTTTTTCCATGGTAGTTGGAAGGACACGAAATAAAATCCTAACTTCTATGGTTTTTCCATGGTAGTTGGAAGGACACGAAATAAAATCCTAACTTCTATGGTTTTTCCATGGTAGTTGGAAGGACACGAAATAGAATCCTAACTACTATGGTTTTCTCCATGGTAGTTGGAAGGACGTGAAAAAAATGCTAAGTACTATGGTTTTCTCCATGGTAGTTGGAAGGACGTGAAAAAATGCTAACTACTATGTTTTTTCCATGGTTGTTGGAAGGACACAAAATAGAATCCTAACTTCTATGGTTTTCTCCATGGTAGCTGGAAGGACAGGAAATAGAATCCTAACTTCTATGGTTTTCTCCATGGTAGTTGGAAGGACACGAAATAAAATCCTAACTTCTATGGTTTTTCCATGGTAGTTGGTAGGACACGAAATAGAATCCTAACTACTATGGTTTTCTCCATGGTAGTTGGAAGTACATGAAATAGAATCCTAACTACTATGGTTTTTCCATGGTAGTTGGAAGAACACGAAATAGAATCCTAACTACTATGGTTTTTCCATGGTAGTTGGAAGGACACGAAATAGAATCCTAACTACTATGGTTTTTCCCTGGTAGTTGGAAGGACACGAAATAGAATCCTAACTACTATGGTTTTTCCCTGGTAGTTGGAAGGACACAAAATAGAATCCTAACTTCTATGGTTTTCTCCATGGTAGCTGGAAGGACAGGAAATGCAATCCTATCTACTATGGTTTTCTCCATGGTAGTTGGAAGGACGTGAAAAAATGCTACCTACTATGATTTTCTCCATGGTAGTTGGAAGGAAACGAAATAGAATCCTAACTACTATGGTTTCTCCATGGTAGTTGGAAGGACACGAAATAAAATCTTAACTTCTATGGTTTTTCCATGGTAGTTGGAAGGACACGAAATAGAATCCTAACTACTATTGTTTTCTCCATGGTAGTTGGAAGGACGTGAAAAAAATGCTAAGTACTATGGTTTTACCATGGTAGTTGGAAGGACGTGAAAAAATGCTAACTACTATGTTTTTCTCCATGGTTGTTGGAAGGACACAAAATAGAATCCTAACTTCTATGGTTTTCTCCATTGTAGTTGGAAGGACAGGAAATAGAATCCTATCTACTATGGTTTTCTCCATGTTAGTTGGAAGGACGTGAAAAAATGCTAACTACTATGTTTTTCTCCATGGTAGTTGGAAGGACACAAAATAGAATCCTAACTTCTATGGTTTTCTCCATGGTAGCTGGAAGGACAGGAAATAGAATCCTATCTACTATGGTTTTCTCCATGGTAGTTGGAAGGACGTGAAAAAATGCTAACTACTATGGTTTTCTCCATGGTAGTTGGAAGGACGTGAAAAAATGCTAACTACTATGTTTTTCTCCATGGTTGTTGGAAGGACACAAAATAGAATCCTAACTTCTATGGTTTTCTCCATGGTAGCTGGTAGGACAGGAAATAGAATCCTATCTACTATGGTTTTCTCCATGGTAATTGGAAGGACGTGAAAAAAATGCTAACTACTATGGTTTTCTCCATGGTAGTTGGAAGGACGTGAAAAAATGCTAACTACTATGGTTTTCTCCATGGTAGTTGGAAGGACGTGAAAATATGCTAAAAACTATTGTTTTCTCCATGGGAGGTGGAAGGACACGAAATAGAATCCTAACTTCTGTGGTTTTCTCCATGGTAGCTGGAAGGACAGGAAATAGAATCCTATCTACAATGGTTTTCTCCATGGTAGTTGGAAGGACGTGAAAAAATGCTAACTACTATGTTTTTCTAAATGGTAGTTGGAAGGACACGAAATAAAATCCTAACTTCTATGGTTTTTCCATGGTAGCTGGAAGGACAGGAAATAGAATCCTATCTACTATGGTTTTCTCCATGGTAGTTGGAAGGATGTGAAAAAATGCTAACTACTATGTTTTTCTCCATGGTAGTTGGAAGGACACAAAATAGAATATTAACTACTATGGTTTTTCCATGGTAGTTGGAAGGACACGAAATAGAATCCTAACTTCTATTGTTTTCTCCATGGTAGCTGGAAGGACGTGAAAAAATGCTAACTACTATGGTTTTCTCCATGGTAGTTGGAAGGACACGAAATAGAATCCTAACTACTATGGTTTCTCCATGGTAGTTGGAAGGACACGAAATAAAATCCTAACTTCTATGGTTTTTCCATGGTAGTAGGAAGGACACGAAATAGAATCCTAACTACTAAGGTTTTCTCCATGGTAGTTGGAAGGACGTGAAAAAAATGCTAAGTACTATGGTTTTCTCCATGGTAGTTGGAAGGACGTGAAAAAATGCTAACTACTATGTTTTTCTCCATGGTAGTTTGAAGGACACAAAATAGAATCCTAACTTCTATGGTTTTCTCCATGGTAGCTGGAAGGACAGGAAATAGAATCCTATCTACTATGGTTTTCTCCATGGTAGTTGGAAGGATGTGAAAAAATGATAACTACTATGTTTTTCTCCATGGTAGTTGGAAGGACACAAAATAGAATCCTAACTTCTATGGTTTTTCCATGGTAGTTGGAAGGACACGAAATAGAATCCTAACTACTATGGTTTTCTCCATAGTAGTAGGAAGGACGTGAAAAAATGCTAAGTACTATGGTTTTCTCCATGGTACTTGGAAGGACGTGGAAAAAATGCTAAGTACTATGGTTTTCTCCATGGTAGTTGGAAGGACACGAAATAAAATCCTAACTACTATGGTTTTCTCCATGGTAGTTGGAAGGACACGAAATAGAATCCTAACTACTATGGTTTTCTCCATGGTAGTTGGAAGGACACGAAATAGAATCCTAACTACTATGGTTTTTCCATGGTAGTTGGAAGGACACGAAATAGAATCCTAACTACTATGGGAAATGGAATCCTAACTACTATGGTTTTCTCCATGGTAGTTGGAAGGACGTGAAAAAAATGCTAAGTACTATGGTTTTCTCCATGGTAGTTGGAAGGACGTGAAAAAATGCTAACTACTATGGTTTTCTCCATGGTAGTTGGAAGGACACGAAATAGAATCCTAACTACTATGGTTTCTCCATGGTAGTTGGAAGGACACGAAATAAAATCCTAACTTCTATGGTTTTTCCATGGTAGTTGGAAGGACACGAAATAGAATCCTAACTACTATGGTTTTCTCCATAGTAGTAGGAAGGACGTGAAAAAATGCTAAGTACTATGGTTTTCTCCATGGTAGTTGGAAGGACGTGAAAAAATGCTAACTACTATGGTTTTCTCCATGGTAGTTGGAAGGACACAAAATAGAATCCTAACTTCTATGGTTTTCTCCATGGTAGCTGGAAGGACAGGAAATAGAATCCTATCTACTATGGTTTTCTCCATGGTAGTTGGAAGGACGTGAAAAAATGCTAACTACTATGGTTTTCTCCATGGTAGTTGGAAGGACACGAAATAGAATCCTGACTACTATGGTTTCTCCATGGTAGTTGGAAGGACACGAAATAAAATCCTAACTTCTATGGTTTTTCCATGGTAGTAGGAAGGACACGAAATAGAATCCTAACTACTAAGGTTTTCTCCATGGTAGTTGGAAGGACGTGAAAAAAATGCTAAGTACTATGGTTTTCTCCATGGTAGTTGGAAGGACGTGAAAAAATGCTAACTACTATGTTTTTCTCCATGGTAGTTTGAAGGACACAAAATAGAATCCTAACTTCTATGGTTTTCTCCATGGTAGCTGGAAGGACAGGAAATAGAATCCTATCTACTATGGTTTTCTCCATGGTAGTTGGAAGGATGTGAAAAAATGCTAACTACTATGTTTTTCTCCATGGTAGTTGGAAGGACACAAAATAGAATCCTAACTTCTATGGTTTTCTCCATGGTAGCTGGAAGGACAGGAAATAGAATCCTATCTACTATGGTTTTCTCCATTGATAGTTGGAAGGACGTGAAAAAATGCTAACTACTATGGTTTTCTCCATGGTACTTGGAAGGACGTGGAAAAAATGCTAAGTACTATGGTTTTCTCCATGGTAGTTGGAAGGACACAAAATAGAATCCTAACTTCTATGGTTTTCTCCATGGTAGCTGGACGGACAGGAAATAGAATCCTATCTACTATGGTTTTCTCCATGGTAGTTGGAAGGATGTGAAAAAATGCTAACTACTATGTTTTTCTCCATGGTAGTTGGAAGGACACGAAATAGAATCCTAACTACTATAGTTTTCTCCATGGTAGTTGGAAGGACACGAAATAGAATCCTAACTACTATGGTTTTTCCATGGTAGTTGGAAGGACACGAAATAGAATCCTAACTTCTATGGTTTTTTCCATGGTAGTTGGAAGGACACGAAATAGAATCCTAACTACTATGGTTTTCTCCATGGTAGTTGGAAGGACACGAAATAGAATCCTAACTTCTATGGTTTTCTCCATGGTAGTTGGAAGGACACGAAATAAAATCCTAACTTCTATGGTTTTCTCCATGGTAGCTGGAAGGACACGAAATAAAATCCTAACTTCTATGGTTTTCCATGGTAGTTGGAAGGACACGAAATAAAATCCTAACTTCTATGGTTTTCTCCATGGTAGTTGGTAGGACACGAAATAGAATCCTAACTTCTATGGTTTTCTCCATGGTAGCTGGAAGGACAGGAAATAGAATCCTATCTACTATGGTTTTCTCCATGGTAGTTGGAAGGACGTGAAAAAATGCTAACTACTATGGTTTTTTCCATGGTAGTTGGATGGACACGAAATAGAATCCTAACTACTATGGTTTCTCCATGGTAGTTGGAAGGACACGAAATAATATCCTAACTTCTATGGTTTTTCCATGGTAGTTGGAAGGACACGAAATAGAATCCTAACTACTATGGTTTTCTCCATGGTAGTTGGAAGGACGTGAAAAAAATGCTAAGTACTATGGTTTTCTCCATGGTAGTTGGAAGGACGTGAAAAAATGCTAACTACTATGTTTTTCTCCATGGTTGTTGGAAGGACACAAAATAGAATCCTAACTTCTATGGTTTTCTCCATGGTAGCTGGAAGGACAGGAAATAGAATCCTATCTACTATGGTTTTCTCCATGGTAGTTGGAAGGACGTGAAAAAATGCTAACTACTATGGTTTTCTCCATGGTAGTTGGAAGGACGTGAAAAAATGCTAACTACTATGTTTTTCTCCATGGTTGTTGGAAGGACACAAAATAGAATCCTAACTTCTATGGTTTTCTCCATGGTAGCTGGAAGGACAGGAAATAGAATCCTATCTACTATGGTTTTCTCCATGGTAATTGGAAGGACGTGAAAAAAATTCTAACTACTATGGTTTTCTCCATGGTAATTGGAAGGACACGAAATAGAATCCTAACTACTATGGTTTTCTCCATTGTAGCTGGAAGGCAGGAAATAGAATCCTATCTACTATGGTTTTCTCCATGGTAGTTGGAAGGACGTGAAAAAAATGCTAACTACTATGGTTTTCTCCATGGTAGTTGGAAGGACGTGAAAAAATGCTAACTACTATGGTTTTCTCCATGGTAGTTGGAAGGACGTGAAAATATGCTAAAAACTATTGTTTTCTCCATGGGAGGTGGAAGGACACGAAATAGAATCCTAACTTCTATGGTTTTCTCCATGGTAGCTGGAAGGACAGGAAATAGAATCCTATCTACAATGGTTTTCTCCATGGTAGTTGGAAGGACGTGAAAAAATGCTAACTACTATGTTTTTCTAAATGGTAGTTGGAAGGACACGAAATAAAATCCTAACTTCTATGGTTTTTCCATGGTATCTGGAAGGACAGGAAATAGAATCCTATCTACTATGGTTTTCTCCATGGTAGTTGGAAGGATGTGAAAAAATGCTAACTACTATGTTTTTCTCCATGGTAGTTGGAAGGACACAAAATAGAATATTAACTACTATGGTTTTTCCATGGTAGTTGGAAGGACACGAAATAGAATCCTAACTTCTATTGTTTTCTCCATGGTAGCTGGAAGGACAGGAAATAGAATCCTATCTACTATGGTTTTCTCCATGGTAGTTGGAAGGACGTGAGAAAATGCTAACTACTATGGTTTTCTCCATGGTAGTTGGAAGGACACGAAATAGAATCCTAACTACTATGGTTTCTCCATGGTAGTTGGAAGGACACGAAATAAAATCCTAACTTCTATGGTTTTTCCATGGTAGTAGGAAGGACACGAAATAGAATCCTAACTACTAAGGTTTTCTCCATGGTAGTTGGAAGGACGTGAAAAAAATGCTAAGTACTATGGTTTTCTCCATGGTAGTTGGAAGGACGTGAAAAAATGCTAACTACTATGTTTTTCTCCATGGTAGTTTGAAGGACACAAAATAGAATCCTAACTTCTATGGTTTTCTCCATGGTAGCTGGAAGGACAGGAAATAGAATCCTATCTACTATGGTTTTCTCCATGGTAGTTGGAAGGATGTGAAAAAATGCTAACTACTATGTTTTTCTCCATGGTAGTTGGAAGGACACAAAATAGAATCCTAACTTCTATGGTTTTCTCCATGGTAGCTGGAAGGACAGGAAATAGAATCCTAACTACTAAGGTTTTCTCCATGGTAGTTGGAAGGACGTGAAAAAAATGCTAAGTACTATGGTTTTCTCCATGGTAGTTGGAAGGACGTGAAAAAATGCTAACTACTATGTTTTTCTCCATGGTAGTTTGAAGGACACAAAATAGAATCCTAACTTCTATGGTTTTCTCCATGGTAGCTGGAAGGACAGGAAATAGAATCCTATCTACTATGGTTTTCTCCATGGTAGTTGGAAGGATGTGAAAAAATGCTAACTACTATGGTTTTCTCCATGGTACTTGGAAGGACGTGGAAAAAATGCTAAGTACTATGGTTTTCTCCATGGTAGTTGGAAGGACACGAAATAGAATCCTAACTACTATGGTTTTCTCCATGGTAGTTGGAAGGACACGAAATAGAATCCTAACTACTATGGTTTTTCCATGGTAGTTGGAAGGACACGAAATAGAATCCTAACTACTATGGGAAATGGAATCCTAACTACTATGGTTTTCTCCATGGTAGTTGGAAGGACGTGAAAAAAATGCTAAGTACTATGGTTTTCTCCATGGTAGTTGGAAGGACGTGAAAAAATGCTAACTACTATGGTTTTCTCCATGGTAGTTGGAAGGACACGAAATAGAATCCTAACTACTATGGTTTCTCCATGGTAGTTGGAAGGACACGAAATAAAATCCTAACTTCTATGGTTTTTCCATGGTAGTTGGAAGGACACGAAATAGAATCCTAACTACTATGGTTTTCTCCATAGTAGTAGGAAGGACGTGAAAAAATGCTAAGTACTATGGTTTTCTCCATGGTAGTTGGAAGGACGTGAAAAAATGCTAACTACTATGGTTTTCTCCATGGTAGTTGGAAGGACACAAAATAGAATCCTAACTTCTATGGTTTTCTCCATGGTAGCTGGAAGGACAGGAAATAGAATCCTATCTACTATGGTTTTCTCCATGGTAGTTGGAAGGACGTAAAAAATGCTAACTACAATGGTTTTTTCCATGGTAGTTGGAAGGACACGAAATAGAATCCTAACTACTATGGTTTCTCCATGGTAGTTGGAAGGACACGAAATAATATCCTAACTTCTATGGTTTTTCCATGGTAGTTGGAAGGACACGAAATAGAATCCTAACTACTATGGTTTTCTCCATGGTAGTTGGAAGGACGTGAAAAAAATGCTAAGTATTATGGTTTTCTCCATGGTAGTTGGAAGGACGTGAAAAAATGCTAACTACTATGTTTTTCTCCATGGTAGTTGGAAGGACACAAAATACAGTCCTAACTTCTATGGTTTTCTCCATGGTAGCTGGAAGGACAGGAAATAGAATCCTATCTACTATGGTTTTCTCCATGGTAGTTGGAAGGACGTGAAAAAAATGCTAACTACTATGGTTTTCTCCATGGTAGTTGGAAGGACTTGAAAAAAATGCTAAGTACTATGGTTTTTGCCATGGTAGTTGGAAGGACGTGAAAAATGCTAACTACTATGTTTTTCTCCATGGTAGTTTGAAGGACACAAAATAGAATCCAAACTTCTATGGGTTTTCCATGGTAGTTGGAAGGACACGAAATAGAATCCTAACTACTATGGTTTTCTCCATGGTAGTTGGAAGGACACGAATAGAATCCTAACTTCTATGGTTTTCTCCATGGTAGCTGGAAGGACAGGAAATAGAATCCTATCTACAATGGTTTTCTCCATGGTAGTTGGAAGGACGAAAAAAAAAATGCTAACTACTATGGTTTTCTCCATGGTAGTTGGAAAGATGTGAAAAAATGCTAACTACTATGGTTTTCTCTATGGTAGTTGGACGGACTCGAAATAGAATCCTAACTTCTATGGTTTTCTCCATGGTAGCTGGAAGGACAGGAAATAGAATCCTATCAACAATGGTTTTCTGCATGGTAGTTGGAAGGACGTGAAAAAATACTAACTACTATGGTTTTCTCCATGGTAATTGGAAGGACACGAAATAGAATCCTAACTACTATGGTTTTCTCCATGGTAGCTGGAAGGACAGGAAATAGAATCCTATCAACAATGGTTTTCGGCATGGTAGTTGGAAGGAGGTGAAAAAAATGCTAACTACTATGGTTTTCTCCATGGTAGTTGGAAGGACATGAAAAAAATGTTAACTACTATGGTTTTCTCCATGGTAGTTGGAAGGACGTGAAAAAAATGCTAACTACTATGGTTTTCTCCATGGTATTTGGAAGGACGTGAAAAAATGCTAACTACTATGGTCTTCTCCATGGTAGTTGGAAGGACGTGAAAAAATGATAGGTACTATGGTTTTCTCCATGGTAGTTGGAAGGACGTGAAAAAAATGCTAACTACTATGGTTTTCCATGGTAGTTGGAAGGACACGAAATAGAATCCTAACTACTATGGTTTTCTCCATGGTAGTTGGAAGGACACGAAATAGAATCCTAACTTCTATGGTTTTCTCCATGGTAGTTGGAAGGACACGAAATAAAATCCTAACTTCTATGGTTTTCTCCATGGTAGCTGGAAGGACACGAAATAAAATCCTAACTTCTATGGTTTTCCATGGTAGTTGGAAGGACACGAAATAAAATCCTAACTTCTATGGTTTTCTCCATGGTAGTTGGTAGGACACGAAATAGAATCCTAACTTCTATGGTTTTCTCCATGGTAGTTGGAAGGACACGAAATAAAATCCTAACTTCTATGGTTTTTCCATGGTAGTTGGTAGGACACGAAATAGAATCCTAACTACTATGGTTTTCTCCGTGGTAGTTGGAAGTACATGAAATAGAATCCTAACTACTATTGTTTTTCCATGGTAGTTGGAAGGACACGAAATAGAATCCTAACTACTATGGTTTTTCCATGGTAGTTGGAAGGACACGAAATAGAATCCTAACTACTATGGTTTTTCCCTGGTAGTTGGAAGGACACGAAATAGAATCCTAACTACTATGGTTTTTCCCTGGTAGTTGGAAGGACACAAAATAGAATCCTAACTTCTATGGTTTTCTCCATGGTAGCTGGAAGGACAGGAAATACAATCCTATCTACTATGGTTTTCTCCATGGTAGTTGGAAGGACGTGAAAAAATGCTAACTACTATGATTTTCTCCATGGTAGTTGGAAGGAAACGAAATAGAATCCTAACTACTATGGTTTCTCCATGGTAGTTGGAAGGACACGAAATAAAATCCTAACTTCTATGGTTTTCCATGGTAGTTGGAAGGACACGAAATAGAATCCTAACTACTATGGTTTTCTCCATGGTAGTTGGAAGGACGTGAAAAAAATGCTAAGTACTATGGTTTTACCATGGTAGTTGGAAGGACGTGAAAAAATGCTAACTACTATGTTTTTCTCCATGGTTGTTGGAAGGACACAAAATAGAATCCTAACTTCTATGGTTTTCTCCATTGTAGTTGGAAGGACAGGAAATAGAATCCTATCTACTATGGTTTTCTCCATGTTAGTTGGAAGGACGTGAAAAAATGCTAACTACTATGTTTTTCTCCATGGTAGTTGGAAGGACACAAAATAGAATCCTAACTTCTATGGTTTTCTCCATGGTAGCTGGAAGGACAGGAAATAGAATCCTATCTACTATGGTTTTCTCCATGGTAGTTGGAAGGACGTGAAAAAATGCTAACTACTATGGTTTTCTCCATGGTAGTTGGAAGGAAACGAAATAGAATCCTAACTACTATGGTTTCTCCATGGTAGTTGGAAGGACACGAAATAAAATCCTAACTTCTATGGTTTTTCCATGGTAGTTGGAAGGACACGAAATAGAATCCTAACTACTATGGTTTTCTCCATGGTAGTTGGAAGGACGTGAAAAAAATGCTAAGTACTATGGATTTCTCCATGGTAGTTGGAAGGACGTGAAAAAATGCTAACTGCTATGTTTTTCTCCATGGTTGTTGGAAGGACACAAAATAGAATCCTAACTTCTATGGTTTTCTCCATGGTAGCTGGAAGGACAGGAAATAGAATCCTATCTACTATGGTTTTCTCCATGGTAGTTGGAAGGACACGAAATAGAATCCTAACTACTATGGTTTTTCCATGGTAGTTGGAAGGACACGAAATAGAATCCTAACTTCTATGGTTTTCTCCATGGTAGCTGGAAGGACACCAAATAAAATCCTAACTTCTATGGTTTTTCCATGGTAGTTGGAAGGACACGAAATAGAATCCTAACTTCTATGGTTTTCTCCATGGTAGCTGGAAGGACACGAAATAAAATCCTAACTTCTATGGTTTTCCATGGTAGTTGGAAGGACACGAAATAGAATCCTAACTACTATGGTTTTCTCCATGGTAGTTGGAAGTACATGAAATAGAATCCTAACTACTATGGTTTTTCCATGGTAGTTGGAAGGACACGAAATAGAATCCTAACTACTATGGTTTTTCCATGGTAGTTGGAAGGACACGAAATAGAATCCTAACTACTATGGTTTTTCCCTGGTAGTTGGAAGGACACGAAATAGAATCCTAACTACTATGGTTTTTCCCTGGTAGTTGGAAGGACACAAAATAGAATCCTAACTTCTATGGTTTTCTCCATGGTAGCTGGAAGGACAGGAAATACAATCCTATCTACTATGGTTTTCTCCATGGTAGTTGGAAGGACGTGAAAAAATGCTAACTACTATGATTTTCTCCATGGTAGTTGGAAGGAAACGAAATAGAATCCTAACTACTATGGTTTCTCCATGGTAGTTGGAAGGACACGAAATAAAATCCTAACTTCTATGGTTTTTCCATGGTAGTTGGAAGGACACGAAATAGAAACCTAACTACTATGGTTTTCTCCATGGTAGTTGGAAGGACGTGAAAAAAATGCTAAGTACTATGGTTTTACCATGGTAGTTGGAAGGACGTGAAAAAATGCTAACTACTATGTTTTTCTCCATGGTTGTTGGAAGGACACAAAATAGAATCCTAACTTCTATGGTTTTCTCCATTGTAGTTGGAAGGACAGGAAATAGAATCCTATCTACTATGGTTTTCTCCATGTTAGTTGGAAGGACGTGAAAAAATGCTAACTACTATGTTTTTCTCCATGGTAGTTGGAAGGACACAAAATAGAATCCAAACTTCTATGGTTTTCTCCATGGTAGGTGGACGGACAGGAAATAGAATCCTATCTACTATGGTTTTCTCCATGGTAGTTGGAAGGACGTGAAAAAATGCTAACTACTATGGTTTTCTCCATGGTAGTTGGAAGGAAACGAAATAGAATCCTAACTACTATGGTTTCTCCATGGTAGTTGGAAGGACACGAAATAAAATCCTAACTTCTATGGTTTTTCCATGGTAGTTGGAAGGACACGAAATAGAATCCTAACTACTATGGTTTTCTCCATGGTGGTTGGAAGGACGTGAAAAAAATGCTAAGTACTATGGTTTTCTCCATGGTAGTTGGAAGGACGTGAAAAAATGCTAACTGCTATGTTTTTCTCCATGGTTGTTGGAAGGACACAAAATAAAATCCTAACTTCTATGGTTTTTCCATGGTAGTTGGAAGGACACGAAATAGAATCCTAACTACTATGGTTTTCTCCATGGTAGTTGGAAGGACGTCAAAAAATGCTAAGTACTATGGTTTTCTCCATGGTAGTTGGAAGGACGTGAAAAAATGCTAACTACTATGTTTTTTCCATGGTTGTTGGAAGGACACAAAATAGAATCCTAACTTCTATGGTTTTCTCCATGGTAGCTGGAAGGACAGGAAATAGAATCCTAACTACTATGGTTTTTCCCTGGTAGTTGGAAGGACACAAAATAGAATCCTAACTTCTATGGTTTTCTCCATGGTAGCTGGAAGGACAAGAAATACAATCCTATCTACTATGGTTTTCTCCATGGTAGCTGGAAGGACAAGAAATACAATCCTATCTACTATGGTTTTCTCCATGGTAGTTGGAAGGACGTGAAAAAATGCTAACTACTATGATTTTCTCCATGGTAGTTGGAAGGAAACGAAATAGAATCCTAACTACTATGGTTTCTCCATGGTAGTTGGAAGGACACGAAATAAAATCCTAACTTCTATGGTTTTTCCATGGTAGTTGGAAGGACACGAAATAGAATCCTAACTACTATGGTTTTCTCCATGGTAGTTGGAAGGACGTGAAAAAAATGCTAAGTACTATGGTTTTACCATGGTAGTTGGAAGGACGTGAAAAAATGCTAACTACTATGTTTTTCTCCATGGTAGTTGGAAGGACACAAAATAGAATCCTAACTTCTATGGTTTTCTCCATTGTAGTTGGAAGGACAGGAAATAGAATCCTATCTACTATGGTTTTCTCCATGTTAGTTGGAAGGACGTGAAAAAATGCTAACTACTATGTTTTTCTCCATGGTAGTTGGAAGGACACAAAATAGAATCCTAACTTCTATGGTTTTCTCCATGGTAGCTGGAAGGACAGGAAATAGAATCCTATCTACTATGGTTTTCTCCATGGTAGTTGGAAGGACGTGAAAAAAATGCTAACTACTATGGTTTTCTCCATGGTAGTTGGAAGGACGTGAAAAAATGCTAACTACTATGTTTTTCTCCATGGTTGTTGGAAGGACACAAAATAGAATCCTAACTTCTATGGTTTTCTCCATGGTAGCTGGAAGGACAGGAAATAGAATCCTATCTACTATGGTTTTCTCCATGGTAATTGGAAGGACGTGAAAAAATGCTAACTACTATGGTTTTCTCCATGGTAATTGGAAGGACGTGAAAAAATGCTAATTACTATGGTTTTCTCCATGGTAATTGGAAGGACACGAAATAGAATCCTAACTACTATGGTTTCTCCATGGTAGTTGGAAGGTCACGAAATAAAATCCTAACTTCTATGGTTTTTCCATGATAGTTGGAAGGACACGAAATAGAATCCTAACTACTGTGGTTTTCTCCATGGTAGTTGGACGTACACGAAATAGAATCCTAACTACTATGGTTTTTCCATGGTAGTTGGAAGGACACGTAATTGAGTCCTAACTACTATGGTTTTCTCCATGGTAGCTGGAAGGACAGGAAATAGAATCCTATCTACAATGGTTTTGTCCATGGTAACTGGAAGGACGTGAAAAAATGCTAACTACTATGGTTTTCTCCATGGTAATTGGAAGGACGTGAAAAAATTCTAACTACTAGGGTTAACTCCATGGTAGTTTGAAGGGCACGAATTAGAATCCTAATTTCTATGGTTTTCTCCATGGTAGCTGGAAGGACAGGAAATAGAATCCTATCTACAATGGTTTGCTGCATGGTAGTTGGAAGGACGTGAAAAATGCTAACTACTATGGTTTTCTCCATGGTAATTGGAAGGACGTGAAAAAATGCTAACTACTATGGTTTTCTCCATGGTAATTGGAAGGACACGAAATAGAATCCTAACTACTATGGTTTCTCCATGGTAGTTGGTAGGACACGAAATAGAATCCTAACTACTATGGTTTTCTCCATGGTAGCTGGAAGGACAGGAAATAGAATCCTATCTACTATGGTTTTCTCCATGGTAGTTGGAAGGACGTGAAAAAATGCTAACTACTATGGTTTTCTCCATGGTAGTTGGAAGGACACGAAATAAAATCCTAACTTCTATGGTTTTTCCATGGTAGTTGGAAGGACACGAAATAAAATCCTAACTTCTATGGTTTTTCCATGGTAGTTGGAAGGACACGAAATAAAATCCTAACTTCTATGGTTTTTCCATGGTAGTTGGAAGGACACGAAATAGAATCCTAACTACTATGGTTTTCTCCATGGTAGTTGGAAGGACGTGAAAAAAATGCTAAGTACTATGGTTTTCTCCATGGTAGTTGGAAGGACGTGAAAAAATGCTAACTACTATGTTTTTTCCATGGTTGTTGGAAGGACACAAAATAGAATCCTAACTTCTATGGTTTTCTCCATGGTAGCTGGAAGGACAGGAAATAGAATCCTAACTTCTATGGTTTTCTCCATGGTAGTTGGAAGGACACGAAATAAAATCCTAACTTCTATGGTTTTTCCATGGTAGTTGGTAGGACACGAAATAGAATCCTAACTACTATGGTTTTCTCCATGGTAGTTGGAAGTACATGAAATAGAATCCTAACTACTATGGTTTTTCCATGGTAGTTGGAAGAACACGAAATAGAATCCTAACTACTATGGTTTTTCCATGGTAGTTGGAAGGACACGAAATAGAATCCTAACTACTATGGTTTTTCCCTGGTAGTTGGAAGGACACGAAATAGAATCCTAACTACTATGGTTTTTCCCTGGTAGTTGGAAGGACACAAAATAGAATCCTAACTTCTATGGTTTTCTCCATGGTAGCTGGAAGGACAGGAAATGCAATCCTATCTACTATGGTTTTCTCCATGGTAGTTGGAAGGACGTGAAAAAATGCTACCTACTATGATTTTCTCCATGGTAGTTGGAAGGAAACGAAATAGAATCCTAACTACTATGGTTTCTCCATGGTAGTTGGAAGGACACGAAATAAAATCTTAACTTCTATGGTTTTTCCATGGTAGTTGGAAGGACACGAAATAGAATCCTAACTACTATTGTTTTCTCCATGGTAGTTGGAAGGACGTGAAAAAAATGCTAAGTACTATGGTTTTACCATGGTAGTTGGAAGGACGTGAAAAAATGCTAACTACTATGTTTTTCTCCATGGTTGTTGGAAGGACACAAAATAGAATCCTAACTTCTATGGTTTTCTCCATTGTAGTTGGAAGGACAGGAAATAGAATCCTATCTACTATGGTTTTCTCCATGTTAGTTGGAAGGACGTGAAAAAATGCTAACTACTATGTTTTTCTCCATGGTAGTTGGAAGGACACAAAATAGAATCCTAACTTCTATGGTTTTCTCCATGGTAGCTGGAAGGACAGGAAATAGAATCCTATCTACTATGGTTTTCTCCATGGTAGTTGGAAGGACGTGAAAAAATGCTAACTACTATGGTTTTCTCCATGGTAGTTGGAAGGACGTGAAAAAATGCTAACTACTATGTTTTTCTCCATGGTTGTTGGAAGGACACAAAATAGAATCCTAACTTCTATGGTTTTCTCCATGGTAGCTGGTAGGACAGGAAATAGAATCCTATCTACTATGGTTTTCTCCATGGTAATTGGAAGGACGTGAAAAAAATGCTAACTACTATGGTTTTCTCCATGGTAGTTGGAAGGACGTGAAAAAATGCTAACTACTATGGTTTTCTCCATGGTAGTTGGAAGGACGTGAAAATATGCTAAAAACTATTGTTTTCTCCATGGGAGGTGGAAGGACACGAAATAGAATCCTAACTTCTGTGGTTTTCTCCATGGTAGCTGGAAGGACAGGAAATAGAATCCTATCTACAATGGTTTTCTCCATGGTAGTTGGAAGGACGTGAAAAAATGCTAACTACTATGTTTTTCTAAATGGTAGTTGGAAGGACACGAAATAAAATCCTAACTTCTATGGTTTTTCCATGGTAGCTGGAAGGACAGGAAATAGAATCCTATCTACTATGGTTTTCTCCATGGTAGTTGGAAGGATGTGAAAAAATGCTAACTACTATGTTTTTCTCCATGGTAGTTGGAAGGACACAAAATAGAATATTAACTACTATGGTTTTTCCATGGTAGTTGGAAGGACACGAAATAGAATCCTAACTTCTATTGTTTTCTCCATGGTAGCTGGAAGGACGTGAAAAAATGCTAACTACTATGGTTTTCTCCATGGTAGTTGGAAGGACACGAAATAGAATCCTAACTACTATGGTTTCTCCATGGTAGTTGGAAGGACACGAAATAAAATCCTAACTTCTATGGTTTTTCCATGGTAGTAGGAAGGACACGAAATAGAATCCTAACTACTAAGGTTTTCTCCATGGTAGTTGGAAGGACGTGAAAAAAATGCTAAGTACTATGGTTTTCTCCATGGTAGTTGGAAGGACGTGAAAAAATGCTAACTACTATGTTTTTCTCCATGGTAGTTTGAAGGACACAAAATAGAATCCTAACTTCTATGGTTTTCTCCATGGTAGCTGGAAGGACAGGAAATAGAATCCTATCTACTATGGTTTTCTCCATGGTAGTTGGAAGGATGTGAAAAAATGATAACTACTATGTTTTTCTCCATGGTAGTTGGAAGGACACAAAATAGAATCCTAACTTCTATGGTTTTTCCATGGTAGTTGGAAGGACACGAAATAGAATCCTAACTACTATGGTTTTCTCCATAGTAGTAGGAAGGACGTGAAAAAATGCTAAGTACTATGGTTTTCTCCATGGTACTTGGAAGGACGTGGAAAAAATGCTAAGTACTATGGTTTTCTCCATGGTAGTTGGAAGGACACGAAATAAAATCCTAACTACTATGGTTTTCTCCATGGTAGTTGGAAGGACACGAAATAGAATCCTAACTACTATGGTTTTCTCCATGGTAGTTGGAAGGACACGAAATAGAATCCTAACTACTATGGTTTTTCCATGGTAGTTGGAAGGACACGAAATAGAATCCTAACTACTATGGGAAATGGAATCCTAACTACTATGGTTTTCTCCATGGTAGTTGGAAGGACGTGAAAAAAATGCTAAGTACTATGGTTTTCTCCATGGTAGTTGGAAGGACGTGAAAAAATGCTAACTACTATGGTTTTCTCCATGGTAGTTGGAAGGACACGAAATAGAATCCTAACTACTATGGTTTCTCCATGGTAGTTGGAAGGACACGAAATAAAATCCTAACTTCTATGGTTTTTCCATGGTAGTTGGAAGGACACGAAATAGAATCCTAACTACTATGGTTTTCTCCATAGTAGTAGGAAGGACGTGAAAAAATGCTAAGTACTATGGTTTTCTCCATGGTAGTTGGAAGGACGTGAAAAAATGCTAACTACTATGGTTTTCTCCATGGTAGTTGGAAGGACACAAAATAGAATCCTAACTTCTATGGTTTTCTCCATGGTAGCTGGAAGGACAGGAAATAGAATCCTATCTACTATGGTTTTCTCCATGGTAGTTGGAAGGACGTGAAAAAATGCTAACTACTATGGTTTTCTCCATGGTAGTTGGAAGGACACGAAATAGAATCCTGACTACTATGGTTTCTCCATGGTAGTTGGAAGGACACGAAATAAAATCCTAACTTCTATGGTTTTTCCATGGTAGTAGGAAGGACACGAAATAGAATCCTAACTACTAAGGTTTTCTCCATGGTAGTTGGAAGGACGTGAAAAAAATGCTAAGTACTATGGTTTTCTCCATGGTAGTTGGAAGGACGTGAAAAAATGCTAACTACTATGTTTTTCTCCATGGTAGTTTGAAGGACACAAAATAGAATCCTAACTTCTATGGTTTTCTCCATGGTAGCTGGAAGGACAGGAAATAGAATCCTATCTACTATGGTTTTCTCCATGGTAGTTGGAAGGATGTGAAAAAATGCTAACTACTATGTTTTTCTCCATGGTAGTTGGAAGGACACAAAATAGAATCCTAACTTCTATGGTTTTCTCCATGGTAGCTGGAAGGACAGGAAATAGAATCCTATCTACTATGGTTTTCTCCATTGATAGTTGGAAGGACGTGAAAAAATGCTAACTACTATGGTTTTCTCCATGGTACTTGGAAGGACGTGGAAAAAATGCTAAGTACTATGGTTTTCTCCATGGTAGTTGGAAGGACACAAAATAGAATCCTAACTTCTATGGTTTTCTCCATGGTAGCTGGACGGACAGGAAATAGAATCCTATCTACTATGGTTTTCTCCATGGTAGTTGGAAGGATGTGAAAAAATGCTAACTACTATGTTTTTCTCCATGGTAGTTGGAAGGACACGAAATAGAATCCTAACTACTATAGTTTTCTCCATGGTAGTTGGAAGGACACGAAATAGAATCCTAACTACTATGGTTTTTCCATGGTAGTTGGAAGGACACGAAATAGAATCCTAACTACTATGGGAAATGGAATCCTAACTACTATGGTTTTCTCCATGGTAGTTGGAAGGACGTGAAAAAAATGCTAAGTACTATGGTTTTCTCCATGGTAGTTGGAAGGACGTGAAAAAATGCTAACTACTATGGTTTTCTCCATGGTAGTTGGAAGGACACGAAATAGAATCCTAACTACTATGGTTTCTCCATGGTAGTTGGAAGGACACGAAATAAAATCCTAACTTCTATGGTTTTTCCATGGTAGTTGGAAGGACACGAAATAGAATCCTAACTACTATGGTTTTCTCCATAGTAGTAGGAAGGACGTGAAAAAATGCTAAGTACTATGGTTTTCTCCATGGTAGTTGGAAGGACGTGAAAAAATGCTAACTACTATGGTTTTCTCCATGGTAGTTGGAAGGACACAAAATAGAATCCTAACTTCTATGGTTTTCTCCATGGTAGCTGGAAGGACAGGAAATAGAATCCTATCTACTATGGTTTTCTCCATGGTAGTTGGAAGGACGTGAAAAAATGCTAACTACTATGGTTTTCTCCATGGTAGTTGGAAGGACACGAAATAGAATCCTAACTACTATGGTTTCTCCATGGTAGTTGGAAGGACACGAAATAAAATCCTAACTTCTATGGTTTTTCCATGGTAGTAGGAAGGACACGAAATAGAATCCTAACTACTAAGGTTTTCTCCATGGTAGTTGGAAGGACGTGAAAAAAATGCTAAGTACTATGGTTTTCTCCATGGTAGTTGGAAGGACGTGAAAAAATGCTAACTACTATGTTTTTCTCCATGGTAGTTTGAAGGACACAAAATAGAATCCTAACTTCTATGGTTTTCTCCATGGTAGCTGGAAGGACAGGAAATAGAATCCTATCTACTATGGTTTTCTCCATGGTAGTTGGAAGGATGTGAAAAAATGCTAACTACTATGTTTTTCTCCATGGTAGTTGGAAGGACACAAAATAGAATCCTAACTTCTATGGTTTTTCCATGGTAGTTGGAAGGACACGAAATAGAATCCTAACTACTATGGTTTTCTCCATAGTAGTAGGAAGGACGTGAAAAAATGCTAAGTACTATGGTTTTCTCCATGGTACTTGGAAGGACGTGGAAAAAATGCTAAGTACTATGGTTTTCTCCATGGTAGTTGGAAGGACACGAAATAGAATCCTAACTACTATGGTTTTCTCCATGGTAGTTGGAAGGACACGAAATAGAATCTTAACTACTATGGTTTTTCCATGGTAGTTGGAAGGACACGAAATAGAATCCTAACTACTATGGGAAATGGAATCCTAACTACTATGGTTTTCTCCATGGTAGTTGGAAGGACGTGAAAAAAATGCTAAGTACTATGGTTTTCTCCATGGTAGTTGGAAGGACGTGAAAAAATGCTAACTACTATGGTTTTCTCCATGGTAGTTGGAAGGACACGAAATAGAATCCTAACTACTATGGTTTCTCCATGGTAGTTGGAAGGACACGAAATAAAATCCTAACTTCTATGGTTTTTCCATGGTAGTTGGAAGGACACGAAATAGAATCCTAACTACTATGGTTTTCTCCATAGTAGTAGGAAGGACGTGAAAAAATGCTAAGTACTATGGTTTTCTCCATGGTAGTTGGAAGGACGTGAAAAAATGCTAACTACTATGGTTTTCTCCATGGTAGTTGGAAGGACACAAAATAGATTCCTAACTTCTATGGTTTTCTCCATGGTAGCTGGAAGGACAGGAAATAGAATCCTATCTACTATGGTTTTCTCCATGGTAGTTGGAAGGACGTGAAAAAATGCTAACTACTATGGTTTTCTCCATGGTAGTTGGAAGGACACGAAATAGAATCCTAACTACTATGGTTTCTCCATGGTAGTTGGAAGGACACGAAATAAAATCCTAACTTCTATGGTTTTTCCATGGTAGTAGGAAGGACACGAAATAGAATCCTAACTACTAAGGTTTTCTCCATGGTAGTTGGAAGGACGTGAAAAAAATGCTAAGTACTATGGTTTTCTCCATGGTAGTTGGAAGGACGTGAAAAAATGCTAACTACTATGTTTTTCTCCATGGTAGTTTGAAGGACACAAAATAGAATCCTAACTTCTATGGTTTTCTCCATGGTAGCTGGAAGGACAGGAAATAGAATCCTATCTACTATGGTTTTCTCCATGGTAGTTGGAAGGATGTGAAAAAATGCTAACTACTATGTTTTTCTCCATGGTAGTTGGAAGGACACAAAATAGAATCCTAACTTCTATGGTTTTCTCCATGGTAGCTGGAAGGACAGGAAATAGAATCCTATCTACTATGGTTTTCTCCATTGATAGTTGGAAGGACGTGAAAAAATGCTAACTACTATGGTTTTCTCCATGGTACTTGGAAGGACGTGGAAAAAATGCTAAGTACTATGGTTTTCTCCATGGTAGTTGGAAGGACACGAAATAGAATCCTAACTACTATGGTTTTCTCCATGGTAGTTGGAAGGACACGAAATAGAATCCTAACTACTATGGTTTTTCCATGGTAGTTGGAAGGACACGAAATAGAATCCTAACTACTATGGGAAATGGAATCCTAACTACTATGGGAAATGGAATCCTAACTACTATGGGAAATGGAATCCTAACTACTATGGTTTTCTCCATGGTAGTTGGAAGGACGTGAAAAAAATGCTAAGTACTATGGTTTTCTCCATGGTAGTTGGAAGTACGTGAAAAAATGCTAACTACTATGGTTTTCTCCATGGTAGTTGGAAGGACACGAAATAGAATCCTAACTACTATGGTTTCTCCATGGTAGTTGGAAGGACACGAAATAAAATCCTAACTTCTATGGTTTTTCCATGGTAGTTGGAAGGACACGAAATAGAATCCTAACTACTATGGTTTTCTCCATAGTAGTAGGAAGGACGTGAAAAAATGCTAAGTACTATGGTTTTCTCCATGGTAGTTGGAAGGACGTGAAAAAATGCTAACTACTATGGTTTTCTCCATGGTAGTTGGAAGGACACAAAATAGAATCCTAACTTCTATGGTTTTCTCCATGGTAGCTGGAAGGACAGGAAATAGAATCCTATCTACTATGGTTTTCTCCATGGTAGTTGGAAGGACGTGAAAAAATGCTAACTACTATGGTTTTTTCCATGGTAGTTGGAAGGACACGAAATAGAATCCTAACTACTATGGTTTCTCCATGGTAGTTGGAAGGACACGAAATAATATCCTAACTTCTATGGTTTTTCCATGGTAGTTGGAAGGACACGAAATAGAATCCTAACTACTATGGTTTTCTCCATGGTAGTTGGAAGGACGTGAAAAAAATGCTAAGTACTATGGTTTTCTCCATGGTAGTTGGAAGGACGTGAAAAAATGCTAACTACTATGTTTTTCTCCATGGTTGTTGGAAAGACACAAAATAGAATCCTAACTTCTATGGTTTTCTCCATGGTAGCTGGAAGGACAGGAAATAGAATCCTATCTACTATGGTTTTCTCCATGGTAGTTGGAAGGACGTGAAAAAATGCTAACTACTATGGTTTTCTCCATGGTAGTTGGAAGGACGTGAAAAAATACTAACTACTATGTTTTTCTCCATGGTTGTTGGAAGGACACAAAATAGAATCCTAACTTCTATGGTTTTCTCCATGGTAGCTGGAAGGACAGGAAATAGAATCCTATCTACTATGGTTTTCTCCATGGTAATTGGAAGGACGTGAAAAAAATTCTAACTACTATGGTTTTCTCCATGGTAATTGGAAGGACACGAAATAGAATCCTAACTACTATGGTTTTCTCCATTGTAGCTGGAAGGCAGGAAATAGAATCCTATCTACTATGGTTTTCTCCATGGTAGTTGGAAGGACGTGAAAAAAATGCTAACTACTATGGTTTTCTCCATGGTAGTTGGAAGGACGTGAAAAAATGCTAACTACTATGGTTTTCTCCATGGTAGTTGGAAGGACGTGAAAATATGCTAAAAACTATTGTTTTCTCCATGGGAGGTGGAAGGACACGAAATAGAATCCTAACTTCTATGGTTTTCTCCATGGTAGCTGGAAGGACAGGAAATAGAATCCTATCTACAATGGTTTTCTCCATGGTAGTTGGAAGGACGTGAAAAAATGCTAACTACTATGTTTTTCTAAATGGTAGTTGGAAGGACACGAAATAAAATCCTAACTTCTATGGTTTTTCCATGGTAGCTGGAAGGACAGGAAATAGAATCCTATCTACTATGGTTTTCTCCATGGTAGTTGGAAGGATGTGAAAAAATGCTAACTACTATGTTTTTCTCCATGGTAGTTGGAAGGACACAAAATAGAATATTAACTACTATGGTTTTTCCATGGTAGTTGGAAGGACACGAAATAGAATCCTAACTTCTATTGTTTTCTCCATGGTAGCTGGAAGGACAGGAAATAGAATCCTATCTACTATGGTTTTCTCCATGGTAGTTGGAAGGACGTGAGAAAATGCTAACTACTATGGTTTTCTCCATGGTAGTTGGAAGGACACGAAATAGAATCCTAACTACTATGGTTTCTCCATGGTAGTTGGAAGGACACGAAAAAAAATCCTAACTTCTATGGTTTTTCCATGGTAGTAGGAAGGACACGAAATAGAATCCTAACTACTAAGGTTTTCTCCATGGTAGTTGGAAGGACGTGAAAAAAATGCTAAGTACTATGGTTTTCTCCATGGTAGTTGGAAGGACGTGAAAAAATGCTAACTACTATGTTTTTCTCCATGGTAGTTTGAAGGACACAAAATAGAATCCTAACTTCTATGGTTTTCTCCATGGTAGCTGGAAGGACAGGAAATAGAATCCTATCTACTATGGTTTTCTCCATGGTAGTTGGAAGGATGTGAAAAAATGCTAACTACTATGTTTTTCTCCATGGTAGTTAGAAGGACACAAAATAGAATCCTAACTTCTATGGTTTTCTCCATGGTAGCTGGAAGGACAGGAAATAGAATCCTATCTACTATGGTTTTCTCCATGGTAATTGGAAGGACGTGAAAAAAATTCTAACTACTATGGTTTTCTCCATGGTAATTGGAAGGACACGAAATAGAATCCTAACTACTATGGTTTTCTCCATTGTAGCTGGAAGGCAGGAAATAGAATCCTATCTACTATGGTTTTCTCCATGGTAGTTGGAAGGACGTGAAAAAAATGCTAACTACTATGGTTTTCTCCATGGTAGTTGGAAGGACGTGAAAAAATGCTAACTACTATGGTTTTCTCCATGGTAGTTGGAAGGACGTGAAAATATGCTAAAAACTATTGTTTTCTCCATGGGAGGTGGAAGGACACGAAATAGAATCCTAACTTCTATGGTTTTCTCCATGGTAGCTGGAAGGACAGGAAATAGAATCCTATCTACAATGGTTTTCTCCATGGTAGTTGGAAGGACGTGAAAAAATGCTAACTACTATGTTTTTCTAAATGGTAGTTGGAAGGACACGAAATAAAATCCTAACTTCTATGGTTTTTCCATGGTAGCTGGAAGGACAGGAAATAGAATCCTATCTACTATGGTTTTCTCCATGGTAGTTGGAAGGATGTGAAAAAATGCTAACTACTATGTTTTTCTCCATGGTAGTTGGAAGGACACAAAATAGAATATTAACTACTATGGTTTTTCCATGGTAGTTGGAAGGACACGAAATAGAATCCTAACTTCTATTGTTTTCTCCATGGTAGCTGGAAGGACAGGAAATAGAATCCTATCTACTATGGTTTTCTCCATGGTAGTTGGAAGGACGTGAGAAAATGCTAACTACTATGGTTTTCTCCATGGTAGTTGGAAGGACACGAAATAGAATCCTAACTACTATGGTTTCTCCATGGTAGTTGGAAGGACACGAAATAAAATCCTAACTTCTATGGTTTTTCCATGGTAGTAGGAAGGACACGAAATAGAATCCTAACTACTAAGGTTTTCTCCATGGTAGTTGGAAGGACGTGAAAAAAAATGCTAAGTACTATGGTTTTCTCCATGGTAGTTGGAAGGACGTGAAAAAATGCTAACTACTATGTTTTTCTCCATGGTAGTTTGAAGGACACAAAATAGAATCCTAACTTCTATGGTTTTCTCCATGGTAGCTGGAAGGACAGGAAATAGAATCCTATCTACTATGGTTTTCTCCATGGTAGTTGGAAGGATGTGAAAAAATGCTAACTACTATGTTTTTCTCCATGGTAGTTAGAAGGACACAAAATAGAATCCTAACTTCTATGGTTTTCTCCATGGTAGCTGGAAGGACAGTTAATAGAATCCTATCTACTATGGTTTTCTCCATTGATAGTTGGAAGGACGTGAAAAAATGCTAACTACTATGGTTTTCTCCATGGTACTTGGAAGGACGTGGAAAAAATGCTAAGTACTATGGTTTTCTCCATGGTAGTTGGAAGGACACGAAATAGAATCCAAACTACTATGGTTTTCTCCATGGTAGTTGGAAGGACACGAAATAGAATCCTAACTACTATGGTTTTTCCATGGTAGTTGGAAGGACACGAAATAGAATCCTAACTACTATGGGAAATGGAATCCTAACTACTATGGTTTTCTCCATGGTAGTTGGAAGGACGTGAAAAAAATGCTAAGTACTATGGTTTTCTCCATGGTAGTTGGAAGGACGTGAAAAAATGCTAACTACTATGGTTTTCTCCATGGTAGTTGGAAGGACACGAAATAGAATCCTAACTACTATGGTTTCTCCATGGTAGCTGGAAGGACAGGAAATGCAATCCTATCTACTATGGTTTTCTCCATGGTAGTTGGAAGGACGTGAAAAAATGCTAACTACTATGATTTTCTCCATGGTAGTTGGAAGGAAACGAAATAGAATCCTAACTACTATGGTTTCTCCATGGTAGTTGGAAGGACACGAAATAAAATCTTAACTTCTATGGTTTTTCCATGGTAGTTGGAAGGACACGAAATAGAATCCTAACTACTATTGTTTTCTCCATGGTAGTTGGAAGGACGTGAAAAAATGCTAAGTACTATGGTTTTACCATGGTAGTTGGAAGGACGTGAAAAAATGCTAACTACTATGTTTTTCTCCATGGTTGTTGGAAGGACACAAAATAGAATCCTAACTTCTATGGTTTTCTCCATTGTAGTTGGAAGGACAGGAAATAGAATCCTATCTACTATGGTTTTCTCCATGTTAGTTGGAAGGACGTGAAAAAATGCTAACTACTATGTTTTTCTCCATGGTAGTTGGAAGGACACAAAATAGAATCCTAACTTCTATGGTTTTCTCCATGGTAGCTGGAAGGACAGGAAATAGAATCCTATCTACTATGGTTTTCTCCATGGTAGTTGGAAGGACGTGAAAAAATGCTAACTACTATGGTTTTCTCCATGGTAGTTGGAAGGACGTGAAAAAATGCTAACTACTATGTTTTTCTCCATGGTTGTTGGAAGGACAGAAAATAGAATCCTAACTTCTATGGTTTTCTCCATGGTAGCTGGTAGGACAGGAAATAGAATCCTATCTACTATGGTTTTCTCCATGGTAATTGGAAGGACGTGAAAAAAATGCTAACTACTATGGTTTTCTCCATGGTAGTTGGAAGGACGTGAAAAAATGCTAACTACTATGGTTTTCTCCATGGTAGTTGGAAGGACGTGAAAATATGCTAAAAACTATTGTTTTCTCCATGGGAGGTGGAAGGACACGAAATAGAATCCTAACTTCTGTGGTTTTCTCCATGGTAGCTGGAAGGACAGGAAATAGAATCCTATCTACAATGGTTTTCTCCATGGTAGTTGGAAGGACGTGAAAAAATGCTAACTACTATGTTTTTCTAAATGGTAGTTGGAAGGACACGAAATAAAATCCTAACTTCTATGGTTTTTCCATGGTAGCTGGAAGGACAGGAAATAGAATCCTATCTACTATGGTTTTCTCCATGGTAGTTGGAAGGATGTGAAAAAATGCTAACTACTATGTTTTTCTCCATGGTAGTTGGAAGGACACAAAATAGAATATTAACTACTATGGTTTTTCCATGGTAGTTGGAAGGACACGAAATAGAATCCTAACTTCTATGGTTTTCTCCATGGTAGCTGGAAGGACAGGAAATAGAATCCTATCTACTATGGTTTTCTCCATGGTAGTTGGAAGGACGTGAAAAAATGCTAACTACTATGGTTTTCTCCATGGTAGTTGGAAGGACGTGAAAAAATGCTAACTACTATGTTTTTCTCCATGGTAGTTGGAAGGACACAAAATAGAATCCTAACTTCTATGGTTTTCTCCATGGTAGCTGGAAGGACAGGAAATAGAATCCTATCTACTATGGTTTTCTCCATGGTAGTTGGAAGGACGTGAAAAAATGCTAACTACTATGGTTTTCTCCATGGTAGTTGGAAGGACGTGAAAAAATGCTAACTACTATGGTTTTCTCCATGGTAGTTGGAAGGACACGAAATAGAATCCTAACTACTATGGTTTCTCCATGGTAGTTGGAAGGACACGAAATAAAATCCTAACTTCTATGGTTTTTCCATGGTAGTAGGAAGGACACGAAATAGAATCCTAACTACTAAGGTTTTCTCCATGGTAGTTGGAAGGACGTGAAAAAAATGCTAAGTACTATGGTTTTCTCCATGGTAGTTGGAAGGACGTGAAAAAATGCTAACTACTATGTTTTTCTCCATGGTAGTTTGAAGGACACAAAATAGAATCCTAACTTCTATGGTTTTCTCCATGGTAGCTGGAAGGACAGGAAATAGAATCCTATCTACTATGGTTTTCTCCATGGTAGTTGGAAGGATGTGAAAAAATGCTAACTACTATGTTTTTCTCCATGGTAGTTGGAAGGACACAAAATAGAATCCTAACTTCTATGGTTTTTCCATGGTAGTTGGAAGGACACGAAATAGAATCCTAACTACTATGGTTTTCTCCATAGTAGTAGGAAGGACGTGAAAAAATGCTAAGTACTATGGTTTTCTCCATGGTACTTGGAAGGACGTGGAAAAAATGCTAAGTACTATGGTTTTCTCCATGGCAGTTGGAAGGACACGAAATAGAATCCTAACTACTATGGTTTTCTCCATGGTAGTTGGAAGGACACGAAATAGAATCCTAACTACTATGGTTTTTCCATGGTAGTTGGAAGGACACGAAATAGAATCCTAACTACTATGGGAAATGGAATCCTAACTACTATGGTTTTCTCCATGGTAGTTGGAAGGACGTGAAAAAAATGCTAAGTACTATGGTTTTCTCCATGGTAGTTGGAAGGACGTGAAAAAATGCTAACTACTATGGTTTTCTCCATGGTAGTTGGAAGGACACGAAATAGAATCCTAACTACTATGGTTTCTCCATGGTAGTTGGAAGGACACGAAATAAAATCCTAACTTCTATGGTTTTTCCATGGTAGTTGGAAGGACACGAAATAGAATCCTAACTACTATGGTTTTCTCCATAGTAGTAGGAAGGACGTGAAAAAATGCTAAGTACTATGGTTTTCTCCATGGTAGTTGGAAGGACGTGAAAAAATGCTAACTACTATGGTTTTCTCCATGGTAGTTGGAAGGACACAAAATAGAATCCTAACTTCTATGGTTTTCTCCATGGTAGCTGGAAGGACAGGAAATAGAATCCTATCTACTATGGTTTTCTCCATGGTAGTTGGAAGGACGTGAAAAAATGCTAACTACTATGGTTTTCTCCATGGTAGTTGGAAGGACACGAAATAGAATCCTAACTACTATGGTTTCTCCATGGTAGTTGGAAGGACACGAAATAAAATCCTAACTTCTATGGTTTTTCCATGGTAGTAGGAAGGACACGAAATAGAATCCTAACTACTAAGGTTTTCTCCATGGTAGTTGGAAGGACGTGAAAAAAATGCTAAGTACTATGGTTTTCTCCATGGTAGTTGGAAGGACGTGAAAAAATGCTAACTACTATGTTTTTCTCCATGGTAGTTTGAAGGACACAAAATAGAATCCTAACTTCTATGGTTTTCTCCATGGTAGCTGGAAGGACAGGAAATAGAATCCTATCTACTATGGTTTTCTCCATGGTAGTTGGAAGGATGTGAAAAAATGCTAACTACTATGTTTTTCTCCATGGTAGTTGGAAGGACACAAAATAGAATCCTAACTTCTATGGTTTTCTCCATGGTAGCTGGAAGGACAGGAAATAGAATCCTATCTACTATGGTTTTCTCCATTGATAGTTGGAAGGACGTGAAAAAATGCTAACTACTATGGTTTTCTCCATGGTACTTGGAAGGACGTGGAAAAAATGCTAAGTACTATGGTTTTCTCCATGGTAGTTGGAAGGACACAAAATAGAATCCTAACTTCTATGGTTTTCTCCATGGTAGCTGGAAGGACAGGAAATAGAATCCTATCTACTATGGTTTTCTCCATGGTAGTTGGAAGGATGTGAAAAAATGCTAACTACTATGTTTTTCTCCATGGTAGTTGGAAGGACACGAAATAGAATCCTAACTACTATAGTTTTCTCCATGGTAGTTGGAAGGACACGAAATAGAATCCTAACTACTATGGTTTTTCCATGGTAGTTGGAAGGACACGAAATAGAATCCTAACTACTATGGGAAATGGAATCCTAACTACTATTGTTTTCTCCATGGTAGTTGGAAGGACGTGAAAAAAATGCTAAGTACTATGGTTTTCTCCATGGTAGTTGGAAGGACGTGAAAAAATGCTAACTACTATGGTTTTCTCCATGGTAGTTGGAAGGACACGAAATAGAATCCTAACTACTATGGTTTCTCCATGGTAGTTGGAAGGACACGAAATAAAATCCTAACTTCTATGGTTTTTCCATGGTAGTAGGAAGGACACGAAATAGAATCCTAACTACTAAGGTTTTCTCCATGGTAGTTGGAAGGACGTGAAAAAAATGCTAAGTACTATGGTTTTCTCCATGGTAGTTGGAAGGACGTGAAAAAATGCTAACTACTATGGTTTTCTCCATGGTAGTTGGAAGGACACGAAATAGAATCCTAACTACTATGGTTTTCTCCATGGTAGTTGGAAGGACACGAAATAGAATCCTAACTACTATGGTTTTTCCATGGTAGTTGGAAGGACAGGAAATAGAATCCTATCTACTATGGTTTTCTCCATTGATAGTTGGAAGGACGTGAAAAAATGCTAACTACTATGTTTTTCTCCATGGTAGTTGGAAGGACACAAAATAGAATCCTAACTTCTATGGTTTTCTCCATGGTAGCTGGAAGGACAGGAAATAGAATCCTATCTACTATGGTTTTCTCCATTGATAGTTGGAAGGACGTGAAAAAATGCTAACTACTATGGTTTTCTCCATGGTACTTGGAAGGACGTGGAAAAAATGCTAAGTACTATGGTTTTCTCCATGGTAGTTGGAAGGACACGAAATAGAATCCTAACTACTATGGTTTTCTCCATGGTAGTTGGAAGGACACGAAATAGAATCCTAACTACTATGGTTTTTCCATGGTAGTTGGAAGGACACGAAATAGAATCCTAACTACTATGGGAAATGGAATCCTAACTACTATGGTTTTCTCCATGGTAGTTGGAAGGACGTGAAAAAAATGCTAAGTACTATGGTTTTCTCCATGGTAGTTGGAAGGACGTGAAAAAATGCTAACTACTATGGTTTTCTCCATGGTAGTTGGAAGGACACGAAATAGAATCCTAACTACTATGGTTTCTCCATGGTAGTTGGAAGGACACGAAATAAAATCCTAACTTCTATGGTTTTTCCATGGTAGTTGGAAGGACACGAAATAGAATCCTAACTACTATGGTTTTCTCCATAGTAGTAGGAAGGACGTGAAAAAATGCTAAGTACTATGGTTTTCTCCATGGTAGTTGGAAGGACGTGAAAAAATGCTAACTACTATGGTTTTCTCCATGGTAGTTGGAAGGACACAAAATAGAATCCTAACTTCTATGGTTTTCTCCATGGTAGCTGGAAGGACAGGAAATAGAATCCTATCTACTATGGTTTTCTCCATGGTAGTTGGAAGGACGTGAAAAAATGCTAACTACTATGGTTTTCTCCATGGTAGTTGGAAGGACACGAAATAGAATCCTAACTACTATGGTTTCTCCATGGTAGTTGGAAGGACACGAAATAAAATCCTAACTTCTATGGTTTTTCCATGGTAGTAGGAAGGACACGAAATAGAATCCTAACTACTAAGGTTTTCTCCATGGTAGTTGGAAGGACGTGAAAAAAATGCTAAGTACTATGGTTTTCTCCATGGTAGTTGGAAGGACGTGAAAAAATGCTAACTACTATGTTTTTCTCCATGGTAGTTTGAAGGACACAAAATAGAATCCTAACTTCTATGGTTTTCTCCATGGTAGCTGGAAGGACAGGAAATAGAATCCTATCTACTATGGTTTTCTCCATGGTAGTTGGAAGGATGTGAAAAAATGCTAACTACTATGTTTTTCTCCATGGTAGTTGGAAGGACACAAAATAGAATCCTAACTTCTATGGTTTTCTCCATGGTAGCTGGAAGGACAGGAAATAGAATCCTATCTACTATGGTTTTCTCCATTGATAGTTGGAAGGACGTGAAAAAATGCTAACTACTATGGTTTTCTCCATGGTACTTGGAAGGACGTGGAAAAAATGCTAAGTACTATGGTTTTCTCCATGGTAGTTGGAAGGACACGAAATAGAATCCTAACTACTATGGTTTTCTCCATGGTAGTTGGAAGGACACGAAATAGAATCCTAACTACTATGGTTTTTCCAAGGTAGTTGGAAGGACACGAAATAGAATCCTAACTACTATGGGAAATGGAATCCTAACTACTATGGGAAATGGAATCCTAACTACTATGGTTTTCTCCATGGTAGTTGGAAGGACGTGAAAAAAATGCTAAGTACTATGGTTTTCTCCATGGTAGTTGGAAGTACGTGAAAAAATGCTAACTACTATGGTTTTCTCCATGGTAGTTGGAAGGACACAAAATAGAATCCTAACTACTATGGTTTCTCCATGGTAGTTGGAAGGACACGAAATAAAATCCTAACTTCTATGGTTTTTCCATGGTAGTTGGAAGGACACGAAATAGAATCCTAACTACTATGGTTTTCTCCATAGTAGTAGGAAGGACGTGAAAAAATGCTAAGTACTATGGTTTTCTCCATGGTAGTTGGAAGGACGTGAAAAAATGCTAACTACTATGGTTTTCTCCATGGTAGTTGGAAGGACACAAAATAGAATCCTAACTTCTATGGTTTTCTCCATGGTAGCTGGAAGGACAGGAAATAGAATCCTATCTACTATGGTTTTCTCCATGGTAGTTGGAAGGACGTGAAAAAATGCTAACTACTATGGTTTTTTCCATGGTAGTTGGAAGGACACGAAATAGAATCCTAACTACTATGGGAAATGGAATCCTAACTACTATTGTTTTCTCCATGGTAGTTGGAAGGACGTGAAAAAAATGCTAAGTACTATGGTTTTCTCCATGGTAGTTGGAAGGACGTGAAAAAATGCTAACTACTATGGTTTTCTCCATGGTAGTTGGAAGGACACGAAATAGAATCCTAACTACTATGGTTTCTCCATGGTAGTTGGAAGGACACGAAATAAAATCCTAACTTCTATGGTTTTTCCATGGTAGTTGGAAGGACACGAAATAGAATCCTAACTACTATGGTTTTCTCCATAGTAGTAGGAAGGACGTGAAAAAATGCTAAGTACTATGGTTTTCTCCATGGTAGTTGGAAGGACGTGAAAAAATGCTAACTACTATGGTTTTTTCCATGGTAGTTGGAAGGACACGAAATAGAATCCTAACTACTATGGGAAATGGAATCCTAACTACTATTGTTTTCTCCATGGTAGTTGGAAGGACGTGAAAAAAATGCTAAGTACTATGGTTTTCTCCATGGTAGTTGGAAGGACGTGAAAAAATGCTAACTACTATGGTTTTCTCCATGGTAGTTGGAAGGACACGAAATAGAATCCTAACTACTATGGTTTCTCCATGGTAGTTGGAAGGACACGAAATAAAATCCTAACTTCTATGGTTTTTCCATGGTAGTTGGAAGGACACGAAATAGAATCCTAACTACTATGGTTTTCTCCATAGTAGTAGGAAGGACGTGAAAAAATGCTAAGTACTATGGTTTTCTCCATGGTAGTTGGAAGGACGTGAAAAAATGCTAACTACTATGGTTTTCTCCATGGTAGTTGGAAGGACACAAAATAGAATCCTAACTTCTATGGTTTTCTCCATGGTAGCTGGAAGGACAGGAAATAGAATCCTATCTACTATGGTTTTCTCCATGGTAGTTGGAAGGACGTGAAAAAATGCTAACTACTATGGTTTTCTCCATGGTAGTTGGAAGGACACGAAATAGAATCCTAACTACTATGGTTTCTCCATGGTAGTTGGAAGGACACGAAATAAAATCCTAACTTCTATGGTTTTTCCATGGTAGTAGGAAGGACACGAAATAGAATCCTAACTACTAAGGTTTTCTCCATGGTAGTTGGAAGGACGTGAAAAAAATGCTAAGTACTATGGTTTTCTCCATGGTAGTTGGAAGGACGTGAAAAAATGCTAACTACTATGGTTTTCTCCATGGTAGTTGGAAGGACACGAAATAGAATCCTAACTACTATGGTTTTCTCCATGGTAGTTGGAAGGACACGAAATAGAATCCTAACTACTATGGTTTTTCCATGGTAGTTGGAAGGACAGGAAATAGAATCCTATCTACTATGGTTTTCTCCATTGATAGTTGGAAGGACGTGAAAAAATGCTAACTACTATGTTTTTCTCCATGGTAGTTGGAAGGACACAAAATAGAATCCTAACTTCTATGGTTTTCTCCATGGTAGCTGGAAGGACAGGAAATAGAATCCTATCTACTATGGTTTTCTCCATTGATAGTTGGAAGGACGTGAAAAAATGCTAACTACTATGGTTTTCTCCATGGTACTTGGAAGGACGTGGAAAAAATGCTAAGTACTATGGTTTTCTCCATGGTAGTTGGAAGGACACGAAATAGAATCCTAACTACTATGGTTTTCTCCATGGTAGTTGGAAGGACACGAAATAGAATCCTAACTACTATGGTTTTTCCATGGTAGTTGGAAGGACACGAAATAGAATCCTAACTACTATGGGAAATGGAATCCTAACTACTATGGTTTTCTCCATGGTAGTTGGAAGGACGTGAAAAAAATGCTAAGTACTATGGTTTTCTCCATGGTAGTTGGAAGGACGTGAAAAAATGCTAACTACTATGGTTTTCTCCATGGTAGTTGGAAGGACACGAAATAGAATCCTAACTACTATGGTTTCTCCATGGTAGTTGGAAGGACACGAAATAAAATCCTAACTTCTATGGTTTTTCCATGGTAGTTGGAAGGACACGAAATAGAATCCTAACTACTATGGTTTTCTCCATAGTAGTAGGAAGGACGTGAAAAAATGCTAAGTACTATGGTTTTCTCCATGGTAGTTGGAAGGACGTGAAAAAATGCTAACTACTATGGTTTTCTCCATGGTAGTTGGAAGGACACAAAATAGAATCCTAACTTCTATGGTTTTCTCCATGGTAGCTGGAAGGACAGGAAATAGAATCCTATCTACTATGGTTTTCTCCATGGTAGTTGGAAGGACGTGAAAAAATGCTAACTACTATGGTTTTCTCCATGGTAGTTGGAAGGACACGAAATAGAATCCTAACTACTATGGTTTCTCCATGGTAGTTGGAAGGACACGAAATAAAATCCTAACTTCTATGGTTTTTCCATGGTAGTAGGAAGGACACGAAATAGAATCCTAACTACTAAGGTTTTCTCCATGGTAGTTGGAAGGACGTGAAAAAAATGCTAAGTACTATGGTTTTCTCCATGGTAGTTGGAAGGACGTGAAAAAATGCTAACTACTATGTTTTTCTCCATGGTAGTTTGAAGGACACAAAATAGAATCCTAACTTCTATGGTTTTCTCCATGGTAGCTGGAAGGACAGGAAATAGAATCCTATCTACTATGGTTTTCTCCATGGTAGTTGGAAGGATGTGAAAAAATGCTAACTACTATGTTTTTCTCCATGGTAGTTGGAAGGACACAAAATAGAATCCTAACTTCTATGGTTTTCTCCATGGTAGCTGGAAGGACAGGAAATAGAATCCTATCTACTATGGTTTTCTCCATTGATAGTTGGAAGGACGTGAAAAAATGCTAACTACTATGGTTTTCTCCATGGTACTTGGAAGGACGTGGAAAAAATGCTAAGTACTATGGTTTTCTCCATGGTAGTTGGAAGGACACGAAATAGAATCCTAACTACTATGGTTTTCTCCATGGTAGTTGGAAGGACACGAAATAGAATCCTAACTACTATGGTTTTTCCAAGGTAGTTGGAAGGACACGAAATAGAATCCTAACTACTATGGGAAATGGAATCCTAACTACTATGGGAAATGGAATCCTAACTACTATGGTTTTCTCCATGGTAGTTGGAAGGACGTGAAAAAAATGCTAAGTACTATGGTTTTCTCCATGGTAGTTGGAAGTACGTGAAAAAATGCTAACTACTATGGTTTTCTCCATGGTAGTTGGAAGGACACAAAATAGAATCCTAACTACTATGGTTTCTCCATGGTAGTTGGAAGGACACGAAATAAAATCCTAACTTCTATGGTTTTTCCATGGTAGTTGGAAGGACACGAAATAGAATCCTAACTACTATGGTTTTCTCCATAGTAGTAGGAAGGACGTGAAAAAATGCTAAGTACTATGGTTTTCTCCATGGTAGTTGGAAGGACGTGAAAAAATGCTAACTACTATGGTTTTCTCCATGGTAGTTGGAAGGACACAAAATAGAATCCTAACTTCTATGGTTTTCTCCATGGTAGCTGGAAGGACAGGAAATAGAATCCTATCTACTATGGTTTTCTCCATGGTAGTTGGAAGGACGTGAAAAAATGCTAACTACTATGGTTTTTTCCATGGTAGTTGGAAGGACACGAAATAGAATCCTAACTACTATGGTTTCTCCATGGTAGTTGGAAGGACACGAAATAATATCCTAACTTCTATGGTTTTTCCATGGTAGTTGGAAGGACACGAAATAGAATCCTAACTACTATGGTTTTCTCCATGGTAGTTGGAAGGACGTGAAAAAAATGCTAAGTACTATGGTTTTCTCCATGGTAGTTGGAAGGACGTGAAAAAATGCTAACTACTATGTTTTTCTCCATGGTTGTTGGAAGGACACAAAATAGAATCCTAACTTCTATGGTTTTCTCCATGGTAGCTGGAAGGACAGGAAATAGAATCCTATCTACTATGGTTTTCTCCATGGTAGTTGGAAGGACGTGAAAAAATGCTAACTACTATGGTTTTCTCCATGGTAGTTGGAAGGACGTGAAAAAATGCTAACTACTATGTTTTTCTCCATGGTTGTTGGAAGGACACAAAATAGAATCCTAACTTCTATGGTTTTCTCCATGGTAGCTGGAAGGACAGGAAATAGAATCCTATCTACTATGGTTTTCTCCATGGTAATTGGAAGGACGTGAAAAAAATTCTAACTACTATGGTTTTCTCCATGGTAATTGGAAGGACACGAAATAGAATCCTAACTACTATGGTTTTCTCCATTGTAGCTGGAAGGCAGGAAATAGAATCCTATCTACTATGGTTTTCTCCATGGTAGTTGGAAGGACGTGAAAAAAATGCTAACTACTATGGTTTTCTCCATGGTAGTTGGAAGGACGTGAAAAAATGCTAACTACTATGGTTTTCTCCATGGTAGTTGGAAGGACGTGAAAATATGCTAAAAACTATTGTTTTCTCCATGGGAGGTGGAAGGACACGAAATAGAATCCTAACTTCTATGGTTTTCTCCATGGTAGCTGGAAGGACAGGAAATAGAATCCTATCTACAATGGTTTTCTCCATGGTAGTTGGAAGGACGTGAAAAAATGCTAACTACTATGTTTTTCTAAATGGTAGTTGGAAGGACACGAAATAAAATCCTAACTTCTATGGTTTTTCCATGGTAGCTGGAAGGACAGGAAATAGAATCCTATCTACTATGGTTTTCTCCATGGTAGTTGGAAGGATGTGAAAAAATGCTAACTACTATGTTTTTCTCCATGGTAGTTGGAAGGACACAAAATAGAATATTAACTACTATGGTTTTTCCATGGTAGTTGGAAGGACACGAAATAGAATCCTAACTTCTATTTTTTTCTCCATGGTAGCTGGAAGGACAGGAAATAGAATCCTATCTACTATGGTTTTCTCCATGGTAGTTGGAAGGACGTGAGAAAATGCTAACTACTATGGTTTTCTCCATGGTAGTTGGAAGGACACGAAATAGAATCCTAACTACTATGGTTTCTCCATGGTAGTTGGAAGGACACGAAATAAAATCCTAACTTCTATGGTTTTTCCATGGTAGTAGGAAGGACACGAAATAGAATCCTAACTACTAAGGTTTTCTCCATGGTAGTTGGAAGGACGTGAAAAAAATGCTAAGTACTATGGTTTTCTCCATGGTAGTTGGAAGGACGTGAAAAAATGCTAACTACTATGTTTTTCTCCATGGTAGTTTGAAGGACACAAAATAGAATCCTAACTTCTATGGTTTTCTCCATGGTAGCTGGAAGGACAGGAAATAGAATCCTATCTACTATGGTTTTCTCCATGGTAGTTGGAAGGATGTGAAAAAATGCTAACTACTATGTTTTTCTCCATGGTAGTTAGAAGGACACAAAATAGAATCCTAACTTCTATGGTTTTCTCCATGGTAGCTGGAAGGACAGTTAATAGAATCCTATCTACTATGGTTTTCTCCATTGATAGTTGGAAGGACGTGAAAAAATGCTAACTACTATGGTTTTCTCCATGGTACTTGGAAGGACGTGGAAAAAATGCTAAGTACTATGGTTTTCTCCATGGTAGTTGGAAGGACACGAAATAGAATCCAAACTACTATGGTTTTCTCCATGGTAGTTGGAAGGACACGAAATAGAATCCTAACTACTATGGTTTTTCCATGGTAGTTGGAAGGACACGAAATAGAATCCTAACTACTATGGGAAATGGAATCCTAACTACTATGGTTTTCTCCATGGTAGTTGGAAGGACGTGAAAAAAATGCTAAGTACTATGGTTTTCTCCATGGTAGTTGGAAGGACGTGAAAAAATGCTAACTACTATGGTTTTCTCCATGGTAGTTGGAAGGACACGAAATAGAATCCTAACTACTATGGTTTCTCCATGGTAGTTGGAAGGACACAAAATACAATCCTAACTTCTATGGTTTTCTCCATGGTAGCTGGAAGGACAGGAAATAGAATCCTATCTACTATGGTTTTCTCCATGGTAGTTGGAAGGACGTGAAAAAAAAGCTAACTACTATGGTTTTCTCCATGGTAGTTGGAAGGACTTGAAAAAAATGCTAAGTACTATGGTTTTTGCCATGGTAGTTGAAGGACGTGAAAAATGCTAACTACTATGTTTTTCTCCATGGTAGTTTGAAGGACACAAAATAGAATCCAAACTTCTATGGGTTTTCCATGGTAGTTGGAAGGACACGAAATAGAATCCTAACTACTATGGTTTTCTCCATGGTAGTTGGAAGGACACGAATAGAATCCTAACTTCTATGGTTTTCTCCATGGTAGCTGGAAGGACAGGAAATAGAATCCTATCTACAATGGTTTTCTCCATGGTAGTTGGAAGGACGAAAAAAAAATGCTAACTACTATGGTTTTCTCCATGGTAGTTGGAAAGATGTGAAAAAATGCTAACTACTATGGTTTTCTCTATGGTAGTTGGACGGACTCGAAATAGAATCCTAACTTCTATGGTTTTCTCCATGGTAGCTGGAAGGACAGGAAATAGAATCCTATCAACAATGGTTTTCTGCATGGTAGTTGGAAGGACGTGAAAAAATACTAACTACTATGGTTTTCTCCATGGTAATTGGAAGGACACGAAATAGAATCCTAACTACTATGGTTTCTCCATGGTAGTTGGAAGGACACGAAATAAAATCCTAACTTCTATGGTTTTTCCATGGTAGTTGGAAGGACACGAAATAGAATCCTAACTACTATGGTTTTCTCCATGGTAGCTGGTAGGACAGGAAATAGAATCCTATCAACAATGGTTTTCTGCATGGTAGTTGGAAGGACGTGAAAAAAATGCTAACTACTATGGTTTTCTCCATGGTAGTTGGAAGGACATGAAAAAAATGTTAACTACTATGGTTTTCTCCATGGTAGTTGGAAGGACGTGAAAAAAATGCTAACTACTATGGTTTTCTCCATGGTATTTGGAAGGACGTGAAAAAATGCTAACTACTATGGTCTTCTCCATGGTAGTTGGAAGGACGTGAAAAAATGATAGGTACTATGGTTTTCTCCATGGTAGTTGGAAGGACGTGAAAAAAATGCTAACTACTATGGTTTTCCATGGTAGTTGGAAGGACACGAAATAGAATCCTAACTACTATGGTTTTCTCCATGGTAGTTGGAAGGACACGAAATAGAATCCTAACTTCTATGGTTTTCTCCATGGTAGTTGGAAGGACACGAAATAAAATCCTAACTTCTATGGTTTTCTCCATGGTAGCTGGAAGGACACGAAATAAAATCCTAACTTCTATGGTTTTCCATGGTAGTTGGAAGGACACGAAATAGAATCCTAACTACTATGGTTTTCTCCATGGTAGTTGGAAGGACACGAAATAGAATCCTAACTTCTATGGTTTTCTCCATGGTAGTTGGAAGGACACGAAATAAAATCCTAACTTCTATGGTTTTTCCATGGTAGTTGGTAGGACACGAAATAGAATCCTAACTACTATGGTTTTCTCCATGATAGTTGGAAGTACATGAAATAGAATCCTAACTACTATGGTTTTTCCATGGTAGTTGGAAGGACACGAAATAGAATCCTAACTACTATGGTTTTTCCATGGTTGTTGGAAGGACACGAAATAGAATCCTAACTACTATGGTTTTTCCCTGGTAGTTGGAAGGACACGAAATAGAATCCTAACTACTATGGTTTTTCCCTGGTAGTTGGAAGGACACAAAATAGAATCCTAACTTCTATGGTTTTCTCCATGGTAGCTGGAAGGACAGGAAATACAATCCTATCTACTATGGTTTTCTCCATGGTAGTTGGAAGGACGTGAAAAAATGCTAACTACTATGATTTTCTCCATGGTAGTTGGAAGGAAACGAAATAGAATCCTAACTACTATGGTTTCTCCATGGTAGTTGGAAGGACACGAAATAAAATCCTAACTTCTATGGTTTTCCATGGTAGTTGGAAGGACATGAAATAGAATCCTAACTACTATGGTTTTCTCCATGGTAGTTGGAAGGACGTGAAAAAAATGCTAAGTACTATGGTTTTACCATGGTAGTTGGAAGGACGTGAAAAAATGCTAACTACTATGTTTTTCTCCATGGTTGTTGGAAGGACACAAAATAGAATCCTAACTTCTATGGTTTTCTCCATTGTAGTTGGAAGGACAGGAAATAGAATCCTATCTACTATGGTTTTCTCCATGTTAGTTGGAAGGACGTGAAAAAATGCTAACTACTATGTTTTTCTCCATGGTAGTTGGAAGGACACAAAATAGAATCCTAACTTCTATGGTTTTCTCCATGGTAGCTGGAAGGACAGGAAATAGAATCCTATCTACTATGGTTTTCTCCATGGTAGTTGGAAGGACGTGAAAAAATGCTAACTACTATGGTTTTTTCCATGGTAGTTGGAAGGACACGAAATAGAATCCTAACTACTATGGTTTCTCCATGGTAGTTGGAAGGACACGAAATAATATCCTAACTTCTATGGTTTTTCCATGGTAGTTGGAAGGACACGAAATAGAATCCTAACTACTATGGTTTTCTCCATGGTAGTTGGAAGGACGTGAAAAAAATGCTAAGTACTATGGTTTTCTCCATGGTAGTTGGAAGGACGTGAAAAAATGCTAACTACTATGTTTTTCTCCATGGTTGTTGGAAGGACACAAAATAGAATCCTAACTTCTATGGTTTTCTCCATGGTAGCTGGAAGGACAGGAAATAGAATCCTATCTACTATGGTTTTCTCCATGGTAGTTGGAAGGACGTGAAAAAATGCTAACTACTATGGTTTTCTCCATGGTAGTTGGAAGGACGTGAAAAAATGCTAACTACTATGTTTTTCTCCATGGTTGTTGGAAGGACACAAAATAGAATCCTAACTTCTATGGTTTTCTCCATGGTAGCTGGAAGGACAGGAAATAGAATCCTATCTACTATGGTTTTCTCCATGGTAATTGGAAGGACGTGAAAAAAATTCTAACTACTATGGTTTTCTCCATGGTAATTGGAAGGACACGAAATAGAATCCTAACTACTATGGTTTTCTCCATTGTAGCTGGAAGGCAGGAAATAGAATCCTATCTACTATGGTTTTCTCCATGGTAGTTGGAAGGACGTGAAAAAAATGCTAACTACTATGGTTTTCTCCATGGTAGTTGGAAGGACGTGAAAAAATGCTAACTACTATGGTTTTCTCCATGGTAGTTGGAAGGACGTGAAAATATGCTAAAAACTATTGTTTTCTCCATGGGAGGTGGAAGGACACGAAATAGAATCCTAACTTCTATGGTTTTCTCCATGGTAGCTGGAAGGACAGGAAATAGAATCCTATCTACAATGGTTTTCTCCATGGTAGTTGGAAGGACGTGAAAAAATGCTAACTACTATGTTTTTCTAAATGGTAGTTGGAAGGACACGAAATAAAATCCTAACTTCTATGGTTTTTCCATGGTAGCTGGAAGGACAGGAAATAGAATCCTATCTACTATGGTTTTCTCCATGGTAGTTGGAAGGATGTGAAAAAATGCTAACTACTATGTTTTTCTCCATGGTAGTTGGAAGGACACAAAATAGAATATTAACTACTATGGTTTTTCCATGGTAGTTGGAAGGACACGAAATAGAATCCTAACTTCTATTGTTTTCTCCATGGTAGCTGGAAGGACAGGAAATAGAATCCTATCTACTATGGTTTTCTCCATGGTAGTTGGAAGGACGTGAGAAAATGCTAACTACTATGGTTTTCTCCATGGTAGTTGGAAGGACACGAAATAGAATCCTAACTACTATGGTTTCTCCATGGTAGTTGGAAGGACACGAAATAAAATCCTAACTTCTATGGTTTTTCCATGGTAGTAGGAAGGACACGAAATAGAATCCTAACAACTAAGGTTTTCTCCATGGTAGTTGGAAGGACGTGAAAAAAATGCTAAGTACTATGGTTTTCTCCATGGTAGTTGGAAGGACGTGAAAAAATGCTAACTACTATGTTTTTCTCCATGGTAGTTTGAAGGACACAAAATAGAATCCTAACTTCTATGGTTTTCTCCATGGTAGCTGGAAGGACAGGAAATAGAATCCTATCTACTATGGTTTTCTCCATGGTAGTTGGAAGGATGTGAAAAAATGCTAACTACTATGTTTTTCTCCATGGTAGTTAGAAGGACACAAAATAGAATCCTAACTTCTATGGTTTTCTCCATGGTAGCTGGAAGGACAGTTAATAGAATCCTATCTACTATGGTTTTCTCCATTGATAGTTGGAAGGACGTGAAAAAATGCTAACTACTATGGTTTTCTCCATGGTACTTGGAAGGACGTGGAAAAAATGCTAAGTACTATGGTTTTCTCCATGGTAGTTGGAAGGACACGAAATAGAATCCAAACTACTATGGTTTTCTCCATGGTAGTTGGAAGGACACGAAATAGAATCCTAACTACTATGGTTTTCTCCATGGTAGTTGGAAGGACACGAATAGAATCCTAACTTCTATGGTTTTCTCCATGGTAGCTGGAAGGACAGGAAATAGAATCCTATCTACAATGGTTTTCTCCATGGTAGTTGGAAGGACGAAAAAAAAATGCTAACTACTATGGTTTTCTCCATGGTAGTTGGAAAGATGTGAAAAAATGCTAACTACTATGGTTTTCTCTATGGTAGTTGGACGGACTCGAAATAGAATCCTAACTTCTATGGTTTTCTCCATGGTAGCTGGAAGGACAGGAAATAGAATCCTATCAACAATGGTTTTCTGCATGGTAGTTGGAAGGACGTGAAAAAATACTAACTACTATGGTTTTCTCCATGGTAATTGGAAGGACACGAAATAGAATCCTAACTACTATGGTTTCTCCATGGTAGTTGGAAGGACACGAAATAAAATCCTAACTTCTATGGTTTTTCCATGGTAGTTGGAAGGACACGAAATAGAATCCTAACTACTATGGTTTTCTCCATGGTAGCTGGTAGGACAGGAAATAGAATCCTATCAACAATGGTTTTCTGCATGGTAGTTGGAAGGACGTGAAAAAAATGCTAACTACTATGGTTTTCTCCATGGTAGTTGGAAGGACATGAAAAAAATGTTAACTACTATGGTTTTCTCCATGGTAGTTGGAAGGACGTGAAAAAAATGCTAACTACTATGGTTTTCTCCATGGTATTTGGAAGGACGTGAAAAAATGCTAACTACTATGGTCTTCTCCATGGTAGTTGGAAGGACGTGAAAAAATGATAGGTACTATGGTTTTCTCCATGGTAGTTGGAAGGACGTGAAAAAAATGCTAACTACTATGGTTTTCCATGGTAGTTGGAAGGACACGAAATAGAATCCTAACTACTATGGTTTTCTCCATGGTAGTTGGAAGGACACGAAATAGAATCCTAACTTCTATGGTTTTCTCCATGGTAGTTGGAAGGACACGAAATAAAATCCTAACTTCTATGGTTTTCTCCATGGTAGCTGGAAGGACACGAAATAAAATCCTAACTTCTATGGTTTTCCATGGTAGTTGGAAGGACACGAAATAGAATCCTAACTACTATGGTTTTCTCCATGGTAGTTGGAAGGACACGAAATAGAATCCTAACTTCTATGGTTTTCTCCATGGTAGTTGGAAGGACACGAAATAAAATCCTAACTTCTATGGTTTTTCCATGGTAGTTGGTAGGACACGAAATAGAATCCTAACTACTATGGTTTTCTCCATGGTAGTTGGAAGTACATGAAATAGAATCCTAACTACTATGGTTTTTCCATGGTAGTTGGAAGGACACGAAATAGAATCCTAACTACTATGGTTTTTCCATGGTTGTTGGAAGGACACGAAATAGAATCCTAACTACTATGGTTTTTCCCTGGTAGTTGGAAGGACACGAAATAGAATCCTAACTACTATGGTTTTTCCCTGGTAGTTGGAAGGACACAAAATAGAATCCTAACTTCTATGGTTTTCTCCATGGTAGCTGGAAGGACAGGAAATACAATCCTATCTACTATGGTTTTCTCCATGGTAGTTGGAAGGACGTGAAAAAATGCTAACTACTATGATTTTCTCCATGGTAGTTGGAAGGAAACGAAATAGAATCCTAACTACTATGGTTTCTCCATGGTAGTTGGAAGGACACGAAATAAAATCCTAACTTCTATGGTTTTCCATGGTAGTTGGAAGGACACGAAATAGAATCCTAACTACTATGGTTTTCTCCATGGTAGTTGGAAGGACGTGAAAAAAATGCTAAGTACTATGGTTTTACCATGGTAGTTGGAAGGACGTGAAAAAATGCTAACTACTATGTTTTTCTCCATGGTTGTTGGAAGGACACAAAATAGAATCCTAACTTCTATGGTTTTCTCCATTGTAGTTGGAAGGACAGGAAATAGAATCCTATCTACTATGGTTTTCTCCATGTTAGTTGGAAGGACGTGAAAAAATGCTAACTACTATGTTTTTCTCCATGGTAGTTGGAAGGACACAAAATAGAATCCTAACTTCTATGGTTTTCTCCATGGTAGCTGGAAGGACAGGAAATAGAATCCTATCTACTATGGTTTTCTCCATGGTAGTTGGAAGGACGTGAAAAAATGCTAACTACTATGGTTTTCTCCATGGTAGTTGGAAGGAAACGAAACAGAATCCTAACTACTATGGTTTCTCCATGGTAGTTGGAAGGACACGAAATAAAATCCTAACTTCTATGGTTTTTCCATGGTAGTTGGAAGGACACGAAATAGAATCCTAACTACTATGGTTTTCTCCATGGTAGTTGGAAGGACGTGAAAAAAATGCTAAGTACTATGGTTTTCTCCATGGTAGTTGGAAGGACGTGAAAAAATGCTAACTGCTATGTTTTTCTCCATGGTTGTTGGAAGGACACAAAATAGAATCCTAACTTCTATGGTTTTCTCCATGGTAGCTGGAAGGACAGGAAATAGAATCCTATCTACTATGGTTTTCTCCATGGTAGTTGGAAGGACACGAAATAGAATCCTAACTACTATGGTTTTTCCATGGTAGTTGGAAGGACACGAAATAGAATCCTAACTTCTATGGTTTTCTCCATGGTAGCTGGAAGGACACCAAATAAAATCCTAACTTCTATGGTTTTTCCATGGTAGTTGGAAGGACACGAAATAGAATCCTAACTTCTATGGTTTTCTCCATGGTAGCTGGAAGGACACGAAATAAAATCCTAACTTCTATGGTTTTCCATGGTAGTTGGAAGGACACGAAATAGAATCCTAACTACTATGGTTTTCTCCATGGTAGTTGGAAGGACACGAAATAGAATCCTAACTTCTATGGTTTTCTCCATGGTAGTTGGAAGGACACGAAATAAAATCCTAAGTTCTATGGTTTTCCATAGTAGTTGGTAGGACACGAAATAGAATCCTAACTACTATGGTTTTCTCCATGGTAGTTGGAAGTACATGAAATAGAATCCTAACTACTATGGTTTTTCCATGGTAGTTGGAAGGACACGAAATAGAATCCTAACTACTATGGTTTTTCCATGGTAGTTGGAAGGACACGAAATAGAATCCTAACTACTATGGTTTTTCCCTGGTAGTTGGAAGGACACGAAATAGAATCCTAACTACTATGGTTTTTCCCTGGTAGTTGGAAGGACACAAAATAGAATCCTAACTTCTATGGTTTTCTCCATGGTAGCTGGAAGGACAGGAAATACAATCCTATCTACTATGGTTTTCTCCATGGTAGTTGGAAGGACGTGAAAAAATGCTAACTACTATGATTTTCTCCATGGTAGTTGGAAGGAAACGAAATAGAATCCTAACTACTATGGTTTCTCCATGGTAGTTGGAAGGACACGAAATAAAATCCTAACTTCTATGGTTTTTCCATGGTAGTTGGAAGGACACGAAATAGAATCCTAACTACTATGGTTTTCTCCATGGTAGTTGGAAGGACGTGAAAAAAATGCTAAGTACTATGGTTTTACCATGGTAGTTGGAAGGACGTGAAAAAATGCTAACTACTATGTTTTTCTCCATGGTTGTTGGAAGGACACAAAATAGAATCCTAACTTCTATGGTTTTCTCCATTGTAGTTGGAAGGACAGGAAATAGAATCCTATCTACTATGGTTTTCTCCATGTTAGTTGGAAGGACGTGAAAAAATGCTAACTACTATGTTTTTCTCCATGGTAGTTGGAAGGACACAAAATAGAATCCAAACTTCTATGGTTTTCTCCATGGTAGGTGGAAGGACAGGAAATAGAATCCTATCTACTATGGTTTTCTCCATGGTAGTTGGAAGGACGTGAAAAAATGCTAACTACTATGGTTTTCTCCATGGTAGTTGGAAGGAAACGAAATAGAATCCTAACTACTATGGTTTCTCCATGGTAGTTGGAAGGACACGAAATAAAATCCTAACTTCTATGGTTTTTCCATGGTAGTTGGAAGGACACGAAATAGAATCCTAACTACTATGGTTTTCTCCATGGTAGTTGGAAGGACGTGAAAAAAATGCTAAGTACTATGGTTTTCTCCATGGTAGTTGGAAGGACGTGAAAAAATGCTAACTGCTATGTTTTTCTCCATGGTTGTTGGAAGGACACAAAATAAAATCCTAACTTCTATGGTTTTTCCATGGTAGCTGGAAGGACAAGAAATACAATTCTATCTACTATGGTTTTCTCCATGGTAGCTGGAAGGACAAGAAATACAATCCTATCTACTATGGTTTTCTCCATGGTAGTTGGAAGGACGTGAAAAAATGCTAACTACTATGATTTTCTCCATGGTAGTTGGAAGGAAACGAAATAGAATCCTAACTACTATGGTTTCTCCATGGTAGTTGGAAGGACACGAAATAAAATCCTAACTTCTATGGTTTTTCCATGGTAGTTGGAAGGACACGAAATAGAATCCTAACTACTATGGTTTTCTCCATGGTAGTTGGAAGGACGTGAAAAAAATGCTAAGTACTATGGTTTTACCATGGTAGTTGGAAGGACGTGAAAAAATGCTAACTACTATGTTTTTTCCATGGTTGTTGGAAGGACACAAAATAGAATCCTAACTTCTATGGTTTTCTCCATGGTAGCTGGAAGGACAGGAAATAGAATCCTAACTACTATGGTTTTTCCCTGGTAGTTGGAAGGACACAAAATAGAATCCTAACTTCTATGGTTTTCTCCATGGTAGCTGGAAGGACAAGAAATACAATCCTATCTACTATGGTTTTCTCCATGGTAGCTGGAAGGACAAGAAATACAATCCTATCTACTATGGTTTTCTCCATGGTAGTTGGAAGGACGTGAAAAAATGCTAACTACTATGATTTTCTCCATGGTAGTTGGAAGGAAACGAAATAGAATCCTAACTACTATGGTTTCTCCATGGTAGTTGGAAGGACACGAAATAAAATCCTAACTTCTATGGTTTTTCCATGGTAGTTGGAAGGACACGAAATAGAATCCTAACTACTATGGTTTTCTCCATGGTAGTTGGAAGGACGTGAAAAAAATGCTAAGTACTATGGTTTTACCATGGTAGTTGGAAGGACGTGAAAAAATGCTAACTACTATGTTTTTCTCCATGGTTGTTGGAAGGACACAAAATAGAATCCTAACTTCTATGGTTTTCTCCATTGTAGTTGGAAGGACAGGAAATAGAATCCTATCTACTATGGTTTTCTCCATGTTAGTTGGAAGGACGTGAAAAAATGCTAACTACTATGTTTTTCTCCATGGTAGTTGGAAGGACACAAAATAGAATCCTAACTTCTATGGTTTTCTCCATGGTAGCTGGAAGGACAGGAAATAGAATCCTATCTACTATGGTTTTCACCATGGTAGTTGGAAGGACGTGAAAAAAATGCTAACTACTATGGTTTTCTCCATGGTAGTTGGAAGGACGTGAAAAAATGCTAACTACTATGTTTTTCTCCATGGTTGTTGGAAGGACACAAAATAGAATCCTAACTTCTATGGTTTTCTCCATGGTAGCTGGAAGGACAGGAAATAGAATCCTATCTACTATGGTTTTCTCCATGGTAATTGGAAGGACGTGAAAAAATGCTAACTACTATGGTTTTCTCCATGGTAATTGGAAGGACGTGAAAAAATGCTAACTACTATGTTTTTCTCCATGGTAGTTGGAAGGACACAAAATAGAATCCTAACTTCTATGGTTTTCTCCATGGTAGCTGGAAGGACAGGAAATAGAATCCTATCTACTATGGTTTTCTCCATTGATAGTTGGAAGGACGTGAAAAAATGCTAACTACTATGGTTTTCTCCATGGTACTTGGAAGGACGTGGAAAAAATGCTAAGTACTATGGTTTTCTCCATGGTAGTTGGAAGGACACGAAATAGAATCCTAACTACTATGGTTTTCTCCATGGTAGTTGGAAGGACACGAAATAGAATCCTAACTACTATGGTTTTTCCATGGTAGTTGGAAGGACACGAAATAGAATCCTAACTACTATGGGAAATGGAATCCTAACTACTATGGTTTTCTCCATGGTAGTTGGAAGGACGTGAAAAAAATGCTAAGTACTATGGTTTTCTCCATGGTAGTTGGAAGGACGTGAAAAAATGCTAACTACTATGGTTTTCTCCATGGTAGTTGGAAGGACACGAAATAGAATCCTAACTACTATGGTTTCTCCATGGTAGTTGGAAGGACACGAAATAAAATCCTAACTTCTATGGTTTTTCCATGGTAGTTGGAAGGACACGAAATAGAATCCTAACTACTATGGTTTTCTCCATGGTAGTTGGAAGGACGTGAAAAAAATGCTAAGTACTATGGTTTTCTCCATGGTAGTTGGAAGGACGTGAAAAAATGCTAACTACTATGTTTTTCTCCATGGTTGTTGGAAGGACACAAAATAGAATCCTAACTTCTATGGTTTTCTCCATGGTAGCTGGAAGGACAGGAAATAGAATCCTATCTACTATGGTTTTCTCCATGGTAATTGGAAGGACGTGAAAAAAATTCTAACTACTATGGTTTTCTCCATGGTAATTGGAAGGACACGAAATAGAATCCTAACTACTATGGTTTTCTCCATTGTAGCTGGAAGGCAGGAAATAGAATCCTATCTACTATGGTTTTCTCCATGGTAGTTGGAAGGACGTGAAAAAAATGCTAACTACTATGGTTTTCTCCATGGTAGTTGGAAGGACGTGAAAAAATGCTAACTACTATGGTTTTCTCCATGGTAGTTGGAAGGACGTGAAAATATGCTAAAAACTATTGTTTTCTCCATGGGAGGTGGAAGGACACGAAATAGAATCCTAACTTCTATGGTTTTCTCCATGGTAGCTGGAAGGACAGGAAATAGAATCCTATCTACAATGGTTTTCTCCATGGTAGTTGGAAGGACGTGAAAAAATGCTAACTACTATGTTTTTCTAAATGGTAGTTGGAAGGACACGAAATAAAATCCTAACTTCTATGGTTTTTCCATGGTAGCTGGAAGGACAGGAAATAGAATCCTATCTACTATGGTTTTCTCCATGGTAGTTGGAAGGATGTGAAAAAATGCTAACTACTATGTTTTTCTCCATGGTAGTTGGAAGCACACAAAATAGAATATTAACTACTATGGTTTTTCCATGGTAGTTGGAAGGACACGAAATAGAATCCTAACTTCTATTGTTTTCTCCATGGTAGCTGGAAGGACAGGAAATAGAATCCTATCTACTATGGTTTTCTCCATGGTAGTTGGAAGGACGTGAGAAAATGCTAACTACTATGGTTTTCTCCATGGTAGTTGGAAGGACACGAAATAGAATCCTAACTACTATGGTTTCTCCATGGTAGTTGGAAGGACACGAAATAAAATCCTAACTTCTATGGTTTTTCCATGGTAGTAGGAAGGACACGAAATAGAATCCTAACTACTAAGGTTTTCTCCATGGTAGTTGGAAGGACGTGAAAAAAATGCTAAGTACTATGGTTTTCTCCATGGTAGTTGGAAGGACGTGAAAAAATGCTAACTACTATGTTTTTCTCCATGGTAGTTTGAAGGACACAAAATAGAATCCTAACTTCTATGGTTTTCTCCATGGTAGCTGTAAGGACAGGAAATAGAATCCTATCTACTATGGTTTTCTCCATGGTAGTTGGAAGGATGTGAAAAAATGCTAACTACTATGTTTTTCTCCATGGTAGTTGGAAGGACACAAAATAGAATCCTAACTTCTATGGTTTTCTCCATGGTAGCTGGAAGGACAGGAAATAGAATCCTATCTACTATGGTTTTCTCCATTGATAGTTGGAAGGACGTGAAAAAATGCTAACTACTATGGTTTTCTCCATGGTACTTGGAAGGACGTGGAAAAAATGCTAAGTACTATGGTTTTCTCCATGGTAGTTGGAAGGACACGAAATAGAATCCTAACTACTATGGTTTTCTCCATGGTAGTTGGAAGGACACGAAATAGAATCCTAACTACTATGGTTTTTCCATGGTAGTTGGAAGGACACGAAATAGAATCCTAACTACTATGGGAAATGGAATCCTAACTACTATGGTTTTCTCCATGGTAGTTGGAAGGACGTGAAAAAAATGCTAAGTACTATGGTTTTCTCCATGGTAGTTGGAAGGACGTGAAAAAATGCTAACTACTATGGTTTTCTCCATGGTAGTTGGAAGGACACGAAATAGAATCCTAACTACTATGGTTTCTCCATGGTAGTTGGAAGGACACGAAATAAAATCCTAACTTCTATGGTTTTTCCATGGTAGTTGGAAGGACACGAAATAGAATCCTAACTACTATGGTTTTCTCCATGGTAGTTGGAAGGACGTGAAAAAAATGCTAAGTACTATGGTTTTCTCCATGGTAGTTGGAAGGACGTGAAAAAATGCTAACTACTATGTTTTTCTCCATGGTAGTTGGAAGGACACAAAATACAGTCCTAACTTCTATGGTTTTCTCCATGGTAGCTGGAAGGACAGGAAATAGAATCCTATCTACTATGGTTTTCTCCATGGTAGTTGGAAGGACGTGAAAAAAATGCTAACTACTATGGTTTTCTCCATGGTAGTTGGAAGGACTTGAAAAAAATGCTAAGTACTATGGTTTTTGCCATGGTAGTTGGAAGGACGTGAAAAATGTTAACTACTATGTTTTTCTCCATGGTAGTTTGAAGGACACAAAATAGAATCCAAACTTCTATGGGTTTTCCATGGTAGTTGGAAGGACACGAAATAGAATCCTAACTACTATGGTTTTCTCCATGGTAGTTGGAAGGACACGAATAGAATCCTAACTTCTATGGTTTTCTCCATGGTAGCTGGAAGGACAGGAAATAGAATCCTATCTACAATGGTTTTCTCCATGGTAGTTGGAAGGACGAAAAAAAAATGCTAACTACTATGGTTTTCTCCATGGTAGTTGGAAAGATGTGAAAAAATGCTAACTACTATGGTTTTCTCTATGGTAGTTGGACGGACTCGAAATAGAATCCTAACTTCTATGGTTTTCTCCATGGTAGCTGGAAGGACAGGAAATAGAATCCTATCAACAATGGTTTTCTGCATGGTAGTTGGAAGGACGTGAAAAAATACTAACTACTATGGTTTTCTCCATGGTAATTGGAAGGACACGAAATAGAATCCTAACTACTATGGTTTCTCCATGGTAGTTGGAAGGACACGAAATAAAATCCTAACTTCTATGGTTTTTCCATGGTAGTTGGAAGGACACGAAATAGAATCCTAACTACTATGGTTTTCTCCATAGTAGTAGGAAGGACGTGAAAAAATGCTAAGTACTATGGTTTTCTCCATGGTAGTTGGAAGGACGTGAAAAAATGCTAACTACTATGGTTTGTCCATGGTAGTTGGAAGGACACAAAATAGAATCCTAACTTCTATGGTTTTCTCCATGGTAGCTGGAAGGACAGGAAATAGAATCCTATCTACTATGGTTTTCTCCATGGTAGTTGGAAGGACGTGAAAAAATGCTAACTACTATGGTTTTTTCCATGGTAGTTGGAAGGACACGAAATAGAATCCTAACTACTATGGTTTCTCCATGGTAGTTGGAAGGACACGAAATAATATCCTAACTTCTATGGTTTTTCCATGGTAGTTGGAAGGACACGAAATAGAATCCTAACTACTATGGTTTTCTCCATGGTAGTTGGAAGGACGTGAAAAAAATGCTAAGTACTATGGTTTTCTCCATGGTAGTTGGAAGGACGTGAAAAAATGCTAACTACTATGTTTTTCTCCATGGTTGTTGGAAGGACACAAAATAGAATCCTAACTTCTATGGTTTTCTCCATGGTAGCTGGAAGGACAGGAAATAGAATCCTATCTACTATGGTTTTCTCCATGGTAGTTGGAAGGACGTGAAAAAATGCTAACTACTATGGTTTTCTCCATGGTAGTTGGAAGGACGTGAAAAAATGCTAACTACTATGTTTTTCTCCATGGTTGTTGGAAGGACACAAAATAGAATCCTAACTTCTATGGTTTTCTCCATGGTAGCTGGAAGGACAGGAAATAGAATCCTATCTACTATAGTTTTCTCCATGGTAATTGGAAGGACGTGAAAAAAATTCTAACTACTATGGTTTTCTCCATGGTAATTGGAAGGACACGAAATAGAATCCTAACTACTATGGTTTTCTCCATTGTAGCTGGAAGGCAGGAAATAGAATCCTATCTACTATGGTTTTCTCCATGGTAGTTGGAAGGACGTGAAAAAAATGCTAACTACTATGGTTTTCTCCATGGTAGTTGGAAGGACGTGAAAAAATGCTAACTACTATGGTTTTCTCCATGGTAGTTGGAAGGACGTGAAAATATGCTAAAAACTATTGTTTTCTCCATGGGAGGTGGAAGGACTCGAAATAGAATCCTAACTTCTATGGTTTTCTCCATGGTAGCTGGAAGGACAGGAAATAGAATCCTATCTACAATGGTTTTCTCCATGGTAGTTGGAAGGACGTGAAAAAATGCTAACTACTATGTTTTTCTAAATGGTAGTTGGAAGGACACGAAATAAAATCCTAACTTCTATGGTTTTTCCATGGTATCTGGAAGGACAGGAAATAGAATCCTATCTACTATGGTTTTCTCCATGGTAGTTGGAAGGATGTGAAAAAATGCTAACTACTATGTTTTTCTCCATGGTAGTTGGAAGGACACAAAATAGAATATTAACTACTATGGTTTTTCCATGGTAGTTGGAAGGACACGAAATAGAATCCTAACTTCTATTGTTTTCTCCATGGTAGCTGGAAGGACAGGAAATAGAATCCTATCTACTATGGTTTTCTCCATGGTAGTTGGAAGGACGTGAGAAAATGCTAACTACTATGGTTTTCTCCATGGTAGTTGGAAGGACACGAAATAGAATCCTAACTACTATGGTTTCTCCATGGTAGTTGGAAGGACACGAAATAAAATCCTAACTTCTATGGTTTTTCCATGGTAGTAGGAAGGACACGAAATAGAATCCTAACTACTAAGGTTTTCTCCATGGTAGTTGGAAGGACGTGAAAAAAATGCTAAGTACTATGGTTTTCTCCATGGTAGTTGGAAGGACGTGAAAAAATGCTAACTACTATGTTTTTCTCCATGGTAGTTTGAAGGACACAAAATAGAATCCTAACTTCTATGGTTTTCTCCATGGTAGCTGGAAGGACAGGAAATAGAATCCTATCTACTATGGTTTTCTCCATGGTAGTTGGAAGGATGTGAAAAAATGCTAACTACTATGTTTTTCTCCATGGTAGTTGGAAGGACACAAAATAGAATCCTAACTTCTATGGTTTTCTCCATGGTAGCTGGAAGGACAGGAAATAGAATCCTAACTACTAAGGTTTTCTCCATGGTAGTTGGAAGGACGTGAAAAAAATGCTAAGTACTATGGTTTTCTCCATGGTAGTTGGAAGGACGTGAAAAAATGCTAACTACTATGTTTTTCTCCATGGTAGTTTGAAGGACACAAAATAGAATCCTAACTTCTATGGTTTTCTCCATGGTAGCTGGAAGGACAGGAAATAGAATCCTATCTACTATGGTTTTCTCCATGGTAGTTGGAAGGATGTGAAAAAATGCTAACTACTATGGTTTTCTCCATGGTACTTGGAAGGACGTGGAAAAAATGCTAAGTACTATGGTTTTCTCCATGGTAGTTGGAAGGACACGAAATAGAATCCTAACTACTATGGTTTTCTCCATGGTAGTTGGAAGGACACGAAATAGAATCCTAACTACTATGGTTTTTCCATGGTAGTTGGAAGGACACGAAATAGAATCCTAACTACTATGGGAAATGGAATCCTAACTACTATGGTTTTCTCCATGGTAGTTGGAAGGACGTGAAAAAAATGCTAAGTACTATGGTTTTCTCCATGGTAGTTGGAAGGACGTGAAAAAATGCTAACTACTATGGTTTTCTCCATGGTAGTTGGAAGGACACGAAATAGAATCCTAACTACTATGGTTTCTCCATGGTAGTTGGAAGGACACGAAATAAAATCCTAACTTCTATGGTTTTTCCATGGTAGTTGGAAGGACACGAAATAGAATCCTAACTACTATGGTTTTCTCCATAGTAGTAGGAAGGACGTGAAAAAATGCTAAGTACTATGGTTTTCTCCATGGTAGTTGGAAGGACGTGAAAAAATGCTAACTACTATGGTTTTCTCCATGGTAGTTGGAAGGACACAAAATAGAATCCTAACTTCTATGGTTTTCTCCATGGTAGCTGGAAGGACAGGAAATAGAATCCTATCTACTATGGTTTTCTCCATGGTAGTTGGAAGGACGTAAAAAATGCTAACTACAATGGTTTTTTCCATGGTAGTTGGAAGGACACGAAATAGAATCCTAACTACTATGGTTTCTCCATGGTAGTTGGAAGGACACGAAATAATATCCTAACTTCTATGGTTTTTCCATGGTAGTTGGAAGGACACGAAATAGAATCCTAACTACTATGGTTTTCTCCATGGTAGTTGGAAGGACGTGAAAAAAATGCTAAGTATTATGGTTTTCTCCATGGTAGTTGGAAGGACGTGAAAAAATGCTAACTACTATGTTTTTCTCCATGGTAGTTGGAAGGACACAAAATACAGTCCTAACTTCTATGGTTTTCTCCATGGTAGCTGGAAGGACACGAAATAAAATCCTAACTTCTATGGTTTTTCCATGGTAGTTGGAAGGACACGAAATAGAATCCTAACTACTATGGTTTTCTCCATGGTAGCTGGAAGGACAGGAAATAGAATCCTATCAACAATGGTTTTCGGCATGGTAGTTGGAAGGACGTGAAAAAAATGCTAACTACTATGGTTTTCTCCATGGTAGTTGGAAGGACTTGAAAAAAATGCTAAGTACTATGGTTTTTGCCATGGTAGTTGGAAGGACGTGAAAAATGCTAACTACTATGTTTTTCTCCATGGTAGTTTGAAGGACACAAAATAGAATCCAAACTTCTATGGGTTTTCCATGGTAGTTGGAAGGACACGAAATAGAATCCTAACTACTATGGTTTTCTCCATGGTAGTTGGAAGGACACGAATAGAATCCTAACTTCTATGGTTTTCTCCATGGTAGCTGGAAGGACAGGAAATAGAATCCTATCTACAATGGTTTTCTCCATGGTAGTTGGAAGGACGAAAAGAAAAATGCTAACTACTATGGTTTTCTCCATGGTAGTTGGAAAGATGTGAAAAAATGCTAACTACTATGGTTTTCTCTATGGTAGTTGGACGGACTCGAAATAGAATCCTAACTTCTATGGTTTTCTCCATGGTAGCTGGAAGGACAGGAAATAGAATCCTATCAACAATGGTTTTCTGCATGGTAGTTGGAAGGACGTGAAAAAATACTAACTACTATGGTTTTCTCCATGGTAATTGGAAGGACACGAAATAGAATCCTAACTACTATGGTTTCTCCATGGTAGTTGGAAGGACACGAAATAAAATCCTAACTTCTATGGTTTTTCCATGGTAGTTGGAAGGACACGAAATAGAATCCTAACTACTATGGTTTTCTCCATGGTAGCTGGAAGGACAGGAAATAGAATCCTATCAACAATGGTTTTCGGCATGGTAGTTGGAAGGACGTGAAAAAAATGCTAACTACTATGGTTTTCTCCATGGTAGTTGGAAGGACATGAAAAAAATGTTAACTACTATGGTTTTCTCCATGGTAGTTGGAAGGACGTGAAAAAAATGCTAACTACTATGGTTTTCTCCATGGTATTTGGAAGGACGTGGAAAAATGCTAACTACTATGGTCTTCTCCATGGTAGTTGGAAGGACGTGAAAAAATGATAGGTACTATGGTTTTCTCCATGGTAGTTGGAAGGACGTGAAAAAAATGCTAACTACTATGGTTTTCCATGGTAGTTGGAAGGACACGAAATAGAATCCTAACTACTATGGTTTTCTCCATGGTAGTTGGAAGGACACGAAATAGAATCCTAACTTCTATGGTTTTCTCCATGGTAGTTGGAAGGACACGAAATAAAATCCTAACTTCTATGGTTTTCTCCATGGTAGCTGGAAGGACACGAAATAAAATCCTAACTTCTATGGTTTTCCATGGTAGTTGGAAGGACACGAAATAAAATCCTAACTTCTATGGTTTTCTCCATGGTAGTTGGTAGGACACGAAATAGAATCCTAACTTCTATGGTTTTCTCCATGGTAGTTGGAAGGACACGAAATAAAATCCTAACTTCTATGGTTTTTCCATGGTAGTTGGTAGGACACGAAATAGAATCCTAACTACTATGGTTTTCTCCATGGTAGTTGGAAGTACATGAAATAGAATCCTAACTACTATTGTTTTTCCATGGTAGTTGGAAGGACACGAAATAGAATCCTAACTACTATGGTTTTTCCATGGTAGTTGGAAGGACACGAAATAGAATCCTAACTACTATGGTTTTTCCCTGGTAGTTGGAAGGACACGAAATAGAATCCTAACTACTATGGTTTTTCCCTGGTAGTTGGAAGGACACAAAATAGAATCCTAACTTCTATGGTTTTCTCCATGGTAGCTGGAAGGACAGGAAATACAATCCTATCTACTATGGTTTTCTCCATGGTAGTTGGAAGGACGTGAAAAAATGCTAACTACTATGATTTTCTCCATGGTAGTTGGAAGGAAACGAAATAGAATCCTAACTACTATGGTTTCTCCATGGTAGTTGGAAGGACACGAAATAAAATCCTAACTTCTATGGTTTTCCATGGTAGTTGGAAGGACACGAAATAGAATCCTAACTACTATGGTTTTCTCCATGGTAGTTGGAAGGACGTGAAAAAAATGCTAAGTACTATGGTTTTACCATGGTAGTTGGAAGGACGTGAAAAAATGCTAACTACTATGTTTTTCTCCATGGTTGTTGGAAGGACACAAAATAGAATCCTAACTTCTATGGTTTTCTCCATTGTAGTTGGAAGGACAGGAAATAGAATCCTATCTACTATGGTTTTCTCCATGTTAGTTGGAAGGACGTGAAAAAATGCTAACTACTATGTTTTTCTCCATGGTAGTTGGAAGGACACAAAATAGAATCCTAACTTCTATGGTTTTCTCCATGGTAGCTGGAAGGACAGGAAATAGAATCCTATCTACTATGGTTTTCTCCATGGTAGTTGGAAGGACGTGAAAAAATGCTAACTACTATGGTTTTCTCCATGGTAGTTGGAAGGAAACGAAATAGAATCCTAACTACTATGGTTTCTCCATGGTAGTTGGAAGGACACGAAATAAAATCCTAACTTCTATGGTTTTTCCATGGTAGTTGGAAGGACACGAAATAGAATCCTAACTACTATGGTTTTCTCCATGGTAGTTGGAAGGACGTGAAAAAAATGCTAAGTACTATGGTTTTCTCCATGGTAGTTGGAAGGACGTGAAAAAATGCTAACTGCTATGTTTTTCTCCATGGTTGTTGGAAGGACACAAAATAGAATCCTAACTTCTATGGTTTTCTCCATGGTAGCTGGAAGGACAGGAAATAGAATCCTATCTACTATGATTTTCTCCATGGTAGTTGGAAGGACACGAAATAGAATCCTAACTACTATGGTTTTTCCATGGTAGTTGGAAGGACACGAAATAGAATCCTAACTTCTATGGTTTTCTCCATGGTAGCTGGAAGGACACCAAATAAAATCCTAACTTCTATGGTTTTTCCATGGTAGTTGGAAGGACACGAAATAGAATCCTAACTTCTATGGTTTTCTCCATGGTAGCTGGAAGGACACGAAATAAAATCCTAACTTCTATGGTTTTCCATGGTAGTTGGAAGGACACGAAATAGAATCCTAACTACTATGGTTTTCTCCATGGTAGTTGGAAGGACACGAAATAGAATCCTAACTTCTATGGTTTTCTCCATGGTAGTTGGAAGGACACGAAATAAAATCCTAACTTCTATGGTTTTCCATAGTAGTTGGTAGGACACGAAATAGAATCCTAACTACTATGGTTTTCTCCATGGTAGTTGGAAGTACATGAAATAGAATCCTAACTACTATGGTTTTTCCATGGTAGTTGGAAGGACACGAAATAGAATCCTAACTACTATGGTTTTTCCATGGTAGTTGGAAGGACACGAAATAGAATCCTAACTACTATGGTTTTTCCCTGGTAGTTGGAAGGACACGAAATAGAATCCTAACTACTATGGTTTTTCCCTGGTAGTTGGAAGGACACAAAATAGAATCCTAACTTCTATGGTTTTCTCCATGGTAGCTGGAAGGACAGGAAATACAATCCTATCTACTATGGTTTTCTCCATGGTAGTTGGAAGGACGTGAAAAAATGCTAACTACTATGATTTTCTCCATGGTAGTTGGAAGGAAACGAAATAGAATCCTAACTACTATGGTTTCTCCATGGTAGTTGGAAGGACACGAAATAAAATCCTAACTTCTATGGTTTTTCCATGGTAGTTGGAAGGACACGAAATAGAATCCTAACTACTATGGTTTTCTCCATGGTAGTTGGAAGGACGTGAAAAAATGCTAAGTACTATGGTTTTACCATGGTAGTTGGAAGGACGTGAAAAAATGCTAACTACTATGTTTTTCTCCATGGTTGTTGGAAGGACACAAAATAGAATCCTAACTTCTATGGTTTTCTCCATTGTAGTTGGAAGGACAGGAAATAGAATCCTATCTACTATGGTTTTCTCCATGTTAGTTGGAAGGACGTGAAAAAATGCTAACTACTATGTTTTTCTCCATGGTAGTTGGAAGGACACAAAATAGAATCCAAACTTCTATGGTTTTCTCCATGGTAGGTGGAAGGACAGGAAATAGAATCCTATCTACTATGGTTTTCTCCATGGTAGTTGGAAGGACGTGAAAAAATGCTAACTACTATGGTTTTCTCCATGGTAGTTGGAAGGAAACGAAATAGAATCCTAACTACTATGGTTTCTCCATGGTAGTTGGAAGGACACGAAATAAAATCCTAACTTCTATGGTTTTTCCATGGTAGTTGGAAGGACACGAAATAGAATCCTAACTACTATGGTTTTCTCCATGGTAGTTGGAAGGACGTGAAAAAAATGCTAAGTACTATGGTTTTACCATGGTAGTTGGAAGGACGTGAAAAAAATGCTAACTACTATGGTTTTCTCCATGGTAGTTGGAAGGACGTGAAAAAATGCTAACTACTATGGTTTTCTCCATGGTAGTTGGAAGGAAACGAAATAGAATCCTAACTACTATGGTTTCTCCATGGTAGTTGGAAGGACACGAAATAAAATCTTAACTTCTATGGTTTTTCCATGGTAGTTGGAAGGACACGAAATAGAATCCTAACTACTATGGTTTTCTCCATGGTAGTTGGAAGGACGTGAAAAAAATGCTAAGTACTATGGTTTTACCATGGTAGTTGGAAGGACGTGAAAAAATGCTAACTACTATGTTTTTCTCCATGGTAGTTGGAAGGACACAAAATAGAATCCTAACTTCTATGGTTTTCTCCATTGTAGTTGGAAGGACAGGAAATAGAATCCTATCTACTATGGTTTTCTCCATGTTAGTTGGAAGGACGTGAAAAAATGCTAACTACTATGTTTTTCTCCATGGTAGTTGGAAGGACACAAAATAGAATCCTAACTTCTATGGTTTTCTCCATGGTAGCTGGAAGGACAGGAAATAGAATCCTATCTACTATGGTTTTCTCCATGGTAGTTGGAAGGACGTGAAAAAATGCTAACTACTATGGTTTTCTCCATGGTAGTTGGAAGGACGTGAAAAAATGCTAACTACTATGTTTTTCTCCATGGTTGTTGGAAGGACACAAAATAGAATCCTAACTTCTATGGTTTTCTCCAAGGTAGCTGGAAGGACAGGAAATAGAATCCTATCTACTATGGTTTTCTCCATGGTAATTGGAAGGACGTGAAAAAAATTCTAACTACTATGGTTTTCTCCATGGTAATTGGAAGGACACGAAATAGAATCCTAACTACTATAGTTTTCTCCATTGTAGCTGGAAGGCAGGAAATAGAATCCTATCTACTATGGTTTTCTCCATGGTAGTTGGAAGGACGTGAAAAAAATGCTAACTACTATGGTTTTCTCCATGGTAGTTGGAAGGACGTGAAAAAATGCTAACTACTATGGTTTTCTCCATGGTAGTTGGAAGGACGTGAAAATATGCTAAAAACTATTGTTTTCTCCATGGGAGGTGGAAGGACACGAAATAGAATCCTAACTTCTGTGGTTTTCTCCATGGTAGCTGGAAGGACAGGAAATAGAATCCTATCTACAATGGTTTTCTCCATGGTAGTTGGAAGGACGTGAAAAAATGCTAACTACTATGTTTTTCTAAATGGTAGTTGGAAGGACACGAAATAAAATCCTAACTTCTATGGTTTTTCCATGGTAGCTGGAAGGACAGGAAATAGAATCCTATCTACTATGGTTTTCTCCATGGTAGTTGGAAGGATGTGAAAAAATGCTAACTACTATGTTTTTCTCCATGGTAGTTGGAAGGACACAAAATAGAATATTAACTACTATGGTTTTTCCATGGTAGTTGGAAGGACACGAAATAGAATCCTAACTTCTATTGTTTTCTCCATGGTAGCTGGAAGGACAGGAAATAGAATCCTATCTACTATGGTTTTCTCCATGGTAGTTGGAAGGACGTGAAAAAATGCTAACTACTATGGTTTTCTCCATGGTAGTTGGAAGGACACGAAATAGAATCCTAACTACTATGGTTTCTCCATGGTAGTTGGAAGGACACGAAATAAAATCCTAACTTCTATGGTTTTTCCATGGTAGTAGGAAGGACACGAAATAGAATCCTAACTACTAAGGTTTTCTCCATGGTAGTTGGAAGGACGTGAAAAAAATGCTAAGTACTATGGTTTTCTCCATGGTAGTTGGAAGGACGTGAAAAAATGCTAACTACTATGTTTTTCTCCATGGTAGTTTGAAGGACACAAAATAGAATCCTAACTTCTATGGTTTTCTCCATGGTAGCTGGAAGGACAGGAAATAGAATCCTATCTACTATGGTTTTCTCCATGGTAGTTGGAAGGATGTGAAAAAATGCTAACTACTATGTTTTTCTCCATGGTAGTTGGAAGGACACAAAATAGAATCCTAACTTCTATGGTTTTTCCATGGTAGTTGGAAGGACACGAAATAGAATCCTAACTACTATGGTTTTCTCCATAGTAGTAGGAAGGACGTGAAAAAATGCTAAGTACTATGGTTTTCTCCATGGTACTTGGAAGGACGTGGAAAAAATGCTAAGTACTATGGTTTTCTCCATGGTAGTTGGAAGGACACGAAATAGAATCCTAACTACTATGGTTTTCTCCATGGTAGTTGGAAGGACACGAAATAGAATCCTAACTACTATGGTTTTTCCATGGTAGTTGGAAGGACACGAAATAGAATCCTAACTACTATGGGAAATGGAATCCTAACTACTATGGTTTTCTCCATGGTAGTTGGAAGGACGTGAAAAAAATGCTAAGTACTATGGTTTTCTCCATGGTAGTTGGAAGGACGTGAAAAAATGCTAACTACTATGGTTTTCTCCATGGTAGTTGGAAGGACACGAAATAGAATCCTAACTACTATGGTTTCTCCATGGTAGTTGGAAGGACACGAAATAAAATCCTAACTTCTATGGTTTTTCCATGGTAGTTGGAAGGACACGAAATAGAATCCTAACTACTATGGTTTTCTCCATAGTAGTAGGAAGGACGTGAAAAAATGCTAAGTACTATGGTTTTCTCCATGGTAGTTGGAAGGACGTGAAAAAATGCTAACTACTATGGTTTTCTCCATGGTAGTTGGAAGGACACAAAATAGAATCCTAACTTCTATGGTTTTCTCCATGGTAGCTGGAAGGACAGGAAATAGAATCCTATCTACTATGGTTTTCTCCATGGTAGTTGGAAGGACGTGAAAAAATGCTAACTACTATGGTTTTCTCCATGGTAGTTGGAAGGACACGAAATAGAATCCTAACTACTATGGTTTCTCCATGGTAGTTGGAAGGACACGAAATAAAATCCTAACTTCTATGGTTTTTCCATGGTAGTAGGAAGGACACGAAATAGAATCCTAACTACTAAGGTTTTCTCCATGGTAGTTGGAAGGACGTGAAAAAAATGCTAAGTACTATGGTTTTCTCCATGGTAGTTGGAAGGACGTGAAAAAATGCTAACTACTATGTTTTTCTCCATGGTAGTTTGAAGGACACAAAATAGAATCCTAACTTCTATGGTTTTCTCCATGGTAGCTGGAAGGACAGGAAATAGAATCCTATCTACTATGGTTTTCTCCATGGTAGTTGGAAGGATGTGAAAAAATGCTAACTACTATGTTTTTCTCCATGGTAGTTGGAAGGACACAAAATAGAATCCTAACTTCTATGGTTTTCTCCATGGTAGCTGGAAGGACAGGAAATAGAATCCTATCTACTATGGTTTTCTCCATTGATAGTTGGAAGGACGTGAAAAAATGCTAACTACTATGGTTTTCTCCATGGTACTTGGAAGGACGTGGAAAAAATGCTAAGTACTATGGTTTTCTCCATGGTAGTTGGAAGGACACGAAATAGAATCCTAACTACTATGGTTTTCTCCATGGTAGTTGGAAGGACACGAAATAGAATCCTAACTACTATGGTTTTTCCATGGTAGTTGGAAGGACACGAAATAGAATCCTAACTACTATGGGAAATGGAATCCTAACTACTATGGTTTTCTCCATGGTAGTTGGAAGGACGTGAAAAAAATGCTAAGTACTATGGTTTTCTCCATGGTAGTTGGAAGGACGTGAAAAAATGCTAACTACTATGGTTTTCTCCATGGTAGTTGGAAGGACACGAAATAGAATCCTAACTACTATGGTTTCTCCATGGTAGTTGGAAGGACACGAAATAAAATCCTAACTTCTATGGTTTTTCCATGGTAGTTGGAAGGACACGAAATAGAATCCTAACTACTATGGTTTTCTCCATAGTAGTAGGAAGGACGTGAAAAAATGCTAAGTACTATGGTTTTCTCCATGGTAGTTGGAAGGACGTGAAAAAATGCTAACTACTATGGTTTTCTCCATGGTAGTTGGAAGGACACAAAATAGAATCCTAACTTCTATGGTTTTCTCCATGGTAGCTGGAAGGACAGGAAATAGAATCCTATCTACTATGGTTTTCTCCATGGTAGTTGGAAGGACGTGAAAAAATGCTAACTACTATGGTTTTCTCCATGGTAGTTGGAAGGACACGAAATAGAATCCTAACTACTATGGTTTCTCCATGGTAGTTGGAAGGACACGAAATAAAATCCTAACTTCTATGGTTTTTCCATGGTAGTAGGAAGGACACGAAATAGAATCCTAACTACTAAGGTTTTCTCCATGGTAGTTGGAAGGACGTGAAAAAAATGCAAAGTACTATGGTTTTCTCCATGGTAGTTGGAAGGACGTGAAAAAATGCTAACTACTATGTTTTTCTCCATGGTAGTTTGAAGGACACAAAATAGAATCCTAACTTCTATGGTTTTCTCCATGGTAGCTGGAAGGACAGGAAATAGAATCCTATCTACTATGGTTTTCTCCATGGTAGTTGGAAGGATGTGAAAAAATGCTAACTACTATGTTTTTCTCCATGGTAGTTGGAAGGACACAAAATAGAATCCTAACTTCTATGGTTTTCTCCATGGTAGCTGGAAGGACAGGAAATAGAATCCTATCTACTATGGTTTTCTCCATTGATAGTTGGAAGGACGTGAAAAAATGCTAACTACTATGGTTTTCTCCATGGTACTTGGAAGGACGTGGAAAAAATGCTAAGTACTATGGTTTTCTCCATGGTAGTTGGAAGGACACGAAATAGAATCCTAACTACTATGGTTTTCTCCATGGTAGTTGGAAGGACACGAAATAGAATCCTAACTACTATGGTTTTTCCATGGTAGTTGGAAGGACACGAAATAGAATCCTAACTACTATGGGAAATGGAATCCTAACTACTATGGTTTTCTCCATGGTAGTTGGAAGGACGTGAAAAAAATGCTAAGTACTATGGTTTTCTCCATGGTAGTTGGAAGTACGTGAAAAAATGCTAACTACTATGGTTTTCTCCATGGTAGTTGGAAGGACACGAAATAGAATCCTAACTACTATGGTTTCTCCATGGTAGTTGGAAGGACACGAAATAAAATCCTAACTTCTATGGTTTTTCCATGGTAGTTGGAAGGACACGAAATAGAATCCTAACTACTATGGTTTTCTCCATAGTAGTAGGAAGGACGTGAAAAAATGCTAAGTACTATGGTTTTCTCCATGGTAGTTGGAAGGACGTGAAAAAATGCTAACTACTATGGTTTGTCCATGGTAGTTGGAAGGACACAAAATAGAATCCTAACTTCTATGGTTTTCTCCATGGTAGCTGGAAGGACAGGAAATAGAATCCTATCTACTATGGTTTTCTCCATGGTAGTTGGAAGGACGTGAAAAAAATGCTAACTACTATGGTTTTCTCCATGGTAGTTGGAAGGACTTGAAAAAAATGCTAAGTACTATGGTTTTTGCCATGGTAGTTGGAAGGACGTGAAAAATGCTAACTACTATGTTTTTCTCCATGGTAGTTTGAAGGACACAAAATAGAATCCAAACTTCTATGGGTTTTCCATGGTAGTTGGAAGGACACGAAATAGAATCCTAACTACTATGGTTTTCTCCATGGTAGTTGGAAGGACACGAATAGAATCCTAACTTCTATGGTTTTCTCCATGGTAGCTGGAAGGACAGGAAATAGAATCCTATCTACAATGGTTTTCTCCATGGTAGTTGGAAGGACGAAAAAAAAATGCTAACTACTATGGTTTTCTCCATGGTAGTTGGAAAGATGTGAAAAAATGCTAACTACTATGGTTTTCTCTATGGTAGTTGGACGGACTCGAAATAGAATCCTAACTTCTATGGTTTTCTCCATGGTAGCTGGAAGGACAGGAAATAGAATCCTATCAACAATGGTTTTCTGCATGGTAGTTGGAAGGACGTGAAAAAATACTAACTACTATGGTTTTCTCCATGGTAATTGGAAGGACACGAAATAGAATCCTAACTACTATGGTTTCTCCATGGTAGTTGGAAGGACACGAAATAAAATCCTAACTTCTATGGTTTTTCCATGGTAGTTGGAAGGACACGAAATAGAATCCTAACTACTATGGTTTTCTCCATGGTAGCTGGAAGGACAGGAAATAGAATCCTATCAACAATGGTTTTCGGCATGGTAGTTGGAAGGACGTGAAAAAAATGCTAACTACTATGGTTTTCTCCATGGTAGTTGGAAGGACATGAAAAAAATGTTAACTACTATGGTTTTCTCCATGGTAGTTGGAAGGACGTGAAAAAAATGCTAACTACTATGGTTTTCTCCATGGTATTTGGAAGGACGTGAAAAAATGCTAACTACTATGGTCTTCTCCATGGTAGTTGGAAGGACGTGAAAAAATGATAGGTACTATGGTTTTCTCCATGGTAGTTGGAAGGACGTGAAAAAAATGCTAACTACTATGGTTTTCCATGGTAGTTGGAAGGACACGAAATAGAATCCTAACTACTATGGTTTTCTCCATGGTAGTTGGAAGGACACGAAATAGAATCCTAACTTCTATGGTTTTCTCCATGGTAGTTGGAAGGACACGAAATAAAATCCTAACTTCTATGGTTTTCTCCATGGTAGCTGGAAGGACACGAAATAAAATCCTAACTTCTATGGTTTTCCATGGTAGTTGGAAGGACACGAAATAAAATCCTAACTTCTATGGTTTTCTCCATGGTAGTTGGTAGGACACGAAATAGAATCCTAACTTCTATGGTTTTCTCCATGGTAGCTGGAAGGACAGGAAATAGAATCCTATCTACTATGGTTTTCTCCATGGTAGTTGGAAGGACGTGAAAAAATGCTAACTACTATGGTTTTTTCCATGGTAGTTGGATGGACACGAAATAGAATCCTAACTACTATGGTTTCTCCATGGTAGTTGGAAGGACACGAAATAATATCCTAACTTCTATGGTTTTTCCATGGTAGTTGGAAGGACACGAAATAGAATCCTAACTACTATGGTTTTCTCCATGGTAGTTGGAAGGACGTGAAAAAAATGCTAAGTACTATGGTTTTCTCCATGGTAGTTGGAAGGACGTGAAAAAATGCTAACTACTATGTTTTTCTCCATGGTTGTTGGAAGGACACAAAATAGAATCCTAACTTCTATGGTTTTCTCCATGGTAGCTGGAAGGACAGGAAATAGAATCCTATCTACTATGGTTTTCTCCATGGTAGTTGGAAGGACGTGAAAAAATGCTAACTACTATGGTTTTCTCCATGGTAGTTGGAAGGACGTGAAAAAATGCTAACTACTATGTTTTTCTCCATGGTTGTTGGAAGGACACAAAATAGAATCCTAACTTCTATGGTTTTCTCCATGGTAGCTGGAAGGACAGGAAATAGAATCCTATCTACTATGGTTTTCTCCATGGTAATTGGAAGGACGTGAAAAAAATTCTAACTACTATGGTTTTCTCCATGGTAATTGGAAGGACACGAAATAGAATCCTAACTACTATGGTTTTCTCCATTGTAGCTGGAAGGCAGGAAATAGAATCCTATCTACTATGGTTTTCTCCATGGTAGTTGGAAGGACGTGAAAAAAATGCTAACTACTATGGTTTTCTCCATGGTAGTTGGAAGGACGTGAAAAAATGCTAACTACTATGGTTTTCTCCATGGTAGTTGGAAGGACGTGAAAATATGCTAAAAACTATTGTTTTCTCCATGGGAGGTGGAAGGACACGAAATAGAATCCTAACTTCTATGGTTTTCTCCATGGTAGCTGGAAGGACAGGAAATAGAATCCTATCTACAATGGTTTTCTCCATGGTAGTTGGAAGGACGTGAAAAAATGCTAACTACTATGTTTTTCTAAATGGTAGTTGGAAGGACACGAAATAAAATCCTAACTTCTATGGTTTTTCCATGGTATCTGGAAGGACAGGAAATAGAATCCTATCTACTATGGTTTTCTCCATGGTAGTTGGAAGGATGTGAAAAAATGCTAACTACTATGTTTTTCTCCATGGTAGTTGGAAGGACACAAAATAGAATATTAACTACTATGGTTTTTCCATGGTAGTTGGAAGGACACGAAATAGAATCCTAACTTCTATTGTTTTCTCCATGGTAGCTGGAAGGACAGGAAATAGAATCCTATCTACTATGGTTTTCTCCATGGTAGTTGGAAGGACGTGAGAAAATGCTAACTACTATGGTTTTCTCCATGGTAGTTGGAAGGACACGAAATAGAATCCTAACTACTATGGTTTCTCCATGGTAGTTGGAAGGACACGAAATAAAATCCTAACTTCTATGGTTTTTCCATGGTAGTAGGAAGGACACGAAATAGAATCCTAACTACTAAGGTTTTCTCCATGGTAGTTGGAAGGACGTGAAAAAAATGCTAAGTACTATGGTTTTCTCCATGGTAGTTGGAAGGACGTGAAAAAATGCTAACTACTATGTTTTTCTCCATGGTAGTTTGAAGGACACAAAATAGAATCCTAACTTCTATGGTTTTCTCCATGGTAGCTGGAAGGACAGGAAATAGAATCCTATCTACTATGGTTTTCTCCATGGTAGTTGGAAGGATGTGAAAAAATGCTAACTACTATGTTTTTCTCCATGGTAGTTGGAAGGACACAAAATAGAATCCTAACTTCTATGGTTTTCTCCATGGTAGCTGGAAGGACAGGAAATAGAATCCTAACTACTAAGGTTTTCTCCATGGTAGTTGGAAGGACGTGAAAAAAATGCTAAGTACTATGGTTTTCTCCATGGTAGTTGGAAGGACGTGAAAAAATGCTAACTACTATGTTTTTCTCCATGGTAGTTTGAAGGACACAAAATAGAATCCTAACTTCTATGGTTTTCTCCATGGTAGCTGGAAGGACAGGAAATAGAATCCTATCTACTATGGTTTTCTCCATGGTAGTTGGAAGGATGTGAAAAAATGCTAACTACTATGGTTTTCTCCATGGTACTTGGAAGGACGTGGAAAAAATGCTAAGTACTATGGTTTTCTCCATGGTAGTTGGAAGGACACGAAATAGAATCCTAACTACTATGGTTTTCTCCATGGTAGTTGGAAGGACACGAAATAGAATCCTAACTACTATGGTTTTTCCATGGTAGTTGGAAGGACACGAAATAGAATCCTAACTACTATGGGAAATGGAATCCTAACTACTATGGTTTTCTCCATGGTAGTTGGAAGGACGTGAAAAAAATGCTAAGTACTATGGTTTTCTCCATGGTAGTTGGAAGGACGTGAAAAAATGCTAACTACTATGGTTTTCTCCATGGTAGTTGGAAGGACACGAAATAGAATCCTAACTACTATGGTTTCTCCATGGTAGTTGGAAGGACACGAAATAAAATCCTAACTTCTATGGTTTTTCCATGGTAGTTGGAAGGACACGAAATAGAATCCTAACTACTATGGTTTTCTCCATAGTAGTAGGAAGGACGTGAAAAAATGCTAAGTACTATGGTTTTCTCCATGGTAGTTGGAAGGACGTGAAAAAATGCTAACTACTATGGTTTTCTCCATGGTAGTTGGAAGGACACAAAATAGAATCCTAACTTCTATGGTTTTCTCCATGGTAGCTGGAAGGACAGGAAATAGAATCCTATCTACTATGGTTTTCTCCATGGTAGTTGGAAGGACGTAAAAAATGCTAACTACAATGGTTTTTTCCATGGTAGTTGGAAGGACACGAAATAGAATCCTAACTACTATGGTTTCTCCATGGTAGTTGGAAGGACACGAAATAATATCCTAACTTCTATGGTTTTTCCATGGTAGTTGGAAGGACACGAAATAGAATCCTAACTACTATGGTTTTCTCCATGGTAGTTGGAAGGACGTGAAAAAAATGCTAAGTATTATGGTTTTCTCCATGGTAGTTGGAAGGACGTGAAAAAATGCTAACTACTATGTTTTTCTCCATGGTAGTTGGAAGGACACAAAATACAGTCCTAACTTCTATGGTTTTCTCCATGGTAGCTGGAAGGACAGGAAATAGAATCCTATCTACTATGGTTTTCTCCATGGTAGTTGGAAGGACGTGAAAAAAATGCTAACTACTATGGTTTTCTCCATGGTAGTTGGAAGGACTTGAAAAAAATGCTAAGTACTATGGTTTTTGCCATGGTAGTTGGAAGGACGTGAAAAATGCTAACTACTATGTTTTTCTCCATGGTAGTTTGAAGGACACAAAATAGAATCCAAACTTCTATGGGTTTTCCATGGTAGTTGGAAGGACACGAAATAGAATCCTAACTACTATGGTTTTCTCCATGGTAGTTGGAAGGACACGAATAGAATCCTAACTTCTATGGTTTTCTCCATGGTAGCTGGAAGGACAGGAAATAGAATCCTATCTACAATGGTTTTCTCCATGGTAGTTGGAAGGACGAAAAAAAAAATGCTAACTACTATGGTTTTCTCCATGGTAGTTGGAAAGATGTGAAAAAATGCTAACTACTATGGTTTTCTCTATGGTAGTTGGACGGACTCGAAATAGAATCCTAACTTCTATGGTTTTCTCCATGGTAGCTGGAAGGACAGGAAATAGAATCCTATCAACAATGGTTTTCTGCATGGTAGTTGGAAGGACGTGAAAAAATACTAACTACTATGGTTTTCTCCATGGTAATTGGAAGGACACGAAATAGAATCCTAACTACTATGGTTTTCTCCATGGTAGCTGGAAGGACAGGAAATAGAATCCTATCAACAATGGTTTTCGGCATGGTAGTTGGAAGGACGTGAAAAAAATGCTAACTACTATGGTTTTCTCCATGGTAGTTGGAAGGACATGAAAAAAATGTTAACTACTATGGTTTTCTCCATGGTAGTTGGAAGGACGTGAAAAAAATGCTAACTACTATGGTTTTCTCCATGGTATTTGGAAGGACGTGAAAAAATGCTAACTACTATGGTCTTCTCCATGGTAGTTGGAAGGACGTGAAAAAATGATAGGTACTATGGTTTTCTCCATGGTAGTTGGAAGGACGTGAAAAAAATGCTAACTACTATGGTTTTCCATGGTAGTTGGAAGGACACGAAATAGAATCCTAACTACTATGGTTTTCTCCATGGTAGTTGGAAGGACACGAAATAGAATCCTAACTTCTATGGTTTTCTCCATGGTAGTTGGAAGGACACGAAATAAAATCCTAACTTCTATGGTTTTCTCCATGGTAGCTGGAAGGACACGAAATAAAATCCTAACTTCTATGGTTTTCCATGGTAGTTGGAAGGACACGAAATAAAATCCTAACTTCTATGGTTTTCTCCATGGTAGTTGGTAGGACACGAAATAGAATCCTAACTTCTATGGTTTTCTCCATGGTAGTTGGAAGGACACGAAATAAAATCCTAACTTCTATGGTTTTTCCATGGTAGTTGGTAGGACACGAAATAGAATCCTAACTACTATGGTTTTCTCCGTGGTAGTTGGAAGTACATGAAATAGAATCCTAACTACTATTGTTTTTCCATGGTAGTTGGAAGGACACGAAATAGAATCCTAACTACTATGGTTTTTCCATGGTAGTTGGAAGGACACGAAATAGAATCCTAACTACTATGGTTTTTCCCTGGTAGTTGGAAGGACACGAAATAGAATCCTAACTACTATGGTTTTTCCCTGGTAGTTGGAAGGACACAAAATAGAATCCTAACTTCTATGGTTTTCTCCATGGTAGCTGGAAGGACAGGAAATACAATCCTATCTACTATGGTTTTCTCCATGGTAGTTGGAAGGACGTGAAAAAATGCTAACTACTATGATTTTCTCCATGGTAGTTGGAAGGAAACGAAATAGAATCCTAACTACTATGGTTTCTCCATGGTAGTTGGAAGGACACGAAATAAAATCCTAACTTCTATGGTTTTCCATGGTAGTTGGAAGGACACGAAATAGAATCCTAACTACTATGGTTTTCTCCATGGTAGTTGGAAGGACGTGAAAAAAATGCTAAGTACTATGGTTTTACCATGGTAGTTGGAAGGACGTGAAAAAATGCTAACTACTATGTTTTTCTCCATGGTTGTTGGAAGGACACAAAATAGAATCCTAACTTCTATGGTTTTCTCCATTGTAGTTGGAAGGACAGGAAATAGAATCCTATCTACTATGGTTTTCTCCATGTTAGTTGGAAGGACGTGAAAAAATGCTAACTACTATGTTTTTCTCCATGGTAGTTGGAAGGACACAAAATAGAATCCTAACTTCTATGGTTTTCTCCATGGTAGCTGGAAGGACAGGAAATAGAATCCTATCTACTATGGTTTTCTCCATGGTAGTTGGAAGGACGTGAAAAAATGCTAACTACTATGGTTTTCTCCATGGTAGTTGGAAGGAAACGAAATAGAATCCTAACTACTATGGTTTCTCCATGGTAGTTGGAAGGACACGAAATAAAATCCTAACTTCTATGGTTTTTCCATGGTAGTTGGAAGGACACGAAATAGAATCCTAACTACTATGGTTTTCTCCATGGTAGTTGGAAGGACGTGAAAAAAATGCTAAGTACTATGGATTTCTCCATGGTAGTTGGAAGGACGTGAAAAAATGCTAACTGCTATGTTTTTCTCCATGGTTGTTGGAAGGACACAAAATAGAATCCTAACTTCTATGGTTTTCTCCATGGTAGCTGGAAGGACAGGAAATAGAATCCTATCTACTATGGTTTTCTCCATGGTAGTTGGAAGGACACGAAATAGAATCCTAACTACTATGGTTTTTCCATGGTAGTTGGAAGGACACGAAATAGAATCCTAACTTCTATGGTTTTCTCCATGGTAGCTGGAAGGACACCAAATAAAATCCTAACTTCTATGGTTTTTCCATGGTAGTTGGAAGGACACGAAATAGAATCCTAACTTCTATGGTTTTCTCCATGGTAGCTGGAAGGACACGAAATAAAATCCTAACTTCTATGGTTTTCCATGGTAGTTGGAAGGACACGAAATAGAATCCTAACTACTATGGTTTTCTCCATGGTAGTTGGAAGTACATGAAATAGAATCCTAACTACTATGGTTTTTCCATGGTAGTTGGAAGGACACGAAATAGAATCCTAACTACTATGGTTTTTCCATGGTAGTTGGAAGGACACGAAATAGAATCCTAACTACTATGGTTTTTCCCTGGTAGTTGGAAGGACACGAAATAGAATCCTAACTACTATGGTTTTTCCCTGGTAGTTGGAAGGACACAAAATAGAATCCTAACTTCTATGGTTTTCTCCATGGTAGCTGGAAGGACAGGAAATACAATCCTATCTACTATGGTTTTCTCCATGGTAGTTGGAAGGACGTGAAAAAATGCTAACTACTATGATTTTCTCCATGGTAGTTGGAAGGAAACGAAATAGAATCCTAACTACTATGGTTTCTCCATGGTAGTTGGAAGGACACGAAATAAAATCCTAACTTCTATGGTTTTTCCATGGTAGTTGGAAGGACACGAAATAGAATCCTAACTACTATGGTTTTCTCCATGGTAGTTGGAAGGACGTGAAAAAAATGCTAAGTACTATGGTTTTACCATGGTAGTTGGAAGGACGTGAAAAAATGCTAACTACTATGTTTTTCTCCATGGTTGTTGGAAGGACACAAAATAGAATCCTAACTTCTATGGTTTTCTCCATTGTAGTTGGAAGGACAGGAAATAGAATCCTATCTACTATGGTTTTCTCCATGTTAGTTGGAAGGACGTGAAAAAATGCTAACTACTATGTTTTTCTCCATGGTAGTTGGAAGGACACAAAATAGAATCCAAACTTCTATGGTTTTCTCCATGGTAGGTGGAAGGACAGGAAATAGAATCCTATCTACTATGGTTTTCTCCATGGTAGTTGGAAGGACGTGAAAAAATGCTAACTACTATGGTTTTCTCCATGGTAGTTGGAAGGAAACGAAATAGAATCCTAACTACTATGGTTTCTCCATGGTAGTTGGAAGGACACGAAATAAAATCCTAACTTCTATGGTTTTTCCATGGTAGTTGGAAGGACACGAAATAGAATCCTAACTACTATGGTTTTCTCCATGGTGGTTGGAAGGACGTGAAAAAAATGCTAAGTACTATGGTTTTCTCCATGGTAGTTGGAAGGACGTGAAAAAATGCTAACTGCTATGTTTTTCTCCATGGTTGTTGGAAGGACACAAAATAAAATCCTAACTTCTATGGTTTTTCCATGGTAGTTGGAAGGACACGAAATAGAATCCTAACTACTATGGTTTTCTCCATGGTAGTTGGAAGGACGTCAAAAAATGCTAAGTACTATGGTTTTCTCCATGGTAGTTGGAAGGACGTGAAAAAATGCTAACTACTATGTTTTTTCCATGGTTGTTGGAAGGACACAAAATAGAATCCTAACTTCTATGGTTTTCTCCATGGTAGCTGGAAGGACAGGAAATAGAATCCTAACTACTATGGTTTTTCCCTGGTAGTTGGAAGGACACAAAATAGAATCCTAACTTCTATGGTTTTCTCCATGGTAGCTGGAAGGACAAGAAATACAATCCTATCTACTATGGTTTTCTCCATGGTAGCTGGAAGGACAAGAAATACAATCCTATCTACTATGGTTTTCTCCATGGTAGTTGGAAGGACGTGAAAAAATGCTAACTACTATGATTTTCTCCATGGTAGTTGGAAGGAAACGAAATAGAATCCTAACTACTATGGTTTCTCCATGGTAGTTGGAAGGACACGAAATAAAATCCTAACTTCTATGGTTTTTCCATGGTAGTTGGAAGGACACGAAATAGAATCCTAACTACTATGGTTTTCTCCATGGTAGTTGGAAGGACGTGAAAAAAATGCTAAGTACTATGGTTTTACCATGGTAGTTGGAAGGACGTGAAAAAATGCTAACTACTATGTTTTTCTCCATGGTTGTTGGAAGGACACAAAATAGAATCCTAACTTCTATGGTTTTCTCCATTGTAGTTGGAAGGACAGGAAATAGAATCCTATCTACTATGGTTTTCTCCATGTTAGTTGGAAGGACGTGAAAAAATGCTAACTACTATGTTTTTCTCCATGGTAGTTGGAAGGACACAAAATAGAATCCTAACTTCTATGGTTTTCTCCATGGTAGCTGGAAGGACAGGAAATAGAATCCTATCTACTATGGTTTTCTCCATGGTAGTTGGAAGGACGTGAAAAAAATGCTAACTACTATGGTTTTCTCCATGGTAGTTGGAAGGACGTGAAAAAATGCTAACTACTATGTTTTTCTCCATGGTTGTTGGAAGGACACAAAATAGAATCCTAACTTCTATGGTTTTCTCCATGGTAGCTGGAAGGACAGGAAATAGAATCCTATCTACTATGGTTTTCTCCATGGTAATTGGAAGGACGTGAAAAAATGCTAACTACTATGGTTTTCTCCATGGTAATTGGAAGGACGTGAAAAAATGCTAATTACTATGGTTTTCTCCATGGTAATTGGAAGGACACGAAATAGAATCCTAACTACTATGGTTTCTCCATGGTAGTTGGAAGGTCACGAAATAAAATCCTAACTTCTATGGTTTTTCCATGATAGTTGGAAGGACACGAAATAGAATCCTAACTACTGTGGTTTTCTCCATGGTAGTTGGACGTACACGAAATAGAATCCTAACTACTATGGTTTTTCCATGGTAGTTGGAAGGACACGTAATTGAGTCCTAACTACTATGGTTTTCTCCATGGTAGCTGGAAGGACAGGAAATAGAATCCTATCTACAATGGTTTTGTCCATGGTAACTGGAAGGACGTGAAAAAATGCTAACTACTATGGTTTTCTCCATGGTAATTGGAAGGACGTGAAAAAATTCTAACTACTAGGGTTAACTCCATGGTAGTTTGAAGGGCACGAATTAGAATCCTAATTTCTATGGTTTTCTCCATGGTAGCTGGAAGGACAGGAAATAGAATCCTATCTACAATGGTTTGCTGCATGGTAGTTGGAAGGACGTGAAAAATGCTAACTACTATGGTTTTCTCCATGGTAATTGGAAGGACGTGAAAAAATGCTAACTACTATGGTTTTCTCCATGGTAATTGGAAGGACACGAAATAGAATCCTAACTACTATGGTTTCTCCATGGTAGTTGGTAGGACACGAAATAGAATCCTAACTACTATGGTTTTCTCCATGGTAGCTGGAAGGACAGGAAATAGAATCCTATCTACTATGGTTTTCTCCATGGTAGTTGGAAGGACGTGAAAAAATGCTAACTACTATGGTTTTCTCCATGGTAGTTGGAAGGACACGAAATAAAATCCTAACTTCTATGGTTTTTCCATGGTAGTTGGAAGGACACGAAATAAAATCCTAACTTCTATGGTTTTTCCATGGTAGTTGGAAGGACACGAAATAAAATCCTAACTTCTATGGTTTTTCCATGGTAGTTGGAAGGACACGAAATAGAATCCTAACTACTATGGTTTTCTCCATGGTAGTTGGAAGGACGTGAAAAAAATGCTAAGTACTATGGTTTTCTCCATGGTAGTTGGAAGGACGTGAAAAAATGCTAACTACTATGTTTTTTCCATGGTTGTTGGAAGGACACAAAATAGAATCCTAACTTCTATGGTTTTTCCATGGTAGTTGGAAGGACACGAAATAAAATCCTAACTTCTATGGTTTTTCCATGGTAGTTGGTAGGACACGAAATAGAATCCTAACTACTATGGTTTTCTCCATGGTAGTTGGAAGTACATGAAATAGAATCCTAACTACTATGGTTTTTCCATGGTAGTTGGAAGAACACGAAATAGAATCCTAACTACTATGGTTTTTCCATGGTAGTTGGAAGGACACGAAATAGAATCCTAACTACTATGGTTTTTCCCTGGTAGTTGGAAGGACACGAAATAGAATCCTAACTACTATGGTTTTTCCCTGGTAGTTGGAAGGACACAAAATAGAATCCTAACTTCTATGGTTTTCTCCATGGTAGCTGGAAGGACAGGAAATGCAATCCTATCTACTATGGTTTTCTCCATGGTAGTTGGAAGGACGTGAAAAAATGCTACCTACTATGATTTTCTCCATGGTAGTTGGAAGGAAACGAAATAGAATCCTAACTACTATGGTTTCTCCATGGTAGTTGGAAGGACACGAAATAAAATCTTAACTTCTATGGTTTTTCCATGGTAGTTGGAAGGACACGAAATAGAATCCTAACTACTATTGTTTTCTCCATGGTAGTTGGAAGGACGTGAAAAAAATGCTAAGTACTATGGTTTTACCATGGTAGTTGGAAGGACGTGAAAAAATGCTAACTACTATGTTTTTCTCCATGGTTGTTGGAAGGACACAAAATAGAATCCTAACTTCTATGGTTTTCTCCATTGTAGTTGGAAGGACAGGAAATAGAATCCTATCTACTATGGTTTTCTCCATGTTAGTTGGAAGGACGTGAAAAAATGCTAACTACTATGTTTTTCTCCATGGTAGTTGGAAGGACACAAAATAGAATCCTAACTTCTATGGTTTTCTCCATGGTAGCTGGAAGGACAGGAAATAGAATCCTATCTACTATGGTTTTCTCCATGGTAGTTGGAAGGACGTGAAAAAATGCTAACTACTATGGTTTTCTCCATGGTAGTTGGAAGGACGTGAAAAAATGCTAACTACTATGTTTTTCTCCATGGTTGTTGGAAGGACACAAAATAGAATCCTAACTTCTATGGTTTTCTCCATGGTAGCTGGTAGGACAGGAAATAGAATCCTATCTACTATGGTTTTCTCCATGGTAATTGGAAGGACGTGAAAAAAATGCTAACTACTATGGTTTTCTCCATGGTAGTTGGAAGGACGTGAAAAAATGCTAACTACTATGGTTTTCTCCATGGTAGTTGGAAGGACGTGAAAATATGCTAAAAACTATTGTTTTCTCCATGGGAGGTGGAAGGACACGAAATAGAATCCTAACTTCTGTGGTTTTCTCCATGGTAGCTGGAAGGACAGGAAATAGAATCCTATCTACAATGGTTTTCTCCATGGTAGTTGGAAGGACGTGAAAAAATGCTAACTACTATGTTTTTCTAAATGGTAGTTGGAAGGACACGAAATAAAATCCTAACTTCTATGGTTTTTCCATGGTAGCTGGAAGGACAGGAAATAGAATCCTATCTACTATGGTTTTCTCCATGGTAGTTGGAAGGATGTGAAAAAATGCTAACTACTATGTTTTTCTCCATGGTAGTTGGAAGGACACAAAATAGAATATTAACTACTATGGTTTTTCCATGGTAGTTGGAAGGACACGAAATAGAATCCTAACTTCTATTGTTTTCTCCATGGTAGCTGGAAGGACGTGAAAAAATGCTAACTACTATGGTTTTCTCCATGGTAGTTGGAAGGACACGAAATAGAATCCTAACTACTATGGTTTCTCCATGGTAGTTGGAAGGACACGAAATAAAATCCTAACTTCTATGGTTTTTCCATGGTAGTAGGAAGGACACGAAATAGAATCCTAACTACTAAGGTTTTCTCCATGGTAGTTGGAAGGACGTGAAAAAAATGCTAAGTACTATGGTTTTCTCCATGGTAGTTGGAAGGACGTGAAAAAATGCTAACTACTATGTTTTTCTCCATGGTAGTTTGAAGGACACAAAATAGAATCCTAACTTCTATGGTTTTCTCCATGGTAGCTGGAAGGACAGGAAATAGAATCCTATCTACTATGGTTTTCTCCATGGTAGTTGGAAGGATGTGAAAAAATGATAACTACTATGTTTTTCTCCATGGTAGTTGGAAGGACACAAAATAGAATCCTAACTTCTATGGTTTTTCCATGGTAGTTGGAAGGACACGAAATAGAATCCTAACTACTATGGTTTTCTCCATAGTAGTAGGAAGGACGTGAAAAAATGCTAAGTACTATGGTTTTCTCCATGGTACTTGGAAGGACGTGGAAAAAATGCTAAGTACTATGGTTTTCTCCATGGTAGTTGGAAGGACACGAAATAAAATCCTAACTACTATGGTTTTCTCCATGGTAGTTGGAAGGACACGAAATAGAATCCTAACTACTATGGTTTTCTCCATGGTAGTTGGAAGGACACGAAATAGAATCCTAACTACTATGGTTTTTCCATGGTAGTTGGAAGGACACGAAATAGAATCCTAACTACTATGGGAAATGGAATCCTAACTACTATGGTTTTCTCCATGGTAGTTGGAAGGACGTGAAAAAAATGCTAAGTACTATGGTTTTCTCCATGGTAGTTGGAAGGACGTGAAAAAATGCTAACTACTATGGTTTTCTCCATGGTAGTTGGAAGGACACGAAATAGAATCCTAACTACTATGGTTTCTCCATGGTAGTTGGAAGGACACGAAATAAAATCCTAACTTCTATGGTTTTTCCATGGTAGTTGGAAGGACACGAAATAGAATCCTAACTACTATGGTTTTCTCCATAGTAGTAGGAAGGACGTGAAAAAATGCTAAGTACTATGGTTTTCTCCATGGTAGTTGGAAGGACGTGAAAAAATGCTAACTACTATGGTTTTCTCCATGGTAGTTGGAAGGACACAAAATAGAATCCTAACTTCTATGGTTTTCTCCATGGTAGCTGGAAGGACAGGAAATAGAATCCTATCTACTATGGTTTTCTCCATGGTAGTTGGAAGGACGTGAAAAAATGCTAACTACTATGGTTTTCTCCATGGTAGTTGGAAGGACACGAAATAGAATCCTGACTACTATGGTTTCTCCATGGTAGTTGGAAGGACACGAAATAAAATCCTAACTTCTATGGTTTTTCCATGGTAGTAGGAAGGACACGAAATAGAATCCTAACTACTAAGGTTTTCTCCATGGTAGTTGGAAGGACGTGAAAAAAATGCTAAGTACTATGGTTTTCTCCATGGTAGTTGGAAGGACGTGAAAAAATGCTAACTACTATGTTTTTCTCCATGGTAGTTTGAAGGACACAAAATAGAATCCTAACTTCTATGGTTTTCTCCATGGTAGCTGGAAGGACAGGAAATAGAATCCTATCTACTATGGTTTTCTCCATGGTAGTTGGAAGGATGTGAAAAAATGCTAACTACTATGTTTTTCTCCATGGTAGTTGGAAGGACACAAAATAGAATCCTAACTTCTATGGTTTTCTCCATGGTAGCTGGAAGGACAGGAAATAGAATCCTATCTACTATGGTTTTCTCCATTGATAGTTGGAAGGACGTGAAAAAATGCTAACTACTATGGTTTTCTCCATGGTACTTGGAAGGACGTGGAAAAAATGCTAAGTACTATGGTTTTCTCCATGGTAGTTGGAAGGACACAAAATAGAATCCTAACTTCTATGGTTTTCTCCATGGTAGCTGGACGGACAGGAAATAGAATCCTATCTACTATGGTTTTCTCCATGGTAGTTGGAAGGATGTGAAAAAATGCTAACTACTATGTTTTTCTCCATGGTAGTTGGAAGGACACGAAATAGAATCCTAACTACTATAGTTTTCTCCATGGTAGTTGGAAGGACACGAAATAGAATCCTAACTACTATGGTTTTTCCATGGTAGTTGGAAGGACACGAAATAGAATCCTAACTTCTATGGTTTTTTCCATGGTAGTTGGAAGGACACGAAATAGAATCCTAACTACTATGGTTTTCTCCATGGTAGTTGGAAGGACACGAAATAGAATCCTAACTTCTATGGTTTTCTCCATGGTAGTTGGAAGGACACGAAATAAAATCCTAACTTCTATGGTTTTCTCCATGGTAGCTGGAAGGACACGAAATAAAATCCTAACTTCTATGGTTTTCCATGGTAGTTGGAAGGACACGAAATAAAATCCTAACTTCTATGGTTTTCTCCATGGTAGTTGGTAGGACACGAAATAGAATCCTAACTTCTATGGTTTTCTCCATGGTAGCTGGAAGGACAGGAAATAGAATCCTATCTACTATGGTTTTCTCCATGGTAGTTGGAAGGACGTGAAAAAATGCTAACTACTATGGTTTTTTCCATGGTAGTTGGATGGACACGAAATAGAATCCTAACTACTATGGTTTCTCCATGGTAGTTGGAAGGACACGAAATAATATCCTAACTTCTATGGTTTTTCCATGGTAGTTGGAAGGACACGAAATAGAATCCTAACTACTATGGTTTTCTCCATGGTAGTTGGAAGGACGTGAAAAAAATGCTAAGTACTATGGTTTTCTCCATGGTAGTTGGAAGGACGTGAAAAAATGCTAACTACTATGTTTTTCTCCATGGTTGTTGGAAGGACACAAAATAGAATCCTAACTTCTATGGTTTTCTCCATGGTAGCTGGAAGGACAGGAAATAGAATCCTATCTACTATGGTTTTCTCCATGGTAGTTGGAAGGACGTGAAAAAATGCTAACTACTATGGTTTTCTCCATGGTAGTTGGAAGGACGTGAAAAAATGCTAACTACTATGTTTTTCTCCATGGTTGTTGGAAGGACACAAAATAGAATCCTAACTTCTATGGTTTTCTCCATGGTAGCTGGAAGGACAGGAAATAGAATCCTATCTACTATGGTTTTCTCCATGGTAATTGGAAGGACGTGAAAAAAATTCTAACTACTATGGTTTTCTCCATGGTAATTGGAAGGACACGAAATAGAATCCTAACTACTATGGTTTTCTCCATTGTAGCTGGAAGGCAGGAAATAGAATCCTATCTACTATGGTTTTCTCCATGGTAGTTGGAAGGACGTGAAAAAAATGCTAACTACTATGGTTTTCTCCATGGTAGTTGGAAGGACGTGAAAAAATGCTAACTACTATGGTTTTCTCCATGGTAGTTGGAAGGACGTGAAAATATGCTAAAAACTATTGTTTTCTCCATGGGAGGTGGAAGGACACGAAATAGAATCCTAACTTCTATGGTTTTCTCCATGGTAGCTGGAAGGACAGGAAATAGAATCCTATCTACAATGGTTTTCTCCATGGTAGTTGGAAGGACGTGAAAAAATGCTAACTACTATGTTTTTCTAAATGGTAGTTGGAAGGACACGAAATAAAATCCTAACTTCTATGGTTTTTCCATGGTATCTGGAAGGACAGGAAATAGAATCCTATCTACTATGGTTTTCTCCATGGTAGTTGGAAGGATGTGAAAAAATGCTAACTACTATGTTTTTCTCCATGGTAGTTGGAAGGACACAAAATAGAATATTAACTACTATGGTTTTTCCATGGTAGTTGGAAGGACACGAAATAGAATCCTAACTTCTATTGTTTTCTCCATGGTAGCTGGAAGGACAGGAAATAGAATCCTATCTACTATGGTTTTCTCCATGGTAGTTGGAAGGACGTGAGAAAATGCTAACTACTATGGTTTTCTCCATGGTAGTTGGAAGGACACGAAATAGAATCCTAACTACTATGGTTTCTCCATGGTAGTTGGAAGGACACGAAATAAAATCCTAACTTCTATGGTTTTTCCATGGTAGTAGGAAGGACACGAAATAGAATCCTAACTACTAAGGTTTTCTCCATGGTAGTTGGAAGGACGTGAAAAAAATGCTAAGTACTATGGTTTTCTCCATGGTAGTTGGAAGGACGTGAAAAAATGCTAACTACTATGTTTTTCTCCATGGTAGTTTGAAGGACACAAAATAGAATCCTAACTTCTATGGTTTTCTCCATGGTAGCTGGAAGGACAGGAAATAGAATCCTATCTACTATGGTTTTCTCCATGGTAGTTGGAAGGATGTGAAAAAATGCTAACTACTATGTTTTTCTCCATGGTAGTTGGAAGGACACAAAATAGAATCCTAACTTCTATGGTTTTCTCCATGGTAGCTGGAAGGACAGGAAATAGAATCCTAACTACTAAGGTTTTCTCCATGGTAGTTGGAAGGACGTGAAAAAAATGCTAAGTACTATGGTTTTCTCCATGGTAGTTGGAAGGACGTGAAAAAATGCTAACTACTATGTTTTTCTCCATGGTAGTTTGAAGGACACAAAATAGAATCCTAACTTCTATGGTTTTCTCCATGGTAGCTGGAAGGACAGGAAATAGAATCCTATCTACTATGGTTTTCTCCATGGTAGTTGGAAGGATGTGAAAAAATGCTAACTACTATGGTTTTCTCCATGGTACTTGGAAGGACGTGGAAAAAATGCTAAGTACTATGGTTTTCTCCATGGTAGTTGGAAGGACACGAAATAGAATCCTAACTACTATGGTTTTCTCCATGGTAGTTGGAAGGACACGAAATAGAATCCTAACTACTATGGTTTTTCCATGGTAGTTGGAAGGACACGAAATAGAATCCTAACTACTATGGGAAATGGAATCCTAACTACTATGGTTTTCTCCATGGTAGTTGGAAGGACGTGAAAAAAATGCTAAGTACTATGGTTTTCTCCATGGTAGTTGGAAGGACGTGAAAAAATGCTAACTACTATGGTTTTCTCCATGGTAGTTGGAAGGACACGAAATAGAATCCTAACTACTATGGTTTCTCCATGGTAGTTGGAAGGACACGAAATAAAATCCTAACTTCTATGGTTTTTCCATGGTAGTTGGAAGGACACGAAATAGAATCCTAACTACTATGGTTTTCTCCATAGTAGTAGGAAGGACGTGAAAAAATGCTAAGTACTATGGTTTTCTCCATGGTAGTTGGAAGGACGTGAAAAAATGCTAACTACTATGGTTTTCTCCATGGTAGTTGGAAGGACACAAAATAGAATCCTAACTTCTATGGTTTTCTCCATGGTAGCTGGAAGGACAGGAAATAGAATCCTATCTACTATGGTTTTCTCCATGGTAGTTGGAAGGACGTAAAAAATGCTAACTACAATGGTTTTTTCCATGGTAGTTGGAAGGACACGAAATAGAATCCTAACTACTATGGTTTCTCCATGGTAGTTGGAAGGACACGAAATAATATCCTAACTTCTATGGTTTTTCCATGGTAGTTGGAAGGACACGAAATAGAATCCTAACTACTATGGTTTTCTCCATGGTAGTTGGAAGGACGTGAAAAAAATGCTAAGTATTATGGTTTTCTCCATGGTAGTTGGAAGGACGTGAAAAAATGCTAACTACTATGTTTTTCTCCATGGTAGTTGGAAGGACACAAAATACAGTCCTAACTTCTATGGTTTTCTCCATGGTAGCTGGAAGGACAGGAAATAGAATCCTATCTACTATGGTTTTCTCCATGGTAGTTGGAAGGACGTGAAAAAAATGCTAACTACTATGGTTTTCTCCATGGTAGTTGGAAGGACTTGAAAAAAATGCTAAGTACTATGGTTTTTGCCATGGTAGTTGGAAGGACGTGAAAAATGCTAACTACTATGTTTTTCTCCATGGTAGTTTGAAGGACACAAAATAGAATCCAAACTTCTATGGGTTTTCCATGGTAGTTGGAAGGACACGAAATAGAATCCTAACTACTATGGTTTTCTCCATGGTAGTTGGAAGGACACGAATAGAATCCTAACTTCTATGGTTTTCTCCATGGTAGCTGGAAGGACAGGAAATAGAATCCTATCTACAATGGTTTTCTCCATGGTAGTTGGAAGGACGAAAAAAAAAATGCTAACTACTATGGTTTTCTCCATGGTAGTTGGAAAGATGTGAAAAAATGCTAACTACTATGGTTTTCTCTATGGTAGTTGGACGGACTCGAAATAGAATCCTAACTTCTATGGTTTTCTCCATGGTAGCTGGAAGGACAGGAAATAGAATCCTATCAACAATGGTTTTCTGCATGGTAGTTGGAAGGACGTGAAAAAATACTAACTACTATGGTTTTCTCCATGGTAATTGGAAGGACACGAAATAGAATCCTAACTACTATGGTTTTCTCCATGGTAGCTGGAAGGACAGGAAATAGAATCCTATCAACAATGGTTTTCGGCATGGTAGTTGGAAGGACGTGAAAAAAATGCTAACTACTATGGTTTTCTCCATGGTAGTTGGAAGGACATGAAAAAAATGTTAACTACTATGGTTTTCTCCATGGTAGTTGGAAGGACGTGAAAAAAATGCTAACTACTATGGTTTTCTCCATGGTATTTGGAAGGACGTGAAAAAATGCTAACTACTATGGTCTTCTCCATGGTAGTTGGAAGGACGTGAAAAAATGATAGGTACTATGGTTTTCTCCATGGTAGTTGGAAGGACGTGAAAAAAATGCTAACTACTATGGTTTTCCATGGTAGTTGGAAGGACACGAAATAGAATCCTAACTACTATGGTTTTCTCCATGGTAGTTGGAAGGACACGAAATAGAATCCTAACTTCTATGGTTTTCTCCATGGTAGTTGGAAGGACACGAAATAAAATCCTAACTTCTATGGTTTTCTCCATGGTAGCTGGAAGGACACGAAATAAAATCCTAACTTCTATGGTTTTCCATGGTAGTTGGAAGGACACGAAATAAAATCCTAACTTCTATGGTTTTCTCCATGGTAGTTGGTAGGACACGAAATAGAATCCTAACTTCTATGGTTTTCTCCATGGTAGTTGGAAGGACACGAAATAAAATCCTAACTTCTATGGTTTTTCCATGGTAGTTGGTAGGACACGAAATAGAATCCTAACTACTATGGTTTTCTCCGTGGTAGTTGGAAGTACATGAAATAGAATCCTAACTACTATTGTTTTTCCATGGTAGTTGGAAGGACACGAAATAGAATCCTAACTACTATGGTTTTTCCATGGTAGTTGGAAGGACACGAAATAGAATCCTAACTACTATGGTTTTTCCCTGGTAGTTGGAAGGACACGAAATAGAATCCTAACTACTATGGTTTTTCCCTGGTAGTTGGAAGGACACAAAATAGAATCCTAACTTCTATGGTTTTCTCCATGGTAGCTGGAAGGACAGGAAATACAATCCTATCTACTATGGTTTTCTCCATGGTAGTTGGAAGGACGTGAAAAAATGCTAACTACTATGATTTTCTCCATGGTAGTTGGAAGGAAACGAAATAGAATCCTAACTACTATGGTTTCTCCATGGTAGTTGGAAGGACACGAAATAAAATCCTAACTTCTATGGTTTTCCATGGTAGTTGGAAGGACACGAAATAGAATCCTAACTACTATGGTTTTCTCCATGGTAGTTGGAAGGACGTGAAAAAAATGCTAAGTACTATGGTTTTACCATGGTAGTTGGAAGGACGTGAAAAAATGCTAACTACTATGTTTTTCTCCATGGTTGTTGGAAGGACACAAAATAGAATCCTAACTTCTATGGTTTTCTCCATTGTAGTTGGAAGGACAGGAAATAGAATCCTATCTACTATGGTTTTCTCCATGTTAGTTGGAAGGACGTGAAAAAATGCTAACTACTATGTTTTTCTCCATGGTAGTTGGAAGGACACAAAATAGAATCCTAACTTCTATGGTTTTCTCCATGGTAGCTGGAAGGACAGGAAATAGAATCCTATCTACTATGGTTTTCTCCATGGTAGTTGGAAGGACGTGAAAAAATGCTAACTACTATGGTTTTCTCCATGGTAGTTGGAAGGAAACGAAATAGAATCCTAACTACTATGGTTTCTCCATGGTAGTTGGAAGGACACGAAATAAAATCCTAACTTCTATGGTTTTTCCATGGTAGTTGGAAGGACACGAAATAGAATCCTAACTACTATGGTTTTCTCCATGGTAGTTGGAAGGACGTGAAAAAAATGCTAAGTACTATGGATTTCTCCATGGTAGTTGGAAGGACGTGAAAAAATGCTAACTGCTATGTTTTTCTCCATGGTTGTTGGAAGGACACAAAATAGAATCCTAACTTCTATGGTTTTCTCCATGGTAGCTGGAAGGACAGGAAATAGAATCCTATCTACTATGGTTTTCTCCATGGTAGTTGGAAGGACACGAAATAGAATCCTAACTACTATGGTTTTTCCATGGTAGTTGGAAGGACACGAAATAGAATCCTAACTTCTATGGTTTTCTCCATGGTAGCTGGAAGGACACCAAATAAAATCCTAACTTCTATGGTTTTTCCATGGTAGTTGGAAGGACACGAAATAGAATCCTAACTTCTATGGTTTTCTCCATGGTAGCTGGAAGGACACGAAATAAAATCCTAACTTCTATGGTTTTCCATGGTAGTTGGAAGGACACGAAATAGAATCCTAACTACTATGGTTTTCTCCATGGTAGTTGGAAGTACATGAAATAGAATCCTAACTACTATGGTTTTTCCATGGTAGTTGGAAGGACACGAAATAGAATCCTAACTACTATGGTTTTTCCATGGTAGTTGGAAGGACACGAAATAGAATCCTAACTACTATGGTTTTTCCCTGGTAGTTGGAAGGACACGAAATAGAATCCTAACTACTATGGTTTTTCCCTGGTAGTTGGAAGGACACAAAATAGAATCCTAACTTCTATGGTTTTCTCCATGGTAGCTGGAAGGACAGGAAATACAATCCTATCTACTATGGTTTTCTCCATGGTAGTTGGAAGGACGTGAAAAAATGCTAACTACTATGATTTTCTCCATGGTAGTTGGAAGGAAACGAAATAGAATCCTAACTACTATGGTTTCTCCATGGTAGTTGGAAGGACACGAAATAAAATCCTAACTTCTATGGTTTTTCCATGGTAGTTGGAAGGACACGAAATAGAATCCTAACTACTATGGTTTTCTCCATGGTAGTTGGAAGGACGTGAAAAAAATGCTAAGTACTATGGTTTTACCATGGTAGTTGGAAGGACGTGAAAAAATGCTAACTACTATGTTTTTCTCCATGGTTGTTGGAAGGACACAAAATAGAATCCTAACTTCTATGGTTTTCTCCATTGTAGTTGGAAGGACAGGAAATAGAATCCTATCTACTATGGTTTTCTCCATGTTAGTTGGAAGGACGTGAAAAAATGCTAACTACTATGTTTTTCTCCATGGTAGTTGGAAGGACACAAAATAGAATCCAAACTTCTATGGTTTTCTCCATGGTAGGTGGACGGACAGGAAATAGAATCCTATCTACTATGGTTTTCTCCATGGTAGTTGGAAGGACGTGAAAAAATGCTAACTACTATGGTTTTCTCCATGGTAGTTGGAAGGAAACGAAATAGAATCCTAACTACTATGGTTTCTCCATGGTAGTTGGAAGGACACGAAATAAAATCCTAACTTCTATGGTTTTTCCATGGTAGTTGGAAGGACACGAAATAGAATCCTAACTACTATGGTTTTCTCCATGGTGGTTGGAAGGACGTGAAAAAAATGCTAAGTACTATGGTTTTCTCCATGGTAGTTGGAAGGACGTGAAAAAATGCTAACTGCTATGTTTTTCTCCATGGTTGTTGGAAGGACACAAAATAAAATCCTAACTTCTATGGTTTTTCCATGGTAGTTGGAAGGACACGAAATAGAATCCTAACTACTATGGTTTTCTCCATGGTAGTTGGAAGGACGTCAAAAAATGCTAAGTACTATGGTTTTCTCCATGGTAGTTGGAAGGACGTGAAAAAATGCTAACTACTATGTTTTTTCCATGGTTGTTGGAAGGACACAAAATAGAATCCTAACTTCTATGGTTTTCTCCATGGTAGCTGGAAGGACAGGAAATAGAATCCTAACTACTATGGTTTTTCCCTGGTAGTTGGAAGGACACAAAATAGAATCCTAACTTCTATGGTTTTCTCCATGGTAGCTGGAAGGACAAGAAATACAATCCTATCTACTATGGTTTTCTCCATGGTAGCTGGAAGGACAAGAAATACAATCCTATCTACTATGGTTTTCTCCATGGTAGTTGGAAGGACGTGAAAAAATGCTAACTACTATGATTTTCTCCATGGTAGTTGGAAGGAAACGAAATAGAATCCTAACTACTATGGTTTCTCCATGGTAGTTGGAAGGACACGAAATAAAATCCTAACTTCTATGGTTTTTCCATGGTAGTTGGAAGGACACGAAATAGAATCCTAACTACTATGGTTTTCTCCATGGTAGTTGGAAGGACGTGAAAAAAATGCTAAGTACTATGGTTTTACCATGGTAGTTGGAAGGACGTGAAAAAATGCTAACTACTATGTTTTTCTCCATGGTTGTTGGAAGGACACAAAATAGAATCCTAACTTCTATGGTTTTCTCCATTGTAGTTGGAAGGACAGGAAATAGAATCCTATCTACTATGGTTTTCTCCATGTTAGTTGGAAGGACGTGAAAAAATGCTAACTACTATGTTTTTCTCCATGGTAGTTGGAAGGACACAAAATAGAATCCTAACTTCTATGGTTTTCTCCATGGTAGCTGGAAGGACAGGAAATAGAATCCTATCTACTATGGTTTTCTCCATGGTAGTTGGAAGGACGTGAAAAAAATGCTAACTACTATGGTTTTCTCCATGGTAGTTGGAAGGACGTGAAAAAATGCTAACTACTATGTTTTTCTCCATGGTTGTTGGAAGGACACAAAATAGAATCCTAACTTCTATGGTTTTCTCCATGGTAGCTGGAAGGACAGGAAATAGAATCCTATCTACTATGGTTTTCTCCATGGTAATTGGAAGGACGTGAAAAAATGCTAACTACTATGGTTTTCTCCATGGTAATTGGAAGGACGTGAAAAAATGCTAATTACTATGGTTTTCTCCATGGTAATTGGAAGGACACGAAATAGAATCCTAACTACTATGGTTTCTCCATGGTAGTTGGAAGGACACGAAATAAAATCCTAACTTCTATGGTTTTTCCATGGTAGTAGGAAGGACACGAAATAGAATCCTAACTACTAAGGTTTTCTCCATTGATAGTTGGAAGGACGTGAAAAAATGCTAACTACTATGGTTTTCTCCATGGTACTTGGAAGGACGTGGAAAAAATGCTAAGTACTATGGTTTTCTCCATGGTAGTTGGAAGGACACAAAATAGAATCCTAACTTCTATGGTTTTCTCCATGGTAGCTGGACGGACAGGAAATAGAATCCTATCTACTATGGTTTTCTCCATGGTAGTTGGAAGGATGTGAAAAAATGCTAACTTCTATGGTTTTCTCCATGGTAGTTGGAAGGACACGAAATAAAATCCTAACTTCTATGGTTTTCTCCATGGTAGCTGGAAGGACACGAAATAAAATCCTAACTTCTATGGTTTTCCATGGTAGTTGGAAGGACACGAAATAAAATCCTAACTTCTATGGTTTTCTCCATGGTAGTTGGTAGGACACGAAATAGAATCCTAACTTCTATGGTTTTCTCCATGGTAGCTGGAAGGACAGGAAATAGAATCCTATCTACTATGGTTTTCTCCATGGTAGTTGGAAGGACGTGAAAAAATGCTAACTACTATGGTTTTTTCCATGGTAGTTGGATGGACACGAAATAGAATCCTAACTACTATGGTTTCTCCATGGTAGTTGGAAGGACACGAAATAATATCCTAACTTCTATGGTTTTTCCATGGTAGTTGGAAGGACACGAAATAGAATCCTAACTACTATGGTTTTCTCCATGGTAGTTGGAAGGACGTGAAAAAAATGCTAAGTACTATGGTTTTCTCCATGGTAGTTGGAAGGACGTGAAAAAATGCTAACTACTATGTTTTTCTCCATGGTTGTTGGAAGGACACAAAATAGAATCCTAACTTCTATGGTTTTCTCCATGGTAGCTGGAAGGACAGGAAATAGAATCCTATCTACTATGGTTTTCTCCATGGTAGTTGGAAGGACGTGAAAAAATGCTAACTACTATGGTTTTCTCCATGGTAGTTGGAAGGACGTGAAAAAATGCTAACTACTATGTTTTTCTCCATGGTTGTTGGAAGGACACAAAATAGAATCCTAACTTCTATGGTTTTCTCCATGGTAGCTGGAAGGAAAGGAAATAGAATCCTATCTACTATGGTTTTCTCCATGGTAATTGGAAGGACGTGAAAAAAATTCTAACTACTATGGTTTTCTCCATGGTAATTGGAAGGACACGAAATAGAATCCTAACTACTATGGTTTTCTCCATTGTAGCTGGAAGGCAGGAAATAGAATCCTATCTACTATGGTTTTCTCCATGGTAGTTGGAAGGACGTGAAAAAAATGCTAACTACTATGGTTTTCTCCATGGTAGTTGGAAGGACGTGAAAAAATGCTAACTACTATGGTTTTCTCCATGGTAGTTGGAAGGACGTGAAAATATGCTAAAAACTATTGTTTTCTCCATGGGAGGTGGAAGGACACGAAATAGAATCCTAACTTCTATGGTTTTCTCCATGGTAGCTGGAAGGACAGGAAATAGAATCCTATCTACAATGGTTTTCTCCATGGTAGTTGGAAGGACGTGAAAAAATGCTAACTACTATGTTTTTCTAAATGGTAGTTGGAAGGACACGAAATAAAATCCTAACTTCTATGGTTTTTCCATGGTATCTGGAAGGACAGGAAATAGAATCCTATCTACTATGGTTTTCTCCATGGTAGTTGGAAGGATGTGAAAAAATGCTAACTACTATGTTTTTCTCCATGGTAGTTGGAAGGACACAAAATAGAATATTAACTACTATGGTTTTTCCATGGTAGTTGGAAGGACACGAAATAGAATCCTAACTTCTATTGTTTTCTCCATGGTAGCTGGAAGGACAGGAAATAGAATCCTATCTACTATGGTTTTCTCCATGGTAGTTGGAAGGACGTGAGAAAATGCTAACTACTATGGTTTTCTCCATGGTAGTTGGAAGGACACGAAATAGAATCCTAACTACTATGGTTTCTCCATGGTAGTTGGAAGGACACGAAATAAAATCCTAACTTCTATGGTTTTTCCATGGTAGTAGGAAGGACACGAAATAGAATCCTAACTACTAAGGTTTTCTCCATGGTAGTTGGAAGGACGTGAAAAAAATGCTAAGTACTATGGTTTTCTCCATGGTAGTTGGAAGGACGTGAAAAAATGCTAACTACTATGTTTTTCTCCATGGTAGTTTGAAGGACACAAAATAGAATCCTAACTTCTATGGTTTTCTCCATGGTAGCTGGAAGGACAGGAAATAGAATCCTATCTACTATGGTTTTCTCCATGGTAGTTGGAAGGATGTGAAAAAATGCTAACTACTATGTTTTTCTCCATGGTAGTTGGAAGGACACAAAATAGAATCCTAACTTCTATGGTTTTCTCCATGGTAGCTGGAAGGACAGGAAATAGAATCCTAACTACTAAGGTTTTCTCCATGGTAGTTGGAAGGACGTGAAAAAAATGCTAAGTACTATGGTTTTCTCCATGGTAGTTGGAAGGACGTGAAAAAATGCTAACTACTATGTTTTTCTCCATGGTAGTTTGAAGGACACAAAATAGAATCCTAACTTCTATGGTTTTCTCCATGGTAGCTGGAAGGACAGGAAATAGAATCCTATCTACTATGGTTTTCTCCATGGTAGTTGGAAGGATGTGAAAAAATGCTAACTACTATGGTTTTCTCCATGGTACTTGGAAGGACGTGGAAAAAATGCTAAGTACTATGGTTTTCTCCATGGTAGTTGGAAGGACACGAAATAGAATCCTAACTACTATGGTTTTCTCCATGGTAGTTGGAAGGACACGAAATAGAATCCTAACTACTATGGTTTTTCCATGGTAGTTGGAAGGACACGAAATAGAATCCTAACTACTATGGGAAATGGAATCCTAACTACTATGGTTTTCTCCATGGTAGTTGGAAGGACGTGAAAAAAATGCTAAGTACTATGGTTTTCTCCATGGTAGTTGGAAGGACGTGAAAAAATGCTAACTACTATGGTTTTCTCCATGGTAGTTGGAAGGACACGAAATAGAATCCTAACTACTATGGTTTCTCCATGGTAGTTGGAAGGACACGAAATAAAATCCTAACTTCTATGGTTTTTCCATGGTAGTTGGAAGGACACGAAATAGAATCCTAACTACTATGGTTTTCTCCATAGTAGTAGGAAGGACGTGAAAAAATGCTAAGTACTATGGTTTTCTCCATGGTAGTTGGAAGGACGTGAAAAAATGCTAACTACTATGGTTTTCTCCATGGTAGTTGGAAGGACACAAAATAGAATCCTAACTTCTATGGTTTTCTCCATGGTAGCTGGAAGGACAGGAAATAGAATCCTATCTACTATGGTTTTCTCCATGGTAGTTGGAAGGACGTAAAAAATGCTAACTACAATGGTTTTTTCCATGGTAGTTGGAAGGACACGAAATAGAATCCTAACTACTATGGTTTCTCCATGGTAGTTGGAAGGACACGAAATAATATCCTAACTTCTATGGTTTTTCCATGGTAGTTGGAAGGACACGAAATAGAATCCTAACTACTATGGTTTTCTCCATGGTAGTTGGAAGGACGTGAAAAAAATGCTAAGTATTATGGTTTTCTCCATGGTAGTTGGAAGGACGTGAAAAAATGCTAACTACTATGTTTTTCTCCATGGTAGTTGGAAGGACACAAAATACAGTCCTAACTTCTATGGTTTTCTCCATGGTAGCTGGAAGGACAGGAAATAGAATCCTATCTACTATGGTTTTCTCCATGGTAGTTGGAAGGACGTGAAAAAAATGCTAACTACTATGGTTTTCTCCATGGTAGTTGGAAGGACTTGAAAAAAATGCTAAGTACTATGGTTTTTGCCATGGTAGTTGGAAGGACGTGAAAAATGCTAACTACTATGTTTTTCTCCATGGTAGTTTGAAGGACACAAAATAGAATCCAAACTTCTATGGGTTTTCCATGGTAGTTGGAAGGACACGAAATAGAATCCTAACTACTATGGTTTTCTCCATGGTAGTTGGAAGGACACGAATAGAATCCTAACTTCTATGGTTTTCTCCATGGTAGCTGGAAGGACAGGAAATAGAATCCTATCTACAATGGTTTTCTCCATGGTAGTTGGAAGGACGAAAAAAAAAATGCTAACTACTATGGTTTTCTCCATGGTAGTTGGAAAGATGTGAAAAAATGCTAACTACTATGGTTTTCTCTATGGTAGTTGGACGGACTCGAAATAGAATCCTAACTTCTATGGTTTTCTCCATGGTAGCTGGAAGGACAGGAAATAGAATCCTATCAACAATGGTTTTCTGCATGGTAGTTGGAAGGACGTGAAAAAATACTAACTACTATGGTTTTCTCCATGGTAATTGGAAGGACACGAAATAGAATCCTAACTACTATGGTTTTCTCCATGGTAGCTGGAAGGACAGGAAATAGAATCCTATCAACAATGGTTTTCGGCATGGTAGTTGGAAGGACGTGAAAAAAATGCTAACTACTATGGTTTTCTCCATGGTAGTTGGAAGGACATGAAAAAAATGTTAACTACTATGGTTTTCTCCATGGTAGTTGGAAGGACGTGAAAAAAATGCTAACTACTATGGTTTTCTCCATGGTATTTGGAAGGACGTGAAAAAATGCTAACTACTATGGTCTTCTCCATGGTAGTTGGAAGGACGTGAAAAAATGATAGGTACTATGGTTTTCTCCATGGTAGTTGGAAGGACGTGAAAAAAATGCTAACTACTATGGTTTTCCATGGTAGTTGGAAGGACACGAAATAGAATCCTAACTACTATGGTTTTCTCCATGGTAGTTGGAAGGACACGAAATAGAATCCTAACTTCTATGGTTTTCTCCATGGTAGTTGGAAGGACACGAAATAAAATCCTAACTTCTATGGTTTTCTCCATGGTAGCTGGAAGGACACGAAATAAAATCCTAACTTCTATGGTTTTCCATGGTAGTTGGAAGGACACGAAATAAAATCCTAACTTCTATGGTTTTCTCCATGGTAGTTGGTAGGACACGAAATAGAATCCTAACTTCTATGGTTTTCTCCATGGTAGTTGGAAGGACACGAAATAAAATCCTAACTTCTATGGTTTTTCCATGGTAGTTGGTAGGACACGAAATAGAATCCTAACTACTATGGTTTTCTCCGTGGTAGTTGGAAGTACATGAAATAGAATCCTAACTACTATTGTTTTTCCATGGTAGTTGGAAGGACACGAAATAGAATCCTAACTACTATGGTTTTTCCATGGTAGTTGGAAGGACACGAAATAGAATCCTAACTACTATGGTTTTTCCCTGGTAGTTGGAAGGACACGAAATAGAATCCTAACTACTATGGTTTTTCCCTGGTAGTTGGAAGGACACAAAATAGAATCCTAACTTCTATGGTTTTCTCCATGGTAGCTGGAAGGACAGGAAATACAATCCTATCTACTATGGTTTTCTCCATGGTAGTTGGAAGGACGTGAAAAAATGCTAACTACTATGATTTTCTCCATGGTAGTTGGAAGGAAACGAAATAGAATCCTAACTACTATGGTTTCTCCATGGTAGTTGGAAGGACACGAAATAAAATCCTAACTTCTATGGTTTTCCATGGTAGTTGGAAGGACACGAAATAGAATCCTAACTACTATGGTTTTCTCCATGGTAGTTGGAAGGACGTGAAAAAAATGCTAAGTACTATGGTTTTACCATGGTAGTTGGAAGGACGTGAAAAAATGCTAACTACTATGTTTTTCTCCATGGTTGTTGGAAGGACACAAAATAGAATCCTAACTTCTATGGTTTTCTCCATTGTAGTTGGAAGGACAGGAAATAGAATCCTATCTACTATGGTTTTCTCCATGTTAGTTGGAAGGACGTGAAAAAATGCTAACTACTATGTTTTTCTCCATGGTAGTTGGAAGGACACAAAATAGAATCCTAACTTCTATGGTTTTCTCCATGGTAGCTGGAAGGACAGGAAATAGAATCCTATCTACTATGGTTTTCTCCATGGTAGTTGGAAGGACGTGAAAAAATGCTAACTACTATGGTTTTCTCCATGGTAGTTGGAAGGAAACGAAATAGAATCCTAACTACTATGGTTTCTCCATGGTAGTTGGAAGGACACGAAATAAAATCCTAACTTCTATGGTTTTTCCATGGTAGTTGGAAGGACACGAAATAGAATCCTAACTACTATGGTTTTCTCCATGGTAGTTGGAAGGACGTGAAAAAAATGCTAAGTACTATGGATTTCTCCATGGTAGTTGGAAGGACGTGAAAAAATGCTAACTGCTATGTTTTTCTCCATGGTTGTTGGAAGGACACAAAATAGAATCCTAACTTCTATGGTTTTCTCCATGGTAGCTGGAAGGACAGGAAATAGAATCCTATCTACTATGGTTTTCTCCATGGTAGTTGGAAGGACACGAAATAGAATCCTAACTACTATGGTTTTTCCATGGTAGTTGGAAGGACACGAAATAGAATCCTAACTTCTATGGTTTTCTCCATGGTAGCTGGAAGGACACCAAATAAAATCCTAACTTCTATGGTTTTTCCATGGTAGTTGGAAGGACACGAAATAGAATCCTAACTTCTATGGTTTTCTCCATGGTAGCTGGAAGGACACGAAATAAAATCCTAACTTCTATGGTTTTCCATGGTAGTTGGAAGGACACGAAATAGAATCCTAACTACTATGGTTTTCTCCATGGTAGTTGGAAGTACATGAAATAGAATCCTAACTACTATGGTTTTTCCATGGTAGTTGGAAGGACACGAAATAGAATCCTAACTACTATGGTTTTTCCATGGTAGTTGGAAGGACACGAAATAGAATCCTAACTACTATGGTTTTTCCCTGGTAGTTGGAAGGACACGAAATAGAATCCTAACTACTATGGTTTTTCCCTGGTAGTTGGAAGGACACAAAATAGAATCCTAACTTCTATGGTTTTCTCCATGGTAGCTGGAAGGACAGGAAATACAATCCTATCTACTATGGTTTTCTCCATGGTAGTTGGAAGGACGTGAAAAAATGCTAACTACTATGATTTTCTCCATGGTAGTTGGAAGGAAACGAAATAGAATCCTAACTACTATGGTTTCTCCATGGTAGTTGGAAGGACACGAAATAAAATCCTAACTTCTATGGTTTTTCCATGGTAGTTGGAAGGACACGAAATAGAATCCTAACTACTATGGTTTTCTCCATGGTAGTTGGAAGGACGTGAAAAAAATGCTAAGTACTATGGTTTTACCATGGTAGTTGGAAGGACGTGAAAAAATGCTAACTACTATGTTTTTCTCCATGGTTGTTGGAAGGACACAAAATAGAATCCTAACTTCTATGGTTTTCTCCATTGTAGTTGGAAGGACAGGAAATAGAATCCTATCTACTATGGTTTTCTCCATGTTAGTTGGAAGGACGTGAAAAAATGCTAACTACTATGTTTTTCTCCATGGTAGTTGGAAGGACACAAAATAGAATCCAAACTTCTATGGTTTTCTCCATGGTAGGTGGACGGACAGGAAATAGAATCCTATCTACTATGGTTTTCTCCATGGTAGTTGGAAGGACGTGAAAAAATGCTAACTACTATGGTTTTCTCCATGGTAGTTGGAAGGAAACGAAATAGAATCCTAACTACTATGGTTTCTCCATGGTAGTTGGAAGGACACGAAATAAAATCCTAACTTCTATGGTTTTTCCATGGTAGTTGGAAGGACACGAAATAGAATCCTAACTACTATGGTTTTCTCCATGGTGGTTGGAAGGACGTGAAAAAAATGCTAAGTACTATGGTTTTCTCCATGGTAGTTGGAAGGACGTGAAAAAATGCTAACTGCTATGTTTTTCTCCATGGTTGTTGGAAGGACACAAAATAAAATCCTAACTTCTATGGTTTTTCCATGGTAGTTGGAAGGACACGAAATAGAATCCTAACTACTATGGTTTTCTCCATGGTAGTTGGAAGGACGTCAAAAAATGCTAAGTACTATGGTTTTCTCCATGGTAGTTGGAAGGACGTGAAAAAATGCTAACTACTATGTTTTTTCCATGGTTGTTGGAAGGACACAAAATAGAATCCTAACTTCTATGGTTTTCTCCATGGTAGCTGGAAGGACAGGAAATAGAATCCTAACTACTATGGTTTTTCCCTGGTAGTTGGAAGGACACAAAATAGAATCCTAACTTCTATGGTTTTCTCCATGGTAGCTGGAAGGACAAGAAATACAATCCTATCTACTATGGTTTTCTCCATGGTAGCTGGAAGGACAAGAAATACAATCCTATCTACTATGGTTTTCTCCATGGTAGTTGGAAGGACGTGAAAAAATGCTAACTACTATGATTTTCTCCATGGTAGTTGGAAGGAAACGAAATAGAATCCTAACTACTATGGTTTCTCCATGGTAGTTGGAAGGACACGAAATAAAATCCTAACTTCTATGGTTTTTCCATGGTAGTTGGAAGGACACGAAATAGAATCCTAACTACTATGGTTTTCTCCATGGTAGTTGGAAGGACGTGAAAAAAATGCTAAGTACTATGGTTTTACCATGGTAGTTGGAAGGACGTGAAAAAATGCTAACTACTATGTTTTTCTCCATGGTTGTTGGAAGGACACAAAATAGAATCCTAACTTCTATGGTTTTCTCCATTGTAGTTGGAAGGACAGGAAATAGAATCCTATCTACTATGGTTTTCTCCATGTTAGTTGGAAGGACGTGAAAAAATGCTAACTACTATGTTTTTCTCCATGGTAGTTGGAAGGACACAAAATAGAATCCTAACTTCTATGGTTTTCTCCATGGTAGCTGGAAGGACAGGAAATAGAATCCTATCTACTATGGTTTTCTCCATGGTAGTTGGAAGGACGTGAAAAAAATGCTAACTACTATGGTTTTCTCCATGGTAGTTGGAAGGACGTGAAAAAATGCTAACTACTATGTTTTTCTCCATGGTTGTTGGAAGGACACAAAATAGAATCCTAACTTCTATGGTTTTCTCCATGGTAGCTGGAAGGACAGGAAATAGAATCCTATCTACTATGGTTTTCTCCATGGTAATTGGAAGGACGTGAAAAAATGCTAACTACTATGGTTTTCTCCATGGTAATTGGAAGGACGTGAAAAAATGCTAATTACTATGGTTTTCTCCATGGTAATTGGAAGGACACGAAATAGAATCCTAACTACTATGGTTTCTCCATGGTAGTTGGAAGGTCACGAAATAAAATCCTAACTTCTATGGTTTTTCCATGATAGTTGGAAGGACACGAAATAGAATCCTAACTACTGTGGTTTTCTCCATGGTAGTTGGACGTACACGAAATAGAATCCTAACTACTATGGTTTTTCCATGGTAGTTGGAAGGACACGTAATTGAGTCCTAACTACTATGGTTTTCTCCATGGTAGCTGGAAGGACAGGAAATAGAATCCTATCTACAATGGTTTTGTCCATGGTAACTGGAAGGACGTGAAAAAATGCTAACTACTATGGTTTTCTCCATGGTAATTGGAAGGACGTGAAAAAATTCTAACTACTAGGGTTAACTCCATGGTAGTTTGAAGGGCACGAATTAGAATCCTAATTTCTATGGTTTTCTCCATGGTAGCTGGAAGGACAGGAAATAGAATCCTATCTACAATGGTTTGCTGCATGGTAGTTGGAAGGACGTGAAAAATGCTAACTACTATGGTTTTCTCCATGGTAATTGGAAGGACGTGAAAAAATGCTAACTACTATGGTTTTCTCCATGGTAATTGGAAGGACACGAAATAGAATCCTAACTACTATGGTTTCTCCATGGTAGTTGGTAGGACACGAAATAGAATCCTAACTACTATGGTTTTCTCCATGGTAGCTGGAAGGACAGGAAATAGAATCCTATCTACTATGGTTTTCTCCATGGTAGTTGGAAGGACGTGAAAAAATGCTAACTACTATGGTTTTCTCCATGGTAGTTGGAAGGACACGAAATAAAATCCTAACTTCTATGGTTTTTCCATGGTAGTTGGAAGGACACGAAATAAAATCCTAACTTCTATGGTTTTTCCATGGTAGTTGGAAGGACACGAAATAAAATCCTAACTTCTATGGTTTTTCCATGGTAGTTGGAAGGACACGAAATAGAATCCTAACTACTATGGTTTTCTCCATGGTAGTTGGAAGGACGTGAAAAAAATGCTAAGTACTATGGTTTTCTCCATGGTAGTTGGAAGGACGTGAAAAAATGCTAACTACTATGTTTTTTCCATGGTTGTTGGAAGGACACAAAATAGAATCCTAACTTCTATGGTTTTCTCCATGGTAGCTGGAAGGACAGGAAATAGAATCCTAACTTCTATGGTTTTCTCCATGGTAGTTGGAAGGACACGAAATAAAATCCTAACTTCTATGGTTTTTCCATGGTAGTTGGTAGGACACGAAATAGAATCCTAACTACTATGGTTTTCTCCATGGTAGTTGGAAGTACATGAAATAGAATCCTAACTACTATGGTTTTTCCATGGTAGTTGGAAGAACACGAAATAGAATCCTAACTACTATGGTTTTTCCATGGTAGTTGGAAGGACACGAAATAGAATCCTAACTACTATGGTTTTTCCCTGGTAGTTGGAAGGACACGAAATAGAATCCTAACTACTATGGTTTTTCCCTGGTAGTTGGAAGGACACAAAATAGAATCCTAACTTCTATGGTTTTCTCCATGGTAGCTGGAAGGACAGGAAATGCAATCCTATCTACTATGGTTTTCTCCATGGTAGTTGGAAGGACGTGAAAAAATGCTACCTACTATGATTTTCTCCATGGTAGTTGGAAGGAAACGAAATAGAATCCTAACTACTATGGTTTCTCCATGGTAGTTGGAAGGACACGAAATAAAATCTTAACTTCTATGGTTTTTCCATGGTAGTTGGAAGGACACGAAATAGAATCCTAACTACTATTGTTTTCTCCATGGTAGTTGGAAGGACGTGAAAAAAATGCTAAGTACTATGGTTTTACCATGGTAGTTGGAAGGACGTGAAAAAATGCTAACTACTATGTTTTTCTCCATGGTTGTTGGAAGGACACAAAATAGAATCCTAACTTCTATGGTTTTCTCCATTGTAGTTGGAAGGACAGGAAATAGAATCCTATCTACTATGGTTTTCTCCATGTTAGTTGGAAGGACGTGAAAAAATGCTAACTACTATGTTTTTCTCCATGGTAGTTGGAAGGACACAAAATAGAATCCTAACTTCTATGGTTTTCTCCATGGTAGCTGGAAGGACAGGAAATAGAATCCTATCTACTATGGTTTTCTCCATGGTAGTTGGAAGGACGTGAAAAAATGCTAACTACTATGGTTTTCTCCATGGTAGTTGGAAGGACGTGAAAAAATGCTAACTACTATGTTTTTCTCCATGGTTGTTGGAAGGACACAAAATAGAATCCTAACTTCTATGGTTTTCTCCATGGTAGCTGGTAGGACAGGAAATAGAATCCTATCTACTATGGTTTTCTCCATGGTAATTGGAAGGACGTGAAAAAAATGCTAACTACTATGGTTTTCTCCATGGTAGTTGGAAGGACGTGAAAAAATGCTAACTACTATGGTTTTCTCCATGGTAGTTGGAAGGACGTGAAAATATGCTAAAAACTATTGTTTTCTCCATGGGAGGTGGAAGGACACGAAATAGAATCCTAACTTCTGTGGTTTTCTCCATGGTAGCTGGAAGGACAGGAAATAGAATCCTATCTACAATGGTTTTCTCCATGGTAGTTGGAAGGACGTGAAAAAATGCTAACTACTATGTTTTTCTAAATGGTAGTTGGAAGGACACGAAATAAAATCCTAACTTCTATGGTTTTTCCATGGTAGCTGGAAGGACAGGAAATAGAATCCTATCTACTATGGTTTTCTCCATGGTAGTTGGAAGGATGTGAAAAAATGCTAACTACTATGTTTTTCTCCATGGTAGTTGGAAGGACACAAAATAGAATATTAACTACTATGGTTTTTCCATGGTAGTTGGAAGGACACGAAATAGAATCCTAACTTCTATTGTTTTCTCCATGGTAGCTGGAAGGACGTGAAAAAATGCTAACTACTATGGTTTTCTCCATGGTAGTTGGAAGGACACGAAATAGAATCCTAACTACTATGGTTTCTCCATGGTAGTTGGAAGGACACGAAATAAAATCCTAACTTCTATGGTTTTTCCATGGTAGTAGGAAGGACACGAAATAGAATCCTAACTACTAAGGTTTTCTCCATGGTAGTTGGAAGGACGTGAAAAAAATGATAACTACTATGTTTTTCTCCATGGTAGTTGGAAGGACACAAAATAGAATCCTAACTTCTATGGTTTTTCCATGGTAGTTGGAAGGACACGAAATAGAATCCTAACTACTATGGTTTTCTCCATAGTAGTAGGAAGGACGTGAAAAAATGCTAAGTACTATGGTTTTCTCCATGGTACTTGGAAGGACGTGGAAAAAATGCTAAGTACTATGGTTTTCTCCATGGTAGTTGGAAGGACACGAAATAAAATCCTAACTACTATGGTTTTCTCCATGGTAGTTGGAAGGACACGAAATAGAATCCTAACTACTATGGTTTTCTCCATGGTAGTTGGAAGGACACGAAATAGAATCCTAACTACTATGGTTTTTCCATGGTAGTTGGAAGGACACGAAATAGAATCCTAACTACTATGGGAAATGGAATCCTAACTACTATGGTTTTCTCCATGGTAGTTGGAAGGACGTGAAAAAAATGCTAAGTACTATGGTTTTCTCCATGGTAGTTGGAAGGACGTGAAAAAATGCTAACTACTATGGTTTTCTCCATGGTAGTTGGAAGGACACGAAATAGAATCCTAACTACTATGGTTTCTCCATGGTAGTTGGAAGGACACGAAATAAAATCCTAACTTCTATGGTTTTTCCATGGTAGTTGGAAGGACACGAAATAGAATCCTAACTACTATGGTTTTCTCCATAGTAGTAGGAAGGACGTGAAAAAATGCTAAGTACTATGGTTTTCTCCATGGTAGTTGGAAGGACGTGAAAAAATGCTAACTACTATGGTTTTCTCCATGGTAGTTGGAAGGACACAAAATAGAATCCTAACTTCTATGGTTTTCTCCATGGTAGCTGGAAGGACAGGAAATAGAATCCTATCTACTATGGTTTTCTCCATGGTAGTTGGAAGGACGTGAAAAAATGCTAACTACTATGGTTTTCTCCATGGTAGTTGGAAGGACACGAAATAGAATCCTGACTACTATGGTTTCTCCATGGTAGTTGGAAGGACACGAAATAAAATCCTAACTTCTATGGTTTTTCCATGGTAGTAGGAAGGACACGAAATAGAATCCTAACTACTAAGGTTTTCTCCATGGTAGTTGGAAGGACGTGAAAAAAATGCTAAGTACTATGGTTTTCTCCATGGTAGTTGGAAGGACGTGAAAAAATGCTAACTACTATGTTTTTCTCCATGGTAGTTTGAAGGACACAAAATAGAATCCTAACTTCTATGGTTTTCTCCATGGTAGCTGGAAGGACAGGAAATAGAATCCTATCTACTATGGTTTTCTCCATGGTAGTTGGAAGGATGTGAAAAAATGCTAACTACTATGTTTTTCTCCATGGTAGTTGGAAGGACACAAAATAGAATCCTAACTTCTATGGTTTTCTCCATGGTAGCTGGAAGGACAGGAAATAGAATCCTATCTACTATGGTTTTCTCCATTGATAGTTGGAAGGACGTGAAAAAATGCTAACTACTATGGTTTTCTCCATGGTACTTGGAAGGACGTGGAAAAAATGCTAAGTACTATGGTTTTCTCCATGGTAGTTGGAAGGACACAAAATAGAATCCTAACTTCTATGGTTTTCTCCATGGTAGCTGGACGGACAGGAAATAGAATCCTATCTACTATGGTTTTCTCCATGGTAGTTGGAAGGATGTGAAAAAATGCTAACTACTATGTTTTTCTCCATGGTAGTTGGAAGGACACGAAATAGAATCCTAACTACTATAGTTTTCTCCATGGTAGTTGGAAGGACACGAAATAGAATCCTAACTACTATGGTTTTTCCATGGTAGTTGGAAGGACACGAAATAGAATCCTAACTACTATGGGAAATGGAATCCTAACTACTATGGTTTTCTCCATGGTAGTTGGAAGGACGTGAAAAAAATGCTAAGTACTATGGTTTTCTCCATGGTAGTTGGAAGGACGTGAAAAAATGCTAACTACTATGGTTTTCTCCATGGTAGTTGGAAGGACACGAAATAGAATCCTAACTACTATGGTTTCTCCATGGTAGTTGGAAGGACACGAAATAAAATCCTAACTTCTATGGTTTTTCCATGGTAGTTGGAAGGACACGAAATAGAATCCTAACTACTATGGTTTTCTCCATAGTAGTAGGAAGGACGTGAAAAAATGCTAAGTACTATGGTTTTCTCCATGGTAGTTGGAAGGACGTGAAAAAATGCTAACTACTATGGTTTTCTCCATGGTAGTTGGAAGGACACAAAATAGAATCCTAACTTCTATGGTTTTCTCCATGGTAGCTGGAAGGACAGGAAATAGAATCCTATCTACTATGGTTTTCTCCATGGTAGTTGGAAGGACGTGAAAAAATGCTAACTACTATGGTTTTCTCCATGGTAGTTGGAAGGACACGAAATAGAATCCTAACTACTATGGTTTCTCCATGGTAGTTGGAAGGACACGAAATAAAATCCTAACTTCTATGGTTTTTCCATGGTAGTAGGAAGGACACGAAATAGAATCCTAACTACTAAGGTTTTCTCCATGGTAGTTGGAAGGACGTGAAAAAAATGCTAAGTACTATGGTTTTCTCCATGGTAGTTGGAAGGACGTGAAAAAATGCTAACTACTATGTTTTTCTCCATGGTAGTTTGAAGGACACAAAATAGAATCCTAACTTCTATGGTTTTCTCCATGGTAGCTGGAAGGACAGGAAATAGAATCCTATCTACTATGGTTTTCTCCATGGTAGTTGGAAGGATGTGAAAAAATGCTAACTACTATGTTTTTCTCCATGGTAGTTGGAAGGACACAAAATAGAATCCTAACTTCTATGGTTTTTCCATGGTAGTTGGAAGGACACGAAATAGAATCCTAACTACTATGGTTTTCTCCATAGTAGTAGGAAGGACGTGAAAAAATGCTAAGTACTATGGTTTTCTCCATGGTACTTGGAAGGACGTGGAAAAAATGCTAAGTACTATGGTTTTCTCCATGGTAGTTGGAAGGACACGAAATAGAATCCTAACTACTATGGTTTTCTCCATGGTAGTTGGAAGGACACGAAATAGAATCTTAACTACTATGGTTTTTCCATGGTAGTTGGAAGGACACGAAATAGAATCCTAACTACTATGGGAAATGGAATCCTAACTACTATGGTTTTCTCCATGGTAGTTGGAAGGACGTGAAAAAAATGCTAAGTACTATGGTTTTCTCCATGGTAGTTGGAAGGACGTGAAAAAATGCTAACTACTATGGTTTTCTCCATGGTAGTTGGAAGGACACGAAATAGAATCCTAACTACTATGGTTTCTCCATGGTAGTTGGAAGGACACGAAATAAAATCCTAACTTCTATGGTTTTTCCATGGTAGTTGGAAGGACACGAAATAGAATCCTAACTACTATGGTTTTCTCCATAGTAGTAGGAAGGACGTGAAAAAATGCTAAGTACTATGGTTTTCTCCATGGTAGTTGGAAGGACGTGAAAAAATGCTAACTACTATGGTTTTCTCCATGGTAGTTGGAAGGACACAAAATAGATTCCTAACTTCTATGGTTTTCTCCATGGTAGCTGGAAGGACAGGAAATAGAATCCTATCTACTATGGTTTTCTCCATGGTAGTTGGAAGGACGTGAAAAAATGCTAACTACTATGGTTTTCTCCATGGTAGTTGGAAGGACACGAAATAGAATCCTAACTACTATGGTTTCTCCATGGTAGTTGGAAGGACACGAAATAAAATCCTAACTTCTATGGTTTTTCCATGGTAGTAGGAAGGACACGAAATAGAATCCTAACTACTAAGGTTTTCTCCATGGTAGTTGGAAGGACGTGAAAAAAATGCTAAGTACTATGGTTTTCTCCATGGTAGTTGGAAGGACGTGAAAAAATGCTAACTACTATGTTTTTCTCCATGGTAGTTTGAAGGACACAAAATAGAATCCTAACTTCTATGGTTTTCTCCATGGTAGCTGGAAGGACAGGAAATAGAATCCTATCTACTATGGTTTTCTCCATGGTAGTTGGAAGGATGTGAAAAAATGCTAACTACTATGTTTTTCTCCATGGTAGTTGGAAGGACACAAAATAGAATCCTAACTTCTATGGTTTTCTCCATGGTAGCTGGAAGGACAGGAAATAGAATCCTATCTACTATGGTTTTCTCCATTGATAGTTGGAAGGACGTGAAAAAATGCTAACTACTATGGTTTTCTCCATGGTACTTGGAAGGACGTGGAAAAAATGCTAAGTACTATGGTTTTCTCCATGGTAGTTGGAAGGACACGAAATAGAATCCTAACTACTATGGTTTTCTCCATGGTAGTTGGAAGGACACGAAATAGAATCCTAACTACTATGGTTTTTCCATGGTAGTTGGAAGGACACGAAATAGAATCCTAACTACTATGGGAAATGGAATCCTAACTACTATGGGAAATGGAATCCTAACTACTATGGGAAATGGAATCCTAACTACTATGGTTTTCTCCATGGTAGTTGGAAGGACGTGAAAAAAATGCTAAGTACTATGGTTTTCTCCATGGTAGTTGGAAGTACGTGAAAAAATGCTAACTACTATGGTTTTCTCCATGGTAGTTGGAAGGACACGAAATAGAATCCTAACTACTATGGTTTCTCCATGGTAGTTGGAAGGACACGAAATAAAATCCTAACTTCTATGGTTTTTCCATGGTAGTTGGAAGGACACGAAATAGAATCCTAACTACTATGGTTTTCTCCATAGTAGTAGGAAGGACGTGAAAAAATGCTAAGTACTATGGTTTTCTCCATGGTAGTTGGAAGGACGTGAAAAAATGCTAACTACTATGGTTTTCTCCATGGTAGTTGGAAGGACACAAAATAGAATCCTAACTTCTATGGTTTTCTCCATGGTAGCTGGAAGGACAGGAAATAGAATCCTATCTACTATGGTTTTCTCCATGGTAGTTGGAAGGACGTGAAAAAATGCTAACTACTATGGTTTTTTCCATGGTAGTTGGAAGGACACGAAATAGAATCCTAACTACTATGGTTTCTCCATGGTAGTTGGAAGGACACGAAATAATATCCTAACTTCTATGGTTTTTCCATGGTAGTTGGAAGGACACGAAATAGAATCCTAACTACTATGGTTTTCTCCATGGTAGTTGGAAGGACGTGAAAAAAATGCTAAGTACTATGGTTTTCTCCATGGTAGTTGGAAGGACGTGAAAAAATGCTAACTACTATGTTTTTCTCCATGGTTGTTGGAAGGACACAAAATAGAATCCTAACTTCTATGGTTTTCTCCATGGTAGCTGGAAGGACAGGAAATAGAATCCTATCTACTATGGTTTTCTCCATGGTAGTTGGAAGGACGTGAAAAAATGCTAACTACTATGGTTTTCTCCATGGTAGTTGGAAGGACGTGAAAAAATACTAACTACTATGTTTTTCTCCATGGTTGTTGGAAGGACACAAAATAGAATCCTAACTTCTATGGTTTTCTCCATGGTAGCTGGAAGGACAGGAAATAGAATCCTATCTACTATGGTTTTCTCCATGGTAATTGGAAGGACGTGAAAAAAATTCTAACTACTATGGTTTTCTCCATGGTAATTGGAAGGACACGAAATAGAATCCTAACTACTATGGTTTTCTCCATTGTAGCTGGAAGGCAGGAAATAGAATCCTATCTACTATGGTTTTCTCCATGGTAGTTGGAAGGACGTGAAAAAAATGCTAACTACTATGGTTTTCTCCATGGTAGTTGGAAGGACGTGAAAAAATGCTAACTACTATGGTTTTCTCCATGGTAGTTGGAAGGACGTGAAAATATGCTAAAAACTATTGTTTTCTCCATGGGAGGTGGAAGGACACGAAATAGAATCCTAACTTCTATGGTTTTCTCCATGGTAGCTGGAAGGACAGGAAATAGAATCCTATCTACAATGGTTTTCTCCATGGTAGTTGGAAGGACGTGAAAAAATGCTAACTACTATGTTTTTCTAAATGGTAGTTGGAAGGACACGAAATAAAATCCTAACTTCTATGGTTTTTCCATGGTAGCTGGAAGGACAGGAAATAGAATCCTATCTACTATGGTTTTCTCCATGGTAGTTGGAAGGATGTGAAAAAATGCTAACTACTATGTTTTTCTCCATGGTAGTTGGAAGGACACAAAATAGAATATTAACTACTATGGTTTTTCCATGGTAGTTGGAAGGACACGAAATAGAATCCTAACTTCTATTGTTTTCTCCATGGTAGCTGGAAGGACAGGAAATAGAATCCTATCTACTATGGTTTTCTCCATGGTAGTTGGAAGGACGTGAGAAAATGCTAACTACTATGGTTTTCTCCATGGTAGTTGGAAGGACACGAAATAGAATCCTAACTACTATGGTTTCTCCATGGTAGTTGGAAGGACACGAAAAAAAATCCTAACTTCTATGGTTTTTCCATGGTAGTAGGAAGGACACGAAATAGAATCCTAACTACTAAGGTTTTCTCCATGGTAGTTGGAAGGACGTGAAAAAAATGCTAAGTACTATGGTTTTCTCCATGGTAGTTGGAAGGACGTGAAAAAATGCTAACTACTATGTTTTTCTCCATGGTAGTTTGAAGGACACAAAATAGAATCCTAACTTCTATGGTTTTCTCCATGGTAGCTGGAAGGACAGGAAATAGAATCCTATCTACTATGGTTTTCTCCATGGTAGTTGGAAGGATGTGAAAAAATGCTAACTACTATGTTTTTCTCCATGGTAGTTAGAAGGACACAAAATAGAATCCTAACTTCTATGGTTTTCTCCATGGTAGCTGGAAGGACAGGAAATAGAATCCTATCTACTATGGTTTTCTCCATTGATAGTTGGAAGGACGTGAAAAAATGCTAACTACTATGGTTTTCTCCATGGTACTTGGAAGGACGTGGAAAAAATGCTAAGTACTATGGTTTTCTCCATGGTAGTTGGAAGGACACGAAATAGAATCCTAACTACTATGGTTTTCTCCATGGTAGTTGGAAGGACACGAAATAGAATCCTAACTACTATGGTTTTTCCATGGTAGTTGGAAGGACACGAAATAGAATCCTAACTACTATGGGAAATGGAATCCTAACTACTATGGTTTTCTCCATGGTAGTTGGAAGGACGTGAAAAAAATGCTAAGTACTATGGTTTTCTCCATGGTAGTTGGAAGGACGTGAAAAAATGCTAACTACTATGGTTTTCTCCATGGTAGTTGGAAGGACACGAAATAGAATCCTAACTACTATGGTTTCTCCATGGTAGTTGGAAGGACACAAAATACAATCCTAACTTCTATGGTTTTCTCCATGGTAGCTGGAAGGACAGGAAATAGAATCCTATCTACTATGGTTTTCTCCATGGTAGTTGGAAGGACGTGAAAAAAAAGCTAACTACTATGGTTTTCTCCATGGTAGTTGGAAGGACTTGAAAAAAATGCTAAGTACTATGGTTTTTGCCATGGTAGTTGGAAGGACGTGAAAAATGCTAACTACTATGTTTTTCTCCATGGTAGTTTGAAGGACACAAAATAGAATCCAAACTTCTATGGGTTTTCCATGGTAGTTGGAATGACACGAAATAGAATCCTAACTACTATGGTTTTCTCCATGGTAGTTGGAAGGACACGAATAGAATCCTAACTTCTATGGTTTTCTCCATGGTAGCTGGAAGGACAGGAAATAGAATCCTATCTACAATGGTTTTCTCCATGGTAGTTGGAAGGACGAAAAAAAAATGCTAACTACTATGGTTTTCTCCATGGTAGTTGGAAAGATGTGAAAAAATGCTAACTACTATGGTTTTCTCTATGGTAGTTGGACGGACTCGAAATAGAATCCTAACTTCTATGGTTTTCTCCATGGTAGCTGGAAGGACAGGAAATAGAATCCTATCAACAATGGTTTTCTGCATGGTAGTTGGAAGGACGTGAAAAAATACTAACTACTATGGTTTTCTCCATGGTAATTGGAAGGACACGAAATAGAATCCTAACTACTATGGTTTCTCCATGGTAGTTGGAAGGACACGAAATAAAATCCTAACTTCTATGGTTTTTCCATGGTAGTTGGAAGGACACGAAATAGAATCCTAACTACTATGGTTTTCTCCATGGTAGCTGGAAGGACAGGAAATAGAATCCTATCAACAATGGTTTTCTGCATGGTAGTTGGAAGGACGTGAAAAAAATGCTAACTACTATGGTTTTCTCCATGGTAGTTGGAAGGACATGAAAAAAATGTTAACTACTATGGTTTTCTGCATGGTAGTTGGAAGGACGTGAAAAAAATGCTAACTACTATGGTTTTCTCCATGGTATTTGGAAGGACGTGAAAAAATGCTAACTACTATGGTCTTCTCCATGGTAGTTGGAAGGACGTGAAAAAATGATAGGTACTATGGTTTTCTCCATGGTAGTTGGAAGGACGTGAAAAAAATGCTAACTACTATGGTTTTCCATGGTAGTTGGAAGGACACGAAATAGAATCCTAACTACTATGGTTTTCTCCATGGTAGTTGGAAGGACACGAAATAGAATCCTAACTTCTATGGTTTTCTCCATGGTAGTTGGAAGGACACGAAATAAAATCCTAACTTCTATGGTTTTCTCCATGGTAGCTGGAAGGACACGAAATAAAATCCTAACTTCTATGGTTTTCCATGGTAGTTGGAAGGACACGAAATAGAATCCTAACTACTATGGTTTTCTCCATGGTAGTTGGAAGGACACGAAATAGAATCCTAACTTCTATGGTTTTCTCCATGGTAGTTGGAAGGACACGAAATAAAATCCTAACTTCTATGGTTTTTCCATGGTAGTTGGTAGGACACGAAATAGAATCCTAACTACTATGGTTTTCTCCATGGTAGTTGGAAGTACATGAAATAGAATCCTAACTACTATGGTTTTTCCATGGTAGTTGGAAGGACACGAAATAGAATCCTAACTACTATGGTTTTTCCATGGTAGTTGGAAGGACACGAAATAGAATCCTAACTACTATGGTTTTTCCCTGGTAGTTGGAAGGACACGAAATAGAATCCTAATTACTATGGTTTTTCCCTGGTAGTTGTAAGGACACAAAATAGAATCCTAACTTCTATGGTTTTCTCCATGGTAGCTGGAAGGACAGGAAATACAATCCTATCTACTATGGTTTTCTCCATGGTAGTTGGAAGGACGTGAAAAAATGCTAACTACTATGATTTTCTCCATGGTAGTTGGAAGGAAACGAAATAGAATCCTAACTACTATGGTTTCTCCATGGTAGTTGGAAGGACACGAAATAAAATCCTAACTTCTATGGTTTTCCATGGTAGTTGGAAGGACACGAAATAGAATCCTAACTACTATGGTTTTCTCCATGGTAGTTGGAAGGACGTGAAAAAAATGCTAAGTACTATGGTTTTACCATGGTAGTTGGAAGGACGTGAAAAAATGCTAACTACTATGTTTTTCTCCATGGTTGTTGGAAGGACACAAAATAGAATCCTAACTTCTATGGTTTTCTCCATTGTAGTTGGAAGGACAGGAAATAGAATCCTATCTACTATGGTTTTCTCCATGTTAGTTGGAAGGACGTGAAAAAATGCTAACTACTATGTTTTTCTCCATGGTAGTTGGAAGGACACAAAATAGAATCCTAACTTCTATGGTTTTCTCCATGGTAGCTGGAAGGACAGGAAATAGAATCCTATCTACTATGGTTTTCTCCATGGTAGTTGGAAGGACGTGAAAAAATGCTAACTACTATGGTTTTCTCCATGGTAGTTGGAAGGAAACGAAATAGAATCCTAACTACTATGGTTTCTCCATGGTAGTTGGAAGGACACGAAATAAAATCCTAACTTCTATGGTTTTTCCATGGTAGTTGGAAGGACACGAAATAGAATCCTAACTACTATGGTTTTCTCCATGGTAGTTGGAAGGTCGTGAAAAAAATGCTAAGTACTATGGTTTTCTCCATGGTAGTTGGAAGGACGTGAAAAAATGCTAACTGCTATGTTTTTCTCCATGGTTGTTGGAAGGACACAAAATAGAATCCTAACTTCTATGGTTTTCTCCATGGTAGCTGGAAGGACAGGAAATAGAATCCTATCTACTATGGTTTTCTCCATGGTAGTTGGAAGGACACGAAATAGAATCCTAACTACTATGGTTTTTCCATGGTAGTTGGAAGGACACGAAATAGAATCCTAACTTCTATGGTTTTCTCCATGGTAGCTGGAAGGACACCAAATAAAATCCTAACTTCTATGGTTTTTCCATGGTAGTTGGAAGGACACGAAATAGAATCCTAACTACTATGGTTTTCTCCATGGTAGTTGGAAGGACACGAAATAGAATCCTAACTTCTATGGTTTTCTCCATGGTAGTTGGAAGGACACGAAATAAAATCCTAAGTTCTATGGTTTTCCATAGTAGTTGGTAGGACACGAAATAGAATCCTAACTACTATGGTTTTCTCCATGGTAGTTGGAAGTACATGAAATAGAATCCTAACTACTATGGTTTTTCCATGGTAGTTGGAAGGACACGAAATAGAATCCTAACTACTATGGTTTTTCCATGGTAGTTGGAAGGACACGAAATAGAATCCTAACTACTATGGTTTTTCCCTGGTAGTTGGAAGGACACGAAATAGAATCCTAACTACTATGGTTTTTCCCTGGTAGTTGGAAGGACACAAAATAGAATCCTAACTTCTATGGTTTTCTCCATGGTAGCTGGAAGGACAGGAAATACAATCCTATCTACTATGGTTTTCTCCATGGTAGTTGGAAGGACGTGAAAAAATGCTAACTACTATGATTTTCTCCATGGTAGTTGGAAGGAAACGAAATAGAATCCTAACTACTATGGTTTCTCCATGGTAGTTGGAAGGACACGAAATAAAATCCTAACTTCTATGGTTTTTCCATGGTAGTTGGAAGGACACGAAATAGAATCCTAACTACTATGGTTTTCTCCATGGTAGTTGGAAGGACGTGAAAAAAATGCTAAGTACTATGGTTTTACCATGGTAGTTGGAAGGACGTGAAAAAATGCTAACTACTATGTTTTTCTCCATGGTTGTTGGAAGGACACAAAATAGAATCCTAACTTCTATGGTTTTCTCCATTGTAGTTGGAAGGACAGGAAATAGAATCCTATCTACTATGGTTTTCTCCATGTTAGTTGGAAGGACGTGAAAAAATGCTAACTACTATGTTTTTCTCCATGGTAGTTGGAAGGACACAAAATAGAATCCAAACTTCTATGGTTTTCTCCATGGTAGGTGGAAGGACAGGAAATAGAATCCTATCTACTATGGTTTTCTCCATGGTAGTTGGAAGGACGTGAAAAAATGCTAACTACTATGGTTTTCTCCATGGTAGTTGGAAGGAAACGAAATAGAATCCTAACTACTATGGTTTCTCCATGGTAGTTGGAAGGACACGAAATAAAATCCTAACTTCTATGGTTTTTCCATGGTAGTTGGAAGGACACGAAATAGAATCCTAACTACTATGGTTTTCTCCATGGTAGTTGGAAGGACGTGAAAAAAATGCTAAGTACTATGGTTTTCTCCATGGTAGTTGGAAGGACGTGAAAAAATGCTAACTGCTATGTTTTTCTCCATGGTTGTTGGAAGGACACAAAATAAAATCCTAACTTCTATGGTTTTTCCATGGTAGCTGGAAGGACAAGAAATACAATTCTATCTACTATGGTTTTCTCCATGGTAGCTGGAAGGACAAGAAATACAATCCTATCTACTATGGTTTTCTCCATGGTAGTTGGAAGGACGTGAAAAAATGCTAACTACTATGATTTTCTCCATGGTAGTTGGAAGGAAACGAAATAGAATCCTAACTACTATGGTTTCTCCATGGTAGTTGGAAGGACACGAAATAAAATCCTAACTTCTATGGTTTTTCCATGGTAGTTGGAAGGACACGAAATAGAATCCTAACTACTATGGTTTTCTCCATGGTAGTTGGAAGGACGTGAAAAAAATGCTAAGTACTATGGTTTTACCATGGTAGTTGGAAGGACGTGAAAAAATGCTAACTACTATGTTTTTTCCATGGTTGTTGGAAGGACACAAAATAGAATCCTAACTTCTATGGTTTTCTCCATGGTAGCTGGAAGGACAGGAAATAGAATCCTAACTACTATGGTTTTTCCCTGGTAGTTGGAAGGACACAAAATAGAATCCTAACTTCTATGGTTTTCTCCATGGTAGCTGGAAGGACAAGAAATACAATCCTATCTACTATGGTTTTCTCCATGGTAGCTGGAAGGACAAGAAATACAATCCTATCTACTATGGTTTTCTCCATGGTAGTTGGAAGGACGTGAAAAAATGCTAACTACTATGATTTTCTCCATGGTAGTTGGAAGGAAACGAAATAGAATCCTAACTACTATGGTTTCTCCATGGTAGTTGGAAGGACACGAAATAAAATCCTAACTTCTATGGTTTTTCCATGGTAGTTGGAAGGACACGAAATAGAATCCTAACTACTATGGTTTTCTCCATGGTAGTTGGAAGGACGTGAAAAAAATGCTAAGTACTATGGTTTTACCATGGTAGTTGGAAGGACGTGAAAAAATGCTAACTACTATGTTTTTCTCCATGGTTGTTGGAAGGACACAAAATAGAATCCTAACTTCTATGGTTTTCTCCATTGTAGTTGGAAGGACAGGAAATAGAATCCTATCTACTATGGTTTTCTCCATGTTAGTTGGAAGGACGTGAAAAAATGCTAACTACTATGTTTTTCTCCATGGTAGTTGGAAGGACACAAAATAGAATCCTAACTTCTATGGTTTTCTCCATGGTAGCTGGAAGGACAGGAAATAGAATCCTATCTACTATGGTTTTCTCCATGGTAGTTGGAAGGACGTGAAAAAAATGCTAACTACTATGGTTTTCTCCATGGTAGTTGGAAGGACGTGAAAAAATGCTAACTACTATGTTTTTCTCCATGGTTGTTGGAAGGACACAAAATAGAATCCTAACTTCTATGGTTTTCTCCATGGTAGCTGGAAGGACAGGAAATAGAATCCTATCTACTATGGTTTTCTCCATGGTAATTGGAAGGACGTGAAAAAATGCTAACTACTATGGTTTTCTCCATGGTAATTGGAAGGACGTGAAAAAATGCTAACTACTATGGTTTTCTCCATGGTAATTGGAAGGACACGAAATAGAATCCTAACTACTATGGTTTCTCCATGGTAGTTGGAAGGTCACGAAATAAAATCCTAACTTCTATGGTTTTTCCATGATAGTTGGAAGGACACGAAATAGAATCCTAACTACTATGGTTTTTCCATGGTAGTTGGAAGGACACGAAATAGAATCCTAACTACTATGGTTTTCTCCATGGTAGTTGGAAGGACGTGAAAAAAAAGCTAACTACTATGGTTTTCTCCATGGTAGTTGGAAGGACTTGAAAAAAATGCTAAGTACTATGTTTTTCTCCATGGTTGTTGGAAGGACACAAAATAGAATCCTAACTTCTATGGTTTTCTCCATGGTAGCTGGAAGGACAGGAAATAGAATCCTATCTACTATGGTTTTCTCCATGGTAGTTGGAAGGACGTGAAAAAAAAGCTAACTACTATGGTTTTCTCCATGGTAGTTGGAAGGACTTGAAAAAAATGCTAAGTACTATGGTTTTTGCCATGGTAGTTGGAAGGACGTGAAAAATGCTAACTACTATGTTTTTCTCCATGGTAGTTTGAAGGACACAAAATAGAATCCAAACTTCTATGGGTTTTCCATGGTAGTTGGAAGGACACGAAATAGAATCCTAACTACTATGGTTTTCTCCATGGTAGTTGGAAGGACACGAATAGAATCCTAACTTCTATGGTTTTCTCCATGGTAGCTGGAAGGACAGGAAATAGAATCCTATCTACAATGGTTTTCTCCATGGTAGTTGGAAGGACGAAAAAAAAATGCTAACTACTATGGTTTTCTCCATGGTAGTTGGAAAGATGTGAAAAAATGCTAACTACTATGGTTTTCTCTATGGTAGTTGGACGGACTCGAAATAGAATCCTAACTTCTATGGTTTTCTCCATGGTAGCTGGAAGGACAGGAAATAGAATCCTATCAACAATGGTTTTCTGCATGGTAGTTGGAAGGACGTGAAAAAATACTAACTACTATGGTTTTCTCCATGGTAATTGGAAGGACACGAAATAGAATCCTAACTACTATGGTTTCTCCATGGTAGTTGGAAGGACACGAAATAAAATCCTAACTTCTATGGTTTTTCCATGGTAGTTGGAAGGACACGAAATAGAATCCTAACTACTATGGTTTTCTCCATGGTAGCTGGAAGGACAGGAAATAGAATCCTATCAACAATGGTTTTCTGCATGGTAGTTGGAAGGACGTGAAAAAAATGCTAACTACTATGGTTTTCTCCATGGTAGTTGGAAGGACATGAAAAAAATGTTAACTACTATGGTTTTCTGCATGGTAGTTGGAAGGACGTGAAAAAAATGCTAACTACTATGGTTTTCTCCATGGTATTTGGAAGGACGTGAAAAAATGCTAACTACTATGGTCTTCTCCATGGTAGTTGGAAGGACGTGAAAAAATGATAGGTACTATGGTTTTCTCCATGGTAGTTGGAAGGACGTGAAAAAAATGCTAACTACTATGGTTTTCCATGGTAGTTGGAAGGACACGAAATAGAATCCTAACTACTATGGTTTTCTCCATGGTAGTTGGAAGGACACGAAATAGAATCCTAACTTCTATGGTTTTCTCCATGGTAGTTGGAAGGACACGAAATAAAATCCTAACTTCTATGGTTTTCTCCATGGTAGCTGGAAGGACACGAAATAAAATCCTAACTTCTATGGTTTTCCATGGTAGTTGGAAGGACACGAAATAGAATCCTAACTACTATGGTTTTCTCCATGGTAGTTGGAAGGACACGAAATAGAATCCTAACTTCTATGGTTTTCTCCATGGTAGTTGGAAGGACACGAAATAAAATCCTAACTTCTATGGTTTTTCCATGGTAGTTGGTAGGACACGAAATAGAATCCTAACTACTATGGTTTTCTCCATGGTAGTTGGAAGTACATGAAATAGAATCCTAACTACTATGGTTTTTCCATGGTAGTTGGAAGGACACGAAATAGAATCCTAACTACTATGGTTTTTCCATGGTAGTTGGAAGGACACGAAATAGAATCCTAACTACTATGGTTTTTCCCTGGTAGTTGGAAGGACACGAAATAGAATCCTAACTACTATGGTTTTTCCCTGGTAGTTGTAAGGACACAAAATAGAATCCTAACTTCTATGGTTTTCTCCATGGTAGCTGGAAGGACAGGAAATACAATCCTATCTACTATGGTTTTCTCCATGGTAGTTGGAAGGACGTGAAAAAATGCTAACTACTATGATTTTCTCCATGGTAGTTGGAAGGAAACTAAATAGAATCCTAACTACTATGGTTTCTCCATGGTAGTTGGAAGGACACGAAATAAAATCCTAACTTCTATGGTTTTCCATGGTAGTTGGAAGGACACGAAATAGAATCCTAACTACTATGGTTTTCTCCATGGTAGTTGGAAGGACGTGAAAAAAATGCTAAGTACTATGGTTTTACCATGGTAGTTGGAAGGACGTGAAAAAATGCTAACTACTATGTTTTTCTCCATGGTTGTTGGAAGGACACAAAATAGAATCCTAACTTCTATGGTTTTCTCCATTGTAGTTGGAAGGACAGGAAATAGAATCCTATCTACTATGGTTTTCTCCATGTTAGTTGGAAGGACGTGAAAAAATGCTAACTACTATGTTTTTCTCCATGGTAGTTGGAAGGACACAAAATAGAATCCTAACTTCTATGGTTTTCTCCATGGTAGCTGGAAGGACAGGAAATAGAATCCTATCTACTATGGTTTTCTCCATGGTAGTTGGAAGGACGTGAAAAAATGCTAACTACTATGGTTTTCTCCATGGTAGTTGGAAGGAAACGAAATAGAATCCTAACTACTATGGTTTCTCCATGGTAGTTGGAAGGACACGAAATAAAATCCTAACTTCTATGGTTTTTCCATGGTAGTTGGAAGGACACGAAATAGAATCCTAACTACTATGGTTTTCTCCATGGTAGTTGGAAGGTCGTGAAAAAAATGCTAAGTACTATGGTTTTCTCCATGGTAGTTGGAAGGACGTGAAAAAATGCTAACTGCTATGTTTTTCTCCATGGTTGTTGGAAGGACACAAAATAGAATCCTAACTTCTATGGTTTTCTCCATGGTAGCTGGAAGGACAGGAAATAGAATCCTATCTACTATGGTTTTCTCCATGGTAGTTGGAAGGACACGAAATAGAATCCTAACTACTATGGTTTTTCCATGGTAGTTGGAAGGACACGAAATAGAATCCTAACTTCTATGGTTTTCTCCATGGTAGCTGGAAGGACACCAAATAAAATCCTAACTTCTATGGTTTTTCCATGGTAGTTGGAAGGACACGAAATAGAATCCTAACTACTATGGTTTTCTCCATGGTAGTTGGAAGGACACGAAATAGAATCCTAACTTCTATGGTTTTCTCCATGGTAGTTGGAAGGACACGAAATAAAATCCTAAGTTCTATGGTTTTCCATAGTAGTTGGTAGGACACGAAATAGAATCCTAACTACTATGGTTTTCTCCATGGTAGTTGGAAGTACATGAAATAGAATCCTAACTACTATGGTTTTTCCATGGTAGTTGGAAGGACACGAAATAGAATCCTAACTACTATGGTTTTTCCATGGTAGTTGGAAGGACACGAAATAGAATCCTAACTACTATGGTTTTTCCCTGGTAGTTGGAAGGACACGAAATAGAATCCTAACTACTATGGTTTTTCCCTGGTAGTTGGAAGGACACAAAATAGAATCCTAACTTCTATGGTTTTCTCCATGGTAGCTGGAAGGACAGGAAATACAATCCTATCTACTATGGTTTTCTCCATGGTAGTTGGAAGGACGTGAAAAAATGCTAACTACTATGATTTTCTCCATGGTAGTTGGAAGGAAACGAAATAGAATCCTAACTACTATGGTTTCTCCATGGTAGTTGGAAGGACACGAAATAAAATCCTAACTTCTATGGTTTTTCCATGGTAGTTGGAAGGACACGAAATAGAATCCTAACTACTATGGTTTTCTCCATGGTAGTTGGAAGGACGTGAAAAAAATGCTAAGTACTATGGTTTTACCATGGTAGTTGGAAGGACGTGAAAAAATGCTAACTACTATGTTTTTCTCCATGGTTGTTGGAAGGACACAAAATAGAATCCTAACTTCTATGGTTTTCTCCATTGTAGTTGGAAGGACAGGAAATAGAATCCTATCTACTATGGTTTTCTCCATGTTAGTTGGAAGGACGTGAAAAAATGCTAACTACTATGTTTTTCTCCATGGTAGTTGGAAGGACACAAAATAGAATCCAAACTTCTATGGTTTTCTCCATGGTAGGTGGAAGGACAGGAAATAGAATCCTATCTACTATGGTTTTCTCCATGGTAGTTGGAAGGACGTGAAAAAATGCTAACTACTATGGTTTTCTCCATGGTAGTTGGAAGGAAACGAAATAGAATCCTAACTACTATGGTTTCTCCATGGTAGTTGGAAGGACACGAAATAAAATCCTAACTTCTATGGTTTTTCCATGGTAGTTGGAAGGACACGAAATAGAATCCTAACTACTATGGTTTTCTCCATGGTAGTTGGAAGGACGTGAAAAAAATGCTAAGTACTATGGTTTTCTCCATGGTAGTTGGAAGGACGTGAAAAAATGCTAACTGCTATGTTTTTCTCCATGGTTGTTGGAAGGACACAAAATAAAATCCTAACTTCTATGGTTTTTCCATGGTAGCTGGAAGGACAAGAAATACAATTCTATCTACTATGGTTTTCTCCATGGTAGCTGGAAGGACAAGAAATACAATCCTATCTACTATGGTTTTCTCCATGGTAGTTGGAAGGACGTGAAAAAATGCTAACTACTATGATTTTCTCCATGGTAGTTGGAAGGAAACGAAATAGAATCCTAACTACTATGGTTTCTCCATGGTAGTTGGAAGGACACGAAATAAAATCCTAACTTCTATGGTTTTTCCATGGTAGTTGGAAGGACACGAAATAGAATCCTAACTACTATGGTTTTCTCCATGGTAGTTGGAAGGACGTGAAAAAAATGCTAAGTACTATGGTTTTACCATGGTAGTTGGAAGGACGTGAAAAAATGCTAACTACTATGTTTTTTCCATGGTTGTTGGAAGGACACAAAATAGAATCCTAACTTCTATGGTTTTCTCCATGGTAGCTGGAAGGACAGGAAATAGAATCCTAACTACTATGGTTTTTCCCTGGTAGTTGGAAGGACACAAAATAGAATCCTAACTTCTATGGTTTTCTCCATGGTAGCTGGAAGGACAAGAAATACAATCCTATCTACTATGGTTTTCTCCATGGTAGCTGGAAGGACAAGAAATACAATCCTATCTACTATGGTTTTCTCCATGGTAGTTGGAAGGACGTGAAAAAATGCTAACTACTATGATTTTCTCCATGGTAGTTGGAAGGAAACGAAATAGAATCCTAACTACTATGGTTTCTCCATGGTAGTTGGAAGGACACGAAATAAAATCCTAACTTCTATGGTTTTTCCATGGTAGTTGGAAGGACACGAAATAGAATCCTAACTACTATGGTTTTCTCCATGGTAGTTGGAAGGACGTGAAAAAAATGCTAAGTACTATGGTTTTACCATGGTAGTTGGAAGGACGTGAAAAAATGCTAACTACTATGTTTTTCTCCATGGTTGTTGGAAGGACACAAAATAGAATCCTAACTTCTATGGTTTTCTCCATTGTAGTTGGAAGGACAGGAAATAGAATCCTATCTACTATGGTTTTCTCCATGTTAGTTGGAAGGACGTGAAAAAATGCTAACTACTATGTTTTTCTCCATGGTAGTTGGAAGGACACAAAATAGAATCCTAACTTCTATGGTTTTCTCCATGGTAGCTGGAAGGACAGGAAATAGAATCCTATCTACTATGGTTTTCTCCATGGTAGTTGGAAGGACGTGAAAAAAATGCTAACTACTATGGTTTTCTCCATGGTAGTTGGAAGGACGTGAAAAAATGCTAACTACTATGTTTTTCTCCATGGTTGTTGGAAGGACACAAAATAGAATCCTAACTTCTATGGTTTTCTCCATGGTAGCTGGAAGGACAGGAAATAGAATCCTATCTACTATGGTTTTCTCCATGGTAATTGGAAGGACGTGAAAAAATGCTAACTACTATGGTTTTCTCCATGGTAATTGGAAGGACGTGAAAAAATGCTAACTACTATGGTTTTCTCCATGGTAATTGGAAGGACACGAAATAGAATCCTAACTACTATGGTTTCTCCATGGTAGTTGGAAGGTCACGAAATAAAATCCTAACTTCTATGGTTTTTCCATGATAGTTGGAAGGACACGAAATAGAATCCTAACTACTATGGTTTTTCCATGGTAGTTGGAAGGACACGAAATAGAATCCTAACTACTGTGGTTTTCTCCATGGTAGTTGGACGTACACGAAATAGAATCCTAACTACTATGGTTTTTCCATGGTAGTTGGAAGGACACGTAATTGAGTCCTAACTACTATGTTTTTCTCCATGGTAGCTGGAAGGACAGGAAATAGAATCCTATCTACAATGGTTTTGTCCATGGTAACTGGAAGGACGTGAAAAAATGCTAACTACTATGGTTTTCTCCATGGTAATTGGAAGGACGTGAAAAAATTCTAACTACTAGGGTTAACTCCATGGTAGTTTGAAGGGCACGAATTAGAATCCTAATTTCTATGGTTTTCTCCATGGTAGCTGGAAGGACAGGAAATAGAATCCTATCTACAATGGTTTGCTGCATGGTAGTTGGAAGGACGTGAAAAATGCTAACTACTATGGTTTTCTCCATGGTAATTGGAAGGACGTGAAAAAATGCTAACTACTATGGTTTTCTCCATGGTAATTGGAAGGACACGAAATAGAATCCTAACTACTATGGTTTCTCCATGGTAGTTGGTAGGACACGAAATAGAATCCTAACTACTATGGTTTTCTCCATGGTAGCTGGAAGGACAGGAAATAGAATCCTATCTACTATGGTTTTCTCCATGGTAGTTGGAAGGACGTGAAAAAATGCTAACTACTATGGTTTTCTCCATGGTAGTTGGAAGGACACGAAATAAAATCCTAACTTCTATGGTTTTTCCATGGTAGTTGGAAGGACACGAAATAAAATCCTAACTTCTATGGTTTTTCCATGGTAGTTGGAAGGACACGAAATAGAATCCTAACTACTATGGTTTTCTCCATGGTAGTTGGAAGGACGTGAAAAAAATGCTAAGTACTATGGTTTTCTCCATGGTAGTTGGAAGGACGTGAAAAAATGCTAACTACTATGTTTTTTCCATGGTTGTTGGAAGGACACAAAATAGAATCCTAACTTCTATGGTTTTCTCCATGGTAGCTGGAAGGACAGGAAATAGAATCCTAACTTCTATGGTTTTCTCCATGGTAGTTGGAAGGACACGAAATAAAATCCTAACTTCTATGGTTTTTCCATGGTAGTTGGTAGGACACGAAATAGAATCCTAACTACTATGGTTTTCTCCATGGTAGTTGGAAGTACATGAAATAGAATCCTAACTACTATGGTTTTTCCATGGTAGTTGGAAGAACACGAAATAGAATCCTAACTACTATGGTTTTTCCATGGTAGTTGGAAGGACACGAAATAGAATCCTAACTACTATGGTTTTTCCCTGGTAGTTGGAAGGACACGAAATAGAATCCTAACTACTATGGTTTTTCCCTGGTAGTTGGAAGGACACCAAATAGAATCCTAACTTCTATGGTTTTCTCCATGGTAGCTGGAAGGACAGGAAATGCAATCCTATCTACTATGGTTTTCTCCATGGTAGTTGGAAGGACGTGAAAAAATGCTAACTACTAAGATTTTCTCCATGGTAGTTGGAAGGAAACGAAATAGAATCCTAACTACTATGGTTTCTCCATGGTAGTTGGAAGGACACGAAATAAAATCTTAACTTCTATGGTTTTTCCATGGTAGTTGGAAGGACACGAAATAGAATCCTAACTTCTATGGTTTTCTCCATGGTAGTTGGAAGGACACGAAATAAAATCCTAACTTCTATGGTTTTTCCATGGTAGTTGGAAGGACACGAAATAGAATCCTAACTACTATGGTTTTCTCCATAGTAGTAGGAAGGACGTGAAAAAATGCTAAGTACTATGGTTTTCTCCATGATAGTTGGAAGGACGTGAAAAAATGCTAACTACTATGGTTTTCTCCATGGTAGTTGGAAGGACACAAAATAGAATCCTAACTTCTATGGTTTTCTCCATGGTAGCTGGAAGGACAGGAAATAGAATCCTATCTACTATGGCTTTCTCCATGGTAGTTGGAAGGACGTGAAAAAATGCTAACTACTATGGTTTTCTCCATGGTAGTTGGAAGGACACGAAATAGAATCCTAACTACTATGGTTTCTCCATGGTAGTTGGAAGGACACGAAATAAAATCCTAACTTCTATGGTTTTTCCATGGTAGTAGGAAGGACACGAAATAGAATCCTAACTACTAAGGTTTTCTCCATGGTAGTTGGAAGGACGTGAAAAAAATGCTAAGTACTATGGTTTTCTCCATGGTAGTTGGAAGGACGTGAAAAAATGCTAACTACTATGTTTTTCTCCATGGTAGTTTGAAGGACACAAAATAGAATCCTAACTTCTATGGTTTTCTCCATGGTAGCTGGAAGGACAGGAAATAGAATCCTATCTACTATGGTTTTCTCCATGGTAGTTGGAAGGATGTGAAAAAATGCTAACTACTATGTTTTTCTCCATGGTAGTTGGAAGGACACAAAATAGAATCCTAACTTCTATGGTTTTCTCCATGGTAGCTGGAAGGACAGGAAATAGAATCCTATCTACTATGGTTTTCTCCATGGTAGTTGGAAGGATGTGAAAAAATGCTAACTACTATGTTTTTCTCCATGGTAGTTGGAAGGACACGAAATAGAATCCTAACTACTATGGTTTTCTCCATGGTAGTTGGAAGGACACGAAATAGAATCCTAACTACTATGGTTTTTCCATGGTAGTTGGAAGGACACGAAATAGAATCCTAACTACTATGGGAAATGGAATCCTAACTACTATGGTTTTCTCCATGGTAGTTGGAAGGACGTGAAAAAAATGCTAAGTACTATGGTTTTCTCCATGGTAGTTGGAAGGACGTGAAAAAATGCTAACTACTATGGTTTTCTCCATGGTAGTTGGAAGGACACGAAATAGAATCCTAACTACTATGGTTTCTCCATGGTAGTTGGAAGGACACGAAATAAAATCCTAACTTCTATGGTTTTTCCATGGTAGTTGGAAGGACACGAAATAGAATCCTAACTACTATGGTTTTCTCCATAGTAGTAGGAAGGACGTGAAAAAATGCTAAGTACTATGGTTTTCTCCATGGTAGTTGGAAGGACGTGAAAAAATGCTAACTACTATGGTTTTCTCCATGGTAGTTGGAAGGACACAAAATAGAATCCTAACTTCTATGGTTTTCTCAATGGTAGCTGGAAGGACAGGAAATAGAATCCTATCTACTATGGTTTTCTCCATGGTAGTTGGAAGGACGTGAAAAAATGCTAACTACTATGGTTTTCTCCATGGTAGTTGGAAGGACACGAAATAGAATCCTCACTACTATGGTTTCTCCATGGTAGTTGGAAGGACACGAAATAAAATCCTAACTTCTATGGTTTTTCCATGGTAGTAGGAAGGACACGAAATAGAATCCTAACTACTAAGGTTTTCTCCATGGTAGTTGGAAGGACGTGAAAAAAATGCTAAGTACTATGGTTTTCTCCATGGTAGTTGGAAGGACGTGAAAAAATGCTAACTACTATGTTTTTCTCCATGGTAGTTTGAAGGACACAAAATAGAATCCTAACTTCTATGGTTTTCTCCATGGTAGCTGGAAGGACAGGAAATAGAATCCTATCTACTATGGTTTTCTCCATTGATAGTTGGAAGGACGTGAAAAAATGCTAACTACTATGGTTTTCTCCATGGTACTTGGAAGGACGTGGAAAAAATGCTAAGTACTATGGTTTTCTCCATGGTAGTTGGAAGGACACGAAATAGAATCCTAACTACTATGGTTTTCTCCATGGTAGTTGGAAGGACACTAAATAGAATCCTAACTACTATGGTTTTTCCATGGTAGTTGGAAGGACACGAAATAGAATCCTAACTACTATGGGAAATGGAATCCTAACTACTATGGTTTTCTCCATGGTAGTTGGAAGGACGTGAATAAAATGCTAAGTACTATGGTTTTCTCCATGGTAGTTGGAAGGACGTGAAAAAATGCTAACTACTATGGTTTTCTCCATGGTAGTTGGAAGGACACGAAATAGAATCCTAACTACTATGGTTTCTCCATGGTAGTTGGAAGGACACGAAATAAAATCCTAACTTCTATGGTTTTTCCATGGTAGTTGGAAGGACACGAAATAGAATCCTAACTACTATGGTTTTCTCCATAGTAGTAGGAAAGACGTGAAAAAATGCTAAGTACTATGGTTTTCTCCATGGTAGTTGGAAGGACGTGAAAAAATGCTAACTACTATGGTTTTCTCCATGGTAGTTGGAAGGACACAAAATAGAATCCTAACTTCTATGGTTTTCTCCATGGTAGCTGGAAGGACAGGAAATAGAATCCTATCTACTATGGTTTTCTCCATGGTAGTTGGAAGGACGTGAAAAAATGCTAACTACTATGGTTTTCTCCATGGTAGTTGGAAGGACACGAAATAGAATCCTAACTACTATGGTTTCTCCATGGTAGTTGGAAGGACACGAAATAAAATCCTAACTTCTATGGTTTTTCCATGGTAGTAGGAAGGACACGAAATAGAATCCTAACTACTAAGGTTTTCTCCATGGTAGTTGGAAGGACGTGAAAAAAATGCTAAGTACTATGGTTTTCTCCATGGTAGTTGGAAGGACGTGAAAAAATGCTAACTACTATGTTTTTCTCCATGGTAGTTTGAAGGACACAAAATAGAATCCTAACTTCTATGGTTTTCTCCATGGTAGCTGGAAGGACAGGAAATAGAATCCTATCTACTATGGTTTTCTCCATGGTAGTTGGAAGGATGTGAAAAAATGCTAACTACTATGTTTTTCTCCATGGTAGTTGGAAGGACACAAAATAGAATCCTAACTTCTATGGTTTTCTCCATGGTAGCTGGAAGGACAGGAAATAGAATCCTATCTACTATGGTTTTCTCCATTGATAGTTGGAAGGACGTGAAAAAATGCTAACTACTATGGTTTTCTCCATGGTACTTGGAAGGACGTGGAAAAAATGCTAAGTACTATGGTTTTCTCCATGGTAGTTGGAAGGACACGAAATAGAATCCTAACTACTATGGTTTTCTCCATGGTAGTTGGAAGGACACGAAATAGAATCCTAACTACTATGGTTTTTCCATGGTAGTTGGAAGGACACGAAATAGAATCCTAACTACTATGGGAAATGGAATCCTAACTACTATGGTTTTCTCCATGGTAGTTGGAAGGACGTGAATAAAATGCTAAGTACTATGGTTTTCTCCATGGTAGTTGGAAGGACGTGAAAAAATGCTAACTACTATGGTTTTCTCCATGGTAGTTGGAAGGACACGAAATAGAATCCTAACTACTATGGTTTCTCCATGGTAGTTGAAAGGACACGAAATAAAATCCTAACTTCTATGGTTTTTCCATGGTAGTTGGAAGGACACGAAATAGAATCCTAACTACTATGGTTTTCTCCATAGTAGTAGGAAAGACGTGAAAAAATGCTAAGTACTATGGTTTTCTCCATGGTAGTTGGAAGGACGTGAAAAAATGCTAACTACTATGGTTTTCTCCATGGTAGTTGGAAGGACACAAAATAGAATCCTAACTTCTATGGTTTTCTCCATGGTAGCTGGAAGGACAGGAAATAGAATCCTATCTACTATGGTTTTCTCCATGGTAGTTGGAAGGACGTGAAAAATGCTAACTACTATGGTTTTCTCCATGGTAGTTGGAAGGACACGAAATAGAATCCTAACTACTATGGTTTCTCCATGGTAGTTGGAAGGACACGAAATAAAATCCTAACTTCTATGGTTTTTCCATGGTAGTAGGAAGGACACGAAATAGAATCCTAACTACTAAGGTTTTCTCCATGGTAGTTGGAAGGACGTGAAAAAAATGCTAAGTACTATGGTTTTCTCCATGGTAGTTGGAAGGACGTGAAAAAATGCTAACTACTATGTTTTTCTCCATGGTAGTTTGAAGGACACAAAATAGAATCCTAACTTCTATGGTTTTCTCCATGGTAGCTGGAAGGACAGGAAATAGAATCCTATCTACTATGGTTTTCTCCATGGTAGTTGGAAGGATGTGAAAAAATGCTAACTACTATGTTTTTCTCCATGGTAGTTGGAAGGACACAAAATAGAATCCTAACTTCTATGGTTTTCTCCATGGTAGCTGGAAGGACAGGAAATAGAATCCTATCTACTATGGTTTTCTCCATTGATAGTTGGAAGGACGTGAAAAAATGCTAACTACTCTGGTTTTCTCCATGGTACTTGGAAGGACGTGGAAAAAATGCTAAGTACTATGGTTTTCTCCATGGTAGTTGGAAGGACACGAAATAGAATCCTAACTACTATGGTTTTCTCCATGGTAGTTGGAAGGACACGAAATAGAATCCTAACTACTATGGTTTTTCCATGGTAGTTGGAAGGACACGAAATAGAATCCTAACTACTATGGGAAATGGAATCCTAACTACTATGGTTTTCTCCATGGTAGTTGGAAGGACGTGAAAAAAATGCTAAGTACTATGGTTTTCTCCATGGTAGTTGGAAGGACGTGAAAAAATGCTAACTACTATGGTTTTCTCCATGGTAGTTGGAAGGACACGAAATAGAATCCTAACTACTATGGTTTCTCCATGGTAGTTGGAAGGACACGAAATAAAATCCTAACTTCTATGGTTTTTCCATGGTAGTTGGAAGGACACGAAATAGAATCCTAACTACTATGGTTTTCTCCATAGTAGTAGGAAGGACGTGAAAAAATGCTAAGTACTATGGTTTTCTCCATGGTAGTTGGAAGGACGTGAAAAAATGCTAACTACTATGGTTTTCTCCATGGTAGTTGGAAGGACACAAAATAGAATCCTAACTTCTATGGTTTTCTCCATGGTAGCTGGAAGGACAGGAAATAGAATCCTATCTACTATGGTTTTCTCCATGGTAGTTGGAAGGACGTGAAAAAATGCTAACTACTATGGATTTTTCCATGGTAGTTGGAAGGACACGAAATAGAATCCTAACTACTATGGTTTCTCCATGGTAGTTGGAAGGACACGAAATAATATCCTAACTTCTATGGTTTTTCCATGGTAGTTGGAAGGACACGAAATAGAATCCTAACTACTATGGTTTTCTCCATGGTAGTTGGAAGGACGTGAAAAAAATGCTAAGTACTATGGTTTTCTCCATGGTAGTTGGAAGGACGTGAAAAAATGCTAACTACTATGTTTTTCTCCATGGTAGTTGGAAGGACACAAAATACAATCCTAACTTCTATGGTTTTCTCCATGGTAGCTGGAAGGACAGGAAATAGAATCCTATCTACTATGGTTTTCTCTATGGTAGTTGGAAGGACGTGAAAAAAATGCTAACTACTATGGTTTTCTCCATGGTAGTTGGAAGGACTTGAAAAAAATGCTAAGTACTATGGTTTTCGCCATGGGAGTTGGAAGGACATGAAATAGAATCCTAACTTCTATGGTTTTCTCCATGGTAGCTGGAAGGACACGAAATAAAATCCTAACTTCTATGGTTTTCCATGGTAGTTGGAAGGACACGAAATAGAATCCTAACTACTATGGTTTTCTCCATGGTAGTTGGAAGGACACGAAATAGAATCCTAACTTCTATGGTTTTCTCCATGGTAGTTGGAAGGACACGAAATAAAATCCTAACTTCTATGGTTTTTCCATGGTAGTTGGTAGGACACGAAATAGAATCCTAACTACTATGGTTTTCTCCATGGTAGTTGGAAGTACATGAAATAGAATCCTAACTACTATGGTTTTTCCATGGTAGTTGGAAGGACACGAAATAGAATCCTAACTACTATGGTTTTTCCATGGTAGTTGGAAGGACACGAAATAGAATCCTAACTACTATGGTTTTTCCCTGGTAGTTGGAAGGACACGAAATAGAATCCTAACTACTATGGTTTTTCCCTGGTAGTTGGAAGGACACAAAATAGAATCCTAACTTCTATGGTTTTCTCCATGGTAGTTGGAAGGACACGAAATAAAATCCTAACTTCTATGTTTTTTCCATGGTAGTTGGTAGGACACGAAATAGTTTCCTAACTACTATGGTTTTCTCCATGGTAGCTGGAAGGACAGGAAATACAATCCTATCTACTATGGTTTTCTCCATGGTAGTTGGAAGGACGTGAAAAAATGCTAACTACTATGATTTTCTCCATGGTAGTTGGAAGGAAACGAAATAGAATCCTAACTACTATGGTTTCTCCATGGTAGTTGGAAGGACACGATATAAAATCCTAACTTCTATGGTTTTTCCATGGTAGTTGGAAGGACACGAAATAGAATCCTAACTACTATGGTTTTCTCCATGGTAGTTGGAAGGACGTGAAAAAAATGCTAATTACTATGGTTTTACCATGGTAGTTGGAAGGACGTGAAAAAATGCTAACTACTATGTTTTTCTCCATGGTTGTTGGAAGGACACAAAATAGAATCCTAACTTCTATGGTTTTCTCCATTGTAGTTGGAAGGACAGGAAATAGAATCCTATCTACTATGGTTTTCTCCATGTTAGTTGGAAGGACGTGAAAAAATGCTAACTACTATGTTTTTCTCCATGGTAGTTGGAAGGAGACAAAATAGAATCCTAACTTCTATGGTTTTCTCCATGGTAGCTGGAAGGACAGGAAATAGAATCCTATCTACTATGGTTTTCTCCATGGTAGTTGGAAGGACGTGAAAAAATGCTAACTACTATGGTTTTCTCCATGGTAGTTGGAAGGAAACGAAATAGAATCCTAACTACTATGGTTTCTCCATGGTAGTTGGAAGGACACGAAATAAAATCCTAACTTCTATGGTTTTTCCATGGTAGTTGGAAGGACACGAAATAGAATCCTAACTACTATGGTTTTCTCCATGGTAGTTGGAAGGACGTGAAAAAAATGCTAAGTACTATGGTTTTCTCCATGGTAGTTGGAAGGACGTGAAAAAATGCTAACTACTATGTTTTTCTCCATGGTTGTTGGAAGGACACAAAATAGAATCCTAACTTCTATGGTTTTCTCCATGGTAGCTGGAAGGACAGGAAATAGAATCCTATCTACTATGGTTTTCTCCATGGTAGTTGGAAGGACGTGAAAAAATGCTAACTACTATGGTTTTCTCCATGGTAGTTGGAAGGACGTGAAAAAATGCTAACTACTATGTTTTTCTCCATGGTTGTTGGAAGGACACAAAATAGAATCCTAACTTCTATGGTTTTCTCCATGGTAGCTGGAAGGACAGGAAATAGAATCCTATCTACTATGGTTTTCTCCATGGTAATTGGAAGGACGTGAAAAAAATTCTAACTACTATGGTTTTCTCCATGGTAATTGGAAGGACACGAAATAGAATCCTAACTACTATGGTTTTCTCCATTGTAGCTGGAAGGCAGGAAATAGAATCCTATCTACTATGGTTTTCTCCATGGTAGTTGGAAGGACGTGAAAAAAATGCTAACTACTATGGTTTTCTCCATGGTAGTTGGAAGGACGTGAAAAAATGCTAACTACTATGGTTTTCTCCATGGTAGTTGGAAGGACGTGAAAATATGCTAAAAACTATTGTTTTCTCCATGGGAGGTGGAAGGACACGAAATAGAATCCTAACTTCTATGGTTTTCTCCATGGTAGCTGGAAGGACAGGAAATAGAATCCTATCTACAATGGTTTTCTCCATGGTAGTTGGAAGGACGTGAAAAAATGCTAACTACTATGTTTTTCTAAATGGTAGTTGGAAGGACACGAAATAAAATCCTAACTTCTATGGTTTTTCCATGGTAGCTGGAAGGACAGGAAATAGAATCCTATCTACTATGGTTTTCTCCATGGTAGTTGGAAGGATGTGAAAAAATGCTAACTACTATGTTTTTCTCCATGGTAGTTGGAAGGACACAAAATAGAATATTAACTACTATGGTTTTTCCATGGTAGTTGGAAGGACACGAAATAGAATCCTAACTTCTATTGTTTTCTCCATGGTAGCTGGAAGGACAGGAAACAGAATCCTATCTACTATGGTTTTCTCCATGGTAGTTGGAAGGACGTGAGAAAATGCTAACTACTATGGTTTTCTCCATGGTAGTTGGAAGGACACGAAATAGAATCCTAACTACTATGGTTTCTCCATGGTAGTTGGAAGGACACGAAATAAAATCCTAACTTCTATGGTTTTTCCATGGTAGTAGGAAGGACACGAAATAGAATCCTAACTACTAAGGTTTTCTCCATGGTAGTTGGAAGGAATTTGAAAAAAATGCTAAGTACTATGGTTTTCTCCATGGTAGTTGGAAGGACGTGAAAAAATGCTAACTACTATGTTTTTCTCCATGGTAGTTTGAAGGACACAAAATAGAATCCTAACTTCTATGGTTTTCTCCATGGTAGCTGGAAGGACAGGAAATAGAATCCTATCTACTATGGTTTCCTCCATGGTAGTTGGAAGGATGTGAAAAAATGCTAACTACTATGTTTTTCTCCATGGTAGTTGGAAGGACACAAAATAGAATCCTAACTTCTATGGTTTTCTCCATGGTAGCTGGAAGGACAGGAAATAGAATCCTATCTACTATGGTTTTCTCCATTGATAGTTGGAAGGACGTGAAAAAATGCTAACTACTATGGTTTTCTCCATGGTACTTGGAAGGACGTGGAAAAAATGCTAAGTACTATGGTTTTCTCCATGGTAGTTGGAAGGACGTGAAAAAATGCTAACTACTATGGTTTTCTCCATGGTAGTTGGAAGGACACAAAATAGAATCCTAACTTCTATGGTTTTCTTCATGGTAGCTGGAAGGACAGGAAATAGAATCCTATCTACTATGGTTTTCTCCATTGATAGTTGGAAGGACGTGAAAAAATGCTAACTACTATGGTTTTCTCCATGGTACTTGGAAGGACGTGGAAAAAATGCTAAGTACTATGGTTTTCTCCATGGTAGTTGGAAGGACGTGAAAAAATGCTAACTACTATGGTTTTCTCCATGGTAGTTGGAAGGATGTGAAAAAATGCTAACTACTATGTTTTTCTCCATGGTAGTTGGAAGGACACAAAATAGAATCCTAACTTCTATGGTTTTCTCCATGGTAGCTGGAAGGACAGGAAATAGAATCCTATCTACTATGGTTTTCTCCATGGTAGTTGGAAGGATGTGAAAAAATGCTAACTACTATGTTTTTCTCCATGGTAGTTGGAAGGACACGAAATAGAATCCTAACTACTATGGTTTTCTCCATGGTAGTTGGAAGGACACGAAATAGAATCCTAACTACTATGGTTTTTCCATGGTAGTTGGAAGGACACGAAATAGAATCCTAACTACTATGGGAAATGGAATCCTAACTACTATGGTTTTCTCCATGGTAGTTGGAAGGACGTGAAAAAAATGCTAAGTACTATGGTTTTCTCCATGGTAGTTGGAAGGACGTGAAAAAATGCTAACTACTATGGTTTTCTCCATGGTAGTTGGAAGGACACGAAATAGAATCCTAACTACTATGGTTTCTCCATGGTAGTTGGAAGGACACGAAATAATATCCTAACTTCTATGGTTTTTCCATGGTAGTTGGAAGGACACGAAATAGAATCCTAACTACTATGGTTTTCTCCATGGTAGTTGGAAGGACGTGAAAAAAATGCTAAGTACTATGGTTTTCTCCATGGTAGTTGGAAGGACGTGAAAAAATGCTAACTACTATGTTTTTCTCCATGGTAGTTGGAAGGACACAAAATACAATCCTAACTTCTATGGTTTTCTCCATGGTAGCTGGAAGGACAGGAAATAGAATCCTATCTACTATGGTTTTCTCCATGGTAGTTGGAAGGACGTGAAAAAAATGCTAACTACTATGGTTTTCTCCATGGTAGTTGGAAGGACTTGAAAAAAATGCTAAGTACTATGGTTTTCGCCATGGTAGTTGGAAGGACGTGAAAAATGCTAACTACTATGTTTTTCTCCATGGTAGTTTGAAGGACACAAAATAGAATCCAAACTTCTATGGGTTTTCCATGGTAGTTGGAAGGACACGAAATAGAATCCTAACTACTATGGTTTTCTCCATGGTAGTTGGAAGGACACGAATAGAATCCTAACTTCTATGGTTTTCTCCATGGTAGCTGGAAGGACAGGAAATAGAATCCTATCTACAATGGTTTTCTCCATGGTAGTTGGAAGGACGAAAAAAAAATGCTAACTACTATGGTTTTCTCCATGGTAGTTGGAAAGATGTGAAAAAATGCTAACTACTATGGTTTTCTCTATGGTAGTTGGACGGACTCGAAATAGAATCCTAACTTCTATGGTTTTCTCCATGGTAGCTGGAAGGACAGGAAATAGAATCCTATCAACAATGGTTTTCTGCATGGTAGTTGGAAGGACGTGAAAAAATACTAACTACTATGGTTTTCTCCATGGTAATTGGAAGGACACGAAATAGAATCCTAACTACTATGGTTTCTCCATGGTAGTTGGAAGGACACGAAATAAAATCCTAACTTCTATGGTTTTTCCATGGTAGTTGGAAGGACACGAAATAGAATCCTAACTACTATGGTTTTCTCCATGGTAGCTGGAAGGACAGGAAATAGAATCCTATCAACAATGGTTTTCTGCATGGTAGTTGGAAGGACGTGAAAAAAATGCTAACTACTATGGTTTTCTCCATGGTAGTTGGAAGGACACGAAATAGAATCCTAACTTCTATGGTTTTCTCCATGGTAGTTGGAAGGACACGAAATAAAATCCTAACTTCTATGGTTTTTCCATGGTAGTTGGTAGGACACGAAATAGAATCCTAACTACTATGGTTTTCTCCATGGTAGTTGGAAGTACATGAAATAGAATCCTAACTACTATGGTTTTTCCATGGTAGTTGGAAGGACACGAAATAGAATCCTAACTACTATGGTTTTTCCATGGTAGTTGGAAGGACACGAAATAGAATCCTAACTACTATGGTTTTTCCCTGGTAGTTGGAAGGACACGAAATAGAATCCTAACTACTATGGTTTTTCCCTGGTAGTTGGAAGGACACAAAATAGAATCCTAACTTCTATGGTTTTCTCCATGGTAGCTGGAAGGACAGGAAATACAATCCTATCTACTATGGTTTTCTCCATGGTAGTTGGAAGGACGTGAAAAAATGCTAACTACTATGATTTTCTCCATGGTAGTTGGAAGGAAACGAAATAGAATCCTAACTACTATGGTTTCTCCATGGTAGTTGGAAGGACACGAAATAAAATCCTAACTTCTATGGTTTTCCATGGTAGTTGGAAGGACACGAAATAGAATCCTAACTACTATGGTTTTCTCCATGGTAGTTGGAAGGACGTGAAAAAATGCTAAGTACTATGGTTTTACCATGGTAGTTGGAAGGACGTGAAAAAATGCTAACTACTATGTTTTTCTCCATGGTTGTTGGAAGGACACAAAATAGAATCCTAACTTCTATGGTTTTCTCCATTGTAGTTGGAAGGACAGGAAATAGAATCCTATCTACTATGGTTTTCTCCATGTTAGTTGGAAGGACGTGAAAAAATGCTAACTACTATGTTTTTCTCCATGGTAGTTGGAAGGACACAAAATAGAATCCTAACTTCTATGGTTTTCTCCATGGTAGCTGGAAGGACAGGAAATAGAATCCTATCTACTATGGTTTTCTCCATGGTAGTTGGAAGGACGTGAAAAAATGCTAACTACTATGGTTTTCTCCATGGTAGTTGGAAGGAAACGAAATAGAATCCTAACTACTATGGTTTCTCCATGGTAGTTGGAAGGACACGAAATAAAATCCTAACTTCTATGGTTTTTCCATGGTAGTTGGAAGGACACGAAATAGAATCCTAACTACTATGGTTTTCTCCATGGTAGTTGGAAGGACGTGAAAAAATGCTAAGTACTATGGTTTTCTCCATGGTAGTTGGAAGGACGTGAAAAAATGCTAACTGCTATGTTTTTCTCCATGGTTGTTGGAAGGACACAAAATAGAATCCTAACTTCTATGGTTTTCTCCATGGTAGCTGGAAGGACAGGAAATAGAATCCTATCTACTATGGTTTTCTCCATGGTAGTTGGAAGGACACGAAATAGAATCCTAACTACTATGGTTTTTCCATGGTAGTTGGAAGGACACGAAATAGAATCCTAACTTCTATGGTTTTCTCCATGGTAGCTGGAAGGACACCAAATAAAATCCTAACTTCTATGGTTTTTCCATGGTAGTTGGAAGGACACGAAATAGAATCCTAACTTCTATGGTTTTCTCCATGGTAGCTGGAAGGACACGAAATAAAATCCTAACTTCTATGGTTTTTCATGGTAGTTGGAAGGACACGAAATAGAATCCTAACTACTATGGTTTTCTCCATGGTAGTTGGAAGGACACGAAATAGAATCCTAACTTCTATGGTTTTCTCCATGGTAGTTGGAAGGACACGACATAAAATCCTAACTTCTATGGTTTTCCATGGTAGTTGGTAGGACACGAAATAGAATCCTAACTACTATGGTTTTCTCCATGGTAGTTGGAAGTACATGAAATAGAATCCTAACTACTATGGTTTTTCCATGGTAGTTGGAAGGACACGAAATAGAATCCTAACTACTATGGTTTTTCCATGGTAGTTGGAAGGATGTGAAAAAATGCTAACTACTATGTTTTTCTCCATGGTAGTTGGAAGGACACAAAATAGAATCCTAACTTCTATGGTTTTCTCCATGGTAGCTGGAAGGACAGGAAATAGAATCCTATCTACTATGGTTTTCTCCATGGTAGTTGGAAGGATGTGAAAAAATGCTAACTACTATGTTTTTCTCCATGGTAGTTGGAAGGACACGAAATAGAATCCTAACTACTATGGTTTTCTCCATGGTAGTTGGAAGGACACGAAATAGAATCCTAACTACTATGGTTTTTCCATGGTAGTTGGAAGGACACGAAATAGAATCCTAACTACTATGGGAAATGGAATCCTAACTACTATGGTTTTCTCCATGGTAGTTGGAAGGACGTGAAAAAAATGCTAAGTACTATGGTTTTCTCCATGGTAGTTGGAAGGACGTGAAAAAATGCTAACTACTATGGTTTTCTCCATGGTAGTTGGAAGGACACGAAATAGAATCCTAACTACTATGGTTTCTCCATGGTAGTTGGAAGGACACGAAATAAAATCCTAACTTCTATGGTTTTTCCATGGTAGTTGGAAGGACACGAAATAGAATCCTAACTACTATGGTTTTCTCCATAGTAGTAGGAAGGACGTGAAAAAATGCTAAGTACTATGGTTTTCTCCATGGTAGTTGGAAGGACGTGAAAAAATGCTAACTACTATGGTTTTCTCCATGGTAGTTGGAAGGACACAAAATAGAATCCTAACTTCTATGGTTTTCTCAATGGTAGCTGGAAGGACAGGAAATAGAATCCTATCTACTATGGTTTTCTCCATGGTAGTTGGAAGGACGTGAAAAAATGCTAACTACTATGGTTTTCTCCATGGTAGTTGGAAGGACACGAAATAGAATCCTAACTACTATGGTTTCTCCATGGTAGTTGGAAGGACACGAAATAAAATCCTAACTTCTATGGTTTTTCCATGGTAGTAGGAAGGACACGAAATAGAATCCTAACTACTAAGGTTTTCTCCATGGTAGTTGGAAGGACGTGAAAAAAATGCTAAGTACTATGGTTTTCTCCATGGTAGTTGGAAGGACGTGAAAAAATGCTAACTACTATGTTTTTCTCCATGGTAGTTTGAAGGACACAAAATAGAATCCTAACTTCTATGGTTTTCTCCATGGTAGCTGGAAGGACAGGAAATAGAATCCTATCTACTATGGTTTTCTCCATGGTAGTTGGAAGGATGTGAAAAAATGCTAACTACTATGTTTTTCTCCATGGTAGTTGGAAGGACACAAAATAGAATCCTAACTTCTATGGTTTTCTCCATGGTAGCTGGAAGGACAGGAAATAGAATCCTATCTACTATGGTTTTCTCCATTGATAGTTGGAAGGACGTGAAAAAATGCTAACTACTATGGTTTTCTCCATGGTACTTGGAAGGACGTGGAAAAAATGCTAAGTACTATGGTTTTCTCCATGGTAGTTGGAAGGACACGAAATAGAATCCTAACTACTATGGTTTTCTCCATGGTAGTTGGAAGGACACGAAATAGAATCCTAACTACTATGGTTTTTCCATGGTAGTTGGAAGGACACGAAATAGAATCCTAACTACTATGGGAAATGGAATCCTAACTACTATGGTTTTCTCCATGGTAGTTGGAAGGACGTGAATAAAATGCTAAGTACTATGGTTTTCTCCATGGTAGTTGGAAGGACGTGAAAAAATGCTAACTACTATGGTTTTCTCCATGGTAGTTGGAAGGACACGAAATAGAATCCTAACTACTATGGTTTCTCCATGGTAGTTGGAAGGACACGAAATAAAATCCTAACTTCTATGGTTTTTCCATGGTAGTTGGAAGGACACGAAATAGAATCCTAACTACTATGGTTTTCTCCATAGTAGTAGGAAAGACGTGAAAAAATGCTAAGTACTATGGTTTTCTCCATGGTAGTTGGAAGGACGTGAAAAAATGCTAACTACTATGGTTTTCTCCATGGTAGTTGGAAGGACACAAAATAGAATCCTAACTTCTATGGTTTTCTCCATGGTAGCTGGAAGGACAGGAAATAGAATCCTATCTACTATGGTTTTCTCCATGGTAGTTGGAAGGACGTGAAAAATGCTAACTACTATGGTTTTCTCCATGGTAGTTGGAAGGACACGAAATAGAATCCTAACTACTATGGTTTCTCCATGGTAGTTGGAAGGACACGAAATAAAATCCTAACTTCTATGGTTTTTCCATGGTAGTAGGAAGGACACGAAATAGAATCCTAACTACTAAGGTTTTCTCCATGGTAGTTGGAAGGACGTGAAAAAAATGCTAAGTACTATGGTTTTCTCCATGGTAGTTGGAAGGACGTGAAAAAATGCTAACTACTATGTTTTTCTCCATGGTAGTTTGAAGGACACAAAATAGAATCCTAACTTCTATGGTTTTCTCCATGGTAGCTGGAAGGACAGGAAATAGAATCCTATCTACTATGGTTTTCTCCATGGTAGTTGGAAGGATGTGAAAAAATGCTAACTACTATGTTTTTCTCCATGGTAGTTGGAAGGACACAAAATAGAATCCTAACTTCTATGGTTTTCTCCATGGTAGCTGGAAGGACAGGAAATAGAATCCTATCTACTATGGTTTTCTCCATTGATAGTTGGAAGGACGTGAAAAAATGCTAACTACTCTGGTTTTCTCCATGGTACTTGGAAGGACGTGGAAAAAATGCTAAGTACTATGGTTTTCTCCATGGTAGTTGGAAGGACACGAAATAGAATCCTAACTACTATGGTTTTCTCCATGGTAGTTGGAAGGACACGAAATAGAATCCTAACTACTATGGTTTTTCCATGGTAGTTGGAAGGACACGAAATAGAATCCTAACTACTATGGGAAATGGAATCCTAACTACTATGGTTTTCTCCATGGTAGTTGGAAGGACGTGAAAAAAATGCTAAGTACTATGGTTTTCTCCATGGTAGTTGGAAGGACGTGAAAAAATGCTAACTACTATGGTTTTCTCCATGGTAGTTGGAAGGACACGAAATAGAATCCTAACTACTATGGTTTCTCCATGGTAGTTGGAAGGACACGAAATAAAATCCTAACTTCTATGGTTTTTCCATGGTAGTTGGAAGGACACGAAATAGAATCCTAACTACTATGGTTTTCTCCATAGTAGTAGGAAGGACGTGAAAAAATGCTAAGTACTATGGTTTTCTCCATGGTAGTTGGAAGGACGTGAAAAAATGCTAACTACTATGGTTTTCTCCATGGTAGTTGGAAGGACACAAAATAGAATCCTAACTTCTATGGTTTTCTCCATGGTAGCTGGAAGGACAGGAAATAGAATCCTATCTACTATGGTTTTCTCCATGGTAGTTGGAAGGACGTGAAAAAATGCTAACTACTATGGATTTTTCCATGGTAGTTGGAAGGACACGAAATAGAATCCTAACTACTATGGTTTCTCCATGGTAGTTGGAAGGACACGAAATAGAATCCTAACTACTATGGTTTTCTCCATGGTAGTTGGAAGGACGTGAAAAAAATGCTAAGTACTATGGTTTTCTCCATGGTAGTTGGAAGGACGTGAAAAAATGCTAACTACTATGTTTTTCTCCATGGTAGTTGGAAGGACACAAAATACAATCCTAACTTCTATGGTTTTCTCCATGGTAGCTGGAAGGACAGGAAATAGAATCCTATCTACTATGGTTTTCTCTATGGTAGTTGGAAGGACGTGAAAAAATGCTAACTACTATGGTTTTTTCCATGGTAGTTGGAAGGACACGAAATAGAATCCTAACTACTATGGTTTCTCCATGGTAGTTGGAAGGACACGAAATAATATCCTAACTTCTATGGTTTTTCCATGGTAGTTGGAAGGACACGAAATAGAATCCTAACTACTATGGTTTTCTCCATGGTAGTTGGAAGGACGTGAAAAAAATGCTAAGTACTATGGTTTTCTCCATGGTAGTTGGAAGGACGTGAAAAAATGCTAACTACTATGTTTTTCTCCATGGTAGTTGGAAGGACACAAAATACAATCCTAACTTCTATGGTTTTCTCCATGGTAGCTGGAAGGACAGGAAATAGAATCCTATCTACTATGGTTTTCTCCATGGTAGTTGGAAGGACGTGAAAAAAATGCTAACTACTATGGTTTTCTCCATGGTAGTTGGAAGGACTTGAAAAAAATGCTAAGTACTATGGTTTTCGCCATGGTAGTTGGAAGGACGTGAAAAATGCTAACTACTATGTTTTTCTCCATGGTAGTTTGAAGGACACAAAATAGAATCCAAACTTCTATGGGTTTTCCATGGTAGTTGGAAGGACACGAAATAGAATCCTAACTACTATGGTTTTCTCCATGGTAGTTGGAAGGACACGAATAGAATCCTAACTTCTATGGTTTTCTCCATGGTAGCTGGAAGGACAGGAAATAGAATCCTATCTACAATGGTTTTCTCCATGGTAGTTGGAAGGACGAAAAAAAAATGCTAACTACTATGGTTTTCTCCATGGTAGTTGGAAAGATGTGAAAAAATGCTAACTACTATGGTTTTCTCTATGGTAGTTGGACGGACTCGAAATAGAATCCTAACTTCTATGGTTTTCTCCATGGTAGCTGGAAGGACAGGAAATAGAATCCTATCAACAATGGTTTTCTGCATGGTAGTTGGAAGGACGTGAAAAAATACTAACTACTATGGTTTTCTCCATGGTAATTGGAAGGACACGAAATAGAATCCTAACTACTATGGTTTCTCCATGGTAGTTGGAAGGACACGAAATAAAATCCTAACTTCTATGGTTTTTCCATGGTAGTTGGAAGGACACGAAATAGAATCCTAACTACTATGGTTTTCTCCATGGTAGCTGGAAGGACAGGAAATAGAATCCTATCAACAATGGTTTTCTGCATGGTAGTTGGAAGGACGTGAAAAAAATGCTAACTACTATGGTTTTCTCCATGGTAGTTGGAAGGACATGAAAAAAATGTTAACTACTATGGTTTTCTCCATGGTAGTTGGAAGGACGTGAAAAAATGCTAACTACTATGGTTTTCTCCATGGTACTTGGAAGGACGTGAAAAAATGCTAACTACTATGGTCTTCTCCATGGTAGTTGGAAGGACGTGAAAAAATGATAGGTACTATGGTTTTCTCCATGGTAGTTGGAAGGACGTGAAAAAAATGCTAACTACTATGGTTTTCCATGGTAGTTGGAAGGACACGAAATAGAATCCTAACTACTATGGTTTTCTCCATGGTAGTTGGAAGGACACGAAATAGAATCCTAACTTCTATGGTTTTCTCCATGGTAGTTGGAAGGACACGAAATAAAATCCTAACTTCTATGGTTTTCTCCATGGTAGCTGCAAGGACACGAAATAAAATCCTAACTTCTATGGTTTTCCATGGTAGTTGGAAGGACACGAAATAGAATCCTAACTACTATGGTTTTCTCCATGGTAGTTGGAAGGACACGAAATAGAATCCTAACTTCTATGGTTTTCTCCATGGTAGTTGGTAGGACACGAAATAGAATCCTAACTACTATGGTTTTCTCCATGGTAGTTGGAAGTACATGAAATAGAATCCTAACTACTATGGTTTTTCCATGGTAGTTGGAAGGACACGAAATTGAATCCTAACTACTATGGTTTTTCCATGGTAGTTGGAAGGACACGAAATAGAATCCTAACTACTATGGTTTTTCCCTGGTAGTTGGAAGGACACGAAATAGAATCCTAACTACTATGGTTTTTCCCTGGTAGTTGGAAGGACACAAAATAGAATCCTAACTTCTATGGTTTTCTCCATGGTAGCTGGAAGGACAGGAAATACAATCCTATCTACTATGGTTTTCTCCATGGTAGTTGGAAGGACGTGAAAAAATGCTAACTACTATGATTTTCTCCATGGTAGTTGGAAGGAAACGAAATAGAATCCTAACTACTATGGTTTCTCCATGGTAGTTGGAAGGACACGAAATAAAATCCTAACTTCTATGGTTTTCCATGGTAGTTGGAAGGACACGAAATAGAATCCTAACTACTATGGTTTTCTCCATGGTAGTTGGAAGGACGTGAAAAAATGCTAAGTACTATGGTTTTACCATGGTAGTTGGAAGGACGTGAAAAAATGCTAACTACTATGTTTTTCTCCATGGTTGTTGGAAGGACACAAAATAGAATCCTAACTTCTATGGTTTTCTCCATTGTAGTTGGAAGGACAGGAAATAGAATCCTATCTACTATGGTTTTCTCCATGTTAGTTGGAAGGACGTGAAAAAATGCTAACTACTATGTTTTTCTCCATGGTAGTTGGAAGGACACAAAATAGAATCCTAACTTCTATGGTTTTCTCCATGGTAGCTGGAAGGACAGGAAATAGAATCCTATCTACTATGGTTTTCTCCATGGTAGTTGGAAGGACGTGAAAAAATGCTAACTACTATGGTTTTCTCCATGGTAGTTGGAAGGAAACGAAATAGAATCCTAACTACTATGGTTTCTCCATGGTAGTTGGAAGGACACGAAATAAAATCCTAACTTCTATGGTTTTTCCATGGTAGTTGGAAGGACACGAAATAGAATCCTAACTACTATGGTTTTCTCCATGGTAGTTGGAAGGACGTGAAAAAATGCTAAGTACTATGGTTTTCTCCATGGTAGTTGGAAGGACGTGAAAAAATGCTAACTGCTATGTTTTTCTCCATGGTTGTTGGAAGGACACAAAATAGAATCCTAACTTCTATGGTTTTCTCCATGGTAGCTGGAAGGACAGGAAATAGAATCCTATCTACTATGGTTTTCTCCATGGTAGTTGGAAGGACACGAAATAGAATCCTAACTACTATGGTTTTTCCATGGTAGTTGGAAGGACACGAAATAGAATCCTAACTTCTATGGTTTTCTCCATGGTAGCTGGAAGGACACCAAATAAAATCCTAACTTCTATGGTTTTTCCATGGTAGTTGGAAGGACACGAAATAGAATCCTAACTTCTATGGTTTTCTCCATGGTAGCTGGAAGGACACGAAATAAAATCCTAACTTCTATGGTTTTCCATGGTAGTTGGAAGGACACGAAATAGAATCCTAACTACTATGGTTTTCTCCATGGTAGTTGGAAGGACACGAAATAGAATCCTAACTTCTATGGTTTTCTCCATGGTAGTTGGAAGGACACGACATAAAATCCTAACTTCTATGGTTTTCCATGGTAGTTGGTAGGACACGAAATAGAATCCTAACTACTATGGTTTTCTCCATGGTAGTTGGAAGTACATGAAATAGAATCCTAACTACTATGGTTTTTCCATGGTAGTTGGAAGGACACGAAATAGAATCCTAACTACTATGGTTTTTCCATGGTAGTTGGAAGGACACGAAATAGAATCCTAACTACTATGGTTTTTCCCTGGTAGTTGGAAGGACACGAAATAGAATCCTAACTACTATGGTTTTTCCCTGGTAGTTGGAAGGACACAAAATAGAATCCTAACTTCTATGGTTTTCTCCATGGTAGCTGGAAGGACAGGAAATAGAATCCTATCTACTATGGTTTTCTCCATGGTAATTGGAAGGACGTGAAAAAATGCTAACTACTATGGTTTTCTCCATGGTAATTGGAAGGACACGAAATAGAATCCTAACTACTATGGTTTCTCCATGGTAGTTGGAAGGTCACGAAATAAAATCCTAACTTCTATGGTTTTTCCATGATAGTTGGAAGGACACGAAATAGAATCCTAACTACTATGGTTTTTCCATGGTAGTTGGAAGGACACGAAATAGAATCCTAACTACTGTGGTTTTCTCCATGGTAGTTGGACGTACACGAAATAGAATCCTAACTACTATGGTTTTTCCATGGTAGTTGGAAGGACACGTAATTGAGTCCTAACTACTATGGTTTTCTCCATGGTATCTGGAAGGACAGGAAATAGAATCCTATCTACAATGGTTTTGTCCATGGTAACTGGAAGGACGTGAAAAAATGCTAACTACTATGGTTTTCTCCATGGTAATTGGAAGGACGTGAAAAAATTATAACTACTAGGGTTAACTCCATGGTAGTTTGAAGGGCACGAATTAGAATCCTAATTTCTATGGTTTTCTCCATGGTAGCTGGAAGGACAGGAAATAGAATCCTATCTACAATGGTTTGCTGCATGGTAGTTGGAAGGACGTGAAAAATGCTAACTACTATGGTTTTCTCCATGGTAATTGGAAGGACGTGAAAAAATGCTAACTACTATGGTTTTCGCCATGGTAATTGGAAGGACACGAAATAGAATCCTAACTACTATGGTTTCTCCATGGTAGTTGGAAGGTCACGAAATAAAATCCTAACTTCTATGGTTTCTCCATGATAGTTGGAAGGACACGAAATAGAATCCTAACTACTATGGTTTTCTCCATGGTAGTTGGAAGGACACGAAATAGAATCCTAACTACTATGGTTTTTCCATGGTAGTAGGAAGGACACGTAATTGAATCCTAACTACTATGGTTTTCTCCATGGTAGCTGGAAGGACAGGAAATAGATTCCTATCTACAATGGTTTTCTCCATGGTAGTTGGAAGGACGTGAAAAAATTCTATCTACTATGGTTTTCTCGATGGTAATTGGAAGGTCACGAAATAGAATCCTAACTATTATGGTTTCTCCATGGTAGTTGGAAGGACACGAAATAAAATCCTAACTTCTATGGTTTTTCCATGGTAGTTGGAAGTACACGAAATAGAATCCTAACTACTATGGTTTTCTCCATGGTAGTTGGAAGGACACGAAATAGAATCCTAACTACTATGGTTTTTCCATGGTAGTTGGAAGGACACGAAATAGAATCCTAACTACTATGGTTTTCTCCATGGTAGCTGGAAGGACAGGAAATAGAATCCTATCTACTATGGTTTCTCCATGGTAGTTGGAAGGACGTGAAAAAAATGCTAACTACTATGATTTTCTCCATGGTAGTTGGAAGGATGTGAAAAAATGCTAACTACTATGGTTTTCTCCATAGTAGTTGGAAGGACACGAAATAGAATCCTAACTTCTATGGTTTTCTCCATGGTAGCTGGAAGGACAGGAAATAGAATCCTATCTACAATGGTTTTCTCCATGGTAGTTGGAAGGACGTGAAAAAATGCTTACTACTATGGTTTTCTCCATGGTAATTGGAAGGACGTGAAAAGAATGCTAACTACTATGGTTTTTCCATGGTAGTTGGAAGGACACGAAATAGAATCCTAACTACTATGGTTTTCTCCATAGTAGCTGGAAGGCAGGAAATAGAATCCTATCTACTATGGTTTTCTCCATGGTAGTTGGAAGGACGTGAAAAAAATGCTAACTACTATGGTTTTCTCCATGGTAGTTGGAAGGACATGAAAAAAATGTTAACTACTATGGTTTCCTCCATGGTAGTTGGAAGGACGTGAAAAAAATGCTAACTACTATGGTTTTCTCCATGGTACTTGGAAGGACGTGAAAAAATGCTAACTACTATGGTCTTCTCCATGGTAGTTGGAAGGACGTGAAAAAATGATAGGTACTATGGTTTTCTCCATGGTAATTGGAAGGACGTGAAAAAATGCTAACTACTATGTTTTTCTCCATGGTAGTTGGAAGGACACAAAATAGAATTCTAACTTCTATGGTTTTCTCCATGGTAGCTGGAAGGACGTGAAAATATGCTAACTACTATGGTTTCTCCATGGGAGGTGGAAGGACACGAAATAGAATCCTAACTTCTATGATTTTCTCCATGGTAGCTGGAAGGACAGGAAATAGAATCCTAACTTCTATGGTTTCTCCATGGTAGCTGGAAGGAAAGGAAATAGAATCCTATCTACTATGGTTTCTCCATGGTAGTTGGAAGGACGTGAAAAAATGCTAACTACTATGGTTTTCTCCATGGTAGTTGGAAGGATGTGAAAAAATGCTAACTACTATGGTTTTCTCCATGGTAGTTGGAAGGATGTGAAAAAATGCTAACGACTATGGTTTTCTCCATGGTAGTTGGAAGGACACGAAATAGAATTCTAACTTCTATGGTTTTCTCCATGGTAGCTGGAAGGACAGGAAATAGAATCCCATCTACAATGGTTTTCTCCATGGTAGTTGGAAGGACGTGAAAAAATGCTAACTACTATGGTTTTCTCCATGGTAATTGGAAGGACGTGAAAAAAATTCTAAGTACTATGGTTTTCTCCATAGTAGTTGGAAGGACGTGAAAAAATGCTAACTACTATGGTTTTCTCCATGGTAGTTGGAAGGACACGAAATAAAATCCTAACTACTAAGGTTTCTCCATGGTAGTTGGAAGGACACGAAATAAAATCCTAACTTCTATGGTTTTTCCATGGTAGTTGGAAGGACACGAAATAGAATCCTAACTACTATGGTTTTCTCCATAGTAGTAGGAAGGACGTGAAAAAATGCTAAGTACTATGGTTTTCTCCATGGTAGTTGGAAGGACGTGAAAAAATGCTAACTACTATGGTTTTCTCCATGGTAGTTGGAAGGACACAAAATAGAATCCTAACTTCTATGGTTTTCTCCATGGTAGCTGGAAGGACAGGAAATAGAATCCTATCTACTATGGTTTTCTCCATGGTAGTTGGAAGGACGTGAAAAAATGCTAACTACTATGGTTTTCTCCATGGTAGTTGGAAGGACACGAAATAGAATCCTAACTACTATGGTTTCTCCATTGTAGTTGGAAGGACACGAAATAATATCCTAACTTCTATGGTTTTTCCATGGTAGTTGGAAGGACACGAAATAGAATCCTAACTACTATGGTTTTCTCCATGGTAGTTGGAAGGACGTGAAAAAATGCTAAGTACTATGGTTTTCTCCATGGTAGTTGGAAGGACGTGAAAAAATGCTAAGTACTATGTTTTTCTCCATGGTAGTTGGAAGGACACAAAATACAATCCTAACTTCTATGGTTTTCTCCATGGTAGTTGGAAGGACACGAAATAAAATCCTAACTTCTATGGTTTTTCCATGGTAGTTGGAAGGACACGAAATAGAATCCTAACTACTATGGTTTTTCCATGGTAGTTGGAAGGACACGAAATAGAATCCTAACTTCTATGGTTTTCTCCATGGTAGCTGGAAGGACACCAAATAAAATCCTAACTTCTATGGTTTTTCCATGGTAGTTGGAAGGACACGAAATAGAATCCTAACTTCTATGGTTTTCTCCATGGTAGCTGGAAGGACACGAAATAAAATCCTAACTTCTATGGTTTTCCATGGTAGTTGGAAGGACACGAAATAGAATCCTAACTACTATGGTTTTCTCCATGGTAGTTGGAAGGACACGAAATAGAATCCTAACTTCTATGGTTTTCTCCATGGTAGTTGGAAGGACACGACATAAAATCCTAACTTCTATGGTTTTCCATGGTAGTTGGTAGGACACGAAATAGAATCCTAACTACTATGGTTTTCTCCATGGTAGTTGGAAGTACATGAAATAGAATCCTAACTACTATGGTTTTTCCATGGTAGTTGGAAGGACACGAAATAGAATCCTAACTACTATGGTTTTTCCATGGTAGTTGGAAGGACACGAAATAGAATCCTAACTACTATGGTTTTTCCCTGGTAGTTGGAAGGACACGAAATAGAATCCTAACTACTATGGTTTTTCCCTGGTAGTTGGAAGGACACAAAATAGAATCCTAACTTCTATGGTTTTCTCCATGGTAGCTGGAAGGACAGGAAATAGAATCCTATCTACTATGGTTTTCTCCATGGTAATTGGAAGGACGTGAAAAAATGCTAACTACTATGGTTTTCTCCATGGTAATTGGAAGGACACGAAATAGAATCCTAACTACTATGGTTTCTCCATGGTAGTTGGAAGGTCACGAAATAAAATCCTAACTTCTATGGTTTTTCCATGATAGTTGGAAGGACACGAAATAGAATCCTAACTACTATGGTTTTTCCATGGTAGTTGGAAGGACACGAAATAGAATCCTAACTACTGTGGTTTTCTCCATGGTAGTTGGACGTACACGAAATAGAATCCTAACTACTATGGTTTTTCCATGGTAGTTGGAAGGACACGTAATTGAGTCCTAACTACTATGGTTTTCTCCATGGTATCTGGAAGGACAGGAAATAGAATCCTATCTACAATGGTTTTGTCCATGGTAACTGGAAGGACGTGAAAAAATGCTAACTACTATGGTTTTCTCCATGGTAATTGGAAGGACGTGAAAAAATTATAACTACTAGGGTTAACTCCATGGTAGTTTGAAGGGCACGAATTAGAATCCTAATTTCTATGGTTTTCTCCATGGTAGCTGGAAGGACAGGAAATAGAATCCTATCTACAATGGTTTGCTGCATGGTAGTTGGAAGGACGTGAAAAATGCTAACTACTATGGTTTTCTCCATGGTAATTGGAAGGACGTGAAAAAATGCTAACTACTATGGTTTTCGCCATGGTAATTGGAAGGACACGAAATAGAATCCTAACTACTATGGTTTCTCCATGGTAGTTGGAAGGTCACGAAATAAAATCCTAACTTCTATGGTTTCTCCATGATAGTTGGAAGGACACGAAATAGAATCCTAACTACTATGGTTTTCTCCATGGTAGTTGGAAGGACACGAAATAGAATCCTAACTACTATGGTTTTTCCATGGTAGTAGGAAGGACACGTAATTGAATCCTAACTACTATGGTTTTCTCCATGGTAGCTGGAAGGACAGGAAATAGATTCCTATCTACAATGGTTTTCTCCATGGTAGTTGGAAGGACGTGAAAAAATTCTATCTACTATGGTTTTCTCGATGGTAATTGGAAGGTCACGAAATAGAATCCTAACTATTATGGTTTCTCCATGGTAGTTGGAAGGACACGAAATAAAATCCTAACTTCTATGGTTTTTCCATGGTAGTTGGAAGTACACGAAATAGAATCCTAACTACTATGGTTTTCTCCATGGTAGTTGGAAGGACACGAAATAGAATCCTAACTACTATGGTTTTTCCATGGTAGTTGGAAGGACACGAAATAGAATCCTAACTACTATGGTTTTCTCCATGGTAGCTGGAAGGACAGGAAATAGAATCCTATCTACTATGGTTTCTCCATGGTAGTTGGAAGGACGTGAAAAAAATGCTAACTACTATGATTTTCTCCATGGTAGTTGGAAGGATGTGAAAAAATGCTAACTACTATGGTTTTCTCCATAGTAGTTGGAAGGACACGAAATAGAATCCTAACTTCTATGGTTTTCTCCATGGTAGCTGGAAGGACAGGAAATAGAATCCTATCTACAATGGTTTTCTCCATGGTAGTTTGAAGGACGTGAAAAAATGCTTACTACTATGGTTTTCTCCATGGTAATTGGAAGGACGTGAAAAGAATGCTAACTACTATGGTTTTTCCATGGTAGTTGGAAGGACACGAAATAGAATCCTAACTACTATGGTTTTCTCCATAGTAGCTGGAAGGCAGGAAATAGAATCCTATCTACTATGGTTTTCTCCATGGTAGTTGGAAGGACGTGAAAAAAATGCTAACTACTATGGTTTTCTCCATGGTAGTTGGAAGGACATGAAAAAAATGTTAACTACTATGGTTTCCTCCATGGTAGTTGGAAGGACGTGAAAAAAATGCTAACTACTATGGTTTTCTCCATGGTACTTGGAAGGACGTGAAAAAATGCTAACTACTATGGTCTTCTCCATGGTAGTTGGAAGGACGTGAAAAAATGATAGGTACTATGGTTTTCTCCATGGTAATTGGAAGGACGTGAAAAAATGCTAACTACTATGTTTTTCTCCATGGTAGTTGGAAGGACACAAAATAGAATTCTAACTTCTATGGTTTTCTCCATGGTAGCTGGAAGGACGTGAAAATATGCTAACTACTATGGTTTCTCCATGGGAGGTGGAAGGACACGAAATAGAATCCTAACTTCTATGATTTTCTCCATGGTAGCTGGAAGGACAGGAAATAGAATCCTAACTTCTATGGTTTCTCCATGGTAGCTGGAAGGAAAGGAAATAGAATCCTATCTACTATGGTTTCTCCATGGTAGTTGGAAGGACGTGAAAAAATGCTAACTACTATGGTTTTCTCCATGGTAGTTGGAAGGATGTGAAAAAATGCTAACTACTATGGTTTTCTCCATGGTAGTTGGAAGGATGTGAAAAAATGCTAACGACTATGGTTTTCTCCATGGTAGTTGGAAGGACACGAAATAGAATTCTAACTTCTATGGTTTTCTCCATGGTAGCTGGAAGGACAGGAAATAGAATCCCATCTACAATGGTTTTCTCCATGGTAGTTGGAAGGACGTGAAAAAATGCTAACTACTATGGTTTTCTCCATGGTAATTGGAAGGACGTGAAAAAAATTCTAAGTACTATGGTTTTCTCCATAGTAGTTGGAAGGACGTGAAAAAATGCTAACTACTATGGTTTTCTCCATGGTAGTTGGAAGGACACGAAATAAAATCCTAACTACTAAGGTTTCTCCATGGTAGTTGGAAGGACACGAAATAAAATCCTAACTTCTATGGTTTTTCCATGGTAGTTGGAAGGACACGAAATAGAATCCTAACTACTATGGTTTTCTCCATAGTAGTAGGAAGGACGTGAAAAAATGCTAAGTACTATGGTTTTCTCCATGGTAGTTGGAAGGACGTGAAAAAATGCTAACTACTATGGTTTTCTCCATGGTAGTTGGAAGGACACAAAATAGAATCCTAACTTCTATGGTTTTCTCCATGGTAGCTGGAAGGACAGGAAATAGAATCCTATCTACTATGGTTTTCTCCATGGTAGTTGGAAGGACGTGAAAAAATGCTAACTACTATGGTTTTCTCCATGGTAGTTGGAAGGACACGAAATAGAATCCTAACTACTATGGTTTCTCCATTGTAGTTGGAAGGACACGAAATAATATCCTAACTTCTATGGTTTTTCCATGGTAGTTGGAAGGACACGAAATAGAATCCTAACTACTATGGTTTTCTCCATGGTAGTTGGAAGGACGTGAAAAAATGCTAAGTACTATGGTTTTCTCCATGGTAGTTGGAAGGACGTGAAAAAATGCTAAGTACTATGTTTCTCTCCATGGTAGTTGGAAGGACACAAAATACAATCCTAACTTCTATGGTTTTCTCCATGGTAGCTGGAAGGACAGGAAATAGAATCCTATCTACTATGGTTTTCTCCATGGTAGATGGAAGGACGTGAAAAAAATGCTAACTACTATGGTTTTCTCCATGGTAGGTGGAAGGACGTGAAAAAAATGCTAAGTACTATGGTTTTCGCCATGGTAGTTGGAAGGACGTGAAAAATGCTAACTACTATGTTTTTCTCCATGGTAGTTTGAAGGACACAAAATAGAATCCAAACTTCTATGGGTTTTCCATGGTAGTTGGAAGGACACGAAATAGAATCCTAACTACTATGGTTTTCTCCATGGTAGTTGGAAGGACACGAATAGAATCCTAACTTCTATGGTTTTCTCCATGGTAGTTGGAAGGACGTGAAAAAAATGCTAACTACTATGGTTTTCTCCATGGTAGTTGGAAAGATGTGAAAAAATGCTAACTACTATGGTTTTCTCTATGGTAGTTGGACGGACACGAAATAGAATCCTAACTTCTATGGTTTTCTCCATGGTAGCTGGAAGGACAGGAAATAGAATCCTATCAACAATGGTTTTCTGCATGGTAGTTGGAAGGACGTGAAAAAATACTAACTACTATGGTTTTCTCCATGGTAATTGGAAGGACACGAAATAGAATCCTAACTACTATGGTTTCTCCATGGTAGTTGGAAGGACACGAAATAAAATCCTAACTTCTATGGTTTTTCCATGGTAGTTGGAAGGACACGAAATAGAATCCTAACTACTATGGTTTTCTCCATGGTAGCTGGAAGGACAGGAAATAGAATCCTATCAACAATGGTTTTCTGCATGGTAGTTGGAAGGACGTGAAAAAAATGCTAACTACTATGGTTTTCTCCATGGTAGTTGGAAGGACATGAAAAAAATGTTAACTACTATGGTTTTCTCCATGGTAGTGGGAAGGACGTGAAAAAAATGCTAACTACTATGGTTTTCTCCATGGTACTTGGAAGGACGTGAAAAAATGCTAACTACTATGGTCTTCTCCATGGTAGTTGGATGGACGTGAAAAAATGATAGGTACTATGGTTTTCTCCATGGTAGTTGGAAGGACGTGAAAAAAATGCTAACTACTATGGTTTTCTCCATGGTAGTTGGAAGGACGTGAAGAAAATGCTAACTACTATGGTTTTCTCCATGGGAGTTGGAAGGACATGAAATAGAATCCTAACTTCTATGGTTTTCTCCATGGTAGCTGGAAGGATAGGAAATAGAATCCTATGTACAATGGTTTTCTCTATGGTAGTTGGAAGGACGTGAAAAAAATGCTAACTACTATGGTTTTCTCCATGGGAGTTGGAAGGACACGAAATAGAATCCTAACATCTATGGTTTTCTCCATGGTAGCTGGAAGGACACGAAATAGAATCCTAACTACTATGGTTTTCCCTGGTAGTTGGAAGGACACGAAATAGAATCCTAACTTCTATGGTTTTCTCCATGGTAGCTGGAAGGACAGGAAATAGAATCCTATCTACTATGGTTTTCTCCATGGTAGTTGGAAGGACGTGAAAAAAATGCTAACTACTATGGTTTTCTCCATGGTAGTTGGAAGGAAATAGAAATAGAATCCTAACTACTATGTTTTCTCCATGGTAGTTGGAAGGACACGAAATAAAATCCTAACTTCTATGGTTTTTCCATGGTATTTGGAAGGACACGAAATAGAATCCTAACTACTATGGTTTTTCCATGGTAGTTGGAAGGACACGTAATAGAATCCTAACTTCTATGGTTTTCTCCATGGTAGCTGGAAGGACAGAAAATATAATCCTATCTACAATGGTTTTCTGCATGGTAGTTGGAAGGACGTGAAAAATGCTAACTACTATGGTTTTCTCCATGGTAATTGAAAGGACGTGAAAAAAATGCTAACTCTTATGGTTTTCTCCATGGTAATTGGAAGGACACGAAATAGAATCCTAACTACTATGGTTTTCTCCATGGTAGCTGGAAGGCAGGAAATAGAATCCTATCTGCTATGGTTTTCTCCATGGTAGTTGGAAGGACGTGAAAATATGCTAACTACTATGTATTTCTCCATGGTAGTTGGAAGGACACGAAATAGAATCCTAACTTCTATGGTTTTCTCCATGGTAGCTGGAAGGACAGGAAATAGAATCCTATGTACAATGGTTTTCTCCATGGTAGTTGGAAGGATGTGAAAAAATGCTAACTACTATGGTTTTCTCCATGGTAATTGGAAGGACACGAAATAGAATCCTAACTTCTATGGTTTTCTCCATGGTAGCTGGAAGGACAGGAAATAGAATCCTATCTACAATGGTTTTCTGCATGGTAGTTGGAAGGACGTGAAAAAATGGTAACTACTATGGTTTTCTCCATGGTAATTGGAACGACGTGAAAAGAATGCTAACTACTATGGTTTTTCCATGGTAGTTGGAAGGACACGAAATAGAATCCTAACTACTATGGTTTTTCCATGGTAGTTGGAAGGACACGAAATAGAATCCTAACTACTATGGTTTTCTCCATGGTAGGTGGAAGGACAGGAAATAGAATCCTATCTACTATGGTTTCTCCATGGTAGTTGGAAGGACGTGAAAAAAATTCTAACTACTATGGTTTTCTCCATGGTAGTTGGAAGGATGTGAAAAATGCTAACTACTATGGTTTTCTCCATGGTAGTTGGAAGGACACGAAATAGAATCCTAACTTCTATGGTTTTCTCCATGGTAGCTGGAAGGACAGGAAATAGAATCCTATGTACAATGGTTTTCTCCATGGTAATTGGAAGGACGTGAAAAGAATGCTAACTACTATGGTTTTTCCATGGTAGTTGGAAGGACACGAAATAGAATCCTAACTGCTATGGTTTTCTCCATGGTAGTTGGAAGGACACGAAATAGAATCCTAACTACTATGGTTTTCTCCATGGTAGTTGGAAGGACGTGAAAAAATGCAAACTACTATGGTTTTCTCCATGGTAGTTGGAAGGTCGTGAAAAAATGCTAACTACTATCGTTTTCTCCATGGTAGTTGGAAGGACGTGAAAAAATGATAGGTACTATGGGTTTCTCCATGGTAGTTGGAAGGACGTGAAAAAGTGCTAACTACTATGTTTTTCTCCATGGTAGTTGGAAGGACACAAAATAGAATTCTAACTTCTATGGTTTTCTCCATGGTAGCTGGAAGGACAGGAAATAGAATCCTATCTACTATGGTTTTCTCCATGGTAGTTGGAAGGACGTTAAAAAAATGCTAACTACTATGGTTTTCTCCATGGTAGTTGGAAGGACGTGCAAAATTCTAACTACTATGTTTTTCTCCATGGTAGTTGGAAGGACACAAAATAGAATCCTAACTTCTATCTTTTTCTCCATGGTAGCTGGAAGGACAGGAAATAGAATCCTATCTACAATGGTTTTCTCCATGGTAACTGGAAGGACGTGAAAAAATGCTAACTACTATGGTTTTCTCCATAGTAGTTGGAAGGACACGAAATAGAATCCTAACTTCTATGGTTTTCTCCATGGTAGCTGGAAGGACAGGAAATAGAATCCTAACTTCTATGGTTTTCTCCATGGTAGCTGGAAGGACAGGAAATAGAATCCTATCTACAATGGTTTTCTCCATGGTAGTTGGAAGGACGTGAAAAAATGCTAACTACTATGGTTTTCTCCATGGCAATTGAAAGGACGTGAAAAGAATGCTAACTACTATGGGTTTTCCATGGTAGTTGGAAGGGCAGGAAATAGAATCCTATCTACTATGGTTTTCTCCATGGTAGTTGGAAGGACGTGAAAAAAATGCTAACTACTATTGTAAGCTCGTAGAGCTTAGAGCCTATTCTTATACTTTTATAGCAAGTACTAGTTTACGAAGTATTAATATAAATCGCTAGATGGCACTGATGCCAGTTACCATCAGACAGAATTCTTGGCACGCTTCTACCTACTTATTTAAGTTTGGATAAAGAAAAAATCTATCATACTCTGTATTGTGATAAACTAAGGAATAGTTTTACATATTTATTCTTGTTACTATTAGCTATTATCATCAGATTAAATAATTAATGTTAATTAGCAACAGAAAGCTGCATTGCCGACATCGAGCTGATATCGATAGGTCGAGTGACAGCACTTTGACATTCTACTTGGCGCTACAGCCAGAATACATTAGCTTATTTAAAAGTGTCATATCGATTAGTGCAATTGATTATAGAAGCAGCTTTTGAATAGATCGATTATACACCGCATTGTATTTATTAAATTTCTCTGTAATTATACATTACAATTATAATGAAAATGTTTATATGCAGATTCTTTATGTTACAGAATAATTACAGCATGTTATTATCTTAAAATGTACTCTTTATTCTGGATGGAAGCTACGTGAAACTTCTAGAAGAGCCTTCCATAGGATTCTAGAATCTGACTCTTTGTAAGATGATTATGTGAACGCATTTTGGCCGTTAGACTTCTCTCACTCTCTCACCGATCGTCGCTTCGTAAGGGCACAGCCCCAATTTAGCAACAGACCACAAGTCTGAATATATTATTGTACAGTTTCTACATACAACTACGCATGGTACCAGCATTAGCAGCCACTACATAGTCTACCAGGAGGTGGATTCTTGGACATCACTAGAACTTCGTGGAGCGTAGCTTGTAGCCATGGAAGGACTCGCTACTGGCCACCGTTCAGGATGATCTACATCGCCATAGAACTTCAGCTTCAATAACTGTACACCCCATAACCACAGTCCGGCTAAATGCAGTCACATTCTCATCAGATGTAGTCGCAAATCAAGTTAAGTAAAAATAAGCAAATTGTATTAACACATAGAGCTAAGTAAGGCTTAGCATCTTTATGTAGCTAAAGTAAATACTGCTTGCATAATTGTAGGGAGTTTTGGCATCCTTGCAGCTCCTCTTTTCCTCTACGTGCAAGCCAAATATGCTGCCGTAGTAGTTTGAATAATCTATAATATTACTCAAAGACCAAGGATTGGTCTAGCTAAATAGTGTTTTTTACAAAAGTAATTCAGCACTTATAAAATTAAGAAGTTTTGGCAAGCAATTGCAGCTTCTCTTTTCCTACTTGCAGATAGAGTATACTGCAGTAGTATTTTGAGCCAATACAACTGAATTATTCCAGAAGTTTGTAATTTTGATATTAAATAAAGAGCTTTATATTACTGTTGTAGATCACAAAGCATGGTGTATTCTTACAGCAAGTGAACTTTAAGTCTATCCTGAAATATACCTAGTGTAAAATAGCAAAGTGCTATTCAATACTGATCTATAACAAATACAACTCCAGGTAAGAAGAGAAGCAGTAGTCTTCAAGAAAGGAAGAATAAAGCAACAATACTCTCTCTCCATTATTCCTGCTTCCTTCAATATTAATACACTTCTAAGCATATATATTTTCTGGGTTTTCCCAGTGGTCCTCCGGAAATCCTATTGCAAATTCTGTTACGCACACTAGCCTACATTTTTTGGTCCTCAACGGGCCTGGATCCCTACAACTATGGTTTTCTCCATGGTAGTTGGAAGGACGTGAAAAAAATGCTAACTACTATGGTTTTCTCCATGGTAGTTGGAAGGACGTGAAAAAAATGCTAACTACTATGGTTTTCTCCATGGTAGTTGGAAGGACGTGAAAAAAATGCTAACTACTATGGTTTTCTCCATGGGAGTTGGAAGGACACGAAATAGAATCCTAACTACTATGGTTTTTTCCATGGTAGTAGGAAGGACGTGAAAAAAATGCTAACTACTATGGTTTTCTCCATGGTAGCTGGAAGGACGTGAAAAAAATGCTAAGTACTATGGTTTTCTCCATGGTAGTTGGAAGGACGTGAAAAAATGCTAACTACTATGTTTTTCTCCATGGTAGTTGGAAGGACACAAAATAGAATCCTAACTTCTATGGTTTTCTCCATGGTAGCTGGAAGGACAGGAAATAGAATCCTATCTACTATGGTTTTCTCCATGGTAGTGGGAAGGACACGAAATAGAATCCTAACTACTATGGTTTTTCCATGGTAGTTGGAAGGACACGAAATAGAATCCTAACTTCTATGGTTTTCTCCATGGTAGTTGGAAGGACACGAAATAAAATTCTAACTTCTATGGTTTTTCCATGGTAGTTGGAAGGACACGAAATATAATCCTAACTACTATGGTTTTTCCATGGTAGTTGGAAGGACACGAAATAGAATCCTAACTACTATGGTTTTCTCCATGGTAGCTGGAATGACAGGAAATAGAATCCTATCTACAATGGTTTTCTCCATGGTAACTGGAAGGACGTGAAAAAATGCTAACTACTATGGTTTTCTCCATGGTAATTGGAAGGACGTGAAAAAATTCTAACTACTATGGTTTTCTCCATGGAAGTTGGAAGGGCACGAATAAGAATCCTAATTTCTATGGTTTTCTCCATGGTAGCTGGAAGGACAGGAAATAGAATCCTATCTACAATGGTTTGCTGCATGGTAGTTGGAAGGACGTGAAAAATGCTAACTACTATGGTTTTCTCCATGGTAATTGGAAGGACGTGAAAAAAATGCTAACTACTATGGTTTTCTCCATGGTAATTGGAAGGACACGAAATAGAATCCTAACTACTATGGTTTCTCCATGGTAGTTGGAAGGTCACGAAATAAAATCCTAACTTCTATGGTTTTTCCATGATAGTTGGAAGGACACGAAATAGAATCCTAACTACTATGGTTTTCTCCATGGTAGTTGGAAGGACACGAAATAGAATCCTAACTACTATGGTTTTTCCATGGTAGTAGGAAGGACACGTAATTGAATCCTAACTACTATGGTTTTCTCCATGGTAGCTGGAAGGACAGGAAATAGAATCCTATCTACAATGGTTTTCTCCATGGTAGTTGGAAGGACGTGAAAAAATTCTAACTACTATGGTTTTCTCGATGGTAATTGGAAGGACACGAAATAGAATCCTAACTATTATGGTTTCTCCATGGTAGTTGGAAGGACACGAAATAAAATCCTAACTTCTATGGTTTTTCCATGGTAGTTGGAAGGACACGAAATAGAATCCTAACTACTATGGTTTTCTCCATGGTAGTTGGAAGGACACGAAATAAAATCCTAACTTCTATGGTTTTTCCATGGTAGTTGGAAGGACACGAAATAGAATCCTAACTACTATGGTTTTCTCCATGGTAGCTGGAAGGACAGGAAATAGAATCCTATCTACTATGGTTTCTCCATGGTAGTTGGAAGGACGTGAAAAAAATGCTAACTACTATGGTTTTCTCCATGGTAGTTGGAAGGATTTGAAAAAATGCTAACTACTATGGTTTTCTCCATAGTAGTTGGAAGGACACGAAATAGAATCCTAACTACTATGGTTTTCTCCATAGTAGCTGGAAGGCAGGAAATAGAATCCTATCTACTATGGTTTTCTCCATGGTAGTTGGAAGGACGTGAAAAAAATGCTAACTACTATGGTTTTCTCCATGGTAGTTGGAAGGACATGAAAAAAATGTTAACTACTATGGTTTTCTCCATGGTAGTTGGAAGGACGTGAAAAAAATGCTAACTACTATGGTTTTCTCCATGGTACTTGGAAGGACGTGAAAAAATGCTAACTACTATGGTCTTCTCCATGGTAGTTGGAAGGACGTGAAAAAATGATAGGTACTATGGTTTTCTCCATGGTAGTTGGAAGGACGTGAAAAAATGCTAACTACTATGTTTTTCTCCATGGTAGTTGGAAGGACACAAAATAGAATCCTAACTTCTATGGTTTTCTCCATGGTAGCTGGAAGGAAAGGAAATAGAATCCTATCTACTATGGTTTCCTCCATGGTAGTTGGAAGGACACGAAATAGAATCCTAACTATTATGGTTTTTCCATGGTAGTTGGAAGGACACGAAATAGAATCCTAACTTCTATGGTTTTCTCCATGGTAGTTGGAAGGACACGAAATAAAATCCTAACTTCTATGGTTTTTCCATGGTAGTTGGAAGGACACGAAATAGAATCCTAACTACTATGGTTTTCTCCATGGTAGTTGGAAGTACATGAAATAGAATCCTAACTACTATGGTTTTTCCATGGTAGTTGGAAGGACACGAAATAGAATCCTAAGTACTATGGTTTTTCCATGGTACTTGGAAGGACACGAAATATAATCCTAACTACTATGGTTTTTCCCTGGTAGTTGGAAGGACACGAAATAGAATCCTAACTACTATGGGAAATGGAATCCTAACTACTATGGTTTTCTCCATGGTAGTTGGAAGGACGTGAAAAAGATGCTAAGTACTATGGTTTTCTCAATGGTAGTTGGAAGGACGTGAAAAAATGCTAACTACTATGGTTTTCTCCATGGTAGTTGGAAGGACACGAAATAGAATCCTAACTACTATGGTTTCTCCATGGTAGTTGGAAGGACACGAAATAAAATCCTAACTTCTATGGTTTTTCCATGGTAGTTGGAAGGACACAAAATACAATCCTAACTTCTATGGTTTTCTCCATGGTAGCTGGAAGGACAGGAAATAGAATCCTAACTACTATGGTTTCTCCATGGTAGTTGGAAGGCCACGAAATAAAATCCTAACTTCTAAGGTTTTTCCATGGTAGTTGGAAGGACACGAAATAGAATCCTAACTACTATGGTTTTCTCCATGGTAGCTGGAAGGACAGGAAATAGAATCCTATCAACAATGGTTTTCTGCATGGTAGTTGGAAGGACGTGAAAAAATGCTAACTACTATGGTTTTCTCCATGGTAGTTGGAAGGACATGAAAAAATGTTAACTACTATGGTTTTCTCCATGGTAGCTGGAAGGACACGAAATAGAATCCTAACTACTATGGTTTTCCCTGGTAGTTGGAAGGACACGAAATAGAATCCTATCTACTATGGTTTTCTCCATGGTAGTGTGAAGGACAGGAAATAGAATCCTATCTACTATGGTTTTCTCCATGGTAGTTGGAAGGACGTGAAAAAAATGCTAACTACTATGGTTTTCTCCATGGTAGTTGGAAGGAAATAGAAATAGAATCCTATCTACTATGGTTTCTCCATGGTAGTTGGAAGGACACGAAATAAAATCCTAACTTCTATGGTTTTTCCATGGTAGTTGGAAGGACACGAAATAGAATCCTAACTACTATGGTTTTTCCATGGTAGTTGGAAGGACACGTAATAGAATCCTAACTTCTATGGTTTTCTCCATGGTAGCTGGAAGGACAGGAAATATAATCCTATCTACAATGGTTTTCTGCATGGTAGTTGGAAGGACGTGAAAAATGCTAACTACTATGGTTTTCTCCATGGTAATTGAAAGGACGTGACAAAAATGCTAACTCTTATGGTTTTCTCCATGCTAATTAGAAGGACACGAAATAGAATCCTAACTACTATGGTTTCCTCCATGGTAGCTGGAAGGCAGGAAATAGAATCCTATCTACTATGGTTTTCTCCATGGTAGTTGGAAGGACGTGAAAAAATGCTAACTACTATGTATTTCTCCATGGTAGTTGGAAGGACACGAAATAGAATCCTAACTTCTATGGTTTTCTCCATGGTAGCTGGAAGGACAGGAAATAGAATCCTATGTACAATGGTTTTCTCCATGGTAGTTGAAGGACACGAAATAGAATCCTAACTTCTATGGTTTTCTCCATGGTAGCTGGAAGGACAGGAAATAGAATCATATCTACAATGGTTTTCTCCATGGTAATTGGAAGGACGTGAAAAGAATGCTAACTACTATGGTTTTTCCATGGTAGTTGGAAGGACACGAAATAGAATCCTAACTACTATGGTTTTCTCCATGGTAGTTGGAAGGACACGAAATAGAATCCTAACTACTATGGTTATTTGATGGTAGTAGGGACACGTAATAGAATCCTAACTACTATGGTTTTCTCCATGGTAGCTGGAAGGACAGGAAATAGAATCCTATCTACTATGGTTTCTCCATGGTAGTTGGAAGGACGTGAAAAAAATGCTAACTACTATGGTTTTCTCCATGGTAGTTGGAAGGATGTGAAAAATGCTAACTACTATGGTTTTCTCCATGGCAGTTGGATGGACACGAAATAGAATCCTAACTTCTATGGTTTTCTCCATGGTAGCTGGAAGGACAGGAAATAGAATCCTATGTACAATGGTTTTCTCCATGGCAATTGGAAGGACGTGAAAAGAATGCTAACTACTATGGTTTTTCCATGGTAGTTGGAAGGACACGAAATAGAATCCTAACTACTATGGTTTTCTCCATGGTAGTTGGAAGGACATGAAATAGAATCCTAACTACTATGGTTTTCTCCATGGTAGTTGGAAGGACGTGAAAAAATGCAAACTACTATGGTTTTCTCCATGGTAGTTGGAAGGACGTGAAAAAATGCAAACTACTATGGTTTTCTCCATGGTAGTTGGAAGGACGTGAAAAAATGATAGGTACTATGGTTTTCTCCATGGTAGTTGGAAGGACGTTAAAAAAATGCTAACTACTATGGTTTTCTCCATGGTAGTTGGAAAGATGTGAAAAAATGCTAACTGCTATGGTTTTCTCCATGGTAGTTGGAAGGACACGAAATAGAATCCTAACTTCTATAGTTTTCTCCATGGTAGCTGGAAGGACAGGAAATAGAATCCTATCTACAATGGTTTTCTCCATGGTAGTTGGAAGGACGTGAAAAAATGCTAACTACTATGTTTTTCTCCATGGTAGTTGGAAGGACACAAAATAGAATCCTAACTTCTATGGTTTTCTCCATGGTAGCTGGAAGGACAGGAAATAGAATCCTATCTACTATGGTTTTCTCCATGGTAGTTGGAAGGACACGAAATAGAATCCTAACTACTATGGTTTTTCCATGGTAGTTGGAAGGTCACGAAATAGAATCCTAACTTCTATGGTTTTCTCCATGGTAGTTGGAAGGACACGAAATAAAATCCTAACTTCTATGGTTTTTCCATGGTAGTTGGAAGGACACGAAATAGAATCCTAACTACTATGGTTTTCTCCATGGTAGTTGGAAGTACATGAAATAGAATCCTAACTACTATGGTTTTTCCATGGTAGTTGGAAGGACACGAAATAGAATCCTAACTACTATGGTTTTTCCCTGGTAGTTGGAAGGACACGAAATAGAATCCTAACTACTATGGTTTTTCCCTGGTAGTTGGAAGGACACAAAATAGAATCCTAACTTCTATGGTTTTCTCCATGGTAGCTGGAAGGACAGGAAATAGAATCCTATCTACTATGGTTTTCTCCATGGTAGTTGGAAGGACGTGAAAAAATGCTAACTACTATGGTTTCCTCCATGGTAGTTGGAAGGACACGAAATAGAATCCTAACTACTATGGTTTTCTCCATGGTAGTTGGAAGGACGTGAAAAAAATGCTAACTACTATGGTTTTCTCCATGGTAGTTGGAAGGACACAAAGTAGAATCCTAACTTCTATGAGTACATTGATTCTAGTTGGAACAAATTAAGCGCCTCTTGTGGTAACAACTGGAACTGGAAATCATGGATTGTACATTGATTCTAGTTGGAACAAATTAAGCGCCTCTACTGTTAAGAGGTAAAACTGCTTTCTGATGGAAAAAAAATTTAAGCGCCTCTTGTGGTAACAGCTGGAATTGGAAATCATGGATAGTACATTGATTCTAGTTGGAACAAATTAAGCGTTCTACTGTTAAGAGGTAAAACTGCTTTCTGATGCAGAGAAAATTTAAGCGCCTCTTGTGGTAACAACTGGAACTGGAAATCATGGATAGTACATTGATTCTAGTTAGAACAAATTAAGCGCCTCTACTGTTAAGAGGTAAAACTGCTTTCTGATGGAAAAAAAATTTAAGCGCCTCTTGTGGTAACAGCTGGAATTGGAAATCATGGATTGTACATTGATTCTAGTTAGAACAAATTAAGCGCCTCTACTGTTAAGAGGTAAAACTGCTTTCTGATGGAAAAAAAATTTAAGCGCCTCTTGTGGTAACAGCTGGAATTGGAAATCATGGATTGTACATTGATTCTAGTTGGAACAAATTAAGCGTTCTACTGTTAACAGGTAAAATTGCTTTCTGATGGAAAAAAAATTTAAGCGCCTCTTGTGGTAACAGCTGGAACTGGAAATCATGGATTGTACATTGATTCTAGTTGGAACAAATTAAGCGCCTCTAATGTTAAGAGGTAAAACTGCTTTCTCATGGAAAAAAAATTTAAGCGCCTCTTGTGGTGACAGCTGGAACTGGAAATCATGGATAGTATATTGATTCTAGTTGGAACAAATTAAGCGTTCTACTGTTAAGAGGTAAAACTGCTTTCTGTATTATTATTATTATCATTATTATTATTATTATTATTAATTTTGTAATTATGTGGTTGTTTTTATAGTTTCTATAGTCTCAGTAGTACTAATAGTAGTATTTTTTATCTCCGGTATTGGCACTGGTTGTTGAATATGTGCGAGCCGCCACTGAATTTGTGTATTAACTTATGTGTATGTGTATCTACATGTCTATATTAATTCTATTGTACCGTATATTGTATTTTGTTACATGTATGTATAACCCATTGACGTTGTCTATAGCTGATAAGCTCCATGGCAATAAAATATTATTATTATTATTATCACAGAGATGATTTTGAAGTAGTTTAATTGTATATAGTAATCAAAATCTAAATATTCTTTACATTAAAAACTGGTCGTTGTGCAATGTGATCAGAGGTGCTGCTGATACACTCGATGGTTTCATTTAATCCTTGCATCACAAGCCAATTATTGCAACACTAAGAGCAATGCAGATCAATTTTGTTCCAGTTCTCATTACTATGATAAACTTTTCTCAAAATGAGTTGGACAAAATATTAAACATTAAGCCATTCATTTTAAAAATTATATACATTAATATTAATAATATTAAGGTAATACAACACAATGAATTAAATAATTAATATGTTGCACATGGTGTGCAACATACATTCCTTGTAAATTTATGGTTACATCTGTTTATCAATTATTGGTACCACTCTTTCCTTCTTTTGGCCTGAAATTCTGTGACAACATTTCTTTGGAAAAAATAGTTTAGGTCACACACGAGGCTCTTTCCACCAACTCACCAACAAGACCCGCCCAGGAAGGAGGGGTTTAGGGTTTTGAATGTCTCCTCCTAGATGGCATTGCTAGTAATGCAGAATGTGAAACTAGAAAAAAATTATTTTTACTTTATTCTCTTCCTTTTCCTCTCTCTTTCTCCCTTTCTCACCTTCTCCCTGCCCTACCGACCTATTTGGGATCTATTCCTAACAGTATATTTTGGGTTGACCGGGATCCGAAATCGTGACCACCAGCACCATAACTAGCAGGCTTAACCACTAGACCACGAGCAATTGTTGAGCGGTGAAGGGAAAAATTCATCTATTAAGCTCTAGAGAGCATTATAGTACATGAAAAATAACCAATTTCGTAACGCTTTGATTTTTTACATTTTTATGCATATATGGTGAATGGTACAATTGAGAGGTGAGCTCTTAACCAAGGGGAAGCAGCCGGTGGAGCTTTGCAAGTGTTTGCCCTAAATGTAGCTTTTTCCCAGTTCTTATTGGTGGGAGAGAGAGAAGCAAGCTGTAGACCAACATGCATTTATTTTGCTGAAATAAGTCAGGAGTACAAAACTTACATACATAATTCACAACCAATTTTACAATATAAGTGAAATTACTACATTGTTTCTTGTACATTTACTAACTATAAATTCTTAAAATCATATTCGAAATATTCATTAACAGAATAAAATGGGTTGTCAACAAGAAAATTTTTCAAGAATAACTTATATTTAGATAATGGTAAATCCATGATTTTTGTCGGCAGTCTATTGATCATTTTCTGTCCCAACACAATGTAACAGTTATGTGATTTGGGTAATCTATGAAAAGTGATATTAATCTTTGTATTTTGTCTAATGGTATAGTCATTAAAGTTTGTTCTACTTTGCAAGTTATGTAATATACTTTATGTATGAAGAAGCAATGAATAAATATACAGATTTATTACAGTCATTATACCAAGAGTTTTAAAGAGTGGCTTGCAGTGTTCATCCTTAGTGGTATTTGCAAGTGTACCAATGGCTTTTTTTTTTTGCAGTAATAGGATTTGGTCCGTATGACTACTATTACCCCATACAAGCAGTCCATAATTCAATACGCTTTGGAAAAATTAGAAATAGGCATTTTTAATATAAGTATCTGATACATGATTTTTCAGGCTCCTTATCAAATAAGTAGCTTTGGACTGTTTACTGGTAATATAGTGCACAAGAGAATCCCAGGACAGTTTTCTATCAATTTATATGCCAAAAAGAATTTATACCTTTTTCTTCCTTGTCATCACTAGGCCCACTATGTTTCAGATTGAATACCAAATGTTGAGTTCTACTTACATTCAACAAAAAGCCATTTATTTAAACCATGTAGTGGCCTGTGTTAAGGTTGTTTCTCCTTTATTGTTTAATTTTAGATTATCATTACTTACATTCAGAAAAGTAGTATAATCTGCATATTGGGACAGTCAATGCATCTATGTTGGGGACAAATCATTTACCATTATTATGAACAATAATGGCACCTAAACAGAGCCTTGGGGTACCCCGTGTGTGGTCTCTCGTTATACATTATACATTAGGAAGGACTGTAGCTCCTATGAATCAGCTTATGTTTCTTGAGATAATCACTTCGAGCGAACTTCAAGAAGCATATATCACAAGAGAAAGGTTTATGTCCAGTATGAATATTCATATGATTCTCGAGGTTTCGTCTTTCAGTAAATTCCTTGCTACATAAAATACAAGAGAATGGTTTATGTCCAGTATGACTAAACATGTGATTTTTTAGATTGACTCTTTCAGGAAATTCCTTACTGCATATATTGCACGAAAACGGTTTTTGCCCAGTATGGGTTTTCAGATGTCTTTTCAGGCCCCCTTTTAGGGAAAATTTCATAGTGCACATGTCACAAGAGTATGGTTTGAGTCCAGTGTGAGTATGCTGATGTCTTTTGAGGCTCCTTGGTTGGGAAAATTTCATAGTGCACATGTCACAAGAGTATGGTTTGTGTCCAGTATGAGTGAGCAGGTGCGATTTGAGATTCGGCATTTGGGAAAATTCTTTCCTACATATATCACACGAAAATGGCTTGTACCCAGTATGAGTGAGCTGATGTATTTCGAGACTCTGCTTTCTGGGAAAATCCTTGATACATATATCACACGAAAATCGCTTTTGTCCAGTGTGAGTAACAAGATGAGATTTCAGGTACGATTTATGGGAAAATTTCTTGGAACATATATCGCATGGAAATGGTTTGTCTCCAGTGTGAGCGTTCAGGTGTTTTCTGAGGTTATCTTTACTAAAATATGTTTTGGTGCATATATCACAGGAGAAATGTTTGTGTGGAGTACGAGTTAAATGTTTACTGTTTCCAGCACAGGATTTGCTTGCACATACATCAGATGACGCTGATTGTAATAACTGTTCTTCATTTCCCACTGAAATCTGTTCTAAGTTGTGAATGGCGCTGCATGCTGTAGAATCATTGCTGTCTTTGTACTCTACTTTGATCTGTGGTATCTGTATTGTGTCAAATGTATCGCGTTCAGGTTCACTCTTTGGTTCTGTATCAGAAATCTCTTCCTTAATTTCAATCTTCAGTATAGCCTCCATTCTTTACCAAACAAGTCATGGATTCACAAGAACGAGTTGGCTTACCGAACTGAAATTAAATTAAATTAATTTTTTCTTCCATTATTACAAAGGGGCTGTAACGGAGTATGTCTTTATTGGTATGATCTGGTAGGCAGTAACTTGTGGAAATATATCATCTTCTGCACAGTCAACGAAAATTTGCTAGAGTGCCTGTCCGAGCTAGAATAGAGATTATAGAGTGGCTGTTGCGCCGCCATAATTGAAGCAAGTTGAAAGTGCATCCGCCATGTTTTAAGCTGCCGGGCTGTCATATTAAAGTATTGTTGTATACTAGAACCTGGGACTATACATACTGTGTAATGAAAAATCACAACTGTATACTTCAATCTATTAATCACATCACATGTTATGTCAAATTAGCAATAAACTTTTCCTTAGGAATAATACGTAAAATAATATAAATTATGTTGGCTCGAAGTCCTAGGCGTAAGAGTTGAGAAAACCCATCTGGTAGGCTATTGTACTAGAAAAACAAGTCGAAATACAGTAAATTAAAAAACTGCAGAAACTCCAGTTCAGGAAATTATGTAGTAATGCAATTGGCCTACTTAGAATAATTTACAATATAGTAGACGCCATATTAGGCCTAGCGGAAATTGCTAAATTTAAGTGTACCATTCACAGTCAGACCAAACTTGTCTTCAAAGAACTGAATATTTTGTCACTCGGTGGTGCAGAAGAATAAAAAAAAATGTTACTTAATGAAGAGGTTACAAAATACTGTAGTCTATATACAAATCTGTGCTGCTGAACGCCCTCTCTGTGGATGTATGCACTTCTAGCATGTACCGGTAACAAGGATGCAACAATCTCTTATGTTTATTAATGTTTTATTTTCATTGCACCTTAGACAGCATCATATGGTTACAATAACATACATAGGAAATAGGCAAATGAAAGGAAAGGAAAAATAACTATAATTATCAGCGTAAAAGTAAGAATAACGAGAATAGAAGAGAATAAAGATAAGGTGAGAGAGTTTACAAGAAAAGTAAGTATGGAGAATATAGAGAAGAAGAAAAAGTGTTGGTAGTAAAAAGAAATGAAATGACATGAGAAAAATAGGCCTATGTTTGTTGACAAGATACAAAAAAAGTGTGCGTGGAACGCCGCGTGTCAAAAGCGAACCTTTTTCTGATTTTTTCAATGTTGGATTATTGGATTTTTTCAATGTTGGATTATTGGATTTTTTCAATGTTGGATTATTGGATTTTTTCAATGTTGGATTATTGGATTTTTTCAATTTTGGATTGCTGGACTTTTATTACTTTTGGATTTTTTAATTTTTTCAATTTTGGAAAATTTTAGATCTTTGAATTATTTACTTTTTGGATTTTTAATTTTGATTTTTAATTTTGGATTTTTTTATTTTTTAATTTTTAAATTTTGGATTTTTTATTTTTAATTTGTTTAAATTTTGGATATTTAGATTTTAGTTTTTTAAATTTGGATTTTCGACTTTTTAATTTTTAAATTTTCGATTTTCTAATTTGTAATTTTGGATAAGCCTAATCGTTGAGTTGATTGTTTTCTGTGCAGTCCGTTCCGTCACACCTCACTAATTTCGTGACGATTTTGAGCGTTACACAAGCTCTTGATTTACCCCTACCGTGGCTAAAGAAGTTTCACTTCAAAAATTTTCAATTTTACACACTATTGAAATATTTAAACAGTGACGGGGATTCTTGGCGGTAACATTTATATCTGTACAATCTTATAGATGCCTAGAAATTATTTCAAACTTACTCCTTTGAACAATATTAATTTTATAAACATCTGCCTCAGTTGCTTTCCTCTTTCCTGCTCAGACATGTTCCTGCAGAAGTCATGTAATCTACAGGTGAAAAACAGTTTCAAAATTAGTTTAAGAAGTGAGGCATGATGAGATTCATCATCTGGTTCCGAAGCGGTAAACAAGCAGGCATATTTTTTACCAAAAGTATCCACACAAATGTAATCAAAATACATATAAAGATAGCAGACGATACGATTAACAGGTAGCTGTAAACATGGCGGCTATGTTTCACGAAGGCACCACCCAGAGCGCTGTAAATGACACAACAGCCACTCTATAATCTCTATTCTAGCTCGTTGGTCCCAGCTGGTCCCAGCATTGCAACCAGTGTTGCCACTTTTGGCTAAATCAGGTCGTTTTGAATATTGATCTAGCAACAAGTAATTCAAAATTCCACGAATGGGATTTTAGCTACTTTTTGTGTTTCATTTAACCCTTTTTGGGCATTTTGAACATTTTAGATACTTGTATTGAAGACAACATTTGATAAAGAATTCGGACCTTGAATTCCCTGAGAAAAATTTCGTCTTCGAGTAGGCCTACAGACTTCTTTAGGAAAACAATAATTATTTGCTTTCCATTCCTCTTCTTCTTCACCTGTATCGTTTACTGCTAATTTACTTTCATGATCACAGTTTACCCTCATCTGTCTGGTTTCAGAGGAATTTATCTTCAATCCAATCTTCCTGGCTTCTTCTTGTAAACTCTCAACTTTTCCACATCCCTGAATCTCTGTGCTGTACTCGAGTTCTTCAAGACAGCTATTAATCTCCCACTGAATTCCCCTTCTTCTTTTTCCTATAATCATTCTCATAGTTGTAACACCATCAGGAATATAATTGGAGAGATAATGCATCCTTGTCTTATTCCAGTTTTAGTTCCTATAGATTCTACAGATCTCTGCCTTGGAACCCTACATGTCCTTAATACTTTTTTTAAGTTAGCACCTGCATCTACTTTTCCTGTTCTAAATATTACATTCATTTATTTAACTAGTTTTTAACTGTATTAACATGCTTTTAGGCCTATTCTGTTTTTAGAAACTTATTGTAATGACTACAATAAGAACTTCTGTATTCATAACATCAGAACATTATTAATAGAACTACTTAAACAACAGGATAACTCTGCACCTTTGTATTTTATATTTTTATGTAATGGTATCATAAATTTTGTGTTTGTATTGCAATTTAACAATTACTTAATGTTCACGTTATATATTTTGTAAAGAAATTATCACAGTGTACATATTTGTTATACCTGTCAAATTATATTCTCACTTTATGTTGATGTCTCCCATAACATGTAATATGTTCCGATGAACAGAATAAAATCAAATCAAAAGAAATAATTACCTTCTTTCATAGCACATTTCCTTATGTGACTATTGATATCAACAATTATTTTTGTCTTTATTGATACCCTTATATTGTTTGAAACTAAATTTGAATGTCTTATTCGCTATGGATCCCTGAATGTCTTTGCTAGTGAATTTATCGATAAAATTTGCACCTCTCATTACATTGCTTATTCAGGATAATAAACTTTTTTCTGGAATTGACTTTAGCAGCAGCAATTCATTACAGTCAGCTGTTTTATTGAATGCTCTGTAATACTGCTCATTTAAAAGTATATTTCAACATCAAAAATAAACACTGAGAAAATAATTCATCACAAGATTAATACCGGGTTTTTAAGTCCATGTGCAATAAAAGGAAAGGTAATCTTACAAAATGTCACTCTACACAGAATAAAGTCACTCTGTTCTTAAAAGTGACATCACACTAATAAATAAATAAGCAACACTTCTCCAACTAAAAATGTATTTATTAATTTTCACCAGTAGATATGTAAATATGCATTTGGCATCACTGCTTACAAACCAAAAGAATGAAAAGCTGTGTTCTCTGCTTCTCTTTATAGGAAATGGAAAATGTGGAATTTTCACATAACTATTTCTACTCAAACAACATTTCATTTGCCATGCAATTGAGTTTTATCAAATGAGATCAGTCAGTGGAATGGAGTACTGCAAGACGACCCCCTGAGCCCTCTGCTTTTTAATATAGGGATGCATGATGATGTAAATGCTGTGAAACAGAATGCCGACGTCAAAGTTTATCTATATGCAGACGACATGATGCTCGCAGTAAAAAGCCGTGAAAAACTACAAGCAGCTGTAGACACAATAACTGAATGGGCAGCAAGTAATGGGTTACAAATAAACAAGGTTAAGACAGTCGCAATGATATTCAGAAATGGTGGAAGGTTAAGGGACACAGACAAAAAATTCCACTGCAACGGAGAAAGAATAGAAGTGAAGAACTCTTTCAAGTACCTGGGGATGACACTATAAACAACAGTACAAATGTAAAAGAAAGGACCGTGCAGGCAATCCTCGCAATGAACGATATGAGAGATCTCCCACGTCTTTCCCTTGCCACAGCCATGAAGCTATTTAACTTGAAAATAACACCAATTGTGACGTACAGGCTTGAGATGATATGGACATTCTTGTCATAAAAAAACATGGCTGATATTGAAAAAGTGAAGGCTACGTACTTAAAGAAGGCACTCTGTCTATCAAGAACAAGATCAAGACTCGTGTACAAGAGGACAAAAGAAACGTTTTACCTAGAAGATCTCAGACTAAACCTCCAACTACAGGCAACAAAGGTATGAGAAGCCGCAATGAACAAAAGGAGAGAGAAGGAGCTACTATTCCAGAAGAGTTCTATGCTACAGACGCCATGGTGTAGCCTATACGGACTGGATGAAGATGAACTTCATGCTCAGACATGTCACGACCAGACTTGTGGCTCATGGTTTCCACCATAAGATATGTGCACGGAACACCTTTCATGACCCTGACGAACATAGTATAAGTGAACTTTGTAGATGTTTGTGTGGAAAGTGTCATATCGAAGAATGCAAACAAAGAACTATATAGCTATCACAGCATATAGTAAAGACATTTAATTTTACACTGTGTTAAACATGCACATTTGTGTGCATTCCCTTTATTATCATTTGCCATGCAATGACACCACTTTGCCAGTTGTAACAACCTCTGTGTACACATTATACATTAGGATGGACTGTAGCTCCTATGAATCAGCTTATGTTTTTTTATATAATCTTTTCGAGCAAACTTCAAGAAGCATATATCACATGAGAAAGGTTTATGTCCAGTATGAGTAATCATATGATTTTTTAGATTACGTTTTTCAGTAAATTCCTTGCTACATAAAATACATGAGAATGGTTTATGTCCAGTATGACTAAACATGTGATTTTTTAGATTGCGTCTTTCGGGAAATTCCTTGTTACATATATTACACGAGAAAGGTTTTAATCCAGTATGGGTTTTCAGATGTTTTTTGAGACCCCCTTTTAGTGAAAACTTCATGGTGCACATGTCACAAGAGTATGGTTTGAGTCCAGTGTGAGTATGCTGATGTCTTTTGAGGCTCCTTGGTTGGGAAAATTTCATGGTGCACATATCACACGAGTATGGCTTGTGTCCAGTATGAGTGAGCAGATGTGATTTGAGATTCTGCATTTGGGAAAATTCCTTGCTACATATATCACACGAGAATGGCTTGTATCCAGTATGAGTGAGCAGATGTGTTTTGAGATTCTGCTTTGTGGAAAAATGTTTGGTACAGACATCACACGAGAAGGACTTTTGTCCAGTGTGAGTCACAAGATGTGATTTGAGATTTGCACTGTGAGAAAATTCTTTGCTACATACATCACATGAAAATGGTTTGTGTCCAGTGTGTGTGATCATATGTTTTTTTAGGTTCCCTTTACTAGAATATGTTTTGGTACATATATCACAGGAGAAATGTTTGTGTGGAGTACGAGTTAAATGTTTACTGTTTCCAGCAAAGGATTTGCTTGCACATACATCAGATGACGCTGATTGTAATAGCTGTTGTTCTTCATTTCCCACTGAAATCTCTTCTAAGGTGTGAATGGCGCTGCATACTGTAGAATCATTGCTGTCTTTGTACTCGACTTTGATCTGTGGTATCTGTATCGTGTCAAATGTATCGCGTTCAGGTTCACTCTTTGGTTCTGTATCAGAAATCTCTACCTTAATTTCAATCTTGAGTATAGGCTCCATTCTTTACCAAACAAGTCATGCATTCACAAGGACGTGTGAACTGAAACTAAATTAATATTTTCTTATCGCACCGGGATAAGTAAAGGCTTTTAAGTTTTATCTGGCAAGCAACGACTCGTGCAAATACGCTATTTTCTGCTGCACTGTCTGACGTCTGAGTAGTACTTGTAGTTTGTCGCAGATGGCAGCAGCACCCATAATCGAAGTTATTGATTAGGAAGACCTTCATAAGTGAGTCAGGACATGGCCTACTAGATGCAGGCTGTGGCGTAACAGCTGCAAAGATATTTATGGCCCCAAATTACTTTTTTAATGCACGCAGAAAACATTCTTATCAGATACATTTTAAGAAAGCTAATAAATTATGCACGGTACTTATAAACCCGGGCGTAGGCAGGAGAAAGCAAATGCCCCATTCTGCGCTCTGGAATTTCTTGTGGTCTCATTAATTTTTTGGTACTTTATGTCTTTATCAACCTGCAGATGTTGCAGGGAGAATAAAAAATATATTTTATATTCATATTCATATTTGTTCAACGCCATGTATTTAATACAGATGCATTACATTGGTTGTGTCAAATTTATATATTTGTAAGAGATAAATGGATGAGATACAAAATATTCAAACTAAACATATCAGCTGTCCAAACAGTTAGTATAACTTACAATAAATTTTATTTGTCAGATATGAATGATATATAATGAGAACAGGAAATAATGTTACATCTAAATCAGTGTATTTATAATCATCCGTAATCTCCTGATTAAAAACAATTGTAGACAATGAAAACTACAGCTTACGTTTTATACCAAAATGAAATGTTTGAGTCTGCAACTATAATAATACCAAATCAAAAACGTTAAGTCCGGAACAATGAGGAATGTATACAGTTAACTGCATCACAATAAATGTGCCGCGCGGTGGGAGGGGAAGTGTACAGTCGCTTCCACTTGGCTGCTACAAACATTGCTACCGCTCCACACATTGGCAACAAGTTTAGGGACATTGGAGGACGATTATCATGGGCGCCCCCCCTACATCAGCCCATTGCTAGTTTTGGTTCGGGAGGGAATTGCCGTCTAACCCTCTTTCTAACGAAGATTGTTCCATTATCACCTATGGACTCGTCACACTACCTTGCAACTGACGCTCGTTCACATCAAACTGTAACTGAAAATATCCAAGACGTGTTCCTTAAAGCTTTGCCAGCACTTTTCACTTTGAGCATTTACTGACTATTCCAATTAGTAAACGCCAACACATTTCCCCGATTGACTACGTAGCGGTTTACACGTTGAGTTTTAAAACCACAAGTGCGATTGTAAAATAAAGGATGCAACGAACAGCACTTCAAGACTGATGTCCGATTTCACCGACCTCGGTTAGGATGCCCGGTTACTTGACCACAATAACCATGGTTAGACGAAAGCTGTTGCACCGACAATTTGGCCTGGTTATGAATCCACGGTTATTTGCCGCCTGCTCATCTCGCCATTATTCCTCTTTGAAGCGATTCGTCTGTAGTATTTAGACGGCAGTGACTGATGTGTTGATATTTCACTATCGTAGCGGAGAGAGATTTGTTTTGATTTTGTGAAATAATATTACCCAAGGAAGGATTGGAAGGAAAGCCAATTAAAAGAGCACGGGCTCCGAATTTCAGCGCTTACGAGAATTCCGTGCTGATTGATTTGATTGAAAAACACAAATCAGTTACAGAAAATAAACAGACGGATGGGGTTACTCTGAAACAAAAAGAAGAAAGTTGGAGAAAGTTATGCGCTGAGTTCATCTGTGTGCCAGGTAATTGAACAACAAAGTACTGTTTCCTTCTATGTTTTATGCCACATAAACCCGCGCATTTTGTTATACTTTTGCTTATCCACAGGTGTTACAGAAAGAATTTCCTGAAATTTGAAAACTGCATACGAGAACTTAAAAAAGAAGGGCAAGGAGGACGAATGCAAATGTGATGGTGGAAATTTATAAAACTGGGGGTGGTCCTGTTCTACCTTCTGAACTTCACGAAGTGGAAAACCCCAGAAAGAATGCTGGGCATTATTTCGAGCAAAAATACCTGTCTAATAAGCCCCCATGATTGTGATGCAGGATATGGGGTGACAGCAGGTAAATAGGCCTATTCACATGTGACAGAATATGCTTGGTATTTTTTTTCTGTAGCGTTTTACTGAACTCTTTTATTTTCAGAATCTGATCAAAGTAGAGGTGGATGTACCAGCCAAGGTACCCTTGATGTGCTGGAAGATATAGCTATTGTGAGTACGATCATACATTCAGCTCTTTAATTAAAATTGTGTCTACTTTAGTTCTGCTCGATATATTTCTTGCAGTTATGCAGTCCATAGCATCTCTCCCAATTTCTGCCAGTGATCATTCGTTTGTAGCCTTTATGATGTTGCCAACAGCTTTACATGCAGAGGAATTAGTTTTAGGTTAAATGACAGGTACCGGTTATGACAGAATCCTGAGGTATGTTAAGTTAACAACAGTGCAAAGTCTCTGGCACTATGCAAGCTGTACCGGTATTTTCTATTTTAGTAACAAGAAAAAGGGCCATATTTGAGGTTATGTTCTTCAGAACTTATAGAATTCATATTTAAAATCTGTTTGTTTTTAAAAATGAACAGTGCTTACATAACCTAAAAATGGCATAATAGACATATGTACTGGTTATGGCAGGTGATCAAGACAGTGTGTGGAATGAATCTCACTATGAGACAGCGTAGGCAATCTGATGATGTTGACAGTGGTTATGGTGTTTCCGCTAGAGCTGACTGTCACTCAGCTAAACTAGCCTTAGCTAAATTAACTTTACCTTCCCAAACCTAGTTTGTTCCAAACATCTTTCTACTACATGTATAGCTATTGGCAACATTGTAGCCTATGATGAAATCAAAATAAGCCAGTCAATCGTACCCAGCCAATCCGTCTTGGCAATCAGTGTAAGGACCACATATCCTGTGCTGTAACATCTGGTGAATTCCATGCAGAATGTAAACAGTGACATTAGTTTAGCTAATAATAACCTTAGTTTAGAGGTAGTGGGTTTAGTATGGCACTGCTTTGTTTCTGCATGAGTGTTATTAACCAGTGTAATTAACCAGCCTCCAGTATAGAAAAATAAGAAGGGGATCCGGTGCAGGTATCAAATTTCTGTATCTGGTAGAAAGCTTTCATTAAGGACTGAACCCCAGAGACCACGTTTTCACCTTTTGGTTTTTGAGCATTGAATACCACTCAGGGGACCCTCTCTCAGCCCAACAATAGAACATCACAAGGGAATGATAATTTAACAGCTGTTCGCAGTACCATTGTAGGTTAATTTGTGTTTACTTCATGATTTTACTTATATTTAGAATCTTCGTATAAACGTAAGGTGATTATGGAAACTAGCCTAGGCATTTTAAGAAAACAGCTCTTAATGATTTTTTATTTATATTTGGCTTCTTTTTAGGGGCAAAGTGAGTTTATATATGAACTCTCTTGAGTTTACAAGAAAATTACGTCAAATTGTGCCATTCTTCGACCTAAGAAGAAAGATTAACACGGCATGGAGCCTTAAGGCTAGATCTCTACTTTCAGTTTCTAGTTGTAGCAATCAAACAATCGCTGTCGTAGAAAATCTACATGGTGCACACACTAGTTTTCCAATAGATGTCATTAAAACTGCTTGCACGTTCGCTCTTTGCTGCTTCAGGTGGGAAGGTTTAAATGGCAGTAGTTATATCCAACTACACATCAATAATAGCCTACTGTATTAAAATTAATAGGCCTCTTATTTTATTAAGAAAAACCGTCTCTCAGTACGGTACATCAGTATCAGTCAGTGCTAATATAAGTCCATCACCTCCAGTAGATTAATTGACAGACATTTGCAGTGTTTTTACACAGGCACCAGAACAGAAATAATTTCTTCTACGGTTCTGAACAATCACGACATTAGCAATTGCAAGTGGAGGCTTAGATTAAAAATAACTCATTTCTGAATATTTTCTGTGTTTAGGGAGAGTATATGGTGACTTCTTACGAGAGTGACAAGGATGATGATTGTGATGGAAGGAGTGAGAGGGGTGGCCAGATAAGAGAACAGTAGTCTCCAGAGGCAACACCCTTGTCCACTTACAGCAAGGTAAGCTGTCAAACTTACATAATTTAAAATAAAATTTAAGGAAAACTTAAATATAATCCTACATAAAGATAGCCTAGATGCTATGTCTTATTTGAGCTTTAATTTATTGTGGTACTGGTGCCCTATAATAATATGATCTCTCAGTTTTTCCACTTGGATTACAGAAGCATGACTAGTTTTCTGCACGACTTGTATTCAAATTTAAATTAATTCAGTAGTAAGATATTTTTAGTGATTAATTGTTTAGTTTGCACTTTCGGAGGGCAGTGTCATTAATTGCTGGCAAGCCAATATATTTGCTCCTCATGAATTCTGCTGCTGTACATATTTAAAGTATAATTCAAAGTAGGAATAAGTATAATAACGTCCAATTCTATTTACAGCACCCATTGGTTAATAACAGCTCTACACAGAGAAAAAGAAAACATTGTACGACAACAGCAGAGCTTCAGCAGCAGTCCTTAGAAAAGGATCTTCTTCACAAAGAAGAAATGCATAGGCTGGAATTGGCTCTTCTTGAAACAAAACTAGAAATAGCAGAAGAAAAGCTGAAGTACTAGTGGAATAAGAACAAAACCTTATAATTATGTTGCAATTAGATTTTCATGCAAATAAACTTCTTTCTCTCTCTTAACATTTGTAAATTTTTTTATGGTCATTATCTAGATCTACAGTTTATCTAATGAAAGCTGAGTTGCAATGTAAGCACAAGCACGTGGTCTTGACCGCAACACTAAACTTACCCGCTTAATCCAGCAGTTTAATAACGTTAAAAATCTATCAAAATGATCAAGATATAATTATAAACAGGTTTTCAATTTGAGTTTATTACACCAATTATATTTGAATCTTATTTATTCCTACATAATATGATCGTTATAATAATGGCCGTTATACAAGAATGACCAACCCATGTTTTCTACTGAGCTGCACAGAAAGGAAAGTAGGGGACAAGCAACAGAGTCTCGTGTTTGTTTTGATTGTGCACTCCTGCCCGCTATGCACAAGGATACAAAAGTATGTTTACAGTACAACTCAGCCTTCATTAGATGATCTATAGGTATCTGAAAAAAAGAATTCAGATCGAATTGAGCTTCAAGAACGATACACTGAAACATCGTGCTGTGAAGGATTTGTAAGATCCACTGAGTAATTCATTGATTTTATTTGTTTGGTTATATTGAACAGTGGAAAACAAGGATCTGCAATGAATAACTTTAGACAAAATTGCATTTTAATCAAAATAACCTACCGGTATGTTTCGTTTGGTTAATCCTACATAAGGTTTGCAGGTTAAAAATTCTATGTATACAGTAGGCCTAGTACTTATCAAAACTAATATTAAGTTTTAGCAAAACTTATAATTATAGAGCGAACCATACATTTTTATAGTTTTACCCATTTCAAACTTGAATTACAGCACAGAATATGCATATTAAGGTTAATCCAGTTTAGCGGGAATCTACTGTAATTTTATTATTTTTAATGTGAGGAGTGAGTGTGGGATAGTGATTTCTGTTTCCTGGGGTAGATGTAGATGTAGATGTAGATATCTCGTCCTGTAGATCCTGTGTTGAGCGGGGCTCAAGGATATAGAACACGTTAGATCAAAAAATACATGCATGTTATAACAATAATATAGGCCTACAGAAACTGTAAGCTGCCAAATTTATCCAAGCTGGAAATATTCCTCCAAATTGTAGAAGGTGTGAGTTATTAAAAATTCCTTGACAGCTGTTTTGAAAGGTTTGCTCTTTCTTTGAATACATAATAATTTAATGTTGTTTGGAAGCTTGTTATATATCTGTACTGCAGAATAATAAGCACCCTTCTGAAAGAGTTTTAACGAGTTATTTGGTCTGTGTAGATCATTCATGTTTCTGGTAGTACGTCCGTGTACACTAAAATTAGTTTGAAATTTATCAATATTATTCACTACATAACACATAACAGAGTATATATACTCCCCTGTAAGAGTGAGGACTTTTAATTTTTCAAATAGCGGTTTACAAGATTCCCTTTTTTTCTTTCCACATATTATTCTTATTGCCCGCTTTTGTAATCTAAATATTTTCTCCCTATGGGAAGAGTTGCCCCAGAATATGATCCCGTACCTTATTACCGAGTGAAAATATGCAAAATATACCATAAGTAATGCATCCTGTTTTAATATATTATTCAAAATTCTTAAAGCAAAGCACGCTGAACTCAGTTTTGGACTTATCATTTCTATGTGTGTCTTCCAGTCAAGATTTTGGTCAATTTACAGTCCTAAAAATTTTACATTGCTAATTTCTTGTATGATTTGTGTTCCATAATTAATTTCAAGATTTGAGATACATCTGTTTTTTGTTCTAAATTGTATAAAATGGGTCTTATCAATATTAAGTGTCATTTTATTAGCTAGAAACCATGTGTTTAACTCGTGAAAAGCCTTTGTAGCTATTCTTGATAAATGTTCTTGTGACGTTCCTGTTACAAGTACACTAGTATCATCTGCGAAGAGCAATACCTTTGATTCATAGTTCAAACATAACCAAAAGATACTTATTAACTATGCCTACTTGCTGCTTTATTAGTTGTAGAAACAGGAGAAATAAACAAATTTGAAGTAGACATTCTGAACATGGTGATTGGAATTAAGTCTTCGAAGTATGGAGCACATAGTACATAAAAAAAAATTCCAGGTAGGCCTACGAAGTTACTGTTCTTGAAATTCTTGATGGAAAGCAGGAAGGTAGTCAATGGGGAGGAAGGGCTAAGCCCCACCTCTTATACAGAAAGAAAGCAGGAGGGGAATCTGGGGCAGATATTAAGTTTTTTTTATCAGGTAGATACTTTGGCCTCAATAGCGACAGAGCCATTGATACAGTTTTAAATGTTAGGTTTTATTATCTCCATGTGACCGACCACTCAACAACAGAACTTGGCCAGCTGATAAAATGGCAATGTCAGTGCCTTTTTATGTTAATTTTTAGTCTACTTCCTCAAGAATTTACTTACATTTAAAACCTTCGTACAACATATAACGTGCTTATAAATGGAATCTATAGGTTATAAAGAATAATATATCAAGTTTGGCCATTTTCCATGCTTTTAAATTAAAATATCACAAACAGCACAGTCTCTAAATACTTATATGTCTCATGCTATACAACGGAAAATGGTGTGTGCCAATTCCTGCAGTGCTGATTTGTCGCTTTCTTGATAAATTTAATTTTTCTACTAAGGGTATAAGGTGGTATTCTTTTCCAATAATACACAATTGAAGTTGCACAGTCTTACATTCCTGTTAGGTGCAGAGTTACCTTGACTGGGAAACGCTACCTCGCTGTCATTTGCTACTCATACAAGCAAGCCCCGCTGAAGCTCCACCCATTTTCCTTCATATAGCATGAACTGTATAGGCCTTGGTGAATAAAGAAAAAGAAAGGTGTGGTACTGGTATAAAATGTTTCCATGTAATCTTACAACAATCAAGTCAAACAATGTACATAAGAATTGGAACACAATGAATCTTGACAGAACTGACCTACCTTTCCTATATAGCCTATTTTTGGGAACTCGTGTTTGTTTTAAACTGAAGATTTAAAAAGAAACTTAAGTATTCCTAACTTATTTTCACATCAAGCACTAGAATCTGAGCAAAATGCCTGAAGTGTCTTATGAGAGGACATATCTTGAAATTATGTGGCGAAAGATAAATTGTCGCCTCCGATGCTCTGCCTACTCTTGCCTAATATCCAGGGCATTACAATGGTGACGGCTCACTTCAACCTTTACCCTGGCTCTCAAGCTGCTTAATGCCAGCAATGCAGCTCACTGTTATATTGCACTGTTCTCAAAAACGACCCTTGTACCAAATCATATGCACTAATTACTACAATACAAAACGATCCTTGTACCAAATCAGAGTTACAATCACCAGAGCCTCTTTAGCGTTTATGTAATCTGCTAACATCACATCACTTCCCCTTAGGTCCCTGTTGGCTGCAGGAGTTGCTGAATACAAATAGCTTCAGGATCACTCACAGGCTCGTTCTCTCTAGCTGCAATAGCAATGTTGTGCAACACTGTTGTTGCAACTATAATCGCAGGCCCATTTCTGATGTGGCATCTGAGCAGGGTTGTTATGAAAAAAGCCGGCCTGATTTTAACCGGCCGGTTTTAACCGGTTTTATCCACTTGAAAAAAGCCAGGCACTTTTATCCGGATAAAATCAAATTGAATAAAAATAATTGAAGTTTCTTTCATGTTTTTATTTCCAAACATCATAAATTTAAGTTACAAGCTCAGAACCTGTAGTAGGCCTACTTAGATCTACTGAGTGCAAATGCAGAGCTAACAGTTTTATCCACTTGAAAAAAGCCAGGCCGGATAAAATCAAATTGAATAAAAATAATTGAAGTTTCTTTCATGTTTTTATTTCCAAACATCACAAATTTAAATGTTACAAGCTCAGAACCTGTAGTATGCCTAATTAGGCCTACTGAGTGCAAATGAAGAGCTACCAGTTTTATCCACTTGAAAAAAGCCAGGCCGGATAAAATCAAATTGAATAAAAATAATTGAAGTTTCTTTCATGTTTTTATTTTGAAACATCACAAATTTAAAAGTTACAAGCTCAGAACCTGTAATACTTACTGAGTGCAAATGCAGAGCTACCAGTTTTATCCACTTGAAAAAAACCAGCCGGATAAAATCAAATTGAATAAAAATAATTCAAGTTTCTTTCATGTTTTTATTTCCAAACATCACAAATTTAAAAGTTACAAGCTCAGAACCTGTAGTATGCCTACTTAGGCCTACTGAGTGCAAATGAAGAGCTACCAGTTTTATCCACTTGAAAAAAGCCAGGCCGGATAAAATCAAATTGAATAAAAATAATTGAAGTTTCTTTCATGTTTTTATTTCCAAACATCACAAATTTAAAAGTTACAAGCTCAGAACCTGTAGTATGCCTACTTAGGCCTACTGAGTGCAAATGAAGAGCTACCAGTTTTATCCACTTCAAAAAAAGCCAGGCCGGATAAAATCAAATTGAATAAAAATAATTGAAATTTCTTTCATGTTTTTATTTCCAAACATCACAAATTTAAAAGTTACAAGCTCAGAACCTGTAGTATGCCTACTTAGGCCTACTGAGTGCAAATGAAGAGCTACCAGTTTTATCCACTTGAAAAAAGCCAGGCCGGATAAAATCAAATTGAATAAAAATAATTGAAGTTTCTTTCATGTTTTTATTTCCAAACATCACAAATTTAAAAGTTACAAGCTTAGAACCTGTAGTATGCCTACTTAGGCCTACTGAGTGCAAATGAAGAGCTACCAGTTTTATCCACTTGAAAAAAGCCAGGCCGGATAAAATCAAATTGAATAAAAATAATTGAAGTTTCTTTCATGTTTTTATTTCCAAAAATCACAAATTTAAAAGTTACAAGCTCAGAACCTGTAGTAGGCCTCAGTTTTATCCTCTTGAAAAAAAGCCAGACAGTTTATCCGGCTAAAATCAAATTGAAAAAAAAATTGAAGTTCCTTTCTTGTTTTTATTTCCAAACATCACTTAGGCCTACTGAGTGCAAATGCAGAGCTACCAGTTTTATCCGCTTGAAAAATGCCAGGCATTTTATCTGGATAAAATCAAATCGAGTAAAAATAATTGAAGTTTCTTTCATGTTCTTATTTCCAAACATCACACATTTAAAAGATAGAAGCTCAGAAACCTAAGATTGTATTTAGTGTAATTCAATACAGTGAGTCTCATGCAAGAGTTGGCCAATGACACGGGTTTCTGCGTCGTGGCGGGCACAGCAAATAAAGCCGCGATCGGTGTAATGATTTAGGTTCTCACATTTACAGATAAAGTTACAATGAAAATAACCATGTACCTCATCACAAGAGATGTTGAAAATGTTCTCCTCTTACATCCACACAATACTGGCACCATTTTAGGAAATTTTCTTTTACGCGCATAAGTTCAGCTTCTGAAATAGAGTTAATTTTTCTTGTGATATTGTCTTCAAGTTCTTCTAATGTATGGGAAATTGACCTATACACTTTATTTTTGAAGTTTCCCCATAAATAATAGTCACATGCTGTTAGAAGAACTTAAAAACAATATCACAAGAGAAATTAACTCTGTCTCAGAAGCTGAAATTATGGGTGTGAAAGAAAATTTCCTGAAAAGGTGCCAGTATTGTGTGGATGCAAGAGAAGAACATTTCCAGCAGCTCTTGTGATGAGGTATGTGGTTATTTTCATTGTAATTTCAACTGTAAATATGAGAACCTGAATCATTACACCAATCACGGCTTTATTTGCGTAGATATTTCACCCGTTCGCTCGGGAGTTGGAGCTGTGCCCGCCGCTTCGCAGAATCCCACGTCATTGGCCAACTCTTGCGTGGGACTCACTGTACCACTTCACTGTGTAATTCCCAGCAATAGTTAATTACCGTATTTACTCCAATATAATGCACCCTCAAATTTAATGCGCACCCTGATTTTGAAACTTAAAATCATAAAAAAAGAGTTTGTTAGCGAATGTAATGCGCATCTATAGGAGGATATTTTATTTGGAATTTTGTCTTAGTATTTATAGAATAAGGAACCAACACATAAACATTAACAGTTAACTGCCAGTTTTAGGCCTACAAGTAGGCAGATAGACATGGGTCATCAATATTCACTAATGTGTTCATCACTGGAATCCTCGGAGGTGCTTATTTTTTATTGCTGAATGGACAAACAAAATGTTAAATGCATGTTTCACAATAAAAGCTGATATCACTCTTAAATGAGTTTAAAGTCGACAATGCACAATATTCCACATTTGCACTATAGAACTGACAAAAACTATTTTATCATTATGTTTCAGAAATTAAATTTCACATGGTGTAGTCAAGAATTATAGCAATGCCTTGTTATGTAGATCAGTATTACCTCCGACCTACGAAATGGATTTGTACTAGAATTTAACGCGCACCTCAGTATTGAAATCTACAAATGGACAAAAATAGGGCACGTTATATTCAAGTAAATATGGTAATTTCACCATTCATCATAAGACTCTTGCATATTTGCTTTATTCTGCCTGTTGATGTATACAAGCTTCTGGGCTATTTCATTGCCTAGTCTGTTTCTCAATTTTGTTTGTATTAACCCAAATGAAGAAAATACTCTTTCGATTGATGCAGAACTGGCTGGCATACGATGTAAAGATTCTATGGCTTGACAAAATTCCAGCGATAGGTGATTACGCTTCAGATTTGTGTAATTGATGGAGAAATAAGTATAAAAAATCCCTTTAGGTAGGCCTACAGGGCACAGGCTGAGGTAGATTTCATAGTGCTTTTTATGAATTTATTGGGGTAAATGTAGAATAAAAACTGAAATATTTTTTTATAAAAAGAGAGTTGTTAATTATGTATTAATTGATATCTTTTATTATTTCATTTTTAATTTGGCCAAGGATTATTGTTCTAAAGATATTTAACTATTATTTTTAATATCTCAAACTTTATTTCATTGTTAATTTTAGCCTCAGTTGGTCCTCATGAATTCATTTTGGCATGCCTATTGGCTGAGGTATATTTTAAAGTACTTTTGACTTTCAAAAATTCAAATCTCTCCTTATATGAGCGCTATTGAGAAACTAGTTGTTGATTTAAAGATTACTCATCAAGAGCTTTTGAACGATACCCCACAAACATGGTTTTAAACATTTTTTATTTCCACCCTCACCCCTACAACCACTGAATCATTGGTGTCTAATTTATGCAGACAAAGTTTCCCTCTAAACCCCATAGGGCCCTAAATATAATTTTTTCAAAATTTCAACCCGCTCCCACCTCCCCCAACCAGGAAAAATTGATTTTAGCCGGCTAAATTTGATTTTAGCCGGCTAAAATCATGATTTTAACCGGCTAAAATTGAAAAAAACCGCTGGTCAGGTCTTTTTCAATTTTAGCCGGCTTTTTTACAACCCTGCATCTGAGACCCAAGGCAACAGCAGGAAATCTCCTCTTCCGCACACCATACTGTCGCTCAACAACATTTCTAGTTGCGATGTGGGCCTTGTTGTAATGCTGCTCTCGTTGAGCGACAGGGTTTTGTAGAGGTGTAAGCAAATATGACTTGCATGGATAACCTCCATCACCCAGAAGATAGCCATTAGGTACCTCCCTGGTATCTAAACGTGCTCGCAGTCAAGATTCATGGAAGATGGTGCTGTCGTGAGTCGAACCAGGCCATCTTGCAACTATGTCTCTGATTAGGAGGTTTGAATCGCTTGCAGTTTGCACATTAATGGAGAAATAACCTTTTCTTTTCCGAAAAAGTTCCCCATTTTCTCCTCCAGGGGATTGGATCCGGACATGGGTAGGCCTACAATCTAATACACCCAAGACACCAGGGAAGCCACGAATCCTGTAGAATTCTTCCATTACTTCCCTCTGCTCCCTCAGATTCGAAGGAAGTTTTATGAAGCGAGGAGCTAAAGAAGCTATTGCTTCAGACACTTCGTGGATAATTCTACTACACACTGTGCTCTTAATTACATCAGTGGTGTCACCAACTACTTCCTGGAAAGATCCAGTGGCATAGAATCGTAGCGCAGTCGGCAGTCGATTTCTTGGAAACACGGGAAAGTTTTTGTTCGTTGGGAAGTCCAATAAGTTCCAGAACAGATAAAATTGTCTCCTTTTTTAGACGATATTTCCTCTGAAGAGGTACCTAGCATACAATAAATAGTCACCCAACTCCATCTTGAATGCTGCAGAAGCAGACACCGCGTCATGGATATTATAGGAGTACATACAGCTGTAAGCGCTCAAGTATGCGGTGTGCTCCTGGTTAGCAACTTAACCGTTCGCTCGGGGCCGGTTACTTAATTCCCCCCGGTTAGTGTCGTTTACCTCGTAACCGGGATCGATGAAATGGAAATTCGTGAAAATGCCTGGTTAACTACTAGGTGTTATTTAAACGGCCCTAACCGAGGTCGGTGAAATCGGGCATGAAAGTGGACTGAACACACGGTGTTCTTTGCTTTGGACTGACCAGAGAGCAGGGAGGAGCTAGAGAAAAACTTGTCATATCCTTCAGTCTAATAAACAAGATTCGTTGTAAATATTTTGTTCATGCTAAGGAATCGTGTATGGAATAATCTTATGTTTGCCCATGTCTGTAATTATATTAACCCGATGACATTAGACTCAGACCAAACGCCAGGAGAACCTCGGGTCATTCATCGCTGTATTTATATTTTTGCTTTAACTTCACAGCCAATATATAAATTCAACGAAATTAAAAGACGGGTATTTCTTTTCAGAAAAATTGCAGATAATGTCTCAACTTTTACTACTGTTTTTTTACCTTTCTTTGATTTCACTGCTTGGCCAAGAAAGCGAATCTATTTTGGTTAATTCAGAAATATTTTTCTTTTCATTACATTACTCTCACATATTCGTTTTTAGGCTTATCAAAAGCCATAACACCGACACACCTTGATTCAGGTTCCCAAGACATCGATCGGCCAGTTCTGTCGGGATAAATTAACCTAATATTGCAGACAAAACTATTCTGATTATGGTTCTAATTTATATTGTCACAGTGTTTTTTAATTCATTTTATAATTGTAAACATATAACATATACTTTCGTTTGCAATTTTTTTTTTACGCGTCCCATAACAAGTACATGTTCATCTGGACTAAATAAATCTTATCTTATCTTATCTTATCTTAAGGGAGATTACGAATTGCCATTACCAGCATGATCTAAAAGTGGTGACTAATAGTAGCGTCTGCTTTAATGTGATTGAGTAAAACAGCAATAGACAAAGTCAAGTCTAAAACTAGGGACTTAGACGAAATACCCAGAAACAATCACACACCTACAAATACTTAGGAGTGACCCTCAAAACAACTGGATCGCATTCATGGTACATGCAAAAGAGAAGGCCATAATCGCCATAAACGACGTTGATCACGTACAGCCAATCTCTCTAAAGGTGGCAAGGCAAAAATTATCCCAATTTTGATATATGGCATACATGTAATATGGGAAAACCTAAAAAAGGACCTAAAATAATGGGAGAAAGTGAAGGTTACTATAGGTTTTAGTTTGGTCAAAGCATGTAGTTTTGTATAGGGAACATACATAAATCCACATTTCCGATATTTTATATATTATATGAAACTGAGCTACATTTTAATGTCTGAATATCCTATATTCCTCAATTTCTAACCAATCATTCTCAAATTTGAAACACAAAGAAAGGTCAATAATTTATCAATAACTGCAAAATTTCATTTAGAAAAATTATATAGGTTTGTAGTTATTAATTATTACACTTAAAATTAATTAAAAAGTGAGCAAATAATCTGGCAGGCTGTATCAGGTAAACGCTGCCAAAGTCTAGTGCGTGCGCTCTTTCTGATAGGCCTATTTTTATTTTCGTATTTGTAAGAAATAGAAAACGCTTATCATGTGTTATAGTTTACCATTTAGGTAATATTTTAAAATAAATATATAGCTATAATTTAACATACTTTCCCTGTTAAATTTGTAAATATCAAGTAAGGAATAAACTTTCAAAATATCTGACTGCATCGCAGCAAAGGCCTTTTCTATTCAATAATCCTACTCAGTCCGTATTTCCATTACATGGAGTTTTAGCAAGTGCCCCATAAGACCCCATATTATGCAGAGCGTTATTGACATTTTAAACAATTATTATTAAATATGACTGCATCAACTGAAAGAATGGAATTCTAGCTCAATAAACCCTGTTTTCATATTTTCATCGTGTTTTAATTTTGTTTTATACTGTTCAAATATAAACAATGCCGAAAACTCAGTTGCCAAAGAACATTAATGAAAATATGTTCGAATATTAACATTTTTGTTCGATCATACTATAATACGCTTATTACATGTGACACATTACGATACATTGGTGTAATGTCGATTATTATCGAACACGTAACAATCTCGAAACCTTTTGGGCAGCAAATGAAACTGCATAATAAACATACTGATTTAAAATAAAATCAATTTTTGCCGTGTTAGAAGGGTAATTGGGCGTATTCAGTACGTACCTAAGAAGTAGTGAATGACAGCAAGTGGGAGGGTCGAAAGTGGGGTCTATGGAACCACCCTCTGAAAATTCTTAAATGCTGAACTAATGAAAATCACATTTTACGCCATTTTAGCACTAAAAAACTAGTTAGCAAATTTGTTTACTATACTCTAAGACATGGCAACTTAAACAAGAAATCGTTACCTAAATTGTAACACATTACTATTTATAAGAATAGTTAAATAACACATGGAACAGTGGAAAATCTCCCGAATATTTTCGAACACAGACGACACTGACCGATTTCTAGTGGAAATGGAAATACAGTACTAGCAGTCATGCCACGCGAAACATTTTCTTCCAATAAGTTATGAAAACAAAATAACTGCTATGTCATATTTGACACGCCAACAAACTTTTACAATTTAATAAATATAAAAAATACAAAAATAGAATTTTGGTTTTTATTTCGGGGGTGTTCTGGACCCCCTTTCCCTACGCCACTGATGACAGCGGCAACACTGTGGAAATCCACTTGACTACCAGATCACCTGTTCTTTGTAGGTGCAGATTTTCGGATTAGGGAACAATGCTATTATATTCTTTTGTGGAAAGACGATGGTTTGGGACGAGGCCATCTTAAAATGGCACGATCAGTATGTTCTTGTGCACATTGTAACTTAATATTTTTTTAATAACTAAATAGTTGTATTGTGATCATTAATATGTTTTTCTCAGCCTTCTCAAGTGGGCTTACTTTTAAATATAAGCAATCTCTCTCTTCTATTGAAGTACATTGCATATTAACTGACAGACCCTTAAGGAACCCTGAAAAAGGTTGAGAACCCCTGCCCTCGAGGATAAAGAAAGATTCAACCATTGTGTGCTGATGATTACTGAAGCTGTTATTACAGAAGCCAGGACTCTGAACCATGGCAGGTCTCCTGTATGTTTAAAATAAAATTTGAAGGCCTAATTTTTCAATAAAAATTCGGGGGAATAGACCCCCGCTGGGACCCTCCAGAACCAAATTCCTCTATAGGAAATGTCAAGATTTAGTCCTGCTAACTGGAGTATCATAAGTAATACAGTATGTTAAATATAAATTATTCTCCAATCCAATTGCATTTTTAGCCTACACCATTGTATCCAAAATTTAAAGTACTAAAATATGTTCCCACCATGATAAACGTTGAGAAGGATATTAGTTTAATTTATTAACTTAAAGCCTTCAAAATATTAAAGTAGTGTTATTTTGGGGGGAAAAATAGTTTTATGCCACGCACTAGGCTTCTCCCACCAACTCTCTAATGGGCCCATCCTGGAAAGGTGGGGTTTTGTCGCAGAAGAGATGCAATGTGAGACATAATAAACCTCGCACTATTCAGTATATTGCTCCTAAACTAACATACATTCCTAACCTAACAAAACGGCGGAGTTTGGCTGGTGTGCAGCATACATCTATCTTTTACCTTGTTTTTTTGGGACAGATGTAAATTCATCTTATTCTAAAATTAAATTAGTTTTTATTTCTTTGTGTTTATTTGAGTGTTTAATTTAAGTACAGGATTGACCTTCAACACAATAATATTTATTACCATTTTATTTGTGTTATGTTTCTCTGTTTCCCCTTAAAGGAAAGACATAGTGTGTAATCCTGGAAACCATCCAAAAATAAATAAGTAAATAAAAATCAAATTACAGTAGTGATAAAATCAAAATCATCTTCCAAACATCGCCAAATAAAGGTATGCCTATTTAGAAATTATCAAAACAGTTAATTTGTTCTAAAATATTTTCATACATTTGAAATATAATAATTACGTGCACAGTGTTGTGTTTAAGATTTCACTTTGTTCTTTATAGCATGGTCTTTCTTTTCACAATTAATTTAATTGAATTGTACATAGTTTGGCAACACTAGACTAGTTACTAGTGCACCTGAGAGAATAGAAGGACGTAACTAATAATGTAAGGGAACTTCAGACTCAATTGTTGCTGCCATATAAACCAAGCGATGCATTGGCAGGGAGGAGGCTGCAGCTTTCTGCAGTGATGATTAACATCCAGGTTCTGTTTTTTATGCACGTTGTGCGCCATTCCTATTTCATTCATACAATCAGTGTTTAAGAACCTGTTCTTAGAGTCATACTGCCACTCACTAAATGAGTGGCAAGCATTTCTCTCTTTCTCAATCCAGATGTGTAAATAAATCTCTCTCATAAGACTAGTTAAACTCAAAACAGAAATTTCTATTGCCCTCACTTGTCATACTAAGACATCACTTTGCATTACTTTAGGAAAGGTTGTTCCTCTCATGAATGAGCCGATGTTTTCTTAGAGTCTGTTTTAGGGAAAATTTCTTGGTGCATATATCACACGAGAATGGCTTCTCTCCAGTGTGAGTGACCATGTGTGTTCTGAGATCAACTCTGCGGGAAAATTTCTTGGTACATACATCACATGAGAATGGCCTATGTCCAATGTGAGTGAGCAAATGTTTTTTCAGATTACCTTTTTCTAAAAATTTCTTAGTACATATATCACACGAAAATGACTTGTATCCAGTGTGGGTGAGCAAGTGATTTTTGAGACACCAGCTTTGGGAAAATTTCTTGGCACATACATTACATGGAAATGGTTTGTGTCCAGTGTGGGTGAGCAGATGATCTTTAAGATGTCCTCTTCGCGAGAATTTCTTGGAACACATATCACAAGAAAATGGCTTCTCTCCAGTGTGAGTGAGCAAATGATTTTTGAGATGCGCTCTTCGGGAAAATTTCGAGGTACATATATCACACTGGAATTGTTTGAGTCCACTGTGGGAGATCAGATGGCTTTTGAGATACTCCTTTTGCGAAAATGTCTTGTTACACACATCACATGAGAAATGCTTGTCTGGAGGAGTTAGCAGTTCACTGTTCCCAGCAGAGGAAGTGCTTATAGATACAGCAGGTAAGTGTGATTGGATTAGCTGATCCTCTTCTTCATTATTTATTTGTGAAGGTCCTGAAACCTGCTCGAACCTGTGAGTGTTGCTGTAAGCAGTAGAATCAGAATACTCTGTAATCTCAGGTTTGATTTCTTGTGTCTCTAGTGTTTCATATTTAATGGATACAGGTTCACTCTCTAGTTGTATTTCAGGAACCTCTACCTTAATTTCTATCTTAAGTATAGGCTCCATTCTGGTTACATTTTACATTCACCACACGACATTTGCTTACTGAACAGAAATTTCAAGGTATGCAGAAATTTAATACACTGTAGGATAACTATTATCATAGAGGCACTGACTAATCTGTACACTCAACAGTTTTTCACTGCAGCTGAGGAAAATTGCGCCTTGGTTAAACTCTTTGAAATTCTCGTGTTAAGCCAAATACATTTTAATCCAGTGAGTTTCACGTAAGAGTTGGCCAAACATAAGGGTTACTGCGTCACAGCGTCCATAGCTCTTACTCCGGAGCGATTGGGTGAAATATATACGCAAATAAAGCCGCTAACGGTGTAATGATTTAGGTTTTCTCACGATTACAATGGAAAAAAACACCACCATCACAAGAGATGTTCTTAAAGGTTTTTAAAATACTAAATGTTAGACCATTAGCCACCCTGAGCGGTCATTGGCTGCGGGCTGTGACGTGGCAAGGGTGACAGGACCTCACTCATAGTAGGGTCAATCCATTAAGAAATGAACCAGGCCAAGTTGCTCGACATTTTTTATTTTCCTAATTTTTTTACCAGTTATTTCCCAATAAAAGTTTAGTTCAAAACTATGGTAAAAAAAATTAAGGCTGATACTTTTTTGGCGGCCATTTTAAGTTTGCTTTTTAACCATATTTCAGTCGAAAAAATGTTTTGCACAAATATACGTAACCATGTTAAATTTATAGATAATAAGACAAAATAAAGACCAAAATTATCAGAACGAAATGTGCTATATTCTTGTTCTAACATAATATTACCTAAGTATTGAGGAAAGTTAAGAAAAAAATTCACAACTACAAATTGAGAATTAACTTAAAACGGGAGTTTTAATGCCGCAAAATTATTAAAAGGAAGAAAGACTCACCCTTAATTTTTTTCTTGTATAGATCTACTATAGGACTATTTGCTGTAGAAGTTTTAAGCTTGAGAACTTGGCCCTTTTTCTATACAATTTTTCAAAAAAGCCCAAAAGCGTATTTTGGCAATATTTGAAGTAGAATATCTCAAAAGGGCCTGAGTGAAAATTATGAAATTTATACACATAACACCTCCTTACGATATAAAGTTGTGATATATATTTGGTGACAGACTCAACTGGTTCCAGAGTTATAGTGCATCGAAGCTGGCCATAACTGCAAACTATCCACCGAAATTTCAACACTCTTCAAAGGTTTGAGGAAATTACAAATTTGTCATGCTAACTGATATACATATACAACTCTTTTGTGCAACATACTTAGGTTCACTAAAATTTTGTATTTAAAATTACAATGTGGATTTTTACTATTAAATTACCGTTAAATTTCGTGTGCGTATAATGCAATTTTCGGCCAAATTCGATGCTCTATAAATCTGGAACCAGTTGAGTCTCAGTCACCAAATTTTTATCACTTCTTTATATCGTAAAGAGGTGTTATCTGTGAAAATTTCATAATTTTCACTCAGGCCGTTTTGAGATATTCTACTTCAAATATTGCAAAATACGCTTTTGAGCATTTTTTAAAAATTGTATGAAAAAGAGCAAAGTTCTCAAGCTTGAAACTCCTACAGCAAGTAGTCCTATAGTAGATCTATACAAGAAAAAGAATTAAGGGTGAGTCTTTCTTCCTTTTAATAAATTTTCGGCACTAAAACTCCCGTCTTAAGTCAATTTTCAATTTGTAGTTGTGAATTTTTTTCTTCACTTTCCTCAGTGCTTAGGTAATATTATATAAGACCAAAAATCTAGAGCATATCATTCTGATAATTTTGGTGTTTATTTTGTCTTGTTATCTATAAAATTAACAGAGTTACATACATTTGTGCAAAACATGTTTTTGACTGAAATACAGTTACAAAGCAAACTTAAAATGGCCGCCAGAAAAAGAAGTATGAGCCTAAAAAAATGTTTACTACAGTTTTGAACTCACCTAATATTGGGGAGCAACTGGTAAAAAAAATAGGAAAATCAAAAATGTTGAGCAACAAATTTTATTCAATTTGGTTCATTTCTAATGGATTGACCCAGTAACTATTTTCGAAGCTTTTTTAAAAAGTTATGTATAACCGCATAATACACTATCTTAATTTGAATGTCATCTCAGTTTGGATTTAGAAATGGCATGTCCTCTGAGAATGCTACATTAAAACTTACTACAGAAATACTGGAAGCATTTGATAAAAAGAAATATGCTCTAGGAATTTTCCGTGACTTAGCTGAAGTGTTTGACTGTAAAAATCATGAACTTTTTCTTAAAAAATTAGTTCATTAAGGGGTGGATAATTTAACACTAACGTGGTTCAAGTCGTAACCATCTGACAGAAATAAAAAGAGGTAAATGGAAAAGAATCTATCTTAGGGGTTGTTAAAAATCGAGTGCCACAGGGATCGATACTTTGCTCGTTTTAATTTTCATCAATGACCTGCCATATAACTTACGTGACGAATCAAAGGTATTGCTTTTTACAGATGATAATAGCGTACTTGTAACAAGAAAGTCAGAAGAACATTTATCAAGAATAGTTTTTCATGAATTAATTGCATGGTTTCTAGCTAATAAAATGACAACTTTGAAAAGACCCATTTTATTAAATTTAGAATTAAACATAGATGTATCTCAAACCTTATAATGAATTACCAAACACAAATCATAAAATTAGCAACATAAAATTCTTAGGACTACAAATTGACCAAAATCATGACTGGAAGACACACATTCAAAGTGAAAATAAGATAAAATTTATAATGGTGATGGAATGCAGTTTTTATTTTAAATATTGGAAAGCCAGCAAAAGATGCCCTGAGAATGGTGTAGAGACACCGAAAGGCCTAGGCGACAGATCACAAAAAATGTTAGTTTAGCAAATGGTATCTTATTTATTTTAATAAATCTCCCATCACTACTACCATAGATCTTCCTGTACGACTTCACGTTTTCCTGGCATACTGAATGCAGAACTTCCTCTCAGGTTTGCAAACAGAAGATTCATTCTTTCAAATTTTATGGATATCAACTACCGTGTTCAATGGAGTCAGCTGTACTAGTCCCAATCCTTCAGTTCTCTATTGAAGTTGCCTTTTTTGGTTTTGTTTCTGCAGGCTCCAGTGTCTTGGCAGACCACTCTATTAATATTCTCTCGCTTGACATGCTATGATATCACCCTGTCAGTGACAAGTTGTCAGGAAAAGTTATCCCTATCATGAGTGTGCAGATGTTCTTTCAGACTCCATCTTCGGGAAAATTTCTTGGCACATATGTCACACGAAAATGGCTTATGTCCGGCGTGAGCGAGGAGATGTGTTTTCAGAAACCCTCTTCGGGAAAACTTTTTGCTACATACATCACAGGCAAATGGTTTGTCTCCGGTATGAGTGAGTAGATGTGTTTTAAGACTCCCTCTTTGAGGAAACTTCTTGCTACATATATCACACGAAAATGGTTTCTGCCCAGTGTGGGTGAGGAGATGTGTTTTGAGAGACCCGCTTCGGGAAAACTTCTTGCTACATATGTCACATGAAAATGGTTTGTGCCCAGTGTGCGTCAGTAGATGTCTTTTGAGATCCACTCTTTGGAAAAATTTCTTGTTACATATATCACACGAAAATGGTTTATGTCCAGAGTGAGTGAGGAGATGAGTTTTTAGGGCCCCTTTTTCTGTAAACTTCTTGCTACATATATCACACGAAAATGGTTTGTGTCCAGTGTGAGTGAGCAAGTGTGTTTTGAGAGACCCTTTTTCGGTATATTTCTTGTTACATATATCACATGAAAATGGTTTGAGTCCAGTGTGCGTAACCAGATGTCTTTTGAGATCCTCTCTTTGAGAAAATTTCTTGCTACATATATCACACGAATGTGGTTTGTCTCCAGTGTGAGAGATCACATGTCTTTTCAGATGCCTTCTTTCACAAAATTTTTTGCTACACATATCACACGAAAATGGTTTTTGTCCAGTGTGAGAGAGCATATGTGTTTTGAGATTCCCTTTACGTGAAAATTTCTTGTTACACACATCACATGAGAAATGTTTGTCTGGAGTAGGAGTTAGCTGTTGACTGTTTCCAGCAGACGATGTGCTTGTAGATACAGCAGGTGAGAGTGATTGCATTAGCTGATCCTCTTCTTCATTATTTACTTGAGAAACTCCTGGAATCTGCTCTAAGTTGTGAAAGGTGCTGCATGCTGTAGAATCAGTGTAGTCTACATTCTCACGTTTGACTTCGTGAATATGTATTGTCTCGAATTCACCGACTGATTCTGTTTCAGGAATCTCTTCCTTAATTTCAATCTTAGTGTACTCTGATTTAAATACGGGCTCCATAATGTATCACACACTTAACTCGAATTATATTAATCGTTGTTCCTATTTTTATTGCCGCGGTATTCATCAACTCACTGTACTATCTGATAGGCAGTGACTCGTGCAAATAAACCAGCCAAAACCAGACACAGAAAACAAGATGGCCGTCAGATGTGGTGGACGAATCCGCGGGAATATAAAATGTTGGATGTGACGTTGGGAGAAGTGAGCAAATAAGCTGAGGTTTCGCATAGGACTCGGGGTTCGGGCCGTGTCCCTTCTTTATATATAGTTTCGATATTCAACTCACAACCAGGGAAAACCCTGATCGGAACTTACAAAGGGGATTGGTCATGCTGAAGGCTGAAGCGCAAATAAATGTTACATCTAATAACACTGACATCAGTTTTACCTAAATTATTATTTTATTTTTTACAGAGATTGAAACATGTTGTACAATACAAAACTTACAAAGCACGTAGAGCAAAATACATCAATACAAAAGTATTCTGTAACTTTGAAGTTCATTATTGAGTGTCTTCCACAGTGTGATTTTGGAGCCATTCTGTGATAGAATCTTTATGTTTCTTGATCCATTGCCTAAATTCGATGAATTACATCTTTTTTTATATTTGTTATATAATTACAATTTAAAATGTTGTCAAGACGCACCTGAATAATAATAATAATAATGTTTATTTATTTATTTATGAGCAAATGTTCGAGGTCGGGGCAGTTCAGAAATGGATACCAATACACCAAAGAAAAATACAATCAATTACTCCCCTACACAGCACTAAGTATTTACATAACAGTAATAATATTGTTACTCTAAATGTTTATCACAGATTACAGTACAATATAAAAGGCCCTGTACTACACAAAACGCGGATCAATTATTCCTTAATGAGCTTCCGGATAAACTACATTAAGTGTCCTTAAGTTTGCAGCTAAAACGTACCCAATATCATGTTTGCACTTACAATTTCCATTGAACAAAACGTGGGAGAAGCACAGTGTCCACTTCAGATGATTGCTCTTCTTTCCCAGATGCTATGGCAAAGCCACGTGCAATTAATTTCACAATTGAGAAGTACTGTGTTAAGTTTGGCGCAGAAATCAGCTCTCTTTAGTTTTTGACCGTAACTCGCGAAAATAAAAAATCTGATTTCGAGGTGCATTCGGATCCCCTTCAGATGTATTTCAGATGTCTGAAACAAACAGCTATCAGCTCTAACTTTATGTAAATAATAACTTTGAGAAAATAGATAGGCCTACCGTATATTTCCGCAGATTAGACGACCTTTAGATAACACGAGGTATAAATTTTCGTCCAAATGTTATAGATTTAGCGAATATCTGTCCTATAAGACGACCCCCCAAAATATCAACGATGAACGGCCAATGACTTTATGTTTTCGAAACAACTTCGAAAAGTTTCGCTTTTGTTTTAGTTTTCTTGTTGATCGCAAAAATGTTGCCAACCATCAGTTGGCTACCCTTACGGAAACAAAGCTTCTTCGATCTTCTTCTTTTTCAAAATGGCGTCACTGAGCACATTCGCATCACAATGGAACACGATATGAACATTGTTCGTGAGCCATGCAGGCTAAATGTATATATGTAAAATGACAAAGACCAAAAATATGTTTTAATTCGCGGATTATGGCATTTGTGGTTTTATTTACGAAATTTGTGTTATTCCGCGGCTTACATTTGCCTGCAAATGGTACCTATCATATAAATATATCAAGGTAATATAATCTTGAAATCAGAATACATAATTTTACAACGGTTTTAATATATATAATTATCGCATAAGAAGACCCGGGATTTTAAGGGCTTTTATGATTCAACTATCGTCTTATCTGCGGAAATATCGTTTTTTAAGAATACTTAGAACATGACCCGCGAGTTACTAAAACTAATTCTGTAACGTATCGTCCACAATATTTATCTACGTTCAGTCTATTTAACGTAAATTATTTTTATAATTCAGAAATCTGTAGGTTATACGTTATTCATATGAGTCGGTCAAAGCCTCCTATTATCTTTATACGATTGAGAAATTGTTTCCTGGCAACAAGGAAAATCAACATCCATTTCAGATTTCGCTTGAAAAATTAAAATCCCTTTAGGCAGGCCTACAGGCTGAGGTAGATTTCGAAGTGCTTTTGGTTTAATTTATTGTCGCTGCGCAGCACTCTTCTTCTTTAGTCTTGGCATGACAAACCCGCAATAATAACTGCAAAAAGAGGAAACAGCACTTTTTCAAACATTCAAATCTCGCCTTATATGAGAACTATCAAGAAACTAGTTATTGATTTGTAGAGAACTCATCAAGAGCTTTTCAACGATACCCCACAAGACGTGGTTTCAAAATTTTCGAATTTCCATCCCCCACCCCAACTCGTACCCCCAAAACCCCCGAATCGTTGACGTCACTGTGAACTCCATAGAGAGTACTCTAATTTATTCAAACAAAGATTCCCCCTATACTTTATAGGGGCCGAGATATAAATTTTTAAAATTTCAACCCCTCCTCCGACCCCCTTCCTTGGGCCAATTTTGCTAATTAACGAACTTGTCCGAACTATTAGACGTAGAAATAACATAATAAAATTTGATTGAAATATCTTGAAAATTACGGCCGCTAGCGTGTAAAGAATTTTGAACGGGCAGTGGTTTCGTACTTAGGGAGTCATGAAACGTAAAGATATGAAAGAATTTTTCGAAAGTCATTACATAGAATCGATTGCAATAGGTAGGTTTTTCTTCGAAATCGACCTAAAAAAATGAGTGAAGAAGATGAATTTGATGGTCCACCAGCAGGCAAACCCAACTTCGGATTTGCTTCCTGAAAAGTTTATATGAGCAGTCACACGAATTGCAAGACTGTGTGTCAATAATGGAAGATAAAGTAGTGGTGTATTTTTACGAAGAAGATTAAAGCATCTAATCTTTGGTCAGAATATTCTATGATAACACCAATTGTTCAGATTAACTATAATGCTGACATCAATATGTGTGAAAAACTTAAGAGACAATCTGTAGGTTTTGAAAGGCGTGTTTTACGTTTTGAAGGAATATAAAGATTGTCTTTTATTGCCTGTAGTAAATAAATAAACTGTAGCCAATTTAGGTTGATTTTGTAGAATATATCATTTTAAATAGTGTGTACCCCAAAGGGAATTATATAATGAGTTGTGGTAATCTCGTCGCTGTATAAGGCAACTAGGTTAAGGGGCAATGAATTGCCTGGTGGGTCATCACGCCTACTCAATGCCTCGCTTTACAGGATGCCCCCCAAGATAGGTGTCGAAAATAAAACATCTTTGCGTATAAGGAACAAAAAAAAGTAACAGAGTAATTAAGAACCTTACTATCGCTATACAGAATAAAATATACACGTGAAAGCATCGATGTGCAGTGATTAATACGTCACATGCTGCCAGTGAACAGAATAAAAACATATTTTATACAACATAACTTTGTTTGAAAATTGAAATAATAAATGTGCAATTTCGATTCGTGTGCTTTTATTAGGCTCTGATGTTAGTTTATCTGAATTAGGTTAACTATTCCTCATACGCACTGTTGGCGTGATCTGACAGCTGACACAAGCAAGAAATTATTTATTATTTATACAGTCTTATACATTTCATTCATGGAATAGTCTTACTCATGTTATATTGTACGAAGGGAAGTTGCAGAACTCACTACAGAGTAATCATTTACAAAATCTTAGACATTTATATTTTAAGCCCCAATTTAGAATAGAATGATAGGTGATGTTTAGGTGAATTATTCTTAAAATGAACTTACTAAAGTCATACTAATAGCTAGAACCCGAAATTTTAAGCAAAATGAAACGTAGGGTAGCCTATATATATAACAAATAACAAATTGATATATAGACTAAAACCATTTACACAATTTTTACAAAAGAATTTTAAAATAGAGATTCCAGAATTACAAAATTGCCAGGGGAGGAGCTTCGAAAAGTATTCTTTCTCCACTGATTTAGCTTTTAAAAAACTTGTTATTAAAATTGTTGAATCTAAACCTCTTTCTGTCCGCCGAAATGAATACTTTCATTATTTAAAGCGCATGGTGTTTATAAATATATTTTATTAAGTTACGTTAACATAAATTCAAGCTTTAGACCACTGTTAAGGAAACTCATTTTACAAGAGGGGACTACTTTCTATACACGTCATGAAATTAATTCAAATATCACCTGATTTCTATAGATGATTTACAATAATGGCCTCGGACGAAAAATAAAAAATAAAAAAATAGCAAAAATTTCTACACCTCGCATCCCTGTTCATCTTGAAAGGGATTTTTTTTTAAATACTTACACATACGTCGTTTTTAATGACTTCAAGGAACATTCATGCCAAATCGGAAAAAAATCGAACCACGCTGTACATAACAAAGGATCGAATTCAAACAGTCGGTCAATGAAATGTCTGCCTGTCTGTCTAGGTAACAGATAAATGCAAAGAATATCCAATTGACTGTGTGTTAATTAGTCTAGAGTTAACAGTTGTATGCTCTACTCAAATAAGTCCAATAGTTTAAAACTTTAAGTATTAATGTTTTATTTTTCCTGTCAGAGTTTGTCATTTCACAATAGATAACTTACAATACAGAGAATAAAACTAGAACTAACATCTATAAACGGAGAAAAATATTAATTAGTGATAGGTTTAAGAGATTTCCTGAAACAAGGAAGACTGTTTAAAATGACAGAGAATAAAGAAATAACTTAGTGTCAAATCTGATCTGAACAGAAGCGACACTTTAGATTGGCCACAGCACAGAATCCAGCCTACTCCATCCCCGCAACAAAAATGAGAAATCATTAGCTCAAGTACTGAAAAGAAAATCGCTTACAGTCTGGGATGCAGCAAAACACCGACTTTCTAGTATTGTTGATGGTATTTGTTGTGCCTGGTGACTGAAGAAATCATGTAAGTATATTTTCTGAAAGCGCAAAATATTGGCATATAAGATACGTCTCAGAATCCCGCAGAAGGGCTGGACGATCCCTTAGTTCATTTGCCTTTTCTATAACTTCTAAAGAGAGATAAATTTATTTAAGAATTACACATACGCAGATGTTTTTGTTATGTTCAGCTGTTTCAAACAGATTGTTGCCAATCAAAAGAGCCTGAATTTCGCTTCGATTGCTATTCTAAGCAGAAGCTAACCGATCCAAAACAACATAAAGAACGTAACAGGTTCGTTTTCATGCTTACATCGCAAATATCTATTATATATATTTTTTTTTTTAAAGAAGAGAAAGAAGACGATAGAGTTATCGCCTGCAGGTGTGCGTCCAGGCTGCCCGCCACACACGGAGGTAGGAGAAGTTGCCGAGACTTAAATAAGACATTCAAGTATTGATTCCTTCACTTAGGAAGCTGAGATTTATCTTTCAGCTATACAAGCCACATAGCTTTCGTAATGGCTATGTAATAAATGATTAGCAATGCATTGAAATTGAATTATTCGAATAGGATTTCAGATTAAGACGTATAATCAATGTCGCGATCGTAGACCCAGTAGTCATTAAGTAGTGTTTGCTGAAATAATAAATATGTAAAACATAATTATAGCGTGTTGCATTCGTGCTGATGTTTACAGGAGGTGATTACAATGAAATGCCACCGTTGCCAAACTGTCGAATACATTTCCCGTAAAATATTATTATACTGATTCCTGAACAGATATGAGCGTAATATTCACTTTATTTTAAAAAAAAAAAACAAAAAACCTTCATTTTTTGTGACAATGGCGACGTGTGCATTAGTCACCCCTTATCACTTTTGTGGGAAGTCAGTGATTGGTCCAAATGAGAACCCTGTTTCCAAAAAATATAAAAATTCAGATAACAGGTGGCAGTGACACAATTGCTGCCTAAGCTACGTTGCTCTTCAGTACACAACAAAAACGCATCCATTATTTTTTTCTTGTGAGCACCACAAGTTTTTGTCTCTCCTGAAAAATTTATTATTTGGGATTTGGTACGTTTAGGAAATAATGTTCGGCAATAACTAGCATGTGCCCGCGGCTTCGCCCACGATAATTGTTTCAAAAATTAAAAATTAAGAGCATAATAGTTAAATCATTATATTTATCAGCACCTAATCACGTGGACTACATTTCACGATTAGATAGCGTCACCTGGTAAAAGCGACCTCAGATTCGAGTTCCTTGGCCCAGAAAACCCCTGTATAGCGAGTTTCTTCAAAATCGAACAATGTTTGACCATATTTAGGCCTATATTGATTATCCTTCTTATAATAATAATAATAATAATAATAATAATAATAATAATCCTCTTCGGTGTAGGTTGAAAATTTCATATGTCTGCATGCCTTGATATTATAAACAAATGAATCGACCAGCGTGAGCTACAACATTCAAACGATCGCGATGGTTTTATGTCCAAGGTATGACAAAAATGGCCAAAGCCTACTGTAATTGATTTGACATAGAAATATATTACTGAAAACTGATGCTTCGAAAACGCAAAAAAATGCACGTTTTCTGCCAGTTTTTCACTCATAACTCGCGAAGGAAAGCTAAAATTAAAATTCCGGCTTCGAGGTGCACTTTCCGACCCCTCAGTCCACCTATGTTTAAAATTTCAGATCTCTGCGTTCAGTAAATCTCGCTGGCATCGCGGACAGACAGACAGACAAACACTTCTATATTTATAAGAGGAATCCAGGTTCTGTGTAGCCATGCAACTATTTTCTATTGTCCGTGTGTTTTATGGAGTCAGTAAATTTAAGATTATATTAATTTCAAACAATCTACTCTTATACAATTCAACGGCCCTAAATAGCGTGCTTGCTCGCCCGCTTCGTGAGACATCGGGTATACTCGGCGATGTTCGTCTCTCGCAGTATAAACTTTCATGACGACTACAAAATTAGGAAGGAAACCCGTTTCTTTATTATATAAGGCCTAAGTGAAATGAGCACAATGAACAAATATTCTAATTTTATTTTTACTTACAATTTTCATAGCTCTAAACCACAAACATTTTTAATAATCTACCAGTGTAATTTTCTTAAAAATCCTGGAGTCAATGAATAATGGCGGGCGAAGCCGGGGGCAACAGCTGTAAAATATTGATGGTTTTATCTCTTGAAATATCGCTGATAATAATAATCCAAACAAACCATTCCTTCCCTTGAAACATTATATAATTTCTGAAAATTACACTGAATTGATCAAATAAAATTCACTCATATTCATGTCAATAAACAGCTGAGAAACAATACGTATTATGTGTTCACAGGTTCTTTGGAACTGCATAATCGATTCTGATATAGTTTTCCCAGGGGGCGCTTTCATGTCGTCGAATGTACTCTAAAGCAGGAATTTTAGCTGTTTCATTAATTATTAATGGCTTAGTTTAAGAATGATTCGTGCAAGTGTTAATAAATATAATGCTTTAATAATTATTATACTCTTAATTTTTAATTTTCAAAAGAATTATCGTGGCGAAGCCACGGGCACCTCCTAGTATGATACAAGATTACATAGCGAGGATGAGTCATGGTACGTAAACATCCAATTAGGCATTTGCCTTTACGACTGAGGAAACAATGAAAAAGTCCTCGTTAAATTGTCCGGCATCGGGATTTGAACCTACCTCTCGAATACGAATCCAATTATTATTTACTAGCAATCCCGTGTGAAACTTGCGTATTCCCCCCCCCCTTTTGTCAAAAGACATAAAAATGGAATTAAATTCACAATTATATAGTCGTTCATAAACACACAACAAATGCTTGAAATATGTGACGATTTCCCTGAATGGACTGGATTTACTGAACATGTAGGTTATAGCTTTAGCATGGTCGTACAGGTTATAACAATGCAACACAGCGCAATCACCTTCAAACTGCAAACAATACATTTAATAAATCAGTAAGGAAATGAAATATAGTTTAACTATACAGACGAAGACAACGGAGATTTTAATTCAAATTTATTTCATGTTTTAAACATATTTTGCAATTCCTCTTCCTAGAGCAAGCCTTAAGATAATTCTAATGAACCCCCCCCCCCCCAATTTCAAATCGTTTGAACAAGTGGAGGAATTCAAATATCAGGGAACAGTAATTACAGACACAAATAATATTAAGGCAGAAGTTAAGTATAGACTCAAATCAGGAAATTTCTGCTTTTATGCATTTCATCAACTCTTTATCTTCTGTCTTCTGTCCAGAAATCTAAAAATTAAGATTTATAAGACTATTATCCTGCCGGTTATATTATAAAGATGTGAGACATGGCCGCTAACTGATCAGGAAGAACATAGTCTGAGAGTGTTTGAAAATAGGGTGCTTAGAAAAATATTTGGACCCAAGAGGGATGGAAATGGAGACTGGAGAAAATTGCATAACGACGAGCTTCAGGACCTGTACGCATCACCAGATATAGTAAGGGTAATTAAATCGCGAAGGATGAAATGGGCTGGACATATTGCACGCATGGGGGAGGAAATACATATCTCAAAAGTATTGACTGAGAGACCCGAAGGGAAAAGACCACGTGGAAGACCTAGACGAAGATGGGAGGACAATCTTAGAACGGATTTATGGGAAGTAGGATTTGTGAGGGATGATTGGATGCAGTTAGCACAGAATAGGGTTGAATGAACCTTCGGGTTCCATAAAATAGATAGTATTCCTTTAGCTTTTTTTTCTATTACCCCCCCCCCTAATTTGACTGGTCCAACACGTGCTAAGTCGTAAGTGACACAGTTTGCGCCCAAACCCGGTGCTCCAAGCTATCAGAGCGTTCACCTGGCCGTAATAACAACACACAAACCAACTCCGCCAATCAGAGACCAGCATCCCCCCCCCCTTCGCTCTTGAGCAGGTTGCAGCGAGCGAAGCGGGATTTAGAGATGGGAACCAGTTACTTTTTTTGGAACAGTTACGCTACTGTTCCAGTTACACGAAAGTAACTGTTATTTATAACCGTTACCTGTTACTTTTTTTTTATATTACGTAGTTAATGGCCAGATCACTTCCCACTTGTAGGGGAATACCCTTTTATCTCCCCCCCCTTTAGGGACGTAGCCAAGGCTGGGGCTCAAGGGAGGAACCCCCGAAATCAAATAACCGTTGTAAAATTAACCTTTCAATTGGGAAAGAGAATCGATAGTTAAAATATCGAGGTTAAAATCGGAGATAACCATCGATATGATGATAATATCGATCTTAAATCATCTATGTATTTAGAAAAAAAATCGATGTGTAATTTTAAAAATGCCATGGTATCAGAAAATTAGGCAAATTTCATAAATAAACAGAAGTATTTCCATAACAACCGATGTAAAAAATCAATGTTTTGGGAAATTAAGCCCCTGTAAATAAAATTAAATTGTAGAACCAAGGTAGCCTATTAATTAATCTTCTTTTTGTTACAAAAACATCGATGTAGGGGAGAAACATCAATGTAGCAAAAACATCAGTTGTTTTCCATCGATGTAAAAAACATCGATTATCGACATGAAAATAAACGTTTTGCAATTTTCCTGTAGATTACAGCCTAAAAGATATGTGTACCAAATTTCTAGTTTCTAGCTCATCTGGGAGTGGGCAAACATTAATGTCAGTAAGCGAGCCCTCTTTTCAGGGTTTTCAGTGCTAAAAATAAAAAAACTACTTTTTGGAATTTTCCTGTGGTTTACAGCCTAAAAGCTATATGTGTACCAAATTTAAATTTTCTAGCTCGTCTGGAAGTGGGCAAACATTAATGTCAGTTAGCGAGCCCTTTTTCGGGGGTTATAGGGCTAAAAATTAAAAAATACTTTTTTGGAATTTTCCTATGGTTTACAGCCTAAAAGTTATATGTGTGCCAAATTTCAAGTTTCTAGCTCTTCTGGAAGTGGGCAAACATTAATGTCAGTGAGCGAGCCCATTTTTCGGGATTACTTAGAGATATAAATTTAAAAAATACATTCTGGAATTTTCCTGTGGTTTACAGCCTAATAGCTATATGTGTACCAAATTTCAAGTTTCTAGCTCATCTCGAAGTGAAAAAAACATTAATGTCAGTGAGCTAGCACTTTTTCGGGGGTTTTAGGGCTAAAAGTAAAAAAAAAAAAACTTTTTGGAATTTTCCTGTGGTTTACAACCTAAAAGTTATATGTGTACCAAATTTCAAGTTTCTAGCTCATCTGGAAGTGGGGAAACATAATGTCAGTGAGCCAGCCCTATTCGAGGGGTTTTAGGGCTAAAAGTAAAAAAAAATACTTTTGGGGATTTTCCTGTGGTTTACAGCCTAAAAGCTATATGTGTACCAAATTTCTAGTTTCTAGTTCTTCTGAAAGTGGGCAAACATTAATTTCAGTGAGTGAGCCCTTTTTCCGGAGTTCTTAGAGATAAAAAAAACATTTTGGCATTTTCCTGTGGTTTACAGCCTAATAGCTATATGTGTACTAAATTTCTAGTTTCTAGCTCATCTCGAAGTGAAAAAACATTAATGTCAGTGAGTGAGAACTTTTTCGGCGGGTTTTAGGTCTAAAAGTAAAAAAATTACTTTTTGGAATTTTCCTGTGGTTTACAGCCTAAAAGCTATATGTGTACCAACTTTCTAGTGTCTAGCTCTTCTGGAAGTGGGCAAACATTAATTTCAGTGAGCGAGCCCTTTTTCGGAGGTTTTTAGGACTATGAATTTTAAAAATTACTTTTTGAAATTTTCCTGTGGTTTAGAGCCTAAAAGCTATGTGTGAACCAAATTTAAAGTTTCTAGCTCATCTGGAAGTGGGGAAACATTAATGTCAGTGAGCGAGCCCCTTTTCGGGGGGTTTTAGGGCTAATAATAAAAAAAAAATCTTTTTGGAATTTTCCTGTGGTTTACAGCCTAAAATCTATATGTGTACCAAATTTAAAGTTTCTAGCTCATGTGGAAGTGGGGAAACATTAATGTCAGTGAGCGAGCCCTATTCGGAGGGTTTTAGGGCTAAAAGTAAAAAAAAAAACTTTTTAGAATCTTCCTGTGGTTTACAGCCTAAAAGCTATATGTGTGCCAAATTTCTAGTGTCTAGCTCTTCTGGAAGTGGGCAAGCATTGATTTCAGTGAGCGAGCCCTTTTTCGGAGGTTTTAGGACTAAAAATTTTAAAAATTACTTTTTGGAATTTTCCTGTGGCTTAGAGCCTAAAAGCTATGTGTGTACCAAATTTCTAGTTTCTAGCTCATCTCTAAGTGAAAAAACATTAATGTCAGTGAGCGAGCCCTTTTTCGAGAGTTCTTAGAGATAAAAATAAAAAAAAATACATTTTGGAATTTTCCTGTGGTTTACAGCCTAATAGCTATAGGTGTACCAAATTTCAAGTTTCTAGCTCATCTCGAAGTAATAAAACATTAATGTCAGTGAGCGAGCCCTTTTTCGGGGGGTTTTAGGGCTAAAAGTAAAAAAAAAAAAATATATATATACTTTTTTGGAATTTTCCTGTGGTTTACAGCCTAAAAGCTATATGTGTACCAAATTTCTAGTTTCTAGCTCTTCTGGAAGTGGGCAAACATTGATTTCAGTGAGCGAGCCCTTTTTCGGAGGTTTTAGGACTAAAAATTTTAAAAATTACTTTTTGGAATTTTCCTGTGGTTTAGAGCCTAAAAGCTATGTGTGTACCAAATTTAAAGTTTCTAGCTCATATGGAAGTGGGTAAACATTAAAAGTACATTTTTTAAATTATTTTTTATTATTTATATTTTGTTATTTTTTATTTAATAAAAATATTTTTTGTTATTGTTTATTTGTAAATTAATTTGTTTTTCAAATATTGGAAATAACAGATGTAACGGAACGAGACGAAAGTCACGGATAAAACACTTGTAACAGAAATATTAGAATTAACTGTAACAGGTGGAAGTAACAGTAACAGGTGGAAGTAACAGTAACAGGTGGAAGTAACAGTAACAGGTGAAAGTATTAGTAACAGGTCAGGGTAGCTGGAACAGGAGAGATAACAGTAACAGGTCAGGTAGCTGGAGCAGATGAGAGTACCAGTAACAGATCGCGTAACTGGAGCAGTGAGAGTAACAGTAACAGTTCGAATAACTGGAGCAGTGAGAGTAATAGTAACAGGTCAGAGTTACTGGAGCAGGTGAAAATAATGTAACTGGTGTAATTCTCGTTATGTTACTCTGTTCCAGACCAGTTACATTCGCTCGACACCCACAAATTTCTCAACACAACTAATAATAATAATAATAATAATAATAATAATAATAATAATAATAATAATAATAATAATAATAATAATAATAATAAATAAAAATAATAAAAAATATAAATTAAAAAATAATAAAAAAAATAAAAAAATATATAAAAAATAATTAAAAAATAAAATAACAATAAAAGAAATAAAAGTATTTAAAAAATCCTGAGAAAAGGAGAGCTGCTGAGAAATTTGGAGAAACCATACAGAATTCCTATAAATATTTATATATCTTTACACGCTAGCGGCCGTAATTTTGAAGATATTTGAACCAAATTTTATTATGTTATTTCTAGGCCCAATAGTTAATGAGCAATATTGGCCCAAGGGGGGGTCGTGGGAGGGGGTTGAAATTAAAAATATATAAATATTTCTCGGCCCCTGTGAAGTATAGAGAAACTTTGTTGGAATAAATTAGAGTACTCCCTATGGAGTTCTCAGTGACACTAACGATTCGGGAGATTTGGGGGTACGAGTAGGGGTGGGGGATGGAAATTCGAAACCACGTCTTGTGGGGTGTCGTTGAAAAGCTCTTGATGAGTACTCTGCAAATCAATAACTAGTTTCTCGATAGCTCTCATATAAGGCGAGATTTGAATGTTTGAAAAAGTGGTCTTTCCTCTTTTTTGCAGTTATTATTGCGGGTTTATCATGCCAAGGCTAAAGAAGAAGAGAACTGCGCAGGGACAATAAATTAAACCAAAAGCACTTCAAAATCTACTTCAGCCTGTAGGCCTGCCTAAAGGGATTTTATTTCACTTCACACAAATGCAATTCTCCGCATTTCATGCAGATCTCTAAACTTAAGTAACTTAGTTGAATTTTCGCTTTTTATCGTAATGATTATTCGATGGCGTAGTGGGTAATATGCTAGCGGTCCCGTGTTCGAACATTTAAAGGATAGGAATAGATAGGTAGGGTAAAGGAGAAAAGGGATTGAATAGTAAAGTAAAGTGATCCCTATACAGGCCATTGAGGTTGAGGCTCCCAGATTTTGGACACTCAGCACATGAAGGTGGTGGCTGACAGCACCGGCCGCCTTTACCCCTAGGATTGCTCATTTCTGTTAGAGGCTGAGTCGACCCCAGGGCCATAGTGCCACCAGAATGATTAGGCCAATTGAAAAATCTCAACGACCTCATCGGGAATCGAACCCGCGACCTTCCGGTTTGAAGCGCAGCGCCTCAACCAATACGCTACGGCGTACCCCGGATTGAATAGAAGAAAGGGGAAAAGAAGTAGAGAAAAGGGGGGGGGTCAGAATTTTTAACACTGCTAGTAGTTCCACCATTCACATGCAGAAGCGCCGACTTGAAAATATTTCTGGGGGGGGGGCAAGAGCTGGATTTTCAGTAGCTATACATATGCCTTACATGATAAAATCTTAAGTCTTGGGGGGGCAGAAAGTACCTTGCCCCCCCCCCCTAAGTCGGCGCCTATGTTCACATGTAGATGTCACGAGTGGGAGGAGCTAAAGGGACGACCTGTTTTTCCCTCGTTTTTTAATCAAAATCCCCGGGGAGGACCTCCGACCCCCATTTTTGGGATATTCAATACCCCACACCCCAAATAATAGCAAACTTTCGTCTGTGTCGGTCCCTCCTTTCAGTATTTTCTGGTTCTGCCATTGGTTGAGACGAAAATAAGATATACTAGGAGGAGCTTTGGTAACCGTTACTTTTGTTTTTTTGTAACAGGTCGTTACCGTTACATACATGTAACAGTTACAAAGTAACAGTTACAAGAAATATTCCCCATCTCTAAGCGGGAACCTGTTTGCAGTTGCGTGTTGCGTCGCGTGAAGTGGAGATGTGCTGTTAGTGCTAGTGAAGTGTGTGTCAGTGTTTAGCAACCTGTGGATATCACATGGCCTGTTAGGTGAGTCACATTGGTTGTAGTTAGGGGGCGGATTTCTATGACATGTCATATTTTTCCCCTTTGCATTATTTCAGGTTTCCGACTAATTTAAACCCGATTCCAAACATCGTCGTCAAAATGGAACGGCTTTTATTGTGCATATAACTGCATATTTGGGAAATCTTCAACTAATGAAGCATATTTATTATGAATGTGGATATTTAGGTAATATTTTTGGCATATTTGTGTGCATATAAAAGAAATTTTGAATTTTTATATCATATTTTGTAAATTTTGCATTATGATATTTTTTGAAAAATTACAGATATTTTAAATAATTAACATTATATTTTAATAAAATGAATTGTAATGAAACGTAAAACAATATACACAATGTGTAAGTGGTAAAGTCATATTTTAAATGTTATTGGTCATATTTTAATGTTTTTAGGTCATAAATGCATCCATATATCCTATTTTTTTAGGTCATGGAAATCCGCCTCTAGTTATAGATATTGTTTACAAACTGGGACATTTGAGTTTCCATATTTCAAGGTATAGTACATATTTTAACATATGTTACAATACTCTCATATCTTTACGTAATTAAACGTTTTATTTTAAATATGCTGCTAATTTTATGGTTTCAAAGTTATTCTTCTCAGAAAATATTTTAAATTTTATTTTACTGGCATCTGTAACTTTTACCAAAGCTGGATTCTTGAATTTATATAAAGTAGATGTTGCAAGGTTTAGGGTAGTCCCTGTTATTTGTTGTTAGTTCTGAGTATAGAGCAATTTTCACAGACAATAGACAATATTATTCTCCCTAAATTGTAGGAACAGCCAATAAATCACAAATTATACGAGGATCGGAAGTTTAATAGTGGCAACACATCTACAAAATCAAGGTGAATTACAGAATATCACTTTTGTTGGATATCCAGCATACTCCAAAGCCTTCTATGACTACAAATGCCTTCAGAGTAACCAGAAGAAATTGAGCTATCTCTATCAACCGGTCTAAAACGAATTTTGGATCTGACAGAAAGCCAACGATTAAAAATTATTCTTGATTCACAATAATATACAATAACATAACGAACTGTTCCAAGATTGGTTAAAAAAATTACACAACGTTATGAACGACTGAACAGTTGTTTTATTTTGTACCATATTTTACTACTTTCCAGCCAGAAATTCCATGTCCAGTTTTCAGCATAAATACACGTTTTGAGGTCCACTACTTTCATAAATTTTTATCTGTCAGAGCTGGGTTTGTGTAATGATATTCGCTCAGGATCTGAACCGACGTCCATCCGTGTATTTAGACTGCATTATACCCTATTACCGTTTAGCCATATTAAGCCTAAAAAATTGCTGTACGATTTTAAGATTAGGCTAAAATCTGTAGGTCTGCTACATTTCAAGTTTGTAGTTCATGAGGAGCCTCCAAACAAGTCTGCAGCTACTTCAAAGCTAACTAATTTTTTATACTTTTCCATCCGTCATAGGCTAAAGGCTATAACTGTGCTCATCTGGATTTGGATAAACATTCATGCCAGTTAGCCTGGGCGTACGGACAGGGGATTGAAACCCCTCCCGAAATATCTGCAATATTTTGAAGATTATAAATCATGGAACGAAATTAAAAAAACATACAACAACAACAACAAACAAACAAAAAAACTCTGATATGGTTGTTACATATTTTACAGTTTCATACATATCAAAGCATTATTTAAGATTTATCGTAATTTATTTAAGATTCAAATTTCAAAACCTCGTGGTGTTGATAGTTTTTCAGCTTAGTAACAGTGATGTATTACTAGTAAACAAAAATCCCTTTGGGATCTGTCAAACGACAACTCGAATACTCCCCCCGGAATCCATCAACCTGTTTGAAAACGGTCTTTTGTTACAATTCACTCATGATCGTTTGAAATCGCTCCTGAGTTAGTTATTTTTTTACGGCTTATTCTGTCAATGCTGTTTCCTAAGATACTACCGAAATATATTTTTAAGCTTTGAAAAAAAAATTACACGTTTACATTGCTGTTCTAAATATACATAAGGAGAACGCAGAAAAGTTCAATTTAAAATTTAGGTGGTAAGAAAAATGACAGGAAGGATAATAATTGATAAAATAAGGAATTGTGATACAAGCCAAGATGTGAAGTACAGGATATCGGTGACGGGAAAAAGAAGAAAGAGTAAAACGAACAAGTAGAAAGAATGAATTAAGGAATATTGGTTAAGTCAACAAGGGGCAATAAATCAAAGGGAGTATAAAAAATTTGAAATCTTTGAACCCACCCATTATTTTTCAAAACTTGGCACCCCTGTTAATAGTCTAAAATGTAGTAACTGTCATTATATAACTATGCTAATTTTAGCATTTTTAGTACTTATATATTATTAGATTTAGTGTTTTAATTCTAAGCTCTTAATATTTTTATATTTTTATGTAATTTATTTGACGTCCACTCCGATGTTCATTAATAACATTATTCAATACAACTCCTATTTAATAAATTGTAATTGTAACTTAGGGATAGCTTCATTAACTAATACCAGGTGTCTTTTGTATAGGTGTAAGGAATGTATTAGTAAGTAATGTACATATTTTATTGGTTACATAATAAATAACAAGAAAAACAATGCTCACATTTTACATAAAACCGAAGTCTGTTATTTTTGTATCTCAGCTTATAAACATATCTTTAGACAACGAATTTAGACGCCAGTAGCGTGAGTGTGATCATTAGTGCAAGGAATAAATTACCAAAAAAACCTATATACAAGACATAATTGTAAATAAATAATGATAAGAGTAATCTAAATACAGGAAGAAAAATAAAGATAATGTTATACTCTAAATTTACATCTTGGAGAAAGAACTGCGTGTTATTATTTAGAATGGTAATTGTTATTAATAATTGCATATTGAATTCAAGTACTGTACCAACATTGAAGACTGTATACCACAGTATTCTTTATTTTATGATGTATACTTTTTTATAATTGTTGTAGATAAATTACAACAAAATATAATACAAATTTTATAAAAATTATAATTAATTACAACCAAGGCTTTTACGCAGGGCCGTAGCTAGGCGGTGGCGAGGTGGGCCCCCGCCAAGGGCGCAGGTATAAAGAGGGCGCAAAATTAACCATGAAAAATACCACCTTTTTTAGGCAATTTATCAAGCAATAAAATTATAGATTTTATGAATTAATCATTTTTTTAAGTAGTTCAATCTTCTGAAAATAAGGTTTTAGTACCTTGAAAGTTCAACACTTAGTTCATTTTCAAATTGAGGTTTAGGTTTTCTTTGATAATAAGAGTGTTTTATATTAAAATAATAAACAATTTTACAGAAATTTAAAAAAATTGTTCAGACCCCCAGTATTGGAGGGCGCAGATTTTTCAGACTCGCCAAGGGCGCAGAAGGACCTTGTTACGGCCCTGCTTTTACGCCCGAAATAGCTAAATGCTCAAGTGGGGGGGGGGGGTTGCAGCTCAGATCCAAAAGTGCAAATAGAAAAGCTCACTGCATACGTACCATTTACTACTGTAGTTGAACAATGTTTTCTTGTGCTGTGGATATTAATTTTTACTGATTTTAAATTCTGTAACCTTGGTGGTTGTGGAAGCAATGTGACCATGGAAAAGACCGGCTTGTTTGTGCGTATTAGAGAACAATAACAGAAACAATGCTATACAGCCACGTTGTCGGATCTCTTTAAAACCTATCACATAATATCCTAGTTACACTTGCATGTCGATGTTAGAAAAATAGCCCCTACAATCCAGTAGGCGTAGAGTCTTAATGGATAAGCCAAGCAAAACGCGAAAATGAGGGCACATTTTCATAAAGAAAGTCTGGGCAACAAGTAATTCTGTACAGTGAGAATTTATTATTCGTTATTGTGACTTCTACTTCAGAGTACATAATCATTGTGTAATAAATAGCGTTCGGATGTTTATGATCTAAAAGAGTAAAAAATATGACTGCAAATATGACCTTAAAAATGACTAAATATGGCCTAAAAATTCTAAATATGAGCTCATAAAAGAATTCGTTTTCTAAAAATAAATGTTCCAATTTAAAACTTTTAATGATACTGAATTATTACGTCACAATATTTTAATCAGATAATCACTTTTAACAACTTTGGCGATTTACAGTTTTACTTGTAAAGAATTTCTATCTGTTAATGTTTAAGATACCACTGCAAATGTGAACTGAATTTTTTTTTTTTTAGAATATGTCTATTGGGAGTTGTTAACAACAAGGAGGAAGAGGTAATTGTGCTATTACTTGTTCACATTTCAGTTACAGTAAAACCAAAATATGCACGACTCTTTTTCCGAAAAAAATAAAATAAAGTCGACAATTAAGTGCACATACTGCATAATTGAAAACACATGCCGTGGAATATGTGAATCAGCTCTCAACAAACAAAACACAAATGAGCATATATCTATGAAACAAGATTTTTTTAACTAATAAATAAGATTATATGAAACAGAGATCACTATTTTGCATACAATGGCTGCCGGGTTACGCCATCTTGAGTATTGTGTCACTGAACGTATTCAAATTTATTGAAGCGAAGCCTAAATGACTCACCCGATGTATGACCTAAATTTATCTCTTTTCTATTTTGTGCGCACAAAAAGAAAATAAGTTATGAACTAATAAAATTCCTCATGTTAAGTCCATGGGAAAAATTAAACCTAATTCACGTTCAAAAAAGCTCTTGGAAAAAAAAAGTAAACATTTCAAAATAGGAATAATACTAACTGGTTTCGCGTCAACCGACCTAGTTATACGCAAATAAATAATAATAATAATAATCGGTGGAGCTAAGCGAGGTCCATTTTTAACTCAAACATTCGGCATTTGCTTGTTACGCAGCCACGACTAAACGCTTTTTTCCATTTTCTTCCAATTTGGTATTAATGTTCCTTAAAATCGTTAAAAACTACATATTTGTAAAGATTTTCATTTTGTTTAAAGATGGTTTTAATGGTTCCGTTTTATGTAGCGCTCAGCTTCTTTCAACGATTGTAGCCAAACGGTTCATGCCACAAAAATTTGAAGACTTTTCTACAAACGAAGGGCTAAGTTTTGACTAGTCACAGAACTAGCCATGACGTCATTGCCTTGAGTAAGTAGGTTAACACAATGCACCTAGGGTTATTCAGCCGTACAGATTGAAGGTCGCAAGAAATATGGCTTCTTAGGGAACCAATTACACGGGAATGTGGGGATCCTTCCCTCTTCATTTGTCACGATACACCGCGCCCATTCCACTCCCTCCCCCTGCGCGAATTCCAGATGGTATACAGGTATTATAAGATCACAGTAAAACAATAGGCTATGTTGTCAAGATAGGCACTAAATTGAGCATTACTCCGAAACAGGTCAACCGATTTTATCCAATATCAATAGACGTCTACCCATGGACATTATAAATGTGTATACCAAGTTTCATAAAAATCCGGTAAAGCTTATTTCAGTTACCGCGTCTTTAAAATATACACTAAATTGGGTTTTACTCCGGTACCGGTCAACAGATTAGGTTTAAATTCAACAGGGTATTCAATGGGAAATGGTGGTTGTGTTTATATCACCTGAGGCGGGGAGTTAGTTTCCATCTCTGAATTTGTATAAAAAAGCTTCTAAGTGCCCATGGGTCAGCTCTTTGTCAAATCCTAATGTATAACAACAATAATAATAGTATAAACTAATAATAATATAATTTTTTCAACACTTAATACAGCACACAAATTCGTGCAGAATCATCCCGCCCCAGCTGTGGTCTGTGAATGCCATTATAGGCTCGATGCATCATGACTTTAGTTTTGCTGATATCGACTATTATTGTGTTGTTCTTATTAGAACCGTGTTTCGTGAGGCAACCAATCAAAATCAGGCAACAAAAAACGATATCATAATCTTCATTATTAATTGCTACTTATGCAGTGTAAGAAGGGCTTTGGAATGAGGAGTCAAGACAGGAAGCAGGAATCTCTGCGGACGACATCATCATGTTACACTACAGAGCAGATTAATCTGGGTTAATTATTCTGCATTGTAACCACCGTCCGTGCATCCTGTGCACACTGATATAGTCTATGACCCCACTTGTAATTGTCAGGGTTCGATCCTCACCGGAAGCGGCGTCTTACAATCACGATTCTCATTAGGGCTGTCCAAAATCCTGGAATGAGTCATTTGTTTTGCAAACAATGTGTTTATTCGTATCAGTGGTTCCCAAAATGTGGTACGCGTACCACTGGGAATTGTTGGAGTTACAGTAACAATTTAATTTAAGAAATGGCAAAACTGTCGCTACTTTTTCTTATCGGCTCGAGGCTGCCAACTTAGCAAGCAATAAATCCATTACAACAGACTTAAAGAAGCAAGTAGCAGGCACGTTTATAAAAACTATATATCTTCAAAGCGAGGTAACTGGATTCAATATTTGCCTATTAAGTTAGTCGAAAACGCACTTGTTTTTATGTAAATTCGCAAGGACTGAACACTGAAACATCTTCATTTCTTTGATCAAAAACAATAATTGAACACAGTGATTGTGTATATATAAGCTTTATATTATATGAAAATAGTTTATAATTATTTATATGTGTGGTGAAGCATTTTAAACTTCGTATAGTAATAAATCCAATATTAAAACACTGGATATTACTAATGGTATCAGAAAGTTTAAATCTAGAAAAGTAGCACCAAGCTATCACCGATGGCGAAACGATTTACATATTATAATGAATCAACTGTCTTGCTTACAGGGTAGGAATATAGTTCTAGTTTTCTACTTCCTTGCTTATCGTATTCAGAATGGATGACGTAATGAGCGAGTTTGATATTTGCCCCAGTTCCATTAAGTTATTGTGAGGCGATAATTTCCAGTTTTATCGCAGCCGGCTTTTGTTTTTATTGTTGGCCATCACGTGATCGCTACTCGGGACGTAAGCTCGTCCACTCATCACATTTCCATATGTGCGATATCATCTGCATAGAGTTCTCTTTTTAGTATAGAAACGAGATTATCTAAACCGTGAACTTAATTTAGAAGTAATTAAGAGTACAGTGCGACCCAAAAGTAAGTTAACATTACACTTGCTTGCTATTAAACAAGTTTATTAACTGCATATTAGTAGTATTGAATTCCAACCTGAACTCCCCATGTCCCGTTTTCAATGTAATTTTGAGTTTCCTTGGATACAAAAATGATGTTAAAAAAGTACACTACGATTGAAAAAATACACAACACAATAATACAAGTCAAATGAAGTGCGTAACTCTTCACTAAATTTTTTTTCAATCGTTTTATTGTGTTAATACATACTGTTTAGCATCCTCTAAAAGCCTATGCAGCCGGCTTTAGCAAAATTTGCTTTATTACGAAATTATAGCACAGAGAATACAGCTTGTTTTTTTTGCAAAACTCGCTTCATGCATATGTAGTGGTCCTTTGTTTTTTGCATAAAGCGAGTTTTGAAAAAACGGTCCCCAATTGTGGAATTGCTATTTTTTCTAAACCGATGGTGTCTATGATTAGAGAAGGTAAAGTCTAGAAACTCTGAATGAATTGCCTCAAATTGCTTCTAATTCTGAAGTAACTCTATTCACTAGTGAATTTCAATTAAGGTGAAAATGTGCTGGGAATTGAAATTAGGCGTCGGAACCTTAATTCCGATTGCAGGACCCTAACTTCTCTCAATCGCATTGAGCAGTTAATTAAGGTGCAGACCACAAGGGGAGCCTTGTCCGGCAATCAATACATCCGTAAAAAGGACCTTTCCTTTCCTTTCCTTTAAAATCTTCATTCTCCCTTCACAAAAATCTGTTAAGAGGGTGTTGCTTTAGAATAGAGAAAATTATGCTAATGTGACGATCAAATTTTTACTTCCATTGGCCGTATCATAGGTAGAGGAAGTGTTTTATTCGACCCCCAAATTCCAAATTGTGTTTTTGACTTAAATACATGTTTTGAGGTCAGCTGAATCCAAAATTACTACTTTCGTAAACATCTGTCTGTGTGTGTGAACAGAAAATCGTATGAAAACGAAATTTTCTACTTGGGTTAGGTGCCTTCTGGGGATTGCGACAAGAAGATTGGCGTCTTACTTTAAATGCTACTTTACATGAAAGAAATTTCTTTTTTCATGATTTTCTCGAAAACGGCTCGAATGACTTTGTTTTGAGGTGCATATGCTTTTATTTGAAACACTTTTTTTTTTTTTTGTAAAAATTATCTGAAGGGTAGTTATAAGCCACCCACTGTTTGTAGAAACTCAGTCTTGTTTGGTGAACAATGCATTTCTTGCATGAGGTTGAAACAACTGAATACGCACTCTTTGCAATGCGGCCTCTTATTCTATATCAGAATGTGAAGTGCTCATGCTTAAAGTAAAGAAAGTTACATATTTCATTTTGGTTGAGTATCCTTCGCGGATGCGATGCGACATTCTTTTCATTTTTACGACCAATTTACACGAGAACCATCCCACTACAATAAGTCACCACTTATTGGTTGATAATGATGCTCGTTGATTGGCTTACTTGTTCAGGTTTATGGCGGCCGTCACAATGAATGACGCTAGGCTGGCTGCCAGAACCGGTTCGTTGACGTAACAGCGCACAAATGTACATGATATCACTCTCCTCAAAACTAGGCCTTCTCCTCTTGAACGAGAGTTGTAGGAGGCCAAGCCTTTATAAATCTATTTACAACTAAATACCAATCGCATTTAAAGAGGGTTGTAGGAGGCCACGATTTTGTCTTCTTGGCGGAGTATTCATTTGATTTTAAACTACACAAGCAAGAAAGTAATAAAATTATTAATCATTTTTATGCAATGCTTTACATCTTATTCTTGGAATATCTTAATAGCCTAAATCCCATATTTGAGATGGGCGTCATGAAGAAACTTCATATTTCATAAACATGACTAATTGCGATAACACAACAAACGTCATTCCGAAAACACTATTTTCGGTTTCTAGGTTTTTCTGGTGTTAACTCACTAGTCTATAAGCCTAAATGTGTGATGAAGTTAACTGAACTCGCTTTAAGGATTAAGAGTTAACCACATAACTGGATATTGACGTCATTTTAACTAATTATTTGTAGTTATCCAATTAACTGTTAAAGAGTTTCTCATGTTTTGGAGAGAAGTGGAATTGACAAACTGTAGTTAATTGTCTGTCTATGGTTAATCTACTTACAGTTCCAGATAATTGTGTTCAAATAAATGTAATTAATTGTGGGAATGCGCCCTTCTCACACAGGGAGCCCTGGTTCAATTCCTAGTCGGGACAAATTACCTAAAGACCGTTTCATGCAAAGAATGCAGCATTCGGTCCTCGTCTTTATAATTCTAAAATCAAATTACGTCCAGGTGAATGTAGTCATAAAGTCTTTAAATCTAGAATTTAAAAAAAAACATAAAACTTTAATTTTCGCCTCTTTCTTTCTGGTACTGCCATCATGATAATTATTTTTCATTATCATAATTATTATTACGTATATCACTTGAATCATGCCATTGCTCTAAGCTTTTCCCTTTTTCCTCTGTTACTTTTTCGTCATACAGTATTTTGTCTACTTTTTAGTTTTAAGATAATTTTACTCTAACATTACACTTCTATTGTAAGACATAGACCTGTATAAATGTAACAATTGAACTGCCCCCGAGCATGACCTCCTGCGCTTTCGGAGTTTCAGGACCAACAAGTGTATTATTTAAGTATTTATGTTATTTTGAAATGATTTTGAAATGTGTTACGAAAGACTTTGTGAACATTTAGTTAACATAGTATTTTATTCAGTTCATGAATTTATTGTAAATAATATATAATGAATTATTTTTATTCTATGTCAGTAATTAATGTAATGTATTATATGAATTGTATAGATAAATAATGAATATATTTTGCAAAGTGTGGCCACACTGCCACTCGTAAAATACACTGCTTGTTGAGGTCACTTAGCTTCAGACTGTACGGGCTTAGGATGGCCCAAAAGCACGTGCCACCCAATAAGAAGGGGTGGAAATGACTGTCCCATATATCCTATGCTGCATTCTTAACGTGAAACGCTCTATAACAACAGTACTGTCTATTCCCTGTAAGGCTTAGAACCTCCTTCCAATTAATAAAGCCTGTATTAATTTACTCACTGATCTGAAGAAAGAAGACATCAACTTACCTGCAACAAACAGAAAACAACAGATTAGATTACTTACCCACTCAATGACAATTAATAAGCAAGCTAAAGGAAAATTATATATTTTGGGTTCATTGCCGCGCTTACCTGAGCCCGCCATTCAACCCTATTCTGTGCTAACTCCATCCAACCATCCCTTAAATCTATCCTACTATTGTCCTCCCACTTACGTCTAGGTTTTCCAAGTGGTCTTTTCCCTTCGGGTCTTCCATTCAATACTTTTGAGATATGTCTTTCCTCCCTTATTTCACCCTCCGTGATTTAATTACCCTTACTATATTCGGTGAAGAGTACAGGTCATGAAGCTCGTCGTTATGCAATTTTCATCTCTCTTAAGCCCACGTATTTTCCTAAGCACCGTTTCCCAACACACTCAGATTATGTAAGGGGCCATGTCTCATAGATTAGATTAGATAAGTAAAATATAGGTACACAAAATACTGTTTAGAACTCTCTCTTTTTCGATTACGGCTTAGGGGCGCATCTCCTCTCAAATACATTTTCTCGGAATATTTTAGGAGAAAAAATCCTCTATCAACGGGATTGGAACTCGTCACATTAGGATTTTAGTGCCGATGCTCTACCAACTGAGCTACCCAGAGTTCGATTGTAGCACACTTCGTAATGTTGATAATTTTATTTAATGAAGCTTTACACAATGTGGGGCCAGAATTAGTCCTGTTTCAGTATTACATTTAACTTACGTTCAACCATATTCATTACTTTCCTATCTTTTTATGACTATTTACATCACGAATAAGTGACCAATCCCGTGTAAGGGTAGGTAGAATTTCAACCAATCACTGCTCCCTATCGCCTTATTTTTAATATGAGAAGTCGTACTTTATACATTCTTTGACCTAAATTATTAATCGAAATATCAACATCAGCACAAACCCATCATTTATAAAGAGGGGCTTCAATTATTGGTCATTTACTCGGGTAAATTACTCATTTAACTCATTTATGGCCAGTTTCTATAAACTCGCGAATTACCTATGGGTAAATTATCCAATGGACAGAATTTACACAAAAATAACACCATACAAACTCAAATAATTTAAAGATAGCAATCACATATCTTGTGGCGAGTTTCTAGATAAATGTCCTCTGGGTAAATATGAAAATGACAGAAAAAATGTTCCTACAAACTCAGGCTAGATCTTTCCAAGGGTAAATCGTCGGGTTAATTTATCCTTTCATGGATGGCTGGATAAAATTTAACCTCTTTGTAGGATCAATAATAATTTAAACAGTGAGAATCAAAGCCTTCTGAATTAAATTAACTGTACAACTCCAAGGCCTTGCTCATTATATCATTGTGGTTGAAATGGGACTTATTTATCCATGGATAATTTACCCATAGGTAATTCACAAGTTTGTAGAAACCGGGCATTAATCTGGGTTTCAGATGTTAATGACCGCTGTCAGGGTGATCATCGCTATAATGTATCGACTGTCTCGCTTAGATAAATATCGATGTGTTTTATTCATAAATCAGTTTTATGTTCAATAGCCTATTCGTAATTCCTTGTAATCTGTTTAAGTTAGAATATTCATTCATTGGATCACTAATAAGTTACAGTAAAATCCAAGGTGATAAAAATAAACCGATAACATTTGAGCAAGGCCTTCTATTATATCTGTGGCTTCTCAAACCCACCAGAATGAACAGAGAGGAGGTCATGATTAAAATTTTATTATCGAGTTCTCTTTTTAAATTGCTGATCTTTCACTTATTCTACGAAAATTAATACCGTGTGCTGTAAGATCGTCGTATAAACTAACTCTTCTTTGGTATAAGTAATCGATTGTGTTTGCTCTTGGATCATTTGAACATAGAAGAGACATTTCTCTTTGCGGGGAAAATTGTCAAGTCACAAGAATGAGAGAAAATTGAATAGCGATTTAATTAAACGCGACGTCTTCTTTTGTTTTAATTGCTTCTTAACAAAGGAATTCTAATATTGAAGTCAAAGAGTTCCAAGAAATCTTGTTTCTTTCTTATTTTTCGTATTCATTTCAAATGGTGGGTTTCAAACAATTCAATTAACTAAACCTTTCGTTCTAAAATTACAATACATTGCTATTTACTGGGGGGAGGGGGAGGGAGAGAAATTACAAAAGACGACACGAAGTAAAGTCTTTTTTCTGTTTCCGAGATTCATAGAAGTATTTCATACTATTTTTGAATTATGTTAATTTAAACAATAATTATTTAGGATGTAAAACCGTTTATACAGTGAGTCCCACGCAAAAGTTGGCCAATGACGCGAGTTTCTGCTCTAATTCCCGAGCGATCGAACGAAATATTTATGCAAATAAAGCCGCTGACGGTGTAATGGTTCAGGTTCTCACAATTACAATGCAAATAACTACGTACCTCACCACAAGATATGTTGGAAATGTCCTCCTCTTGCATCCACACAACACTGGCACCTTTTTAGGAAATTTTCTTTCACGCACGTAAGTTCAGCTTCCGAGATAGAGTTAATTTCTCTTGTGATGTTGTCTTTTAAGTTCTTCGTATATATGGTCTGTTTCTTATTTGAACCCCTACCAGGCTTGCTGTGTATTGTACAAGCGATGGAATGCAAAATTCTACATCTTCTATGAGCCATAAAAAGCTATATCAAGCATTCTCTGGGGGAATAGTTTGAGTGTGATAAGTCGTTCTTCCTATTTCAAATTATAAATGCCTATATAAGGACGTGTAATTTGAAAATCGAAAATCCTTCATAAATTAATGTCCAATTAAAAAATAAAAAACCCGTGCTACTCCGGGCCTTTTAAGCTAGTCTATATTAATAAAAGTGTCTGTGTGTCTGTCTGTCCGCGATGCCCAGCGAAATCTACTCAACGCAGAGATCTGAAATTTTAAGCATAGGTGGACTGAAGGGTCGGAAAATGCACCTCGAAGCCGGAATTTTAATTTTCGCTTCCGTTCGTGAGTTATAATTGAAAAACGGGCAGAAAACATGCATTTTTTGCGTTTCCGAAGCGTAATATATTTCAATGTCAAATCAATTACAGTGGGCTTTGACTATTTTTGTCATACCTTGGACATAAAACCATCGCGATCGTTTGAATGTTGTAGCTTACGCTGGTCGATTCATTTGTTTATAATGACAAGGCACGCAGACATCTGAAATTTTCAACCTACACCGAAGAAGGATAATCAATATAGGCCTAAATATGGTCAAACGTTGTTCGATTTGGACGAAGCTCACTAAACAGGGGTTTTCTGGGCCAAGGAACTCGAATCTGAGGTCGCTTTTACCAGTCGATGCTATCTAATCGTGGTATGTAGTCCACGTGATTTAGGTGTTAATAAATATAATGATTTAACAATTATGCTCTTAATTTTTTATTTTTGAAGTAATTATCGCGGGCGAAGCCGCGGGCACATGCTAGTAATAAATATGAACGAACATGAAGTAAAACTAACAATTTGTGCTAGCTAAAATTTAGCTCGATTTTGAAGTACAATCCACAGTACACACACAAATAAGAGAACCGATTTTATGATATCTTCTCTTCTGTGATGGCCATGGTCAGGCGGAATTCCTTACTTCCTTTATTTTCAAATGCAATGCTTTGAAGAAGCATTGTAGAGAAAACAAAAGGCTTCCTTCGCTTTAAATGGTGGTGGCCTTGACTTTGCGCGCGGTGCCAGGGGGCATTGTCCACTGATTAATAACAATGTGTCTGCAGTTTATTTATGTCGGTGGTTTCAGAGAAGAGATGACCCCATCGGCAATGACCATCCGCTATGAACCGCATTATACATGGCCGATGCCAGCTCAAGATACGTCTGGTCACTTCTGCGGAGTCGATGGGATTGTTTTTTAGTCATGGCCCTCTATTCTTAAGAATTGTATATACATTATTATTTAAAGACAGAATTCTGGTTGTTCTGCTTTACTTAAATTTAAGACAAGTGAATGAATAAGCTGGACAGGGAACTTGCCTCGTTACAGCACTCAATGAGAACAGAAGAGAAACATTCCCCGATTATTTTAAATAATGATAATTATTTTATGGCCTATTACGAATTCAATTTATGTCCAGAAAAATCGACCAAATTGCAGATGAAATCCAATTACTGGACTTCGGATGTTAGGTGTAATCCTATTTTGATCCTTAAAAGATATATAGGATTAGAATTATAATTGCTTTATTTTACCTGGTGGAATTAAGGCCATTAGACCTTCTCTTCCATTCTACCAGGATTATACATACACTTTTATAGGACCGAAAACAGCCTATTTTGATGTTGGAGCCTTAAATTGCATGTTTTCGTCTTCAAGTTTGGAATAAGGTATTTATTCTATAGTTTTATATTAAAATATAAGTTAGTACTTATTTCAGTTAATATCGGACTGTACAGTACATGCAATCCCAGGCTGTTTTGTCTTGGTTCAAACTTGGTAATCCAGTTCTAGGGAGGGGCCGTGTTGAAGTATAGGGTAATTCAATATGAAGAAATTACAGTAATTAATGTCGATTAAAGGCCTACTACTTAATGATGAGATCTATCAGTGGCTACAAGCTCGAGTGGGCACATTAATAAATATAATTCCGTATTTATGAAGATTAGCAACCTAAATGGAATTAACGGTTTTATAATAGAGCCTATTTCCTAAACAATTAGGAACCTAAAAGTCTACTAAGGCCTATATGGCAGCTATTTTGATGAAACGCCTACCGGAATGTGTTTAGGCTACCAGCACAACAAACCAAACAAGTGAAAAACGTTTTCCCCAGCGCACAGGTGTCTTTACGTCACAGTTTATAAATTTATAAATGTTGATATAATTACCATTGCAAGCACTGGCTCAAGATAATTCATCACACATTCTACATTCCATGCACTGAATTGTATTTCACAACAGCTGTTCTGAGAAATTATTTTCATGTAAGTAACATTTTTCTCTGGGTTTCCATGGATATCACCCATAATCTACGTAATAAAAGAAAGTGTTTGTCTTTCTGTCTGTGTGTGATACCCTGCCAAATCTAGGGCACTCCGAGATCTGACATTTTTTTACACAGATGGATGGAAGAGGGATCATGAATGCACGCCGGAATGGGAAAACAGCGAATGATTTCGACGAAACTCACTATAACTACTAAGGCTTTCACGGCCGGCGTTCAATGATATTTCCATTTCCGGGCTGTATGACAGCCGACCACCTAGCTGTAACGAGCTCTGAAGATGCCAGACGCAGTTCGTGGCGAAACGTTAGCTATTTCATCGGATAGACCACGGCCATACAGCCCGGAAATGGAAATATCATGAAACTCACTATGCTTTTTTTTTCCTTAGGGAACTGGAATCTGGTGGTTTTTTTTCCCCGGGCGACGCACATGAATCGCGAAATGCATCTCGAAGCCGGGTGTTTATCTTTTTCCTTGTTTTTGCATGATTCGGGTAAGGTTCATGAGTCTGTGGTTCGTTTTATTCCTTTAATTAATTATATTTTTAACATTAAACAATGTCGGCCTGGGTGGTGCAGTTAGTATCGCGGTGGCTTTCTGTGCCCAAGGCTGCGGGTTCGATCCTGGCATTTATGTGTGCATAAATGTGACAGGCCCATTTCAGCAGATTTACTGGCGGGACGAAATTCCGACCCACCGGCGACGGTCACGGGCCTAAGTAGCAGTAGGCCTATAACCATATGCCAACCAACGTTAAATAATGTAATTAGGAATAAACTTATTTGTAAAAATCTGATTTAATACAGCGACTGACGGTGGATCCGTGTCACTTGAGATGAATGAAGGGCCAGTGTCCCTTCATTTCCTTTCTCTGATTCCTCACATTGTCTCCAGTGAGAATTAATGTCTCCCTTCCTCTCTTGAGAGATATTAACAGTTCCAATGTCTTTGTCATTACTCATCTCACAATTTCAAATGATTTAACTTCTATTTTTGTTAAGCTAGATTAGTTACTTTCTTTTTCTGAACACGTTTTGAGGTACCTTCAATACAAAAATACAATTTAGAAACATGTCTGTGTGTATTTCACTTGAGTTAAATAATTTCTAATATCATTTTTCGTTATTTTCATTTAATTTTGTATGTGAAGAGTTTTTACCAAGAGCTAAAGATTTTATTTGAAACTTTTGTTTTGTTTTATTCAAACTCAGGCGAATTACAAACCCTCGCATAAAGTTAAAATATACGCCAATATCGACGTTGCCGTCTCTACGGTCATGCAGAAATAATGTGGCTAGTCTACAGTAATCGCCTGGGATTTGTGAAATCTCGCTAATTACATGTCAATGCGGGTGTGTTTGCAAACCACACTGGTGACGTCTCATTGACGTCATCAGTCAAACCCTCAACTAAACAATTCATTATATGCCATGTGTGAATACGTAGGCAATGTCTAGGGACCGTACTTTTTGGTGACAAGTGCAACATTTTACAAAAACAGCTGCCTAGCTATATTTAGCCAACCTGTCAAAATGTGTAAATTTTACTGTGTCCCCTCCAGAACGAATATTGACAAATGTGCAGGAATACAATATTTTCAAATCATAATTACCTACTAATTAATGTGTTTTTATTTCTCGGGAAGATTATAATCTGAGAGTGTTCGAAAACTGGGGCTTAGGAAAATATTCGGGCCTAAGAGAGATGAAAACTGCATAACGACGAGCTTTATGACCTGTACTCTTCACCGAATATAGTAAGGGTAATTAAATCACGGAGGATGAAATGGGGAGGAAAGACATATCAAAAATATTGACTGGGAGACCCGAAGGGAAAATACCACTTGGAAGACCTAGACATAGGTGGGAAGACAATATTAGAATAGACTGAAGGGAAGTGGGATTTTCAAGGGATGGTTGGATGGACTTAGCACAGAATAGGATTGAATGGCGGGCTTATGTAAGCGAGGCAATGAAACTCTGGGTTGCAAAAACTAGATAATATTCCTTTAGCTTGCTTGGGAATTGTCTTCTGCCATCGAGTAAGTATAAGTAAGTAATAGTTTCTCTTAAGCCCCTTTTATGCTGTCATGGATCCTTACGATAGCAATGACTGAATGATGTAAGTACATTAATTTATGGAATGTGGTTGACATTTCTCATTAGAGGCTGCCACATGGACACAAACAATAGAACTTGGCCAATACAATGAGTTAACATACTACAGTAATTATGTGTTAACTTTGATACATGAAACTGAAATGTGTTTTCAGTGAAAACAAATGTTTGAAAATAATTTTGGTTAGTACCGGATTTTTTTAATAAGTTATATATAAACTCCTTTCAGCTGCAAGACCATATCAGCAGTTCGGGGCGTGTGTGTATACAGTAAGGTAGGCCATGGAACTATCGATTGCCAATAATTGTTTCTATTATTGGTGTGTTGTTATGGAGTAAATATCAACCGATATTAATTTAAATGGATATGAAACAGGATGAAGGAGTTGGAATGATTCATGGTAAGTAAATATCCAATTCGGTATTTGCCTTTACGACTGGGAAAACCATGAAATAAACCCATGTTGTATTGGCCGACCACGGAATTTGAACCTGGGACCTATCGAATGAGAGTTCAAGACGTTACCATCTCGGCCACGTCGCTCGGTGTTGGTACTGAAAAGAACTTATTTAGCGAAATATCTACAGAGGAAGATTGTGTTGTTATCGCTATGGGAAATAGGGGAAGTTATATTTTTTTATTATTTCCAAAGAGTCCCTTTTTTGTGCTGCGGTTCCTTTAAGCGGCTTAGAAGGGGTGCGTACGGATGTGTAGCTCTAGTCGTACTCGCCTAACTTCCCCCAGCATAAAATACGCGCGTTCAGTAGGCCTAAAACAAATTTGAAGCTAATAAATACAACATACGATACAAGACGAAACCAAACGTTTCACTTCTAGTTCATTGTTAAACATAACCCTGAAATAAGCTTATTTTAATATAGCCTATTATTTCTGTTTAATTCGTATACCCTCCTATTGTTGTAAACTATTGTAATTGTGTGTGTATATGTACACACACACACAGAATGTAAATTTAAACAATTATGTTAATTTGAGGGTAATGTTTCCCCTAATGTACGGGTAATTTCCTTTGCGCTTGGTGGTAACACTGCATCTATTCTCGCTAGGAATAATTTATTGTATAAAACAGTCGAAATAATATATTTGAATAAAATAACATTTTTCTTCCTACATCTAAGTGGATGATGGACAGATAGGGAGTCCCACAGGAAATTACACGCAGTCACATTGGAAGAAGAAGAAGAAGAAGAAGAAGAAAATCGAATTAGCTTCGCCTCTTCTCCCTTCTGACTTCCATAGCTGGCCGCGCTTACAAATCTTCCTTCTTTTTCTACAACACTAGCTGGATTATTTACTCGACTGCAGGATGTTTTATTTAAATAATTTATTTAACAGAAAAATAATTAAAATATTTATTAACGCTGACATTTTTACATAAATTGTATCAATTACATAAATTTATTTTTAATTATATTGTTTTATGTAGTAAACATAATTAATTAAACCAATAAAGCGAATCTTATGCTGCCATATGGGCATACAGACTCGAAATGGAACGAACCACAGACTCATGAACCTTCCCCAAATCATGCATAAAAAACTAAAACCACTGATAATTATAATCAAAAAGCCAAAAATCCGGGTTCGAGATGCATTTCACAATTAAAGTGCGCCTCCCGTGAAAAAACGGCCTCAGATTCGAATTCCCTAAATAAATAAAAATAATAAAAATAAAAAAGTAAAAATAAAATAAAACACATAGTGAGTTTCGTCCAATGCTTTCCCATTTAGGCGTGCATTCATGATCCCCTTCCGTCCACATCATATCTCTGAGAGTCGTAAGCAAATGAATCAAGTGAAGCGAGTTAACAAAATCGAAGCGATCGACAAATGTGCTATATTGCAAAAAATGCATTTCAACGACGCTCTTTTTTGCCTTGCTATGGCAACCGAGCAAGGCCATCAATTGAATACGGTGTTGTTAATAGGTGGCGTTGAATAAACAGGGAAAATAATATATTAGATTTAGAGACAAATTTGATTATAAACATATATACCCGTGGCGCTCCTATTGGGCATTTCTTCTTCCTCTCTTCCCATCGAAGGGCATATATTTATTACCTCTTCCGCCATTCTACCTGTAATTCTGTATGTTTATCTGTCTTTAATACATTTTTCTATTCTCTCTCACTTCCTCCCTTGAATAAATTTAGAATTTTCATTTCACATGTACTTTTTTATATATAGCCTCAAGTTACAAAACTCATCCTGTTACGTGAGAGGATTTGTATACACAACACAGGTTGAAACAAATGCATTGCATAGCGTGCAGGAAACGAGTCGCTCTTCTCTTGTTTCAACCAATAGAATTGAACGTTGTGAAGATATGAAAAGTGCAAAATACAACAAATTTAACACTGAAAAATCGGATTAATGCACTCACGCGACTTTCTTTACCCTAAGCTTGGGCAATACACTTTCCTCACTTCACATTCTGTTATAGAATAAGAGGCCACATTGAAAGGAATGCGTATTCAGTTGTTTCGATCTGATAAAAGTTTTATCGTTCACCAGACAAGACCTAGTTTCTATAAATGGCTTACAACTACCCTTCAGAGGATTTTTCGAAAAAAAAAGTTTGAAAAAAGTTTTAGTTCTAAGTATAAGCACCCCATTGTGCAGAATTTAAAAAAAATTGTTAGAGCCGTTTTAGAGTGCTTGTTCTTGAGGTTCTCGAAACATGTAGGCCTATATATGTCAACACTTGCTCCGCCTATAGTACCTGTGTCTATTATCTTACTTTTGGAGATGACTTTTGAATTCCATTGTGTTTCGAACGTACAAACGTATTCTGTGTCATTAGTCATTCACAGGTGTTCAGTAGGCCTATTAATTAAGACATAAAGTGCAGTGCAATTAAGTCGTCCATTCGTGTCAATAATTAGTAGGGACCGGATTCTTAGGTTTTTACCTATTTTTTTCCTTACTCCCAAAACAAAAAGCGATTACACACTTTTACGAATCATGTCCATAGGATTCACCCACATTAATTCTGTGGCACCTAAAAATACCTAAACGGGATACAAAACCTAAAATATCTAATTTAGGCTACTTTTTTTTGTCTTTTTTGTTTGTCAGTTGATAAATCGATATTTTGCGGAGAGACAATTTTTGTCGAGTTAAAATTAATAGCACCAGCGTTTCGTTCAATTCAATGTCGTCTAGGATGACAGTATCAAGAGAGGAAGTGTAAGAGTACCGGGGTATTCCTTTTAAAATATTCGTACGAACAACCACTGCTGACGTCATGTGAGGTTGAAAGTACATTTTGTGCCTTCAAATGTATTCTAAGAGATAACAGGAAGAACTTCACAGTTGAGAATCTTGAAAGATATTTAGTGATATACTGTAACCAGGAAATGTGAGGCAATCTTATTTTCACTGCTTCTTTTGATTGTTTATGCTTTCTTTCTTCGATTGTATAATATTGTCCTGAAGCAAGTTTACTCAAATTTAAGTCAATTTTGTTAAGTTAAACTTTACAAGTATTATGTATAGAATCCTATGTAGCACATTCAAATTCATTAAACCAATTATTCTACCCAAAAACGATATTTTGGACAAAAAAACCTAAAATAAACTATTTCACCTAATGGAAAACCTAAAACAGTGTTTTTAAAAATCCGGTCCCTAATAATTAGCCTACTAACATAACATTTTCAAATTGTCCCCGCAATAACAGGTAAACTTGAAAAATCTCCCTTTTGATAATTCATTTATTCGTAGCCTATTTCTCAGATTTCACGTAGGTTAAAGGATCTTTACATAATAGTTATTATTATTATTATTACTACTATTGGTAGTTCGTGTGAATATCATTGCATAATGGGTACACCTGCCTATATCACATTGCATTGCATAAAGGTGTCAGATTACTTCGTAAGTCATCTCACTATCTTAGTTAAGTGATCACCCGAGGGCGTCGCCACAATCTGTTCTCTCGATCAATTGTCCCACATCTTTGTCCTCTTGATTGGCACTAAATCTCTCCTTGTCCATTTTCTTAATTTCATTAAGTCGAGAGACTTCTTTTGTTTTCTGTTGCTAGGGACGACGATAAAATTGACAGACGTCTAAAGACAACGCCTTCACTTTCTGCAGAATACGATCCCATTCCAATTTGATCCAGTTTTCATGCAACATTTTCGATGCGATATTGAAAACTTTTCCGAGAGAAACCACAGAACGACCAATGGAACACTTCTTGCCATATACGAGATCACCGCGAGAACATTTGAGGACCAATGAAATGTCTGCTTAGCGTATTGAAATCTATCTGAGTTCAGCATAAAAACTTAGAATATATTTAGCTTATAAGTTTTTATTTTAATTTGGACCAAAATTATAATTATGAGTTTGAAATCAGCCAATCGCAGCCCTAATCAATGACTTACGAGTATCGCTAAGAAACATCATAATTATTTTTATTATTTTTTACCCAATATATCTTGAATGTTTGCATAGACTGATCGTCTTTTGTTCAGAGGAAACAGCCACGTTGATTATACGTCATAAATGCATTTTAATATTATAGTACCAATCTAAAATGTTATTCAAATACTTCGATTTCAATACATTTTATAAATTATTTGTTGCATGTTATTACAGAGTGTCCGTAGAAGTTTCGAATCAAATTTCCCTGACTTTGCATGCCCAGAAACTTGCCTGTACATTTCCCTGACCACAAGAATCAATGTTTTCAAGGATCTTTGTAAACATAATCCAGCCTCCTCCATTCCCATAACAAAATTAAGAAATAATTAGCTCAAATGTTGGAAAAGAAAATTGCTTAGGCAGTCTGGGTTACATGTCCCTCACATTTTGCTCCCTGACTTTCCAGAATGTGGACACCCTGTATTCCTTAAATAGCAACTCGTGACTTGCAACTTGGAGTAATTTGCCGGGGTAGAATATTTGTAATGGTTTATCATTTGGAGCCTCGCCACGGCTCAACAGTCTCCAGACGAAAATAGCAGCGATTCTGTATACAAACACAAACTCATATTATCTCGGTTTTCAAAAGCTCGGATTTTGTTTATTTCACTTAAGAAAACCAACGACATCTAGCGGTTGTTATGCGAAACGGCGGCGAAGAAATGAGTGTCGGAATGCGTCTTATTGCTAATTTCCAGCGCTGCCAACGTTCAAAAAAATATACGTGGAATTACGAGAACTACTCACTCGTCATGTTTTGAAAGGCCACTAGCTACGGATCCGCAGGCTCGGGTTCGATCCGCGGTACCTCCTCGAATTTTTCTGGGTGCACTCAGCCTCGTGATTCAAACTGAGTAGCGGCTCCGGTCTCGGAAACCATTATTTAACGGCCGTGGGAGTCGGCATGCTGACCACATGCCTTCCATTCCTATTACATACATACATGCAGCTCCCCCACCCTCCAGTACTTCTAGTATGAAAACATCCGAGACAAATTTCAATTTCGATTTGTTTAATTTGACTGGGCTAGTTTGGATTCTCTGAAATAAGGACATGCTGACCACATGCCCCAATCCTGCCATCTGCCTAAGATACAAGTGACGTAGTGCCACGGAGAGAGTGGATTTCTGTTTTATTTCCATGCAAATTGCTGTGAGAAATAGGATAACTCTCTTGAAGTAGCCGGACTAACAAGTAGTTGGCCGCCTCCCAAACACCTGTTTAATTTGCAAGGGCTTAACTTGTGTTGCAACACTTCCACATTAGAAATGTTGTAAACGTCCTTTTACTTCCTTAGGTACAGTAGGTACAGGAAGTTTCACCCCGAAATTATAAGATGTTGAATCCAAAAACAACATTTTCAGAAACTCGTCTGCGTGTGCGTGAAACTAACTTCTGGGGGCGTGGCACTTATGAATAATAATAATAATAATAATAATAATAATAATAATAATAATAATAATAATAATAATAATAATAATGATAATAGTCTAATAAATTGTTTTATTTCATCTGGCACGTTGAGAAAATGTACTTTACGAAAGATAATTAATAATCCCTTTATAAAACTAAAATAACACTATTATAAAGTGAACACCGGTACAATTATACGAGATAATAAACAAATGAACAGTTATATAGAAATAAAGAATGATATCAATTAAATGATATAACATACAAGTTGTTAGATTGACAACATATTCATTGCTCTACACATTAGATTTCATATAGAACAATAAATAATTGTTTTTTTTAGAAAATAGAGTAGGCCTACTATATAATAAAGAAAACAATTAAAACTCAACCTGGAAAACAAATTTTATGCAGAGCAACACCCCGACTTAAAACGGCTTTAACGATTTGTTTAAATTTTCTGCATGAAATGTTACTAACAGCTAAAATTTTCGTTTGGAAATATTTCACAATAAATTACCCGAAGAAAAGATTTATCGATTTTAGTAAAGCCATGTTAATTTCTTAGTTAAGTTGCTACAGCTATGAGCCGTCAAAAAAATAGTATTTTACACCAAATAGGGGGGGGGGAAGCTTTTAAAATTCAGGATCCACTAAATGCCTCGAGGGATACAGAACGAACGAGTCGACAGTAGGTACGGGTACCGGTATAAATCCGGTTTGGAATATCGTCTCCGGTTTCCTGTTGCCTGCAGGGAGGTTGGTTTCCTCTCACAGATACGTCAGGATTTAATGAGGGAACTAATTTTGAGGCTAAGTATTTTCTCAATCAATGCCGTGATTTTAAACTAAACAAAGTAATTGATACACTCACAGAATTAAACATGTAATGAATAAACACTTTCCGTTAAGATCAGCTGTTTTAGATGAATAATATATTCATTCTTGTGTCCGACTTTAGCGTTGTGTAACAAATAGTTGATTAAAAACACTTTCTCTAACGCACTTTATTTACCTTAGTAAACTTCTGGACGGCCGTTTCGCAGGTTGTGTTCCTGCATCATCAGCAGAGTGCCACTCTCCAGAAGTTTACTAAGGTAAATAAAGTGCGTTAGAGAAAGTGTTTTTAATCAACTATAGAATAATATATAGTATTATTATTAATATTGCATTTATTACCATATGAGAATAGGCTGCTATTCCCATATGTCCGATTGCTCGTATGCAGCTTATATACTGTACCTCAGAGCCAAACGAGCGTAACTGCCAAAAACTAAATTGTACAGGAGGAGCGAAAAACAAAATTATGAACAATAAAGGGAAATGGAGTTACTACTATTTGGCTCTCAATATCTTGGTTTCTAATGAAATTATGGATTTAATATTAATTGGTTCAATAGAGGTCAAGCCTAGTAAAGAATATGAAAAAAACAAAAAAATATGAAATTTGGAGTTACGTTCCTTTGGCTCTGAGGTACATACCTAGTAGGCTATATAGCCTATAAACACCCAAGGTATATGTAAGGTTCAATGATTGTTTCTGATAAAAGACGATATGAAGATTTTTCAGTGTTCAATTTTTCTTAATTCACATAAAAACAACAGCACGAAGGTGATAGAAATAAAACGATAGAACGATTGGTTCATGAGCTAAATCCCACTCGAGATTACGAACAAACGTGTCATAGCTCTTTAAATAATTAAAGAAGAAGAAGAAGAGTTGGACTGGTTAATTTAGCCGCCACTTGTTTTCACCGCTGTAACGACTCTTATGCAACCAGTAATTAGTGCTACATGTTACTCTAAGTGCAGGAAAACTCCCAAGGTCAACAACAAGTGACTGCAGTCTAACATTCGACCGTGCACTAAACATCTCCTAGGTGAAAAACAGCTCTAAAAGATTTGGTTTAAATTTTACACATGGGGCGCTTATACCAAAAGCTAAAACTTTTATTTGTAACTTTTTTTTCGAAAAAAATTATCCGAAGGGTAGTTATAAGCCACCCACTGTTTGTAGGAACTCAGTTTTGCCTGGTGAACAATAAAGCTTTGCATAAGCTTGAAATAACTGAATACGCACTCTTTGCAACACGGCCTCTTATTGTGAAGTGAAAAAGATTTATTGTTGGCCATGCTTAGAGCAAAGCAAGTTACGAGAGTGCATTAATAAGATTTTATTTGGGTTGTGTATCCTTCGGGGATGCGATACGATGTAACGACATGCTCTTCATTTTTACAACCAATTTACATTATATTACACTAAGAGGCAAAACTTTAATTTGGGCAGAGGAAGTTGCAAAATGCCCTTAACAAATGTATATAGTACATATTGTCATCTAAGTTATAGTAAATAAGTTTAATACATAATACATATAATGTATATTGCATATAATATTAAACTTATATCTAAATATGTTAGTGTTAATTACACTCCCGGCCACAAGCAGTTCTTACTCAAGAGTGTAAAATTGTAAATTGTAAATGTAATTGAAGTAATTCAAATTTAAAATTGTTACAAAAACTTTGTTATTTTTAGATTTTTAAAATTACGTAGGAGATTCTATTTAGTTTATTTTTCTAGCATTTCCGCTTACTTTGTATCTTTGTGGAGATCAGTAACCATAGCAACAAAGTTAACTGTATAATTGTACACTAGTTCGATGACCTGTGTGACCTCGAGCTCAAGATAGTGAAGTACCCATATCACCGCTCCTAACGGGTACAAACCACCGACCTGCATAATATAGTTCCGGACATTTCAGTCTATTGTTTAGAGCAGGTCCCTCACTACTCAACTTGCTTCTTACATGGCAATTTGCAATCAGTTAATTCTTGGGTCGCGTATTCCACATTGAAATGCCTCGGACATAGACCAATCACGATCCTTTATCTTCAATTTGCCTGCTATGAACACAAGGATACGATTTTATCTGATAAAATGTCAGCTCGTTACTGGACACGTAAGGTATCAATATGTAGTGGTTAATACGTCACCAGCTGCCGGTGAACAGAACAAAAACACATTCTTTTATACAACATAACTTGTTCGGAAATTGAAATAATAGAAATGTACATTGATTAAACACACAATTTCAATTCGGTGTAAGCCAGTTCGTGTGATTTTATTCCGTTCTAATGTCTTCTCATCTGAAATAGGGCACTATTGGTAGCATTGGTTATAATATGGTAACTCATTTGATTCATCGATTGTTCATTCATTTAGAATGCAGTGACAGAATACTGATTTGATTTTAAACAACAAAATAAGGAAGTAATTATTATTTATTTAATCTGTTAATAAATCCCACTTGAGATTACGATTTTCATGCCCGGATTTCAATACGGCATATTGCTTTTGAAAGACTGAAATGCATAAAACCTTATGAATTATTATTATTATTACTATTATTATTATTACTATTATTATTATTATTATCATTATCATTGCCAGTACTATTATTATTACTATTATTACTTTGTTATTATTCCAAGAAAGCGTGTTTAAGAATAAAAACTGGAATGGCTTCATATCGGAGTAGGAACTAGTTTTTAATACAGAGGAATGTTTTAAAAGGAGTAATATTTCCAAGGAGGAAGTAGCTCATGTGACAAGTTCAATGAACTCCAGTTAGATCTGGGTTCGACTCTCTTGATGCGCCGTCAGAAATGGAAAATGTGAGTAAAATTATATTAACATATTTGTTCCAATTGTTTATTTTATTTAATGAAGGGAATTTAAAAAAAAAAACTTGTCTAAAAACTGTAAAAACTAAAATAAAATCATTGAAATTATTAAAACACTAATACAGGGTTTATAGAACCTAAAAAATCCGGGCCCCATTTATAATTACCCTTCGGAAAATTCATTGGGGAAAAAAATGTTTCAATGAAAGTTTTACCTCTTAGTATAGCATATTTTAATTAATAATGTATCAAATCATGTCATACATTTAACACTTATTCCGAAAATCAAGAAAAAATAAATTATCCTCCTGTATTTAAAATGGTAATAAAATTAAAGGCAAGTCGTTGCTACAATCCAAATAAAATCTGATTAATGCACTGTCGTGTCTTTCTTTACCCTAAGCAAGGGGAATACATCTTTCTCACTTCACATTCTGATATAGAACAAGAGGCCATATTGCAAAGAGTGCGTATTCAGTTGTTTCATGCAAAAAATGCATTGTTCACCAATCAAGACTGAGTTTCTACAAACAGTGGGTGGCTTATAACTACCCTTCAGAGAATTTTGTGCCCAAGTCTCAAATAAAAATTTAGTTTAGTATAAGTACCCGGATGTTCAATATTTTTATGTAAAGTGGGTTTAAACTTCGCCAGTCTTCCTCAGAAGTTAACCGTTTTTATATGATTTTCGCACTCGAGCTGTGTCATTCACAGACACACAGACATGTTTCTGAACGTAGGCTTCTGTTATGTATTTATGTTGAACACAATACGTACTTCCTCTACCTGTAGTGCGGGTAAAGGAAATACAAAAAAGAGTCGATACTTTATTGATGTACACCAGCAGGTGCCCGCATGTGTTAATTCAAGCGCCAGATGTTTTTAAAATCTTAAAAACTGTATTTATTAACACTTACATTGAATTAATCATTCGTAAATAATTAAAGCGCTGTCAATACTTTAAACAAAAACTAAAAATCCTGTTTCAAGGTGCATTTCACCATTAAATTGGACCGTCCGGAAAAAAGAACTAGCAATACAGTACCAAAAAACCCGCATAGTTAATTTCTCCAAATCTATCAATGTTTTCCCATTTAGGCCTGGTTTCATGATCCCCCTTCCGTCTACCCAAACTAGATCTCTACGAGCCACACATGAAACAAGCAGAGCTGGCTAACAAATTTGAAGCGTTCGACATAATCTGTTTCATCGATGCTCTTCTTTTCCAGTTACTATGGCAGCAGAGCAAGGCCACCTGCAGTTCATTTTACAATTTAAATTTATTAGCGAGAACTCCTACTTCAGTAGCGCTGAAAATCACGTTTCCAGTCATTTTGTCGCTTGTATCTCGAGGTGCATTCAGACCATTTTCGTTAAAAATAAAATTTCAGATCTCTGCATGCCCTAGATTTGGCTGGGCATCGCACACAAACGCTTCATCTTATTATATAAGTTAGATAATTACCTGGACACGAAAGAAGTTAATGAAGTTATAAATTGCTGTGGGACAAGCAGTCAATGTCAGATCCTTACAAGGAAGAGAGCAGGGAATCCTTATAAGGAGTCGCAATACTCTACACGTCATAGTCTATTTCTGATCTCTACCTTTCCACAATGAGTCTATGTTGGACAAATGTTGGCTTATACCAAAATAACCCAGCGCATTTAAGTCGCTAGGTCAGAGGTCCCGGGTTTTATATTTTGTTTGAACTATTATTTATTTATTTAATTATTTTATTTTATTTTAATATTACAAAAAACCAGGTTGAAAATTTTGCACTATGGAAAAAAGATAAAACACAAAAATTTTTAAAGCAAAGACTTAGAAGTAAACTTTCCAAATGAGGCAGGACGACTTATCACACACAGGTGACATTCATAGAGGACAACCATGAACGCGAGGTCTGTGTGACCGCAGTAAAAACATGAACCGCCACTATTGTTAGGAAATCTAACTCCCCTTCTTAAGATCCTTAAGTGTTAGTGGAAATTTTGCAGTGAATGTTTTGAGAGAATGACTGATGTCTCATTTTTACTGCACTTATTATGGTGAACTGTGATTAATATCTGGCTTTTGTATTTATTAGCTGTTCATTTGAAAATTATTTACATATCTTCCAAACTGTGCCCTGAAAACCCCCATAAATTGATGGTGTGAGAATAATGCTTAGTTAGATTAACATTTAGGACTCACTTTTCTTGAATAATTAAAAGTTACATTTTGTAAGATCTTTCATTGTCAAAAGCCCTTAACTCTGAGCGGTCACTCAGTCATGGGTTAAGAGTTAAAATGCATATAAAATGGATTATAAAGACCTTAACAGACTCATTTATAGACGGACGAAGCTTTCATAATCCTAGGGTTAATGCATTTCAAATACATCATTTTCTAAAAAAAGTAATTCAAAACAAATTTGACAATGATGAGTAATTTAATGTATAGTAAGTATCTTACCTGCAAACACACAAAACATGGTGAATTAGATAAATGCAGAATACAATACCGCAGCAATTTTCTATGAGAAATATTTAGTTAAATTTTTTTAATAGTCCGATTAAATCGCATCCACGCAAGAATTTATTGTGATCATCACAAAACTCGAAATACAAGCAAAACAGGTTTCACGATGCCTAGAAACCGAAAACAATGTTTGTCTGTGTACTTTCGTAGGGGGTAAACGGTTCATTGTTTAATTCTTTTTTTCTTTTTCGTGTTCATTTTTTTTAAATATTTTTAGGCTATCTCCATTACAGTATGTTATACATGAAAACCTGGCATATTAAAGCCGCAGAGGAAATTAAAAGAAACATTTTTGTGTCAATTACATTTTTTTTATATAAAATGGAATCATGTAAACTGATGTAACAAACTACCAGAATGCTTTTGTTTCATCAGTGATGATTGCAATTATGATATGGAGAAAATAAGTAATTTTTTTAAATCGATTTCCGAGTTAAGCTCCAGATCGATTCATTAAGCAGGGCTTGCGGAAGAACAAAGGTCTAGTTTGATAAGCATAATGTGAAGGAATATTTGTCAAAGCTTGTTGCAGTGCAATTTTTAAAACCGTATATGAACACTGTAAAACAAAATGTTGTCATGAGAACTGATTTGCATTTTATAAATTCTTTTTAATATATTACCACAAAATAAGCACTAAATTGGGCATTAGTCCGGTCTGGTCAACCGATTTTGAACTCCAATAAAGCGTGTTTGAGTTATCACACGGACAGACAGACTCACATTTTCCCGTCCACCACACAGCCTCACAAAGTACCATTCTGGCAATATACAATATCAGAATACACCTTAATTAAAATATGAATGATAACTTATTCCCTAACAACATTAACATTGCTATTAATTTATTGTTGTGAAATGCAATATTTACGTTAATTTTATTTCATTGTGTTTAATTTAATTGACTCTCTAACATTCCTATGCTAGGTTTTACCACGCATGCGCCAAGTATTTGATATTGACCAGTCAAGATAAGATATCGTATCTTATAATATGCTGCAAGGATGCGATAATATCTACTTATCTCTTGAATCAGTGACCAAGAACACGTAGACTAGCAAGTGAAGATATCAATATGCAGTGATTAATACGTCACATTCTGCCAGTGTAAAGAACGAAAACACATTAATGTATACAACGTAACTTGTTTGGAATTTCAAATATAAAATTGATATGCATTTTTTAAACACAATTTTGATTCGGTATAAGCCAGTTCGTGTGATTTTATTCTGTTCTGATTTTAACTTTCCAGAATTTGGTTAACTATTTCTCATTCACTGTTGGTAGTATTGGTTAGAATCTGATAATTTATTCGATTGTTCATTCATTCAGTATGCAGATAGCTAGTAGAATATCTATTTGATTTTGAACAATACAAGTTACATTACATTACAATACAAGTTACATTTTATTCGTGGAATAGTATTAATAAATCCCACTCGAGATTACGATTTCTTGAGACAAATTCGTTATCTCTCATGACATTTCCTGTGATAAAAACTTGCCAGTAAAATATTTTAAGGTAAATCGCTAAAATAAAACTGTAGATCTGCAACTACGATTAAGTTCACAAATTATTGGTGTAAACACGCAGACCTAAGATTCTATCTGTAAAACAGCTGAACATCTGTCCAGTGTTTAGTTTGGAACAAGCCCCCCCCCCTCGCGTTCTTATTCAAGTGATTTCTTCCGGTCAAAGGGATGCAACGAAGCGTTGAGGCTAAATTACAAATCATTAGTCTTATGTCTGCCTCCAATCTCCAGTGAGGTCTTGTATCGTGAATCTCCTGTCTTCAGGTTTTCCATACTTATGGGGGAGCTAGAGACACTTTTATGATAGTTAAATTCTATGATTCTAGTTGTCCTATAAAAGGGAGAAAAATAACATGGGGTGATAACTGTACAAATTTGTAGCCTATAGCCGATGGAGAAACGAAAAAAAGTCATATGACCAAACTTGTACATCTCTCAAAATCTGTTACTGCTGGTGCAATCGGTTTTTATACGATTTACCGTTCAGCTACTATAAGCCTCCAAAGAAGGTCTGAACATTTTGCATTTTCTGGGGATAAAAAATTGTAACTTTTTGGAATATTTCCGTAAGTTACAGACCACGTTTGTGGTTCATCTGGAAGTGGGCAAACAATTATGTCAGTGAGTGAGTTAGCCACGCGGCTAAATTCTGCCAAGTTTGTGGTACACTTGGTTTTATTTTTATTACAACAAACAGGAGAAGTCTGAGCAGGCGAACAGATCCAATCCATCAAGGTAACATAGGGAGAAGCCACGAAAAATGAAGAATAATATATTATTTTGGCAGAAAACTCCATTTTTACATTTTCAAAAGGAATAAGGATACTCAGCTGACGAATTGCCTTCCTTTGCCATTGGCAAAACGTTTAAATTGCCATTTAACTATGACAGCAAAACATGTTCGGTATAAAGAAGCCACAGGGGTATAAAAACCCTACCAGGCCAGACCATGGAAACTTATCTACGACACGCATGCCTGAACCTTATGATTAGCAGTCAGAAGATCTGATCACTGCACTATGTATGCAACGCTTCATCATAGGATTCACGCCTCTGGTCTCCATGGCAACAGTCTGTTGGAATCAGCGTGTCAGAGTTGTCATTGATTGGGATGACAAATGAGTGTGTTTAATCAGAGCCGGCCTTGCTCCAATCCCTTCTCCTCAAGGGTCATTACTTGGTCCGCCAGTAACTAGAGCAAGGGGGCTGATTCATTGCCGTCTCTTCCGTTTCCACGCTCTATTCTTCTTTTTCTCTACCCGAAACAGTATTGTGTTCGACCCTGAAATTATATATTTCATTCTTTGAGGATTATATTATGTACAGGTGTTGGTTTCCGCCTTAAATCCTCTATAAATTTCCCTTAAAAGACCCCCTTACACAGTAAGCCTGTTTCCATTACTCTGTGGCGGGTAAAATATTGACAACAAAGTAACAAATTTATTATTATTATTTACAAATTCCGATACATTTCATTCACGGAATAGTCTCGAACTTCGTTCTCGCAAATAAATCGATAAATTCGTAGTCTCTCGTGGCATTAGCTGTGATAAAAGTATGACGTTACTTACTTGCAATTGGTTGAAATCCCACGTATTCTTATACTGTATTGGTTACAGAATTTGTATTATTCCAGGAAACTTACAAAAAAATGTATAGCCAATTCTGTTTTACGTTTCAGGTAAGAGTGAAGAGAGAAACCCAGCCTGCACACTGGATGTTATGCCATTTGGATACTGACGCCATATTGAAAGTACTGTGCACTTCAAACTGTCAATGCATGCAAACTTTAATCTCAGTTTCAATTTGCTTGTTATCTTCTCCCACAAAAATAGAAATCAGTGATAGTGTTTTTTCACTATTAAAATATGTGTAATAAAATGTCTTCAGTTTTTACGGGCTTTATTTTTTTAAAAATTAGTATAATTATATGTACCTTTTTTAACTTTTCATTTTCTGGGCAAATAGGCCAATGTTTCTCAAGGATAAACAGTACAAAAAATGCATCAGTAAACTTGTAAAACAAGCCTCTGTTGGAGACAGATTTCAATTTTGATTTAAAAAATCTACTAGAATCACTTATATCTTAAAAAACATTTTATACTTTAATATGTTTATATTTAAATGAAGTAAGCAAAATTTCAAATTTCTAGAACAGTAATCTAGTAATTTAGAAATTGTGCTAAGTGCAGAGTTGCCAAGAAACTAGACTCGGGCTGAAGTTAGCTCCGGTGCGAAGTCTCATTTAGGCCACACTTAGGCCACCTGTGTCGTGTTGGGAAACAAATGACAGCCGTCCGTGCATAACAAGCAGATCACGTGACTGCTCCTGCCAACATAACTCAAACATAATTACCAGTTAACTGATATGATGTGATGATATTCCGTAACTATGAAAAATTCCAGTGGAATCACTGTTCAGGATTTACGAGGATATAACTTTAACAGGGCCATATTTTTTCATAACAGTTTTCCTCGGCCTATATTTAATATCCACGAAATATTGTATTTCATAAAAACTGTAAATAAGGGCGAAATACGCTCCTTCCAGGACGAATATTGAGAAATGTGATTTAAAATTACAATGAATTGTTTTTCATTCTCTTTGCCTCTATGAGCGTCAAGACGATATTTCCTGGAATGTGATTGACACTTCTGCTACTTTATTTTCAAACGCTTGCCTCATTAACGTAAATATAGCAGTTCAGTGTGAAATGTAGACCTAGTAGTCTAGATTAGATTCACATATATCGAAAAATTTCTACAACTATTTTATTTCACCAAAAAATCAGGTTCCTGAATCAGTAAGATAGCAATCACAACAGTCTTTTGTTCGTTTGAAGTTATTTCAGTAAATTTACGTTACTTAGATGAAAATCTCATCCATTTTGAATTTAGAGAAGATCACGAAAGCTTTTGTCTTGAGAAACATGTGAATGCTGTCAATATCTGGGTCACGGCCGCCAACGCCTTCCAATTAATTTACCTGCACACTCCAAAGCCCTCTGATACTCGTATACTTTATATTCCCAGCTGTGACATGTTACACATGATGACGTCACTGTGCCAGTCTAAAGCCGGGATCAAGCGGTGCAATAATGACCTAATAAAATAACATTCAAAATACAAAAATAAAAAAGCACTTATGAAGATTGTAAAATGCAAGTTGAATAGTAAAAGGTAAAGTGAACCCTATACAGGCCATGGAGGCCCAGAGAGTTCCAGGAGGTTGAGGCTCCCAGATTTTGGACATTCGGCACATGAAGGTGGTAAGGTTGTCAGCCTTACGCACCGGCCGCCTTTACCCCAGGATTGCTCCTGGTACTCATTTCTGTTAGAGGCTGAGTCGACCCCAGGGCCATAGTGCCACCAGAAGGATTAGGCCAATTGAAAAACTTCAACGACTTCATCGGGGATCGAACCCGCGACCTTCCGGTTTGTAGCGCAGCGCCTCAACCTCTACGCTACGGCGTACCCCAAGTTGAATAGTAAGTTATTTATATTCCTTATCTTTAATTATTATTATTATAAACTAGCTTAAAAGGCCCGGCGACCCTCGGTGTTTGTATTTTTTAATTCGAAATTAACTTATGAAGGACTTTCGAAATTTAAATTATAGGTCCTTATATAGGTATTTAGAATTTGAAATAGGAAGAACGACTTATCACACTCAAACTTTTCCCTCAGAAAACGCTTGATATAGCTTTTTATGGCTCATAGACGATTTAGAATTTTGCAGGGGTTCAAATAAGAGAAAAAAACAGAATTTCCGGCAACATAAAATTATATTGTCTTTACGGAATATTTTATTTCTCACTCTCATGTTACCATAGAACCGTTTCGGGGCTGAAATCAAAAAGAAATTCAATATCACTTTCATACTTCCCTCCCCAAAACCTGGGACATAATAATATACTGCGCGCATAGGACTAAAAATGTTTCATCCTATTTTATCTCCTCTTACATGCTTAGGGCCTATGATAAACACGCATATTTCTCAACTAAAAATACAAAGCTTACGGCTTGAATAACGTATCAGTGGAAGCAAGTTTTTAGACTCGTTGGCACAATCAGACTGAAACGACTGAAAACGCTGTCCCTGCAATACAACTTCTTATTCTACATCAAAATGTGAAGTGAGAAAATGGCTTCTCTATGTCCAGGGAAGAGAAAATTATGTGACTGCCACACATTGTGCATTATTTTTGTGGATTTCATTCTTCAATATTTATTTTACACCAATGAATTTTATCCACCAATTTTATTTTGATAACCTCTCTAATTTGTCAAAGTCCCGTATTATGCACTTCCAAAATCACCTGTGAGCACTGCTGCCAACAATGCACTGTTGTCATGAGAACTGTACATGCAATGTGTTCTGTAACTGATTAATTCCTTGTAATAAGGTATTTCGTCTGCTCTAAAACATTTAATTTTTGGCATTTAAATCATTTTTTTAATCCTTTCTTAGTGAGCACTTACATTATGAAACGAAGGTACTGTCAAAATTCCAAGCCTCTACCTATTATAGTTTAGGTTCTACGTTGATTCTCTGTTAGTCAGTCATTCATTCAGAAGAGATTATTGATTTCTTGTGAACTATTTCAGACAAACACTTACAAAGTTTGATGTTCCATTAATGATTTCAATTTTTATGTAATATGCAAAACTGAAAATTTTCTCAACAAAATTAAAACACTGGACAAAAACAGTTGTAGTCTGATGAGAAATTTGGAGAAATTACCCATAAGACCTAAAAACACATCATTGTGCATTTCATTATCTAAAAATTTCCGGGGAGAAGTCTCGGATATTTGATATCCCCACACCCCCAGTAATTGCAAACTTTTATGTCGCCCCCACCTTCAATAAGTTTTGGATTCGCCCCTGGGTTGGCAACGACTTTCTCTTAGTTTCCTGAACTTTTCAATTTATAATAAGAAAATTTCAATTTTCGCGATTTTGTATAAATTTGTTTATATGTTATAACAGGGTTCGGATGTTTATGACATGTCATATTTTTATCCCGACCTCCATTCTTGCCGCAAACTCAAATTAAACACGAATTCCACGCTTGTTATCCTAATCTCACCGTTTTTATTTTGCATATAAAGTCATATTTTGATCATTTTTGTGGTCTTGGTCATATTTTAGCCACATTTATAATTTAACGTCATATTTCAGTTATAAATTCGATAAAGGAGCTCAATTATACAGTGTATGTACATGATAAGAGTTAAATTTGAAATTTATTTAATTAATTTAATGTTTTTGCCAAATTAATAGGAAATTAAATTTTGAAATTAATGCAATTGTTCATATTTTGTAGGGAAATGCAAGATCTACAAAATATTAGGAGTATTTGGGGTTTATGAAGTCAGCAAACAGGAGCAAATTCTTTAAAAATAGAAGTTCATTGCAAGTGAAACTGTAAATCACCAAAATTAATAAAAAGTGATTATCTGATTAAATTCATGTGATGTAAGGATTTAGCGTCTTTAAACGCTTTAAATTGAAACATTTATTTTTAGAATATACGTCATATTTAGGATATTTGGGTCATATTTATTGATTTTTAAGGTCATATTTGCAGTCATATTTTCCATTTTTTTAGGTCATAAACATCCGAACCCTAGTTATAAGTCTGTCATTAGCTAACTCAGTTAATATTCCTTTTAGCTCTGGAACAAATAGCCATTACACCTGAACTGCGTGCATTTATTGCTTCCGCTGTACCCACGTCATTCATTGCGCAATTATCAGGGGTGGGTAAACTTGTGACATTGCACTTATTACTAATCAAACACAGAAAACTATTTACTATGCCTGGTAACATATGTTAAAATGGCAGGGAATCAAAAACAAAAATCCTCGTTCTTCATGACTTCAGGGAACTTTAATGCCAAATTGGAAGAAAATTGATACTGCATAACAAACAAATTGAAAGATAAACAGATGAAATGGCGGTAAACCGTTAACAGTGACGTCACAAACTTTCCACTCGAGACTGGAAATTGCTGCAAGATAATCCTTTGAAAGAAGCTGAGCATTACATGAAACGGAACCCAATAAAACAATTAAAATTAGGGATGGGTCCTCGATACTTTCGATACCTCGATACTCTCGATACTTGCATGGTATCGGCATCGAACGATACTTCAGAAAACTCGCTCGATACTTTTTCGATACTTTTGTAACTCTGCAATTCTGCAATTAAGTGAGAATGCTAGTATTTTTTAACAAAAACTCGTAAGTGGACTGTTTGAAAAACTTATTTTAGTTTTAATGTAGGCCTAAAGTTTAAAAATAATTATAGGCTACTGATGATATTACATTTTGTCTCTTTAAGTATGCAGACTTAATTAATTTAGTTGGTATTACACAGATCTGTCAAATTTTAATTTTTAATGTACCTATTTATTGAAACTGGAAATGTTGAAGGTATCGAGTATCGAGGAAAAAATCATGTATCGGTATCGAGTATCGAGAAAATCTGGTATCGACCCATCCCTAATTAAAATCCTTACACATACGTCTTTTTTTATGCCGTTACTTTGTGCATAAAACCAGAAAGCAAAGAACATTCGCGATTAAAACTTAACAATAAGACATTGTGCCAAGTAGAACCTACTTCAACTACCTTTGATGGTTATTTAACGACGGGGATGTACTGCAATTTAGGCCGGTGTTCCGCAGGAGTTCTTTTACATCCCATTAAATCTACTGTCACAAAAAATGGCATCGAACCCGCTACCTTGGGCACAGAAAGCCACTACTGATGGTACAAGAATAGAAAAGTTAATTAATTCCCTTCTCGAGGAATCTGGCCACAAGTGGCGGCATCTGAAAGCCTAGAACCTATTGACCTCTATCAGGATATTATCAATATCGGGAATATAAATAGCATGTAGCACATTCCTGTCTCAGGGCTGTACAAACCTTTCCCTTATTTCGGTTCCCAGTCAGTGTGAAACATGTTCTCTCGATCACTTTAATTGTATAGTCTACCACAAACCATGAGAGGCAGATTTCTTAAGTATTTCGGCGGGAATATAACGAGAGGTCGAGAGTTGTTGTGACTAGCGAATTCTTGAATTAAGCACGTAATGAATAAAACACATCGCTAAGCGAGATAGCCAACTCCACCTAAGCAATATGCAGCTCATATATACCATGTACCCAATCCCTGATATTTCAGTGTTCAGTCCTTGAGATATAAGGGAAAGGATAAAATTGTGGATGGTAGACGCTTGCGACATATTGGTCACTTATAACTAGGTTTATCCTAAGGAGTGGGAGGAAAGAGGGCAGCCCTAATGCACTGAACTACAGGGTGGTCAGCAATAAGAGTGTCAGTTCTCTACCAGCATTGCAGTAGTGCGCATTCATTAGAAGTCACAAACAATAATTTTATCATTAAGTGAATAAAACCGACATAACGCTAGAGTGAACCGAACTGAATGAGCTATCAGTATGACATTCGAGATAGATGGAGAACACTTGAGATCTCTAGGTCAAAGGGTTTCGGAGCAGCACATCTTTCGGCACATTCAGTATATCATTCTGAGTTGTGTGCTTGAACTAGACTTGAGTTTCTAGAACACAATTTATTTACTTATTAGTTATTTATGCGTATAATGTATCTTAATAAAATCAGGTAAACGGATGTAACGAAGTGTTTAATCTTTTGTTTAATGCTTTTGTTTAATCAGTGATAATTGCAATTATGATATGCAGAAAATAAATTATTTTTGTAATAGATCTCAGAGTTAAGCTCCAATCGATTCATTAAGCATGGCTTACGGAAGAACAAAGGCCTAGTTTGATAAGCATACGTGAAGGAATATGTGGGTAGTGTTATTGGTCAAAGCTATCTGCATTGCAAATTCTAAACAATAATTTGCTATGAGAACTGATAGCATTGATAAATTCTTTCTAATGTGTTACCATAAAAATAGGCGTTAAATTGGGAATTACTCCGGTACCGATTTGGTCCAAATTCAATAAGATTCTTTCCATGGACGTTATAAATGTGTAAACCAAGTTTCATGAATATCCGATAAAGCGTATTTGAGTTATGTCGCGTACAGGCAGACAGACACTTTCCGGTCCCCCACACAAACTCATTCTGGCATTTAATAAAAAGTTTTAGTTATTTACGAGCTAAGACCTTTATAAAGAACGAGTTTTGTTATTCGTGTGACCCTGCTAAGCTATTATGAAAGGGGGAGAAATGTAGGTCGTAAGCAACTATTATCATTATATTGTGTAGGCTTACGATTGTGCATCGTCAAAAAAAATCTAGTTTATGGATCAAATTTTCATTGGTGAAATAGTTATTTATGTTATTTTGATTAATTGGTACAGTAGTCGGAATAATAGAATTTGTAGTGATTAAAATGAAGGAAATGGATAATTATTAATTAGTACGACAGTGACATCTGGTGATATCCTCAATAACCTCTATAACGTGCTGGCACCTAAATTTTTACCATAACCGGTTCGGCCCGTAAAATGAAACTTCACATACATGGACAGAGTTCTGTTAAACAATGTTTACTATTCAAAATAACATAAAACTATATTATGTTTCAAAATTACCTCGCGGGTCGGGAGAAATGTGCTTCCGAACCACTAGTTGAAACCCCTGGATAGGATGTGTTCATGTTCAGGATGTTACTTCAAATCGTTCAGTTCTATGTAGGGTGTGGGGCTGAAACAACTGAATGTGCACTCCAAGGAATGCGGCCTCTTATTCTATTCCTCCCTATCTCAGAAAAGAGGCAGGTGCAGTGTCCCACCTGTTGCTACACACAGACACCAGCTGTCCTGTCCAATTCAGGTGTTCCATTTTACAATCCGAGCTTTAACGTAGTCACAGTAAAAGTTGAAACTCAATTTCTTTTAGAGATGAGATGAACATGAAGGCACACTTCGTCGTCCAAACAATTATGTTTAAAATTTTGGAAGTTATAGTTGGAACAGTTATCACCCTAAAATATATTTGATTACATAACTTCCACAGGTATGAAGAGAAAAGCTAATGTAAAACTATTATATGACACAGGTGTATAAATAAAACACAAAAATTCAATTTGTAAGATAAAAGAGAAAATTGGAAAGTTTAAAACGCTTCAATAATTAATTTAAAACAAGTTATTGTATTATACTATTCTATATAACTGGCAACACTTTGACAGAGAATTGTATAATACGTCACAACTAGACCTGGGATTTTAAGGCAGATGCCTATTTTGTTCCTTATGAAATAACATGAAAATTTCTAAATATGTTGACATTACATGATAAATCACTCATATTTAAAGAATTTTATAGTGCCCTAAACTGCCTATTTGGACCTTTGGTGCCTATTTTTACTATTTTAGTGCCTTAAAATGCCTATTTTATACATTAAAATAAAATTCAACTTCTGTAACTTTTACAATTATTTAATGGACATCCCTGAATGAAGAGCAGAACAGCAGAGGGTGGGTTTTTCACAGAAACTTGATTTTCCCAAACAATTGTCGCCAAAGGAATGCTGACTGACGGGGGAGTACTCGCTCAAAACAACAAGTATATAGTATATAGTAAGAAGGGACATACTGTATCAATTTTTCATATAATCCAAAACTGTTTTTAATAAAGTTATTTCTAATTCTGTCTTAATTTTGCAATTATTTCTGTTGAGAATAAGTATACCACTTTTTTACAGTAAAAAAAAATCACGTTACAGTTGAAGAGCATACTGTAGTATTTTAAAGTCTATTTTCTGTCTATTTACACATTTTAAAGCATATTTTAAGTGCCTATTTTCTCTTTTAAAAGCCTATTTACTTGTTTTAAAAGCCTATTTTAGGTGTCTAAAACTGATTTTTTTTAGAGCCTAAAATCCCAAGTCTAGTCGTAAAGCCTTTTTCCCTAGATGCTTTATGAGGTCTTTTTGAGAGAATCCGCACTTGGAGTTTCATTTGTTGCGACTATTTGGCGAACACTCACAGAATTAAGCGAGAAATGAATAAAACACAGAATTCGCTTTGAAAAGTGTGAAATGACAACAGAAATCTACATTATATATTCCGATGTTCGGTGCCACGAAGACAGCCAATCAGTGGCCGAGTTGCTACAAAGCGGTAAACGAATTACACTTTTGAAAGCGAAATACTTTTCCGCTCCGGTTTAACTAAGTTGAGTTATAAATAAGTATTTTGGCTTCAATATTAAAATTAAAACGTTTTGTTTTAAAGTCGAACAGAACGTTTCGTTCCGATATCTGATCCAAATCCCCACAGGTGATTCATTCAGTGAACAAATAAATGCTAGCGATTATGGTCAACTCTGAAGCTAAAATTAATGTTAAATCTACACTAAACTTTAATGTGAGTCGCCTATAACTCATTTTAAACACTCCTTACTTATGTGTGTGTTTACTGCTTGATGCTGGTTTCGCTTTGGTGTATTATTATAACCTGTACCGCAGCGTTAAGGTACGGTATAACGTACATATTCAGTGCATCATTAATAAGCAGTGGATTCTGTGACATCGACCATCGATAAGTCTCTCCGCAGCTCTGGTTATGCTCGTTGGCATTTCTCCTTATGTTCTTTTCAGTCTCCTAGCAGGGAAACCAGGGTAGGCCACGTTAACAGACTAATGACGTGCGTTTGTTTTCTATTGTTCTATTTCAACCCATATTCAGTTTCAGATGACTCATGGTAAGTAAATGACATTTTCAACACCTTGAGTTTCTTGTTACTATGACCAGACAGCCAACTCAATTCCGTTTCATAGCCTGCACAAGGGCTGCGGAGCGACTTCTTGATGGCATTTATTGTATAATGGTGAAACTACAGTGAGTCCCACGCAAGAGTTGGCCAATGACGCGGGTTTCTGCGTCGCGGCTGGCACAGCTCCAACTCCCGAGCGATCGGGTGAAATATCTACGCAAATAATGCCGCGGTTGGTGTAATGATTAAGGTTCTCACATTTACAGTTAAAATTACAACGAAAATAAACACGTACCTCGTCACAAGAGATGATGTTCTCCTCTTGCATAAGCACAACACTGACACCTTTTTTAGGGAATTTTCTTTCACGCGCGTAAGTTCAGTTCCCGAGATAGAGTTAATTTCTCTTGTGATATTGTCTTGAAGTTCTTCTTCTGTATGGGAAATTGACCTGTACTCTTTATTTTTCAAGTTTCCCCATAAATAATATTTACATACTGTTAGAAAAACTTGATGACAATATCACATAGGCCTATCACAAGAGAAAGTAACTCTGTCTCGGAAGCTGAACTCATGCGCGTGAAAGAAAATTTCCTAAAAAGGTGCCATTATTGTCTGGATGCAAGAGGAGAACATTTCCATCATCTTTTGTGATGAAGTACGTGGTTAATTTCATTGTAATTTTAACTGTAAATGTGATAACCTGAATCATTACAACGACCGCGGCATTATTTGCGTAGATATTTCACCCGATCGCTCGGGAGTTGGAGCTGTGCCAGCCGTGACGCAGAAACCCGCGTCATTGGCCAACTCTTGCGTGGGACTCACTGTAAATAGGTGACTGGCTTCGTCACGAAATTTTCGCAGCGGTCCACTCTAGATACATATAACTTATGAATAAGCACGCAACCTACTTTATTGCATTTCTAATGTGCATAATGAAGACCGAGGCTTTCTTAAGGATGGCCATGAAACAAGAAGTTGGCCATGACGCAATCGCGGCAGTAATAATTAAGATATAAACAGTCTACGTGGTAAATAAGATTGCATCCACCGCAGCGTGTCATGTCAAACTGCCCCCCAAATCCACCGCAATATCCACACTGGAAAGGCAGCACCTCCACAGGCACCTCCGGCTGTCTTGTGTCTTCAACTGGAATTGCTCTGATCGCTTTTCCACTGAGACGGCATCGAACTTGGATTTGCGTAAACACCTTTCGATCTACTGGACAAGTATTTGTCCTTTCTGACCACCTCCTTAAGCAAATGACGCAAAAACGATGGTTACAAGACTCCAGAGTCGCAACTTCTTGAGTGCTGAGAATTCCTAGGCATACAGGACACTTCTCAGATTCCTCGGCAGTGCTCTGAGTCGGAGGAGCAGTGGATGAACTTCCTACAGAAGTGCCAGGACAGTTGGGAACTTCCCTCTCTTGAGTGCTAGCTGTAGGTGAATTGGAAGAGGTCCCAGCTGGGTCACCAGAATCTTTGGAATTCTGTACCTCTATGCGTTCATTCGCTGGTTCCACTGAACCATCACCATTGGGCTTTGGATCTTCATTTCCAGTTCCTCCTTTTGAGACATCTTTCTCTTGAGATGTAGGTGAATTGGAAGAGGTCCCAGCTGGGTCACAAATTCCTCTGATATCAGACCCGTTGGAATTCTGCACCACTATGCATTCATTCGCTGGTTCCACTGAACCATCACCATTGGGCTTTGGATCTTCATTTCCAGTTCCTCCTTTTGAGACATCTTTCTCTTGAGATGTAGGTGAATTGGAAGAGGTCCCAGCTGGGTCACAAATTCCTCTGATATCAGACCCGTTGGAATTCTGCACCACTATGCATTCATTCGCTGGTTCCACTGAACCATCACCATTGGGCTTTGGATCTTCATTTCCAGTTCCTCCTTTTGAGACATCTTTCTCTTGAGATGTAGGTGAATTGGAAGAGGTCCCAGCTGGGTCACAAATTCCTCTGATATCAGACCCGTTGGAATTCTGCACCACTATGCATTCATTCGCTGGTTCCACTGAACCATCACCATTGGGCTTTGGATCTTCATTTCCAGTTCCTCCTTTTGAGACATCTTTCTCTTGAGATGTAGGTGAATTAGAAGAGGTCCCAGCTGGGTCACATATTCCTCTGCTTCCAGAATCGTTGTAAGTCTGCGGTTTTATAAGTTTCCTGGGTCTTTGCTCTGAACCATCATGATCAGAATCTGAATCCTCATGAGATCTCTTTCCATTTTCGCTCATTTTAGCTGTCCAGATATAAATCCAATGCAATAAACAGTATTATTGATTTCGTATAACAAACAATTTCATGTCTTCATTTAAGTTTTGCTGTAAGATAAAGGAGACTTAAATATATTAATGAAAATCCGAGAGCAGAATTTGTCAGTAAATTTTCTAAATGCTCTGTGTTGCTAGGAAACATGAAACAGCTCTTCTGTGTGAAATTGATTTCTGTAGAGGAAAATTTGTCGCGAGACGGAATCGATCCCTGCATTTCAACTTTGAGACCAACGTGTGAATGAAAACGTAGTATCCAGTTCTGAGAAACCAGTAAAGCTATCAAGCAGATATTCAACATACCGGTGTGCATTCTAGTCTAACCTCAAAATCTAAAATATTTTCCTTCATCGATAAACGTAACCATTTTGAAAACATAAATTTTCTTCCCAGGAAAAATGCGTGTATCTTTCCTAACGAGAATGAAACACATCGCTTATATTGTTAAATAAATGATATATTAAATAGCCCTCCCCTAAGTCAGAATTACATTAGGCCTATAGGCTTATGTAGGCCAATATTTTGTTGAATGGATTTGGCTTGTAATTCAGGCAATCATCAGAATTCCTTTAGTATTTTCTCTCTCGAATTAATTACACTTTTATCACGTAGCCTAAGCCGTCTGCAAAAAGGGCGGTTCACAAGTGCAAACGAACTGTTCCGAAGATTGTGAATGCGCTTGTCGTTAATTCGTTAATAAAGAATGTTATACCAGTTTGAACTTCCTGAAAACGTTTAATTTTCTTTAACATAAAACCAAATGCTGTAAGCAGCATTAATAAAGGCTCTTAGAGCCACTCGTACTGTAGCCATAGCCATTTCGGCTCCAACGGGTTTTGTGTTGCTCAACGGAATTTTTATTATACAGAGTGTTAATTAATAACACCGAAATATTTTACATGTGTATAGAGGGGACATAGACAAGCTACTTTTATTAGGAGATTTTTGCTCTATGGATTCAATTCTTCCTGTTATAACATAAAATCTCCCAAGGATATGCACGCCACTGACTTCTAATACTTGAAATGATGGGAAACAAAGGAACAGTGAATATTGTGTAGTGGTCGGGAAAATTGTGAAAAATGACGATCGATATCATCTAACACTGAGGGAAAAAAGACAAACGAAACATTTTTGTTAGCTCTGGAATTAGGAATAAAAACATAATGCAGTGGCGGGCAATCATGTGATTAGTCAGTAAATTTAGCAGATTATGAAAATTCTAAATTATGGTATAGCTGCTGATGAATTATTAAGAATCAGGTTTTTATCGATCACTAGGAAGGCATGAAGTCAATTTAATGAACATTTCAACCCTATTTTGCTCAATTATTGACTTATGAGCACCAAACTATAATCACTGTAATGCCCTGTAGCATACACATTTTACGCCATAGAGCAAAAATCTCCTAATAAAAGTTGCTCCCCCCTCGGTACGCCTATGTTCTGATACCCTGTGAATCCAGAATAATTGACTCTTCATGCTATTTAATAAGAAATAACAGACAGTTAAACAAAATACAGACAATTTTGATTTTACTTATATGTGTTATCTTGTGCAGCCTATGCATATTCTGTCGCTGTTTACAAGTCAGGTTGACCAGTCCTGGGATTTGAACCTGTGACCTCCTGATTCAGTGTCTCCATGATATCACTTTGGCGAACCACTGTATGTATATAAATCAAGAGAGAGCAAAATTCCAAGAAAGGAAACATCTGACGTTATACAGGTGAACAATACCACATTCTGGTAAAGAATAATGGGCTGCATTGCAGGGAGTGCGTATTCGGTTGTCTCACCCTCTTGAGAAAATTGCGGGGAAAAGTTTCAAATAAAATTTAAACAAAATCGTTAGAGCCGTTTTCGAGAAAGTTGTGCATATCAATTTAAACGGAAGTGGACTCTATAAACAGAGCGCTCCTGGTGTTTGGAAATCGCACCTCAAAGCGAAAATAACACAACAGTAGGTCAGTGAACTCATCGCTTGTTTCATTGCCTTCTGAGTGATGGGCCAAATAAACACTTCAACTCAAATACGCTGCATGTCAAAACAGGAAGGATCCTACGTATTTTAAAGGGAATTTTGGTACAAATGTTGGGTTAATTTGGAGTTATTTCGCTTTAAAACTAAATAGGCCTAGAACACACAATCAAAATATTACATATTTCTACAAAAACGCGTCATCAGGGAGATTTTGGAAACTAAGAAGCAGAACTCACCGCTAATGATGCTGCCGCAGTTGTGGGCGAAACGTCCGGAAAGCAATCCGATATACCACGGCAACAGAGCCCGGAAAGTTTTAACAATATAGCTGTTAGTAAGCTTTCCTTGTTCTCGTCTTTTGCGATAGATGGCAGCTGAAAGCGGCATTTCTCTTGGTCGCTTTAACCTGAAACCAATGGATTTTAAAACACGAAAAGAACTCAATTAGTACCTATAATATTAACACGAATAGAATGGTTTTATTTTAAATACACGTTGTTTATTACGCAATTTGATTTGCTGCTCTCAAGACTTCAAGATCATTTCGTGTCCGATATCAACAGCAATCTGTACTTTAATGGGTGTAATGGTAGAACAAAAGAATACTCATATGTACAGTGAAGCATTAGTAATAAACACAACATTATTATAGCAATGAGGTTAATCTAAAAGATAGAACAAACAGATCGAGTTAAAACAGAACATTGCTTCGCTCGGTCGATTCAAATGTAGGCCCATATAAAAACAAATATTTGTAATTACAGATGTCCTGATGAGGAAAGGGGTTGGCAAAATAAAATAAGTAGATCGAGTCCAGCACAACATGGTTTCCATAATAATATACAATATGCTATACAAAGCAACCCTTTGACAATGCTCCCTTCAGCCCTTGCCTTAGGAACGACTTAATTACAAACCCATTAGGGAGTTGTGGTGTGCATGACAGCATATTTGTGGAAGCCTTAAAAGCGTCTCATGACGTCAATCACAGGATTATACGTGCCGCGGTTTGTACCTTACTACGCGATGTTCTAAAACAATTTACTTTCTTTCTTAGTCCCCTCATATATAGCGAGAGGGTTATCTATTGATCACACATGGATACTTTTTTGACTAGACAGGGACAGAAGACCACTCCGGGCGAGGGATCGGCTCTATGCCGGGGCCACCTCCGAGACGATACGAACACATTCACTCTGAACAAGGCGATGAAGACTGCGCCATAGAGGTAGACTTAACTTAAATATATTAACATTGATATCATTTGCACAAATTTAATATTTTATTAATTAGGCCTATAGTGTTTCACGAATAAACAATTAAAGCGATTAATAGTTTAAACATCTTACCACCTCCATGGGACGAATATCTAAAATCTGGGAGCCTCAATCTCGTGGAACCCTGATGACCTCCATTGCGAGTTCCCTAGCAGAGTGAGTTTTCATCATCTGTACATGCCGTAGCTTTGGCTGGGCATCCTCTTATTGCACAGATGTAAAAGCCTCGGCTCATTTGTTTTATTCTAGACTTCACTGCTACATACATGCAAGGTAGGCACAAAATTTAAGGTCAATGCTAGGATTAGAGCCACATACGAATGGTGTAGAACTGCACACATCAATTGATGTACTGGATGATGTAGATAATATGTATCCATGAAACCAAAGAATATTGTTTCTGTGGAACATTGCGTAACAATATTTTAGGAAAAAATTCCTCTGAGACAGGGATTCGAAACCGTGTCGATGCTCTTCCAATGGAACCTTGCAAGATGTGGACATATGCTTTACTTGCTCATGGCTGTAGACACATGGACACTGAAGAAATCGAAACAATGCATCGTTGCAACTGCAGTTTCTGCTACTCAGATGTTACCAGCCGCCTGAACAAAGCAACAACTCTGTACAATAGCAAAACTGCATTGTTCAGTCTGTGCTGCTCTCAGAATCAGATATATTTGAATAAACGTCTTAGGAACATCTTATGGATTTTTTGGCCCGAAGTGGTGACAAATGAGGAATTGTGGAGAAGAATGCAAGAAAAAAAAGTGGCAGAGGAGGAGAGAAAGACCCAAGATGACATGACGACGCCTATTCTCTTCAATCAAAGGGTTCGATTCCCTCTCGGGACGAATTTCCCTTTCCTCTCCACAAATAAATGTCATACAGAACCCAAGTGTTGCTTGTTTCCTAGCAAAGAAGACCATCTAGAAAATTTAGTGACAACAAAATGGCCTCTCGGATTTGCATTTAAAATATTTAGGTTCCCATTATATCCTAGCAGAGCTTAAATTAATATGATTTTATTCGGAAATCAATAACAGTTTTATAATTATATTGGATTTGTGAATTGTACCACCGGACTTACTGGACTGCTTCAAAATGAGCGAGAGAGAACGTCCTCAGAAACGTCATCCAGATCCACACTCTGATGGTGATGGTTCAGTGGAACCAGTCAGTAAACGGATAAAAGTGGAGATTTCCAACGAGTCTGTTAGCACAAATATTTGTGACCCAGCTGGGACCTCTTCCAATTCACCTACATCTCAAGAGAAAGAAGTCTCAAAAGAAAAAGCTCGTAAAGAAGATCCAAAGTCCAATGGCGATGGTTCAGTGGAACCAGCGAATGAACGCATAGAGGTGCAGAATTCCAAATATTCTGGTGACCCAGCTGGGACCTCTTCCAATTCACCTACAGCTAGCACTCAAGAGAAGGAAGTTCCCAACTGTCCTGGCACTTCTGTAGGAAGTTCATCCACTGCTCCTCCGACTCAGAGCACTGCCGAGGAATCTGAGAAGTGTCCTGTATGCCTAGGAATTGTCAACACACAAGAATTTGCAACTATAGACTCCTGTAAGCATAGTTTTTGTCTCAATTGTATAACTACCTGGTCTAAAAAGACAAATACTTGCCCAGTGGATCGTGAGGTGTTTACGCAAATCCAAGTTCGAACCTGCCTTCATGAGAGAGTTTGTAGAGTGATTCCAGTTGAAGACCGAAGACAGCCGCAGGGCCACGTAGAGGGCTTTGATTTCGCGTGTGAGGTTTGTGGTCGAGTGGACAGGCAGGATACTTTGGCCCTCTGCGATGGATGCCATCTTTTTTATCATGTGGAATGCTTGAGTTTCTTTGCCGATTGCCCAGGCTGTAGCGTACCCGGGTTCTTGCCTGCAGGGCTGCAGGGCGACCCTTAAAGTGACTGCAGTTGCCTGCTCGCTCACGTCGTCGATATGATGCTGTGTTATAAAAAATGATAAAAATGAAAGGCAAAAGAGAACTTGAAAAATGTACACTTTTAACTTTTTATAGTCAGACTTTTCGTTTGAGTGAATGTGAAAAATTGATTAGAAAACCCTGCTCATTGCAAATACAATAAAGTACATGCTTAATTTCATCCTTTACGTTTATATAAACAACTTCTAATTGCAGTGAAGCTGTTACTTTATAGGTCCATATCCAGAATTCTAGATCAGGATGGGTGAGGATTATGTTAAGGAACAATTCTTAATTTGAACTTTAAGGGGAATAAAAATCATTAACTGCAAAATACTACTTATGAAGGTACTAGAGAATACTGTGTCCTTAAGCTCTACTTATGGGCCTAAAGTTTCCGCCATTAGTCTCATGGGTAAGGGAAAACCCTGGAAAAGTCTCACCTAAGAAACTTGTCCAGACTAGGAATCGAATCTGGGCCCGGCGGTGGACTTGTATGACTCTTCACTAAATATTACATAAAGGTCCAAATTTTTAGTTTTCAGATTCAGCTCTTTTACAGTTAGAATATACGGACTTGGTATTAGTTACTTGGAAATGGGTCGGGATATCAATAATTAGTGAGTTATACTTGGCTTCTGCCTTAAAGACGACGATATAACATAAAACTTAGCATAGCATAGCATAGCATAGCATAACATAACATAACATAAAGGATAGAATAACATAATAGGAACTTCATCCACTGCTCCTCCGACTCACAGCACTGCCGAGGAATCAGATAAGTGTCCTGTAGGCCTAGGAATTCTCAACACTCAAGAAACTGCAGCTCCAAACTCTTGTAACCTTCGTTTTCGTCCGGATTGTCTAACGAGGTGGTCTAGAAATTTTAACACTTGTCCAGTGGATCGCAAATACAAGTCCGAAGCCTCCCTGATGGACCAGTTACCAGAGTGATCCCAGTTGACCGCATCCTTGACGGGAGACTGATCATCGTGATCTCAGATAACCCCTTGTTTCATGGACGCCTTCCCGGAGGTGGTGGAACTCCGTATCCAGTCTGGAATGTTTTTCTGCACTGGATGTCATCATTTTTATCACATGGAGTGTTTGTATGATGTGGCTGCCAGAGGAATTTTGGAATTACTTTCTGGCCGTCAAAAACTGATTCCAATTTCGCCCAAACAAGGTAGAGTTAAATAAAACGGATGACGTCATTTCATGAATATAATGTTGTGTTAATAGAAAGGATAAAAATCTAAGACAAAAACAGATCTTAACAAAATCATGTACACTTCTAGCTTCTTTAAATTCAGACTTTTCGTTTGAGTGAATTTGAAAAATTGTTTCCACTAATATTTATTTAATCTTTGTTTAGAAGAATCTCCTCATTAGATTTATATTATTTCAATTTCCAAACAAGTTATGTTGTATAAAATAATGTGTTTCATTCTGCTCAATCCTTACGTGTCCAGTAACGAGCTGACGTTTTATCAGATAAAATTGCATCCTGAAGAGGAGGATATTACATTAAAAGTGATCGTGATTGTTCTATATCCAAGGAATTGCAAAACGTTATTGGTCAATTTCAAACACGAGGCGTATGACTGGAATAGTCATCTAAATTCACAAAAACTGAAAACTGAAACATTTTCATACCTATAACATTTATTCAATAAACACAGCGAATGGGTATATACAGTAAAACCACTGTCAGATCTGGTCATTACATAGAGGTGGTCATGTTATACAGGTGTACCTAATAAAGAAATGTAGATAGAATGTTTCAAGTTCATTTTAGATTTGAACATCCTCATTTTAATGTCTGTACCTAGTATATAAATTAAACAGCCAGCTTAGAGGCAAACTCATCCAATATTTTAAATTACCATATGGCTTTTTTGTTATTGTGGGCGCCACTTCTTAAAGACTCTACCTGCTGCCACCCTAATCCTCTTGGACCTGTCAATCAGTGAACAGAAAGGTAATTACGCGTATTCACACTTGTCTGCAGTCCAGTACAATGATGCCAAATTAGTACCACAGCACGTTTATTAGCTTGAGAAGTGGTGAATGACAGCGGCAGCACTGGAGAAATCCACGCGACTACAAGAGCACCTGTTATTTGTCGGAGTAGGGAACAATGCTATTATAATCTTTTGTAGAGACGATGGTTTGGTATGAGGTCTTCTTAAAATGGCACGAACAGTACAGTAATACCGAATGAAACAATCTCCACTCTTGAAATGTTTGCAATTTAAGGGCTAGATTTAACAGCTAGGTAAAATATTTTGTATGGAATCTTCCTAATTAGTTTTCAGGTTCTGCCACTGAATATATTTGTACATTTGAGCGGTGCATGACCCTAACAATAACTAGCAGGTAGTGCTCACTGCTGCTGTTTTCTTTTAGTGCTTAGGGGTGGGGTAAGATTGAAAGATGGTTACCAGCCTTAATCTAAGGAATTTCTGTACAGCAGTTCACAAAAATGTTGACAGCTACCATTAAAGTGGTCAACTTTTACAGGTCAAAAGCTCTTAAAATCGTGTCTGACGGTGGTCAACTGCGCAGATTTTACTATATAAGCTGCATATGGACAATAAAAGACATGTCAATTATAATTTATTATTAAATTTAATTTATTATTATATTACAAATTTTGTATATGTGGTGAAGCATTTTAAATATCGTATGATAATAAATACAATACTATTTCAGCAATGAGGTTAGTCTAAAAAAAACTGAAAAATCGCACGTCGCGCGACTGTCGATGATCGATATATCGATAGTTTCGTTCTAGCATAGTCTGAATCATTTTCGTGGTTTTAATTATTCATTACATTTTTAATCATAGTCACAATACATTTTGTGTTTCTGGTGAATTTATCGGTCTATTACCAATGATAACTTCATAGCGAAAATAGGTAAATTGGTTATTACACACAATTAAGAATAAAGAGACTACTCAAGACGGAACTGATGTGTTACTGTAATACATTTTTAGGAACAATTTTTAACTCAGACCAAGAAACAGTGTAGTCTTTAATACGTAATGTTTTGGCACAACATGTGTCTTTCGTGAGCGGAATTTGTAACTATGTGGTAATTTACAAAAACTAGCGCTAAGTACAAATAGACTACGGACACATTTTAGGTACAAATTCGAACAGTACAGTATTTTAACCCGCAATCGCGGGCTTACGTCTTAAATGGAAAAGCTGTTATGCCATCACAGCATTCTGCATGATTATTATTATTAACTGTGCTAGTCAAATATAAAAGGTTGACATTCATACGTCTTTCAGCAGTGGTATTATTTCAACGAATAGCCCTTTTCAGGCTCTTTAAGCAAACGAGTTTAGCCGTCTTAATAAAACATAATAATGGACACTAATATAACACCGAAAATTGTATTATAATTTTGACAGAGTTATTCTATTTTTTTTTTTTTTTTTTTTTTTTACAAAATAAACAAGTAACTATTTCTTATATTGGCACTCGAAAAATAGCATAAACAATTGATATATTTACCCATTTTAATGATACAATTATTAAATACCCACTCAGTTCACTTCCTATCTACAAAAATAAGTAGACTGAATTTCTTCCTTTAATATACAGTACATCGTTGTCGTTGGTCGGCAACTTGTTATTTTAAAGTTGAGACGACAATGGATTATTTGCACATTTCACGCTTCTTACGGTTTCGTCTTTGTCGCAAAATAACAACAGCTGCAGCAGCAGGTACGGTACCTAAATCCTGACAAGTTTTATGTTAAGGGTTAAGGTGGCATTTTTATCAAGATTTGGTTTATTTTGTAGCTACAGAAGCGCACTGTTTCCACCCCGTTATGTTTTCAAAATGGTTACGTTTATCGATGAAGGACGTTATAGTCACAAAAGGAGCTGGCATTTGAAAAACGAGATTTTAGAATTCGAGGTTAGACTAGGGTACATACCGGTATGGTGATATTTGTGCTTAGTTGTTATATACTGATGGAAATGTAGCGAGGGTCTAGAGGAATATTTGAAACTGAACTAGACACAGGACAGTGTTGCATGTTTCCTAGCGATAGATGAAATCTATAAAATTTGCTGACAACAAAATGGTCTCTCGGATTTGGTTCTGATAGCAGAACTCAAATGCTATAAGGAAACAGTAGCAGTTCTTATTACATTGGATCGTGCTGCTTCAAAATGAGTGAGAAAGGAAAGAGACAGTCTGATGATGAGGGTTCGCCGAAACGAGTCACTAAACGCATAAAAACACAGACGTACAACGGTTCTGGTAGTATAGGGACCTCTCTCAATTCATCCACATCTCAAGAGAGGAAAGGTCCAAAACGAAAGAGAGATCCTGGACATTCAGGGTCCGATGACGACGGTTCTGTGCAACGAGTCAGTAAACGCATGAAAGCGAAGAGTTGCAACGGGTCTGATAGCAGAGAAATATGTGACCCAGCTGGGACCTCTTCAGCTGGCTCTCAAGAGAACAGTCCTGATGCATCTGCTGAGGAATCAGAAAAGTGTCCTGTGTGCCTAGGAGTTTTCGACTCTCAAGAAACTGCAACTCCAAACTCTTGCAATCATCGTTTTTGTCTGGATTGTTTAACGACATGGTCTAAGAATTCTAATACTTGTCCAGTGGATCGTGAGGTGTTTACGCAGATCCAAGTCAGAACCCGCCATCGAGGACGAGTAACCAGAGTGATTCCAGTTGAAGACCGAAGACAGCCGCAGGTCGAAGTCATTCCTGTCCAGGTGCTTGTAGTGGAATTTCGTTTCCACTGCGACGTTTGTGGTCGATTGGACGAACGGGGTGAAATGTTATTTTGCGTCGATTGTCATCGTTTTTATCACGTAGAATGTTTGTACCATGTTTTGAATTTCGAGTGCCGTCATTGTACCCCACCGTACCGCTATCTGCCTGCTACAAGGATTTTGGATATGCTTTTTGACCATCCTTAAAATTATTCCAATTCATCGTCATTTATTTCATTAATTTGACTTAATGTTTTTTAAAAGGATAAAAATTGAAGGGTTAAACAGAACTTGACAAAAAAACAAGTTCGCTTTTCACTCTTCATAGACTCTTCGTTTGAGTGAATGTGAAAAATTGTTTTTACTAATATTCATTTAATCTTTATTTACAAGAACCTGCTCACTACAAATACATTAAGTCCATGCTTAATTTCATCTACTTGTATTTAATTTGTAGGCTATTTAATTATTTTCTACATTGCAGTGGTTGAATATGTTTGTTGTGTGAAATTCTAGGTATGTTAATAATGTTATAACTAGGGCCGGGATTTTAGTCTTTAACGTAGTTTTATTTTATAATTTTCAGACAAATATTTTTTAATTTTCACTTTAATCCGCACAACGAACATTTTCAAACAAATATATTAATTAATTTCAATCTTTACTTGCGATTTCCGTGGCTCTCAAACTAACTTTGCTTATCTTCCACAATTTATAGGAAAAACTCAAGAAGAATTATTTTAAGTTAATCAGCCAACTTTTAAAATACTCTGCTTTCGGCATCTCGCTGGAACAAACACTGTGAATAAACTGCAAGTGTAAGCTTCTTAAGAAGGTCTTTAGTTTGGTTCAAAAGTAACCGGGGGTTTCGATTCAGTAACGATTTCCTTTAACGGGACAATGAAGTTATAAAATGGCAGAATTTCAAAATGCAATGCTACATTTTCTCTTACAAATGTACTAGAGTAACCTAACTATGAGCGAGATGCAAACTGTAGGCAAATATTTAAAAAGAAATGTTTAGTTGTTAAGCATTTTATTTTTATTTTCATAAAAGGAAGTGTTTGTTTGCCTTTCCGCGATGCCCAGCGAAATCTACAGAACACAGAGATCTGGAATTTTAAACATAGCTAGACTGAATGGTCGGGAAATGCACCTCGAAGCCGGAATTTTAATTTTAGCTTTCGTTTGTGAGTTATGGATGAAAAACGGGCAGAAAACGTGCATTTTTGCGTTCTCGAAGCATCAGTTTTCAGTAATACATTTCAATGCCAAATCAATTGCAGTTGGCTTTGGCTATTTTTACCATGATTTGGGAATAAAAGAATCGCTTCATTTTATAAGCCTATGCTGGTCGATTCATTTGTTTATAATGTCAAGGCATGCAGATATCTGAAATTTTGAAAATAGTCGGAAGAGGGATAATGAATGGCCTATAGGCCTAAATGGACAAACATTGATCGATTTAGACGAAACTCACTATGCAAGAGTTTTCTGGAACTTGAATCAGAGGTTGTTTTTTCCCATGCTGTGCTTTCTAATCGTGAAATTTAATTCAAAGTGAGATTTTTAGCTGTTTCATTACTTATAAATAGTTTTGTTTAGGCTTATGAATGCTTCGCGTGCAAGTGTTAATAGGCGTAAATATGTTTTAATTACTTTGCTCATAATTTTTTATCTTCCAATTAATTATCACGGGCGAAGCCGCGGGGATCTGCTAGTTTTAATTAAACACATTTTAGCCATTTTAGTTTCTAATGTCATATTTACCAATTTTTAAGTTTTATAACATTGGACTATATGATAATTATGTTAAAATATCACAGTTAGCCCTAGTCATAAGTAATAGCAGTGTAATTGTCTTGAATAAAAATACATTTCATTATACTTCTGGTACAAACACTAGCGCCACTTGTGGCGAACCTAGAGAACTTCTGCGTCTACTCCAGTGACGGATCCAGGGAGAGGTCCGGCCCCCGCATGGTTTTTATTTTACGTTGCTTTGACTTTTTTTACTAAAAAAAAATATTTGGGTTAAGTACCTTCTGAGAATGTGACACGATGATTGGCGACATCGTACTATAAATCCCAGGAGACAATTAGATTAAGATGTTTTGTTTTATTTGTGTATTTTGTTTTGCAGGGTAAATCTATTTCAGTACGGTAAATGTTAATTTATAAAAATGTGATTGCGTCAGTAACTCTAACGTATATCAATATATCTGCATCACAAGGTAAATAAATGTTCGGTAAACGTGAAACAGTAAATATTGCAGGGACACAGGTCCGGTTTCCGGTATCTGCTCAATGAGAAAAACTGGCCCCACCTGAAAAGTTTAATTTGGCCCCGTAACAAAAATTACACGGTCAAGCATATGGGTTCAGTGACTCAAATTTCATAGACAGGACCTCGGAGGTATTAAAACTTTCCTGTATTATTATTATTATTATTATTATTATTATTATTATTATTATTATTATTATTATTGCAGTGTAGGAAATTAGGATATAAAGTAGTATCATTTCCTAGACCGCTTACCTCCAAAATGAGGCACCGGCACATAGATTCGATCCCGGTTATAAAAAGGAACCAGACACAGAACTAGCGCGCAAATTTAAGTTAAGTTAATTTAAGTTAAGCAAATTTAAGCTAAGCAAATTTAAGTTATAGGATAGGAACCCGTTTTCATTTCCAGCAATGCATTTCGTATGCAGGTATGGAATCGGGGTCGAGATCATCGCATTGCGGGCTTCGCCCGCAATGCTCTGATCTCAGTTAGTGTATTTGGTCTGGAACTAGCGCGCTTCTCTCCCAGAAGATGGCTGCAGAGCTGACAGCAGCCGAAAGCTCGGAAGTAAACCATACTTTAACCCGGTTGGAAGCCCGAGAGACCATTATATATAGTACAAGCTTTCTGTACGGTTTTTTATACACTAGATCAGCGTTTCTCAACCTTTTTGAACCCGAGGACCTCTAAAATGTCTAAAAAATTTTACGGACCCCTAATTTAACATCCCATTTTTAAAATAAGGCTTATATTCTTAATATTTGGGGTATTAATTATAGGTCATTATAACGAAATATGTGGAAAAAAAAATTACTTCTTTACTTTCCACTCGCTCTACGATATTTTTTAATTATGTCTGCGGACCATGTGCACCATCTTCGCGGACCATAGGTTGAGAAACGCTGCACTAGATGCATATTGTTGCTTCACTTTTGTTTGGCTTGACTTAGTTATCCACAGGAGAAACCAAGCGAACTCTTTGTTCTCTTAGTTGTCAGTACTGGCCCAGTAGCTTCATAACTGCATGCAGGATATCAAACACGAATGATCAACTCCGTTACGCGGATTGGGGAAATTACCATCAAGTGAATTTTACCTATATAGCAGTAGAAAGAGGAATGGTCGATGCGCTCACAACACTACAAGTTAGCAACACCGCAGCTAGAGTACGTCATCGCAAAAGTCGCAAGCATATCAAATAACCTAAACCAAAATTTAAAATATATATATATATTTTTTTTTTTTTTTTTACCAACCGACTGTGATACCAGAATGAAATTAATGTTATGCAATCCCCAAGTCATGGACAAGTCATGCATACACACGTCTTAGGGCCCATTTAGTATAGTATAAATAGATATTTTCTTCGTCAGGGGATCGAAAAAGTTCCCTAATTACTTATATAAGATTTGCTATGTACAGTTAGGGGAAAAAAATCGGACCTACTAAAATATCTAAGTTGCCGATATGAGCCACTGCGCTTGCCAAGTGGGTTCTAGGCATGCGCAGTGGCTCATATCGGCAGCATTATATTTTAGTGGGTCCGCTTTTTTTTCCTACCTGTACAAATGAACACCAGACCACCTTAAACCGAAAATATGATCTACAATCGAGTATTCTTGTAGACAGCACGATATTGCCACCTTCACGTTTTCCACATAATGCACAGTAATATTTCAATAAACTGCTCAGTGTCGACGTACAGCGGCATCTGTGAGAATCATAATTAGTGTCATTATCGCTTGATAGTCAGATAGATCAGACATAATTATGGCTGACAGAAAACTATACTTTCGGAAGTTGGCCGCTAGAGTCATTGCTTGTTTCCCAGCAACAGAGAACATCTTTAAATTTACTGACAAAAAAATGGAGTCGCGGATTTTCACTGAAATATTAAAGTTTAAATTTTGATCTGATATATATATATATATCTGCAGGGCCGCTCAAAAATGGGCAAGAAGGAACGACTTGATAAAGGGAATAGACAGAAACGTAATGAAGACGATAGTTCCGTGGAACGAGCCAGCGATTCTGATAGTGCAGGAACTTATGAAACAGCTGGTACCTCTTCCGATGCATCTATATCTAGCACTGAAGAGAAGGAAGATTCAGGTCCTGGAGATTCAGGTCCTGGAAATTCAGACTCTGATAATGATGTTCCACCGCGACGAGTCAGTGAACGCATAAAAGCGCAGGCATCCAACGGGTCAAGTGGCAGAGGTACCTCTTCCAAGTCATCTGTACCTCAAGAGAGGAAAGTTCCAAAAAGAAAGACTCTTCATGGGGATTCAGAATCCGAAGATGACGCTCCAGTGCAACAAGCCAGTAAGCGATTAAAAACGCAGAATAAAAACAATCCCAGTAGCAAAGGGACAAGTGAATCAACTGGCACCTCTTCCACTTCTACAACTAGCACTGAAGAGGTGGCTGCAGGAACTTCATCCACTGCTCCCCCAGCCGATAACACTGCCGAGGAATCAGAAAACTGCCCTGTGTGCCTAGCAAATTTCAGCACTCAAGAAACCGCAACCATAAGCTCTTGCAAGCATCTTTTTTGTCTCGACTGTATAACGGCATGGTCTAAAAAGACAGACACTTGTCCAGTTGATAGAAGGGTTTTTACGCAAATTCAAGTCCGACGCAGCATCAATGACAGAAGCACCAGAGTAATTCCAGTTGCACGCCGACAGCAGGGGCCACCGGTATTGCAGTTTCACGACAGGTGCAACATATGTAATGGGTATGAGGATCAGGAAGACATGGTCCACTGTACGGGGTGCAATCGTTTTTATCACCAAGGCTGTTTGTTGTTGTTGAATTTCTCTTGCCCTCGTTGTACTGCAAACAACGCCAGAGAGGATCCTGGCCATCCTTAAGGTGATCCCAAATCGTTCAAGTGCATTTCGCCTTCTCCGTTGACGTCATGGTGCATAGAAAACTCGGTGATAAAACGCAAACTTCTGAATATGTTCACTCTTTGTTTAGATGGAGCTGCTCATTTCAAATGCAATAAAGTACGGTACCTACATGCTTAATTTCGTCTAATTAATTGCGATCTAATTTGTATTTTAGGTGTTATTTCCTGGAACTGATTGTCTGAATCGACAGTTTTGTGATGTTTACAGTGCAATATGTTATAGGTAGAGGTACGAGAAAGAGGCTTTATTTTGAAAACGAAATTCGTTTTAAAAATGTAATATTTCGGTTTCTTATTACTTTGGCTTATATATATATATTTCCTCTGCCCGTACCATAGGTACTAGGTAGAGGAAGTATTGTGTTTGACTCACAAATTCGAAGTTGAGTTTTGTACATAAATAACGTTTTGAGGCCCCCTGAATCCAAAATACCATTTTCAGAAACATGTCTGTGTGTCTGTGTGGAATATCTGTTAACAAGCTAGCTCCAAAACGGAAAATCGTATGTAAACAAAATTTCGTATTTGGGTCAGGTACTTTCTGAAGATGTGATTCGTAGATTGGCGACAAATTTCCCTTATTTTTAAGGGTACTTTACATTAAGAAATTTTCGTTTTTCGCGATTTTCTCGAAAACGGCTCTAACGATTTTCTTTAAATTTTGCACATGGGTTGCTTATACTAAGAGCTAAAACTTTTATTAGAAACATTTTTTCGAGAAAATTCTCTGAGGGTAGTTACAAGCCACCCACTGTTTGTAGAAAGTTTGTCTTACGTGATGAACAACGGAATTCGGCCTCTTATTCTATACAAGAATGTGAAGTGAGAAAGATGTGTTGTTGGCCATGCATAGAGTAAAGATGTATCTGAGGGAAATATTCGATAAATTTCGGAAATTATATTTTACGGCAGAAAGTTCAATAAACGTCTGCAGTCATTTGTTCTTTTCTTTTTAAGTTTGTTATATAGACTGTTTTAAATAAACCCCTTCCACTAGATAAAACGACGTTAATTAACAAGTAACTTTTATCGGGATAATTCCAGCTCTAGTTACCACACATAATCAATTTTATTACTGAACGTTAAAGCAAGTAAAAATCACCTTCAGTTCATCACTATCACTATAATATAAAGTCACATGACTCACTGACATCAACGACTTTCAGACGAGCTTGAAATTTGGCACACTTAAAGCTTTTAGCCTTATGGGAGAGTTCCAAAAGGTACAGTATTTTTTAAATTTTTTAACCCCGAAAAAACCTTCCAAATGGCGGGCGAAACTTGAAAGTCACTGCATATTTGTTTGGAGGCTTATAATAGGTCAACAGTAAGTAGTATCATAAACCAGTAACGGACTTTGAGAGATCTACAAGATTGGTCCTCTGAGTTTTCGTTGTATGCCTTTGATAGAGATAGATTTTTTATTTTAAGTACATTTCTGATTTTCGTTCATTTCCACACATTATATAATTTATAGCTCATTTTATAGGACAGCTAAAATCAGAATATTTGGGAGAAATATTGAAGCTTTTAGGTTGTAACCGACGAAAAAATTAGAGAAGGTTCAAATTTTGTTTTTTTTTTTTACGACCGGAAGAAACCTTAAAGTCGTTCCGCAGTTTTTTAGATTTATTATGCCTAAACGGTAATAGGCTATAAGGCAATTCAATACATGGACTATATCTCCGATAGGATGGGCGTCAGTTCATAAAAAGCCTTTTCCGAGAATCTAACTGGGGGATTGGGGTAGACCCACTAACAAACGATGCATATATTAATATAAAATTCTGAGAATTTGGAGATCGTCACATACAGATTCAGTGATGTCACGTTTCCTAGCGATGTACAATATCAAATATTTAGCTGTCTTCTAGAACATTTTTCCACCAACAAATTCGAAATTTTCCAGTATCTCAAAGCCCTTTTAGACGGAAATGAATGCATCAAATTCTTCGTTGTCAAAAAATAATACTATGCAGAAATAGGGAGAGAAGATGTTACTATAAATTAGCAAACATGAGTAACGCTACAATGGCTGGCGACTGCGAGAGGGAAAGTCTTGGAAAAGAACAGGGACAGAACCGTAATGGCGGAAGAATCGGGAAATCGAATAGCATGACATCCCACCTAGCCGTGACCACTTCTACGTCATCTACAGCTAGCACTCAAGTGAGAAATGTATCCACTTGTACTAATGCTTCTTCAGCAACTTCATCCACTGCCGCTATGACTCACAGCATTTTACATCCACAAGCTGGGACTGCTTCCAGTTCAACTCCACCACAAGGATTGGCGTATTGTCAACTTCAAACAGGAAAGAGACGTCAGGAAGACACAGATTATAATAGTGATGGTTCGGTGGAACCAGCCAGTAAACGCATGAACATACAGATTTGCAACTTTTCTGGTATGAGAGAAATATGTCGACGAGATAAAACTACAGCTAGCACTCAAATGAGGAATGTATCCACTTGTCCTAATGCTTCTTCAGCAACTTCGTCCACTGCTATGAGTCACGGCATTTCACATCGACCAGCTGGGACATCTTCAAACATAGCTATAGCTAGCCCTCAAGTGAGAAATGTATCCACTTGTACTAATGCTTCTTCAGCAACTTCATCCAATGCTGCTATGAGTCACGGCATTTCACATCGACCAGCTGGGACCTCTTCAAATATAGCTATAGCTAGCCCTCAAATGAGAAATGTATCCACTTGTACTAATGCTTCTTCAGCAACTACATCCACTGCTATGAGTCACGGCATTTCACATCGACCAGCTGGAACCTCTTCAAATAAACGTAGGGTAGCTCTCACTCAAGTGAGGAATGTATCCACTTGTCCTAATGCTTCTTCAGCAACTTCATCCACTGCTATGAGTCACGGCATTTCACATCGACCAGCTGGGACATCTTCAAATATAGCTATAGCTAGCCCTCAAGTTAGGAATGTATCCACTTGTCCTAATGCTTCTTCAGCAACTTCATCCACTGCTATGAGTCACGGCATTTCACATCGACCAGCTGGGACATCTTCAAATATAGCTATAGCTAGCCCTCAAGTTAGGAATGTATCCACTTGTACTAATGTTTCTTCAGCAACTTCATTCTCTGCTGGAGTGACTCAGAACACTGACAAGGAGTGTCCCATATGCTTAAGTGATTTCAACACACAAGAAATAGCAACTCCAGGAATCTGTGATCACTGCTTCTGTGTAAATTGTTTAACAGCATGGTCCAAAGAGTCAAATACTTGTCCAATTGACCGAAGGGTGTTCACACTGATACATGTCCGATGTCCTCATAACACAAAAGTCATCAGAGTAATTCCAGTTGAAAAGCGAAGAGAATAAAGGCTGTGGGGTTTGTTTCCTAAGCGATGGATGTCAGCACCTCCCGAAGACACGCATTTCTTCTACCTGGCTAATATCCGTTAAGATGGTCTAGTGTACCCCGAACAAGCCACGACCACACATCGACGTCCGTTTGAGTGAATGTGAACAATTCTTAGAAATACAACCAAGTGCATATTTAACTTCAATTGCCTATTTTTACTTCCTGTACCAGCTACCATGGGTACTATATGAGTTTCACATAAGTTGTTTTAATTCATTAATACATTTTAGGTTGTAGTGGAGGTGATCATACCAAAAACTGTTTTCCCACGAATTAATTCCTGGTGATAAAACTGGCTTCTGGGAATCCCTGCTTTAAATTAAGGGGGAGTTTAACATAAGGTTGGGTTAAAATATTTGAAAGGCACTAATAATCAGAAAAAAATAAGTAACCTTCACAACAAAAGTTGTACTGTAAATAGATTATTGGGCAACACTCACCAATGTTTGTTGATCCCTTTGTGAAGCCGTTGTCAATAGTTGCTTAATCTTGCGTGAAGCCTTCGTCTTCTTAATAAAATAATAAAACACACACATTATATAAAACGTAAACACTAAAAATTGCAACTTCACAACAGGAATCACATCACAACGTTTCACGAGACCAGAAAAACGACTCGCGTTTTCAAGTGAATATTAGCGACGAGATGTTCGGTCGCGAAGACTTCGCTTCACTTGAAAACGCGAGTCGTTTTTCTGGTCTCGTGAAACGTTGTGATGTGATTCCTGTTGTGAAGTTGCAATTTTTAGTGTTTACGTTTTATATAATGTGTGTGTTTTATTATTTTATTAAGAAGACGAATGCATCACGCAAGATTAAGCAACTAGTGACAACGGCTTCACAAAGGGATCAACAAACATTGGTGAGTGTTGCCCAATAATCTATTTACAGTACATATCATTCCTCACCATAAGAAGAAGAATGTCATTCAGGAATAGAACAAAAGTTGTTTCAAGTGATTATTACAGGAGTTAGGGACATTAAAGTAATTGGTTACGAAGTGGGGTGGCATTAAAAGCCTATCTGCCGAAAATGCATGATGCAGGTAAATCACATTTTCACACAAATTACATGTTCAAATATAACATTTTCTTATTCTGAAAAAAAACTATTGAATGAATTATTCTTGAGAATACTGTTGAATAATACAGTTAACATCAGAACTTAAAATCCTGCATCTATCATCATTGCTTTCCTCATAGAAAAATATTTTGAAAATTTCATAAGTTCTTTTCTTATAAACAAATACTAGCCTATATTGAAAACATCTTTAGTTCAGTTCATTTGCCATAGCCTTGTCTTTAAGCCAGTCACCGTGCTGTTTATGTTTTGTGAAAAGAAAAGTTCTTATTTTCAATCAAAATCATAATGGCTGCCACTTAATAATGTAGTATAATCAATTTCATTACCTAGTGTAGTTATTACTTGCTTGGGAGATGTGATATTTATGTCAACCCCATAAGAACTGCTCTAACCTATGAGAATATTATAGGAGAAAAATTCCTCCGACACTGGCACTTGAACCCAGGACCTTTGGCTATTCGCGCCAATGCTCTACCAACTGAGTTAAGCCGGAGCTCAATTCGCAGCGCCAGATGGAACCTCTCTCCTATGACTGGTTGCCCTAATGGTCTACCTCACAGACAGACAAGTTATGTCATATGCAGTACTGTGAGGCACACTAAGTAGTGATTTTTGTGACCGGGCTCCCACTGGGAGGTGGACCATTGGGGCAATCAGTCATAGGAGAGAAGTTCCATCTGGCGCTGTGAATTGAACTCCGGCTTAGCTCAGTTGGTAGAGCATTGGCGCGAATAGCCAAAGGTCCTGGGTTCAAGTCCCAGTGTCGGAGGAATTTTTCTCCTATAATATTCTCATGTAATGTCCAACAGAGACAATAATCTGTGGTTCATGAATGCTTATGCTCTAACCTATGTTGACTGCCACAAGTACAAGCTAGCATACAATGAAGACAACGCACAAGATAAGACTCGAACTTTCTCGCTGGTTGGTTTGTGTGAAATGAACCCTTATCAGGGAAGTAGAAGTAGACCAGAAGATTCCCGGCTCAGCCAGGTTGCACAAGGCAAGACTAACAGAAGAAAAGGATTAATTGCTCATCTCCTAATGCTGATTAGTTGATGTGGGACTCGTATGTTTAAATGGTGACAAAATGGTTAAACGTTTTGAAAATTGTAAGCTATGTTCATTTGTTCCTAAACAAATTGTTGCCAACCAAAAGAGCCTGAATTCCCCTACATACGAAATTACCAAAAAGTTTTTTTTTTAATACTATTCTAAGCACAAGCTAATTGGAATGATTTTCCTTTTAAAATTCACGATTCAAAATGACATAAAACGTCGTACAATGTTCGGTGTTACAATATTTACATCGTAAATAAATACTACAGGTCAAAAATAAACTCCTCTGGACTTTGTAGGGAACAGATTGAATGATATATCTCAGGTGAATGACCAGGGCGTTACATAACAATATAATAAAAAGGCAATTGCAATCCATGAATGCTGTCATCAACTGCGGGTGTGAGAATTCCCTCCACAATCACTTCGCATTACTATTACCGTAACTCAATGTACACTGATACACAAGAGTAAAATCAGTGAGCTAAAGAACATATCCGCATATCGCTGTGTATCGTAGCCCCGAGTCAAAGCTACCCGGGTTCGTGACTGCTCTAGTATATACTTTTTTCTATTTTTTCTCTCGTTGTAAGCTAATAAGATATAATAAATGCGCATAAGATTTTGGTTTAATTGAAAATTAAAAGGAACAGTGTCTCCTTTCAAATTAACCTTCGATTAAAACAGAAACTCAATTGGTGGATCTTCTACCATCGCCATAACAATGCATTCTACAGAGGTTTAATAGCTCTGAGAAGAATTGCTTGAGTTTGTTGTTATTAAGTGCAATGAATGGACATAGCATTTTCATGAAACTTGGTACACGCATTTACAACGTCCATGGGATGAAGCCTATTGGACCAAATCGGTTGACCAGTACCGGAGTAATGCCCGATTTAGTGTTTATTTTATGGTAATTTATCAAATGCAAATCAGTTCTCATGACAACATGTTGTTTTACAGTGTTCATATACGGCTTTAGAAGTTGCAATGCAGCTAGCTTTGACAAATAACACTACCCACGTATTCCTTCACATATGCTTATCAAACTAGACCTTTGTTCTTCCGTAAGCCCTGCTTAATGAATCGATCTGGGGCTAAACTTGGAGTTTTATTACAAAAATAATTTATTTTCTGCATATCATAATTGCAATTATCACTGATGAAACAAAAGCATTCTGGCACTTGTTACAACAGTTACCTGATTTTTGTTTATTTAAATTGCCCCTTGCATACATTAAAGTTTCTTATATTTCATAATACCAAATTATCAACATACAGGAAAATGTAGATAAAATCTGGTAAACTGATAAAATGTCAGATGAAAATTATAATATACGTATTCTAGAACAGCACAATTTTGATTTGTGGTGTAACTTTTCCACAGCTTGCATCTATCAAATTGCAACAAGTGCGAACAGACCAAAAGGTAAGATTTTAGATTTTCCTGGCGAAGAGTATGAATAAATTTTTCCCGGGTAGACAGCCAGGTTTGAAGATCAAGTGTCTCCGACGTTTCAGAGGCCCACGCTGCCTCCATCCTCAGGGATACTGAAGTGTCGAGTCTGTCATGCCGAGGTGGTATATATACAGATCGCGAGTTGCGAGGAGTCGACCAATCAGGCGCCTGATTGGTCGACTCCTCGCATCGTTCCACATTTTTGTCTATTTCTCATAAACTTTCAGTGCTATCTGCTTGAAATTTTTAAGAGAGGTTGAGGAAGCATAGATAAACATTTTCTGAGAGTTTTATCTTTCTAGTCCGTATAGAAAGCTTTTAATTAAATATTTAAAAAAACATATTGTGAAAAAAATATGAAAATTCTGAAAAATTCAGTGTACCTTTCTTCATGAACTAAAGGAAGGATTGTATTGATTTTTTACCAGCATTATCTACAGGCATGACTTATTTTTGGGAACTAGAATCATTATCCTATCATAGTCAGGATAAGAAATGTGATTTTTTTTTTCAAATGAGAAAATGTAAAGATAATCTTTCTTAATTTTGCAATGATTATTGACATGGACTTTATGAAGTAATTAAGATATTGCAGTGATTTTAGTTACCAGCAATCACACCTGTTAGAAATAAATGTGTGCAAATTTTCATGCAGATCTGTCCATCCAATCCTGAGTTTTTGGGAAATTAAGGAAAAATGTTAAGAGTATACGGTCCTCGACTGATTAGTTTAAAGTCCTATTTGAAGGACTAAAAAATACATTTATGCAGTAAATGATACATCAAATTGTTCGTAAAGAAATCAGCTTTCTTTTAGTACTAAAAACAAAAAATGACGTTTTTTTGTCATTTTAGACTTCCTGGTTACCTGGAAGCTGATAGATAATGCAACGAAACCAAGAAATTAAAAAATTAACTCAAAAGTCAGAGGCGCTCCCTAGAACATATGCATGACGTCACGAGGTGGCACTGAGGTCACGCTTATATGAATATTTCCACATCACAGCCAGCCTTGGGTGTGCCATGCCATTCTGATATCACATCTCAAAAGAACTCCGAGCGAAGGAGGCACCGATTCACTGGAATCGTTGAAAGAAGCTGATTGCTTAAATGGAGCAATTAAGACGGCCGCCGTCCTCAAACAGAGTTTTTTAAAAAAAAAACCTTACACATGCGTGGTTTTTAATGCCTTCAAAGAACATTAGTGCCACATTGGAAGAAAATAAACTTGCAAACATAGGAAATATAGAACAGTCGAGTTGAAACAGGAAATAACTTAGCTCGGTCGATTATTATTATTATTATAAAAATTAATAAGTGCCATTATGGTACTTTTCTGAGATTGCGTTGTGGACGGGAAAATGTCTCTTTGTCTGTCCATGTGTCTGTATGCCAGATAACTCAAATACTCTTTATTGGATGTTCATGAAACTTGGTATACGCATTTATAACGTCCATGGGAAGGAACCTATTGATACTGGACCAAATCGGTTGACCGGTACTGGAGTAATGCAAAATTTAGTGCTATTCTATGGAAAAATATTAAGAAGAATTTACCAAACGCAAATCAGTTCTCATGACAACATATTTTTTACAGTGTTCATATAACTTACGGCTTTGGAAGTTGCAATCCAGTTAGCTTTGACAAACAACACTACCCACATATTCCTTCACATATGCTTACCAAACTTTAGATATTTGTACTTCCGTAAGCCCTGCTTAATGAATCGATCTGGAGCTTAAGTCGGAGATAGATTAGAAAAATAATTTATTTTCTTCGCATCATAATTGCAATTATCACCTATTAAACAAAAGCATTCTGGCACTTTTTACATCAGTTTACCTGATTATTATTATTATTATTATTATTATCATCATCATCATCATCGGCAAGGCTAATTTGAGGCAGTGACCCAGGAAGTGACGCTATTATTAGAGCTTGCATTGCGGAAGCAAGGAGTTAGACGAGAGATGTCACGGCTATTCTTAGCTCCTTCCTATGCACATTCGACCTTCGTCATATTTGCAGTGGTCTACGCGTCCTGATGTGATTTTGTTTGTTATAGCCACTAGCTGGTTACCCGCTCTTCGTACTGGTAAAGAAGCATACAACATTGCTGTAGATTACTTCTCCTTTGCATTTGTTTTGTTTGTGGAAAAATAAAGAATCCTGCTGTTCATCGGAAGCCATAACCATAAGAGATATGAGGCATTTTGTAGATTATTTCATTTGAAACACTGCGAACTGTCTCCGAATTCCATTTGACCAACAGTTTGGTCATGTCATGACATGTCATGCTTTTAACTTGACCGCCATTCTCGTCGCAAACACAAATAATTAAACAGGAATCCTTTTCGGACAGTTTTTATTTTGCATATGAATTCATATTTTGGTAATTTTTATGGTATTGGTCATATTTTGGTCATACTTGTAATTTAATATATTTCAATTATAAATTTTGTACACTTATAGAGTATATGCACTAAACGGGCGAGTTAAATTTGAAATTTAATTAATTAATTTAATGTTTTGCCAAATTAATAGGTTAACTTAATTTTGAAATTAATATAATTGTTCATATTTTATAGGGACACGAAAGATCTACTAAACATTTGGAGTTCATAAAGCGAGCAAACGGGAGAAAATTATTTAAAACTAGAAGTTAATTACAAGTAAAACTGTAAATCACCTGTAAAACTGTTAAAAAGTTATAGTCTCATTGAATTCATGCGATGTAATAATTCCGGGGTGCGCGGGCAAAGAGAGTTAAGTCCACCATCCTAAAAAATTGAGATATGTCCATAGTTATAGATAAAAATGTTGTCTACATTTGTCTTAAGTCCAGTAAGTCATATTCAAAATTGTACGGTAGTTATGGATGTGTGCCTCATGGGTTTATCCATCTCTAAAGCTATGTTGGGCTGGTATAGTGTGTTAAGTCACTCTAATTCTCAGTAACAAGAAAGTGGACTTAACTCTCTTTGCCCGCGCACCCCGGAATTTAGTATCATGTCTTTTTTTAGGTCATATTTAGGATTTTTAGTCCTAATTAGTCGTTTTTAAGGTCATATTTGCAGTTATATTTTGCAGTTTTTTAGGTCATAAACATCTGGTAAAATGAGTTTATTTCACTCGTAATTTCGCAAACATACCAGTACACTAGGAAACAACCAATCAACAGTCAAGAAAGAGTCATCCCAATACTTCTTTTAGGCGAGCCAACTAGCGGTAGTTACTCGTGCATGCTTTACATAATTATACACTATACAAATTGAGCCTCTTCATCATCTAACGTATTGTTTTCTGTTTGTTACAGGTAAGCTGATTTCTTCAGTTCAGTAAGTAAACTTCTAAACGTCTTCGACTCGCATTTGGGAGGTCCCAGGTTCAAATCCCATGACCGGTTAATTTGACTCGGGGATTTTTCACGATTTCCCCATTCGTAAAGGCAAATGCCGAATTGTATATTTACATACCATGAATCATCCTCACCATTTCATCCTGTATCATATCCATTTAAATTAATATCAGTTGAAATTTAACAAACGCCATAAACACATCAACAATAGGAAAACTGCACATCAGTAATGACCTACTGGTGTAGCGTACACACAGAACCTGAACTCCTGATATGGCCTTCGTGCTAAAAGCTGAATTTAAAAAAGACAATCTAGAAGTTTGACTAATAAAATACTGTTGCTATTTTTCTGAGATATCTGTACAGAAGACGGCGGGTTGTTACGTATTTATGTGACTTTCCCCCTAGTGTTAGGGTGTGAAACCAATCTCATACCTGGTTGACCAGACCTCCCACCCCTACATAGCATTACACACAAATGTCAAACTTCTGTGGACTCAATGAAACAAAATCAGCTAACAGATTTTTTAAATATTATGACTACCTCTTTTCCTAGAGCTGCTGCTTACAGTCCCTCTTAATCAGTGAGCAGCAACTCAGTTAGTTGTAACCAGATTCATCAATTCCAGGAAACATTTGTCCTATTGGAGCTACAGTACAAATAATGTGATCGTCGTGTGGTGTGTAGTGATTAGTATTGTCCACATTACAATCCTGGTCCTTGCTAGTTGATTTTATGGTAATTTCACCCCAACCTCTGAATATGACACAATTATTTCCCATATCCATAATCTGCCTTCATTTCCTCTACTGTATTTAAGCAGTTATTTAAAGTGGGACCCCGCTGACTGCTGCATTCAACATTTGTACTCAGCTGAGAGCATTGACAAATAATAAAAAGAATTTTTGTACTTATGCTCTTAAATTTAATCAAACATACCTTCCCTAATGTTTGCTTCTGTAGAAAACATTCTTTCAAAATTTTATTTTTACTTCCTCTGCCCGTACCACATGTACTTTAGATTCCAAGTTGAGTTTTAAACATAACTACACGTTTTGAGGTTCCCTGAATCCAAAAATACTATTTGTGTGTCTGAGAACAGCCTAGCTCCAGAACGGAAAATCGCATGAAAACAATATTTTATATCTTCTGAGGTTGTGACAGGGAGATTGGCGACTACTTTCTCTTATTTTTAAGGGGCCTTTACATGGAGAAAATTTTCTTTTTCGCGATTTTCCCTAAAACGGCTGCAACGATTTTGTTTAAATTTTGTAATAGTGTACTTATAATAAGAGCTAAAACTTTTATTTGAAACATTTTTTCGGAAAAATTATCTGAAGGCTAGTTATAAGCCACTCACTGTTTGTAGAAACTCAGTCTTGATGGGGAAGAATAAAGCTTTGCATCAGGTTGAAACAACTGAATACGCACTCTTTGCAACATGGCCTCTTATTCTATATTAGAATATGAAGTGTGAAAGGTGTATTGGCCACGCTTAGGGGGCAAGTGACTACATTTATCAGATTCTATTTGGGTTATGTATCCTTCGGGGATGCGATGTGATGCATTTTTGCAACCAGTTTACATGAAGAGAATGCCATACATAATAATTATATCATACTAAGAGACTAACTTTTATTTGGGCAGAGAAAGTTATGTGAGTTTCACGTCAGGTTCTTTAGAGTAATTTGGATCATACATTAGAAGGAGTATTGTAAGTTATGTCAGTTTTCACATATTTAGAATCTGTTAGAATTGGAAGCCATCCAGAACAGTGGACAAGGAATTCCTGGAAGTGTTGAAGCAAAATCCATTTGTGAAGATGAGCGATTATATTTTGGCAGGAATCCAAACACTCCTTCACATTATACGAATTTCTTTTTCAGTTATCCATAAAAGCTTCAATTATACAATCTCTATATATATATATATATATATATATATATATATAAGGCTTTGTCCTCACTGACTGAATGAATGACTGACTGACTGATTGACTGAATGACAGGAATCAACGTACAGCCTAAACTATAACAGGTAGAGACTTGGAATTTTGACAGTACCTTCGTTTCATAATGTAGGTGCTCACTATGAAAGGATTTTGCAAAATTCTGATTCTAAATGCCAAAAATTAAATGTTTTTGAAAATACTTAATCCCTTTTTACATAGAATTATCAATTCCAAATCACAGAATATATTGTTGCCAAATGGTATATGATGGGCTTGGAAAAAACAAATGAAATGCACTTTTGACAAATAAGAGAAGTTATCAAAATAATTCATGTTATAAATAAATATTACAGAATGAAATCCACTAAAATAATGGAATCACATAACTTTCACTACCCTGGACATAGGGAAAACAAAACGAGGTATGGTAATGTGTATATTATTATATTATATCACAGGTTTTTGGAGAGAAAAGTATGAAAGTGATAATGCTTTATGGTAACATAAGAGTGGGAAATTTCCCGCCTCGATATTACAATTTTATGTTACAGGAATTTCTGTTTCTTCTTATTTAAACCTCTACCAGGCTTGCTGTGCACTGTACAAGCGATGGGATGCAACATTCTAGATCCTCTATGAGCCATTAAAAACTATATCAAGCGTTTTCTGAGGGAATAGTTTGAGTGTAATAAGTCGTTCTTCCTATTTCAAATTATAAATGCCTATATAAGGACCTAGAATTTAAAATTGAAAATCCTTCATAAGTTAATTTCCAATTACAAAATACAAAACCCGGGCTACGCCGGGTCTTTTAAGCTAGTGTCGATATAACTGGCAATGTCCACACTCTTGTGCTCCATCCCAAGGGGGTTTTCTGTATTTTTAAGGCTACAAACTTGTTTTCGTACTATCATATTTCACAGTGAAACTTGTCAGTAAAACGTCTGATTCGTTTTTAATAACACGCATTAGTTTGGTAGAAATGGAGAAATGAGAACCTTCTGAAGAGGAAATGCTTCTTTAAAAAACAAAGTAATCAGTTATAATTATTGCATTTATGACATGAAGAAAATAACTTATTTTTGTTATCGATTTCCGAGTTAGATCGATTCATTAAGCAGGGCTTAGGGAAGAACAAAGATCTAGCTCGCTAAGCATATGTGAAGGAATATGTGGGTAGTGTTATTTGTCAAAGCTAACTGTACTGCAACTTCCAAAGCCGCATATGAACAGTGTAAAACAATATGTTCTCATGAGAACTGATTTGCATTTGATAATTTTTTTCTAATAAGCACTGAATTGGGCTTTACTCCGGTAATGGACAACCGATTTGGTCCAAAATCAATAGGCTTCTTCCCATGGACGTTTTAAATGCGTATACCAAGTTTCATGAAAATCCGATAAAGCGTATTTGAGTTACCGCAAGTAAATGTAGCTGTCCTCCAAAGTTGTGAAATGTCCCCCTTTTTTTTTACTGCCTTGCTCTCCATTGTTCACCCTGATCAAAATGATGCTTAGGATGTTCTCTGGGTCTATCTCAACTCCGAACGTGAGATGCAGTCCAGGTATGGAATGTGAATCTGGTTGACCTTGATAGGCGCCATATCCCCCCCCCCATCTTACAGAACAACAAATTTCGACTTTTTACTTCCTCTGTCCATACCTAGATAGAGGAAGTATTGTTTTCGACCCCCAAATTAGCAAGTTGAGTTTTTAACAAAAATACACGTTTTGAGGCCCCCTGAATCCAAAAGTACTATTTTTAGCATGTCTTTGTATCTGTCTGTCTGTGTGGATGTCTGTGAACATGCTAGCTCCAAAACGGAAAATCCTATGAAAATAAAATTTCGTATTTGGGTCAGGTACCTTCTGCAGATATGAGCCGAAGATTGGCGACAAATTTCTCTTATTTTTAAGGGGACTTTACATGAAGAAAATTTCGTTTTTTGCGATTTTCTCGAAAATGGCTCTGACGATTTCCTTTAAATTTTGCACATGGAGTGCTTATACCGAGAGCTAAAACTTTTATCTTAACCTTTTTTCAACAAAATTCTTTGAAGGGTGGTTGTAAAAACTGTCTTGCCTGGTGAACCTCTGAAAACCCGCTCTATCACGGCCTCTTATTCTATATAAGAATGAGAAGTGAGAAAGATGTATTGTTGGCCATGCATAGAGTAAAGAAATATCTGAGGAGAATATTCGATAAATTTCAGAAATTATCCTTAAGGGCGAGAAGTTCAATAAACGTTTGTAGTCACATTTTTAAATTTATATGTTTAGTTTGTCTATAGCCTGTGTTTTTAGTTGCAACATTCAAAGAAGGGTCTATAAGATATTTATAGCATAATCAGCGTAAAATTGTGTCTTGCATTTCCGTACAAGGGTAACATGTAAAAACTGGCAACTTTACCGTTAAACTATTTTTTTTTTTTTTAATTTCAGGCTGGATACTTAGGCCTCTTATATATACTAAAATGCCAACTTTTATTTGGGCAGAAGAAGTTGTGTGACTTTCACATCGGATTTTTTTTTTTTTTTTTAAACAAAAATCACATCATAGGAATTTAATTTCCTTTTTGTATTAACAGAAAAATGGCAAAAAAAATATCTGAACTAGCATTCGGGAGGTCCCAGGTTCAAATCCCTTGGCTGGTCAATTTTACATGGGTTGTTTCATGGTTTCCCCTGGCAAATGCCAAATTGGATATTTACATACCATGAATCATCCTCACCATTTCATCCCGTATCGTATTCATTTAAAAATTTATATCAGTTGAAGTGTACCTTATAAAATACACCAACAATAGAAAGAGGGAAAAAAACCGAATTTTAACAAAATTATCTGACGTGATATTGTCTTCGGGTAAGGCTATAGATGTGGGTAGATTTCCAAGTTCATATTTCTGTAAGATTTTAATCATATCTAGAAAACTTGTGACAATTTTAACAGGCTCAATATTGTAATTAATGTTTCTGTGACCTCATTTTGGTCACCCCTTGCAGTAAGGGTTTCTCTTAGGTTTACAATACCTTTGAATGAATTTGATACTCGACAACTAATAAAGTAATGATTATTTTGTCCACCCCTTGAGAAAATTATTTGTGTTTTTGGTAGTGTTCTTAGGGCATATAATAATTTTAAACAGATACAATTATTTTTCATATTAAGGGTGTTATAGTGATTTTTCAGTTTTACAAAAAACGTTCCACATTTCTACCCCCTTGGCCCTATTTTTCCCATCAACAAAGTCAACCAGGATTTTTCATCTGTATGGTCTGAAATTAATTTATGAAAAATTATGTTAGTTATCAATGACCATAAAAAGTGGTGTCCAGAAATTAAGTAGTCTATCTATTTTACAGAAATAGAATTTATAGACGTAAGGTGTGTTGTGTATGTGAATCTACGTAATGGACTAATTGTGTAATAACATTTAATTGCGATGCCATCAAGATGGATGCACAGACAAACCAATTTACATGTTGGATCCTTCGGGACTGCTTTGTGTGTTTGCTGGACCTGCATTGCTTCAGAACTATTTTTGAGTCACTATCGAAAGATGAGAAGTGAATTACAATGTAACAGACATATTCCATAAAAAAGTTGACAGTGAAATCACTCTTTCAAACTTCATTTCTGGACACACTGTATAACCTTTGACTTTATGATGATTTTGGAGTCTAGGGCCTATGAAACATAAAAGTAGATAGAAATTTTCCTGAAATCACTAAATTTACCTGAAGGAAATGTAAACGTTAGTCTAAATTAAATTTTCCTAAAAGGAAAACGTTATATTTGACTGGGCTTAATTGCGGGATATCGTCGACACCACTGACCAGTAATATTCAGCTAGCCTTACTCCATTTATCCTGGTATTGTTTTTCAAACGCTCACCCCCAGGTTAAGTGACGTATTACAACCCATATTCCACATACAGTGAAATCTCAATATAAAGTACAACATAAAAATACTTTGCTTTTATTGAATGTTTGAACGATTTTTCTTTGTCCTTTAACATTGTATTATAAACAAGTGCCACATCAATCGGTTCCATTCCATCTTTAACTAAATGTAACGATTTCTATCTTCTGTCCTGTGTTAACTACTTTCTTATCTTCGTCTGTATTGTCAGAAATAGCACAGTGTGTACAACACGTTCCTAGTTGACAATATTTAGAACAACGTATGAGGCAGATGTGACACGATGCTTCGAGCCGTGCTTCCTACATGCATTATCAAACTTTGCTATAATCAATAACTGACTTTTGAAGTAGATATGATTCAATGATTGATTGTTATTGCCAAAACAGTGAAGGATTTAAGTAAATAAATGTTTATGAATGATATAAAAACATAAACCAATTATTGATTTTTAATGTTTAAATTCTTGGTACTTAAAACTGAAATTACCGTACAAATGAAATATCTTTGTGTTATAATGTATGGGATTTGGGAGGGTGATTAGAACGTGCTTAAACTGAAAAGTGCACAAACTGAGGTCTGTTATAACTTAGAAAGATTAAACACTGGGTTCCGACGATGGAAATTTAAGTCAACTGCTCTGAAAGATTCCCAAGTAGCATTTTATTTTCCTGGCAGAGGCTAACCATAGTACAACTGAAAATTCTCTGAACCAGGGTCTTTCCTTAATTTTAGCCATTTTAGTCAGTCTTATTAGTTTTATGTTATAGCCTATTATTTTGTAAATATTCTAAACTTAATAAAGCTATAATTTAACATACATTCCAAACAACTGACCGAAGTGCTTATGGTAACAGAAATATCTTCAGCTATTTGGTACCAACAAAATGGAACAAGAATAACACAAGATTGCAAACAAAATTTAAATATCAAAAGTAAAATAGAAAAAGCTACATACGCTTTTGGGAAAATGAAAAGTATTTACTGATTACAATTTAAAATTGGAAGTGTGGAAGAAATTCTTAATGTTATGTAGTCCCAACTTTGCTATATGGAAAGTCTAAAGAAGGTTTACGTAAGACAAATGCTTTTGAAGTGTCGTTTCTTGTGTTATGATTTCCTTATTCCAGCACTCCAGGTGGCGAATTCATTAAACTTTGATGAGATATATTTCTAATAAGAATGCTGTCTTTTACTCCATGCTTCTGCTCACAGTTCCCAGTGGCATACCAAGGTGGGGACGTTCTGAACATAGGCCTCAAAATTGTATTTATTTATTTTGACCAGACCAGTGACCAATGTCGGTTTGAGAAAAGTTATCTATTAAGTTATCTATTAAGCAACATTAAACATTTTAAAAACAATGATTACATAAAAAACAACCACAAGGAAACACCGCCGTAATAAGCCTGACAAGCAAGAGAAGAGAGGGCAAAACAAGTCAGTTTTGATGTTATTGAAATAACATAATTTGGAGAGGCAAAAGCTCGCAAGAAAGACTTTTTAATCTCTGCTGTTTCAGTTCTCTTTGTTTTGTGACATTGTGAAATCACAACTATTTACTTGAAATACCTATTCAATACCATGGCTGAAGGAATTGCACACTCCAGACACAGTCAGTACTGGTACTCCAAGCAAACATAGTTGCCTGATGCTTAATAAATATGTGAAATCTCAAATGATAAAATGTAATTCATCATTAAATAATTTACTCAGTGTCCAGAGAATCATAATAAATAGGTAGATTACTATCGTATATTTGTATAGACTGTGTGAATGGTAGGCCCCCTTATTGATTAACGCTCCGTGCTCCAATCACTGTTGGTACGCCACTGAGTGTTGCATAAACATGGTTTCCACTTACACAGGCATGTAATACAGATACATGCAAAGTGAAATTAATTATATTTTTCTCATTTATGTGTCCCAGCCTTATTATGGGAACAGTTCTCTTATTCTATGAGGAAACCTGGGAGTGTGTGTACAGACCGCATATTCATGATATTCATCTTAACAGTTTTGAAAGGAGCAAAGCCTCCATCAGTTGGTTTGTATAAGGGGATGTACTGCTACTTAGACTTGTGACCCGCAGGAGTTCTTTTACATGCCAGTAAATCTACTGACATGGGCCTGTCAAATTTATGCACACATAAATGCCATTGACCTGGGCTGGGATTGAACCCGCAACCTTGGGCGAAGTCTCCATTAAAGCTGTAGGGTTGAGGCTATCCAAATCTTATTTTGGTCTTACTACTACATTTATATTGACAGATTTGCATGTTGTATTGTTTTATTATGAGAGCGATGATCAATAGCCCCAGACGCACACACACAATCAGAGCTACGCTCGCTCTTGTTGCTCCTAGTTGGTTCTGACTGTGAATCAATCCACAGGAATTCAACAAAAACAGATGATGTGAATAAATAATATTGAATGGGTTTTAGAAGTTTAAGTGGCTACTCTGATTCAACATAGGTAATTTATTTAAATTATTAATAATGTATTTTATAAATAAAAACAACTTTTTTTAATAGGTCACTAATTAATATGGCAATGAATTATGTGAAAATTGATTAGTTAATGTAGTTGATTAATATTTAATCCATGTACCGTAATCTTGAATTCATGAGGAAAAATTTCGTATTTTCAAATAAAAGAAGGCCAGCATTTTCACTATTTCTTAGACTAATTACTTCAGCCTCAGTATGAAAAATCCCATGCTTTGCCACTGTGTTTCACCAAATAACTCACTGTTGAACTAGAACCTTGTACACAAGAATGGAGCATAGTTTCCTTGTAAAAGAAGAGCACTGCCGTATCATATGAAAGCCTACCTTTGGGATCCCGTTCAGAAGCTCCTCTTCCATTCCAGGTGGACGGCCTCGGTCTGAACCAAGACCTTCTTCACCCCTTCGCCCCTTCATCTGCTTAGTTGGCACCGTTATGCGTATCCACAGCGGAAAGGATGGACAAACTTTCCAGGGTAACATAACTTCAGGGGCTGATTACTCAATGTGAAAACTTTCACCCCTTTTAGGCCAGAGGCCATCAAAGGGTTCAAGCTTTACTTGAACAGCCCAGTAGAAATGAATGCCCTGAAATGAGTCCCTGAAAACAAAAGAACATCTCATTAGGTTAAGAAAGCCTAAAGTCCCTACACAGGACAACAGGTATTGCCATCCTCAGCCATTCCAACCAGAGTTCATTATTGATATGTTTATTGAATGAATGCTCATTTTAAAACTAGGTATATGTACAGTTAAATATTTTTGTCAGAAAATAATTAAGGCTTTAATCTGAATCAATTTATAGGAAGATGTGAAAAACTCAAGATCTGTACAGGACTTGTGCAAATTGTCAGTCTCTCTTAAATTCTATAACATTCAAACTATACATATATGAGACATATTTGTACTAGATTTTTAAAACTCATAAATTTTTGTTAAGAAAATTGAATTTCGTTTTATTTTCAGTTATTATTAAGTGGTGCTCCTGTAAGCTACATATTACATTCATAACATGAAACACCTGATAGCATAAAGAAGCAAAAACAATTTTTTTTTACCCTGGGACTGGAATGGCTGAGATAACAACTTTAACAGAAACAAAGAATCACACTAAACATGATTTCCGGTTGTAACAGAAACAGACAGAATAAGACGGAGTGCAGGTCATTCAGTGCCAAGGAGGAAGTTGAAGAAATCTCTCCAATTTCACTCTTCACGAATATAAAAGTGAAGAAAGTAATTTGTACAGCAATAACGAGATAAAAATTAAGCTGGGCCAAAAAAAAAAAAAAAAAAAAAAAAAAAAAAAAAAAAAAAAAAAAAAAAAACCGCCACATAAACACAACTAAAGATATATATACACGATTTTTTGTGAGAAAAATGAGAAAAATCTATTTTATAATATTATACTGTTCTTGAATCTGTCTACCTAGCAGGTGCCCCATGATTATTTACTCAACTGCTATATGATTTATTTAAATCTTTCATTTAACACAAAAATAATTGAATCATATTTATTAGCACTGACATTTTTACATATCTTGCACAAATTACACAATTTATTCTCCTCTCTAACACATAATGTTTAATATTTATATATTTTCTTTTGATTTATATTATTTACTATTTGCCTTGTTTTGTAAGTGTATTTGTGTATGCCATGTGTGTGTGTGTGTTTTTTTTTATGTAGCATTGCTTTGCCCTGAATTTTTTGTTATGTAATTCCCAGCGGTCACTGTTTTCTGTTGCTGTGTTGAGCTGCGCCCGAGCACGAGCTTTTGCTCATTCGGGCATCAGTTATGAATGTATTTTTTATGTTTTGCAAAGGTAAAATAAATAAATAAAAAAAAATTACAGTAGAGTCCCGCTATTTCAAACCCCGCCATTCCGAAAATCTGCCTATTCCAAACAGAGTTCAGAAAAAATACTGATTCTTTAAACTTAAAAACAGGTGAAATTAAAAAGACATTCGTGAAAAACATACATTTATTGTTATACAAAGACGTTAAATAGAGCTTAAAGCTTGATGAAAACACCTGAAACCCAATTGGAATGAAAGGTGGTTACAGCACATGTTGGCTCCATTTACATCCATACAATTCCTCGCACTTAATTTATGCCTTAACAAGTCAATACATTGATATTATTAATGAAATCCGCCTATTCCAAAGTCCCACTAAACTGAACGGTGTTCAGAATAGCAGACTCTACTGTATGTTGTTTTACATAATAAATATAATTCAACGAACAAAACGAATCTTATGCTGCCATATCGCTCACTCCTTTCAATAACGTCATATCTCAAAAATCGGCGATTTTTAGTTATGCTTGTTTTCAGAATGCCATGAAAGAGCAGCATATCCCTACAAGATCGTCATATCTTTAACTCAATATTTAGCCGCTAGAGAGCAGAAGTGTCGTTTTTGCATTATAGAATATCTCAGGAGTGTTCTTTTCAAGTGTGTCACAAGTTAGTTGTCCTTGAGCGGTTGAGCAGGAAACATCTGTGTTGTTTACTGCAAGAGTGTATTATTTTTTCATAAAACGTTATTGCGCACAAGGTAATAGCATTTTTAATTCTTAGTTTTGCATCAAGAACGTACTATTTGATTTTATGTCAGTATTGTAGGGGAAACTAAAAGCGTCTTGTTATGGTTTATTTTGGTTTATGACGTTCTTGCACAGCAAGTACGAGACATCGATTGTACTATTTTAACTTATGACACTATTGTCAACAAAAATTTTACCCTCAGACAAACTGGTTTTGGATCAATTTGTTTTATGGCACTCTTCCAAAGAAAAGTTGGCCCCTTATTAGGAAAATACGCAGTTTCATTTTGGAATGTGTCATTATTGTCAGTAAAACGATTCATTTTCGTAGCAAGGAGAGGTTTACCTTGAATTACATGATATCCGTATCTTTTCTTAATAGTATTTTTACAAAGGTTTCTGAAATATAAAATGTCTTGAGAAAAAATTCCATATTGAATATTATGATCTCCTTTTGTTAAATGATATTTCTAGCTACGTCTCTCTGATCCTAATTGGGCGAATTAACTGAAAACAAGTTAGAAACAACCACATCGGAAATATTGTAGGCAAACTGTAATAATATAAACCCCAAAGAAGAGAAGAGAGGCCACGGTGCAGGCACAGAGAATGAGCTAAAAGTAACTCTCCCTCCCTTCTAACCACACAACAATGCACCGGCGTTCCGCCTTGTACAAAGAAAAGTACTAGAATTTTAGAAAAAGAAAAACAGTAAAAGAAAGAATAGAAAGAAATACTGAGCAATATCTGTTTGCAAGTCGTCACAGGTTGCAGTATGCTTTTTGTCACTTCTTCAAGTGGTAATTTCACTTCTTCAATTTCCAGATTCATAGTTATGACTTCTCGAGGAAAAATGTTGTTAAAATTAGCACTTAATATTGGTAAAGAGTCCCAAGAAGATGTTTCATGTGGAAATTCATCCGACTGTAGAGGTAAGAAAATTTACGGTACATAACACTAAATATGAAGTAAATGGTACTCAACTGTTTTCATAACTGTTTCTTAAACCCTTTTGTTTCGTTGATTTCGTACATTGGTAATTTCCTTAAAGACTTTACTGTACTTCTGTATTTTTTTCAGACAAATCTGGTTACGGAGTTAAAAGGAAACTCGCTTTCAATGATGCCTCAAACGATGATATTTTTTCAGCCAGGAGCAACCAAGCAGAAAACCGATCAGAGGGAAACATTTTTAGTGGCGAATAATGACACGCCTAATGTTGCTGAAACTTCAAAAGCTGGTACGTTCGTTAGTAAAATACTTAAAATGAACTTATCCAAATGTATCCGAACTAAAAAAGGAGCAACATGAATAGGTTTGGAGGACAAACAAAAGGAGTGTTGTGATTCTACTTGCTTGCTAAGTTACTGACTTACCAACTTGAATGCCTACTATTTTATTTTCCTTCATTGCAGATTCAACTGACGAAAGCTTGAACGAAGCCAGCAAACACATTGATGCAAGTTCAACTACTGAGCAAAAAGCTAACCAATTGGACGTACCTAGTGCCACGGACATAACTGATACGAAGAACCAAGCGGCTGATGGAAAATCTGAAGTTGCAGGTGAGAAATAATGTAGATATCAGAATAGGAAAAAATCAACAAAGTACAAACAACACGTTTTATAAAGATACTTCTAATTACAATTGTAAATTGAAAAAAATAAAATCAAAATAAAATGAACTTTAATTTTATTTGTTTTTCTGTCTGCAGCAGGAATCCATCATTCTGGATCCAGGTCTGACGAGTCAAACTCCTCCTCTTCTTCATCGGATTCAAGCAGTTCCAGCGATTTAAGTGATGGAAGCGACTCTGAAGTTTTCAATGGTACTGATGCAGACAAAAACTGGAACCCTTCATCTGACGAAGAAAGTTGCAGTGAAGATGGATTCCAGAAAGACATTGACCGTGTTTTTATCATGGCCCAAACACCTTCAAGGAGTGATGCTCGTAAAGTTAGTGAGGTAACTGCAACTGTCACTCCAGCGCAATCATCGCCTTCAACCAACAATGTTAGCCAAATTCCTAACCTACCTGTTACTAGTGCTCCGACCTCAAACAGCAATGGTGGTCCAAATACTCCTGACCTACAATCTGTTGCCAGTACCCCTGCCTCAACCAGTAATGCCGAAACCTCCTTTTCTACTACCGTTGATATTCTGAGCCCAGTTAAAAAGGGTAAACGAAAAAGAAATGAATCCAGCTGGAAGAGGAACGTGTTGAAGGCAGCTAGAAATAGTGGGAAAGTGTACGAAAGTCATTCAAAGAAACCTGAAAGACGAGTGAAAGAAGCAAGAAAAATTAAACCTCCTTGTAAAGATAAATGCCGATTAAAGTGTTCTGAAAAATTAACTGACGATGAAAGGAAGAGTGTTTTTGATGCGTATTGGAACCTGGGGGACATTGCCAAACAGAGGGAGTTTATTCATAACTGCACAACAGAAATTAAACCTAAATATTGCTACGTGCGCGAAGGTGGACAAAGGCCACGAAGGAATCATAATTCTGCATTCTTTTTTAATCTTGGTGAAAGACGCATTCGTGTTTGTAAGTTGTTTTTCAGAAATACCTTAGATATCAATGACCGTCCTATTCGCACTGTCTTTGAGAAGAAAGATAAACTGGCAGGTGCCGTGATGGCCGAACACAAAAGAAGGAAGCACGGTAATCAGCCCAAGATGAACGAAGCTGTTAGGAATAGAGTTATAGATCATATCAACAGAATTCCTAAAATCGAGAGTCATTATACGCGCAAAAACACCACGAAGTACTACATTGAAAGTGGTAGAACTATAACTGACATATACAATGATTATGTGAGCGATTGCAAAAGAGATAATGTTATCTTGTGTAACTTCAATTACTTCTATAACATTTTCACTAATGACTTTAATTTAAGTTTCTTCCAGCCCAAAAAAGATCAATGCGAAACATGTGTTGGATATGAGAATGCGTCAGAAGCAGAGAAAGTGGACTTGAAGGAAACTTATGATCAGCATTTGGTTGAAAAAGAGCTATCAAGAAAAGAGAAGGAAAATGACAAACAGACTCTAGTGGGTAAAGCCTTATTAGCAGTTTACGATTTGCAAGCTGTCATGCCATTGCCAAAAGGCGATTGCTCAGCTTTTTACTACTCGTCTAAATTGAATGTCCTGAACTTTACAATTACCGATCTTCTAAAAAAAAGCACTGAATGTTATGTTTGGGATGAATCAAACGGCCACCGTGGAGCAAATGAACTCGGTTCGTGTGTTTTAAAATATATCGAGAAGAACATTGGAACATACAAGGATGTAACTTTCTATTCCGATAATTGTAGCGGACAGCAAAAGAATCAGTTCATGTTAGCTGCATACATCTTTGCTCTCCATAAATATGGCCTTAATTCCATCACTCACAAATTTCTAATCAAAGGCCATACCCAAAACGAAGGGGATTCCGTTCATTCTTTGATTGAAAGGAAAATAAAACAAGCTCTTAAAAGTGGCCCAATTTACACACCAGAAGGTCTCATTACATTGATAAGAACAGCAAAAAGAACGGGTGAACCATTTTCTGTAAATGAACTTTCCTATGAAGACTTCTTTAACCTGAAACTTTTAACCTCTGATATTGGTCCTCTGCGTATCGTAAAAAATACACAAAATCAACCTGTTAAATTTAAAGAGATCAAAGTGATGCAAGTTCAGAGAGATTCTCCAAGTTCGTTTTTTTATAAGCTTTCTTATGGGGAGTCAGACTTCATGGAAGCCATTATTATAAGAAAAGCAAAATCATGTAAAAATGTACAGTTAAAACCTGCCTTTGTCCAAAGGCCCAAAATTTCTGACTCTAAAAAGAATGACCTAATGCGACTTATTGAAAAGAATTTAATACCGAAAGTTTACAAAACATTCTTTGAAAATCTTTAAAATTGAAACTGCACATGTGATTGTAGTATTATTGAGAAACAGTATTATTCAGTTGTTTAAATTTTTTTACTTTTGTTTTATTATGTTTTGTACTTTGTTGTATTATCCAAGTACGAGCAATTGTAATTGTAATTATTGTTCCCGACAACTTTTCGGGATTTGACAAAGTATATTAAATTGCATTGCCTCTATCTTTGTTTTATTAAAATAACAACATTTCTTAAGTACTTTTATATTACAGTTTGTACTTTATGGTAGTATCCAAGTACGAGACTGTAATTTTCCCCGAAACTGTTTTGGAATTTGTCTAAGAAAGTAAAAAATATATTACGTCTATCTGTATTGTACCTTAATAACAAAATTCCTATGCCTCTCCCAAACCAATTCTTTTGATTTAAATTGGAAGATGTAGTAAAAGTAATAATCGAAATAAAGTATAACTGCCTGTTTGGAACGTAATTATCCGTGTAAGGATGACATAGCTCAAGATACTTCAATGTCAGACTTCCAAATTGTATTATTTTAGTCAAAATAATGACATATTTTGAAATACTCCAAGCTCCTTCAATGAAATTTTGAACAAGAATGTCATAAAACAAAAGGAACTGTTTAAAATTTAAAATTTTATACCTTGTTCTTCTTCAAAAATAGAAAAAAAGTCAGGTCTTATCTAAAAATATCTACTGTATAGTTAAAAGTTCAATCGGTGGCTAAATATTTATTTTTAATACATCTATATTACTTTTAAACTTTAAAATCACTCTCCTGAAAAATTATGTTCTTTGAGATATGACGTTGTTGAAAGGAGTGAGCGATATGTGCATACAGCATCAAAATGAAATTATTAAATCATACCACAGATTTAAACCCTACCCTTACACCCAAATCATGTATAAACAATTAAAATGGTTGATAATTAAAAAGCTAAAAACCTAACTTCAAGAATAAAGTGCACCACCCATGGAAAAAAGACCTGAGATTCAAGTTCCTTAGCTCGAAGAAACTGCATAGTGAGTGTTGTCCATTAATGGCATGCATTCATGCTACATTAGCCTGTTTTTGTTTGGCATTTTGCTTTTCACTATTTTCCAATTCTCCATATTTCCACCTACCCACGTTTCTTTTCTACCTTCAATCAAGTTAGTTCTCCTACATTTTTGTTCTTACATTCGCCATAACTTTATTGCCAACAGCAGTTCCTCTGTCTTTCAACATCCTCGACTTTTCTATCATGTTACCAAGGCCACCTCCAATTAATTTCTTGTTGACAGGTGGCATTGGATGGTGCATGGAAACACAAGTCCAAATATTCTGTAAGATTGGATATATTTAAAATATATTATTGTATAGATTTACTCCAAAACAAAACCACAGCTGACATATGTCATTTCATTTTAAATATGGGTGAGTAAGCAATTCGTCTTGTGTTATGATTGAGAAAATGTGTTAATTACTGTTGATTTATGTTTTCAATCATATTAACAGGAAACTACTAAAAAAATGCATGTGACATATTTGCACTAATTTTAGTACTATTCTTCTGATATTTTTAAGTCTATACTGAACAAAATTACCAAGCATTTTATGCCAACACATCCTACAGTCAAATCGTGCAGTGTAATGATGTCATCATGGTTAAGGTTTTCTAAACTTCCTTTTCATTGGACATTGGCATAAAATACTCCAATTTCTGTTGATACAAATTGCATCTCGCTAGCACATTAAATTATTTATTAACTGTCTAAGAGGAATCTATGTATAAAAGACAAAATTCCTTTGGCTAGACTGGGAATTGAACTCACAACCTTGTGACTAGAACACACACCATTTTCAGTGCCAGCTGAATTATCGCTAGAGCCAAAAAAATGCAAAATAAAAATGCATTTATGACCTTAAAATATGTTTAAAATTACACAACATTTTTAAAAATGACCGAAAATGTTTGATTATTTCCTACAATTAGTTAGAAGTAATCAGATTATTTTATATGTGAGCCAGTCCACCGCTGTGGCATTGGCAAAGTGGTTGCTCTTCTCACACAGCAGGCCTGGGTTCGATTCCTGGTCGGGACAAGTTTCCTAGATAGGGTTTCCTCACCAGTGAGACGAATATCAGGCAACTTTATTCCCTCGTGGTCCCCGGATATCATCTGGCCGTCATTATCACTTTCATTCCATTCATGCCCTTTTCGGAATTATTGTGTGTGTGTGACTGATGGCCTCAACATTGGGCTGATCACTCATTTGTTTAATTGTATGATCAAAAAGGTATGTACATGATCCATAAAAACTCGATCCCCTGAGAAGTTGTGGTCCTGGCAGCATGCGAGAAAGAATTGAGAGAAAGGAGAAAAAATAGATACCATTTGAAATGAATACGATAAATTTTAATTGAAATGAATGATGAAGATTCTCATATGAAAATGATTTTCTATTGTTTGAAAGCAAGGATTTGTGTATGGAAAAGCACATCGCATTAAAAACAAGCAATAGATTCATATAGGGAATATATACACCCACACAGAACTTTCAATTTTACGTCATGCCATTCTATTACATTTATGTAGATTAATGTGGATGTATGTGGAATTAGTGTGGATTCAATGTGACATAAATTTACCTGAACTGAACTATGATTTGAAACTTAACATTTACTGTTTAATCTAAACACACTTACATCTTAAAAATGAAACATGAATTGGTCTCATTTAAAAGCTAAAAATCCCTTTAGGCTTGCCCACAGGCTAAGGTAGATTTTGAAACCAATATCAAAGTGTACAATGCACCATATGAAATATAAATAAATCTGAAATCTTTTTTATAAAGAGAGAGTTGTTTATTATGTTTTAAATTGTTATATTTTATAATATTTTTTATTTTGCCATGCATTAATGCTCTAAAGGAATGTAACTATTATTTTTAATATTTCAAACTCTATTACATTGGTAATTTTGTCCTTAGTCTGTCCTCACTCATTCCTTTCGGCAGGCCTTTAGGCTGAGGTATATTTTTAAGTGTTATTGTTTTTCAAACATTCAAATCTGGCCTTATATGAGAGCTATCGAGAAACTAGTTATTGATTTGTAGAGTACTCATCAAGACCTTCTCAACGATACCCCACAAGACGTGGTTCCAAAAATTTAGAATTTCCATCCCCCCACTTGTACCCCCAAATCGTTGGTGTCACTGTGAACTCCATAGGGAGTACTCTAATTTATTCAAACAAAGTTTCCCTCTATAACTTCATAGGGGCCGAGATATAAATTTTTAAAAATTTCAACCCCCGACCCCCCTCCTTGTGTCAATTTTGCTCATTAACGAACTTGTCCGAACTATTGGGTCTAGAAATAACATAATAAAATTTGGTTCAAATTATCTTCAAAATTATGGCCACTAGCGTGTAAAGATATAATATATAGACCTATATAAATATACAAAAAAAAAACAAGTTTTGAATGGGCGGTGGTTACGTCCTTAGGGAGGCATGAAACGCAAAGATATGAAGGAATTTTTCGAAAGTCATGACATGGTATCGATTGCAATAGGTAGATTTTTCTTCGAAATCGACCTAAAATCTAGTAAAATTACAATCTAGTAAAATTACATAAAGCTGCTTTCAGTTTACGAGAATTCTAACTTCATTAGTTTATTTTAAATTAATTAATTAAGACAAATGCAAATTACTTTGAATTATTAATCATTACTGCATAAAATAATTTGTATTTTATATCGATGATTGCATTTCCGAGTTTTGGTTGGAAGTTGAGATCCCCCCCCCCCCAATATTTTACCTATGCATTCATCTGTTTCAATTATGTCAGGTTAACTAAACCCCATATCTGGATTTCTATGCGAGGTGTTCCAAGAGGTTACACGAACCATAGCTTGCAGACCAACACTCCCATTGGCTACCAACGAACTTCTGTCTCATTGATCCCTTTTTTACAAACTGGCCAGACATAGGTTTGGGTGCTTCCAATGCTGGCCATGTGTATATTATGGCCCTTTTCACATCGCAAACCATATTCACAGTGGCAGTTGGGTTAGGAAGAGTGATATTAGTGTTGATTGCCATAAAGTTTACAGCCCTGTTTCTGCATCACATGACCCAATTACTCCCTCCCCTAGCATCTGAGCCGGTGATTTCATGAATAAGCATTGCTTTATGTCATTTCAGGTTAATTTTATGATTTTACTTATATTAGGTTTAGTTTCCATCCACTCGCTTTCGCCCCACACTACGGACCAACTTCCGATTCTAGGTAAAAGCAGTTAGGTTAGGAACAGTAATATTAGTGTTGATCGCCATCAAGTTTACAATCCAACTGCCAGTCGTAATTCTTGCCTTCCGACAGTCATTTTCTGTTCAGAGATGGCCATTTATAGGTTAGAAAAGTGACATCTTCATTCTCAATTTCCCAGTGTTTTGTACACTTTCCACAAAAAATACATTACCATATAGTTTCTACGGCTAATGAAGAACACAACAAGCTAAAAATAACTGATTTCGAACTTTTTTTTTGTAAATAAATTAAGTGTGTCTTCATGGAAAGTATGTCCTTTAAATTTAGAGTATTCCTACAAGAAAAAGGTGATTACAATATATGGATTTTACAGGTTTTGAAGAACAGGATAAAATGAAATTTGTCATTAATCATTGTATGGAAGTTTACACAGTGAAGCTATATTATAATTTAATAATATTGAGTTGGGTTTAGCACTATGCTTCACTTATTTTATAAATACCTGTACTAGTTTTGAAGACCCTCGTCATTCATAATCATCAGGTTAACACCAACTGCCGGCTGGCTTAAAAGACCCGGCGTCGCCCGGGTTTTTTAATTTGTAATTGGAAATGAACTTATGAAGGACTTTCGATTTTTAAATTCTAGGTCCTTATACAGATATTTATAATCTGAAATAGGAAGAACGACTTATTACACTCAAACTATTCCCTCAGAAAACGCTTGATATAGTTCTTTATGGCTCATAGAGCATGTAGAATTCTGCATCCTATCGCTTGTACACAGCAAGCATGGTAGGGGTTCATTTAAGAAAAAACAGAAATTCCTGTAACATAAAATTGTAATATCGAGGCGGAAAATTTTATTTCTCACTCTCATGTTATCATAAAACTGTTTTAGGGATGAAATTAAACAGAAAGCAATATCACTTTCATACTTTTCTCTCCAAAAACCTGCGATATAATATAATAATATACACATTACCATACCTCGTTTTGTTTTCTGTATGTCCAGGGTAGAGAAAGTTATGTGATTCCATTATTTTAGTGGATTTCATTCTGTAATATTTATTTATAAATGAATTATTTTGATAACTTCTCTTATTTGTCAAAAGTGCATTTCATTTGTTTCTACCAAGCCCACCTGATACCATTTGGCAACAATATATTCTGTGATTTGGAATTGATAATTCTATGTAAAAAGGGATTAAGTATTTTCAAAAACATTTAATTTTTGGCATTTAGAATCAGAATTTTTCAAAATCCTTTCTTAGTGAGCACCTACATTATGAAACGAAGGTACTGTCAAAATTCCAAGTCTCTACCTGTTATAGTTTAGGCTGTACGTTGAATCCTGTCATTCAGTCAATCAGTCAGTCAGTCATTCATTCAGTCAGGACAAAGCCTTTTATATATATAGAGATTATCCTGCCGGTTTATTATATGGATGTGAGACATGGCCCTTTACATAATCTGAGTGTGGTTGAAAATAGGGAGCTTAGGAAAAAATTCAGACCTAAGAGAGAAGAATACTGCATAATGACAAGCTTCATAACCTGTACTTTTCACCGGATATAGTAAGGGTAATTAAATCACGGAGGAAGAAATGGGGAGGAAAGACATATCTCAAAAGTATTGACTGGAAGACCCAAAGGGAAAAGACCACATGGAAGACCTAGACTCATAAAATAGATAATATTCCTTTAGCTTGCTTAGGAATTGTCTGAATAAGTAATTATCATTATGCATTTGATACCGAGATCATATTGTATCATGTATGGGAAGTAAACTGCCCCCTTTAGCTTTACACACAGTATGTTCAGTCGGTATTGGTGGCGTGTAGTCGAGATTTCACATGTGGTCAGTATTGTATGCCATTCGCATTCTGCAGTCAGAAAATTCATCTTTGCCTACAGACTATACAACTATACATGGGTGTATTTAATAATTTAATAATTTACTAGTGGAGACTGGCTTACTCGGAAAAACCAAGATTACATCTAGTTTCCCTAAGTATATCCAACCCCTGAATGCCCTGTGTGTGGTTACCAGAGAATAGATGCAGCCCACCTGCCACAATGTCAGAGTCTAGCCGAGGTTCATGATGCTGCTCATCTCTACTGACATGTCAATGATGGGCATTGGCTAATCAGTTTCTCTAACCTCAAAGTGCGTTGCACGTTGTGGGCAGCTCAATCAGACGACTGCAACCATTAAATACTTACTTCATATTGTGGAAACACTTAACACATTTTGCTAAACTCAGAATTCATCAACCAATTTTCAACTTTCTAAATGTGAATAAACATAGCGCGTAATCATCTAAATCATCCACCTTTTTTTTTTCCAAAAATAAAAATTTTCAAGAAATTTCATGAAAACTATTCATATTGTTTTAGTAATAAAAAGGGAATTCTAGGGGTGGAATAAGAATAAAACAAATGTTATAACCGAAATAATAGGCCTACATAAAGGCAAACATCATTGCAATATCATCCCAGCAGTATCTCAACTTCAATTTAGGGAAAAAATAGTTTTTAGGTCGTGCACTAGGCTCCTCCCACCAACTCGAGGTCTGGACAATACCATAATACGACCTCGCGCTATTCAATATATTGCTCCTAAACTAACATAAACTTTCCTAACTTAACAAAACGGCGGAGCTTGGCTGGTGCACAGCATAAATCTATCTTTTGCCGTAACTTCAAATGTCGCCTCCTAGATATCTCACTATTTTAACTACTAACAACTACATCTACATCTACAGCATCTATTATGCAGAAGGTGGAACTGGAGAAAACTTAAATAATTTATTTCTTCTTTATTCTCTTCCTTTCCCTCCCTCTTCCCCCCTTTCTCTCACCATCTCCTCGTCCTACCTACCTATTTGGGACCTACTCCTAACCGTAAATTTTATGCATCAACCTGTGACCACTAGCACCGTAATCAGCAGCCTTAACCACTACATCACGAGCGATTGCTGAGCTGTGAAGGGAAAATTCATCTTAATAGGCCTATATGAGAAATAGCTGCTTTCGTGGAAGGGTCTTTTTTCATAATTGTGACATATTATGTTAGCTCTGCAAACAGCTGTTTTGGTGCAAGTGTGGATGGCATACGATTCAAGTCTAAAACTCTGCGCTGGACAATACCATAATACGACCTCTTATTTCTTTCCCTGCTTTGGAAAGATAGACAGATTTAGGTTGCATAATGGCAAGCTCCGCCCGCTGGCTGCTTCCCCTCGCTTCCGAGCATGTCCATGGACTTCCATGGCTTCCTTGACAATTGTAACAATGTTTTATGAAAGGCGTGGAAGAGTAAAAAGCTTCTGCATTTAGTTAAATAATGATAGGTAGATTGTAGGTCAGTGACAAGTTTTGTTAGGTTAGGAACATTTTATGCTAGTTTAGGAGCAAAATACTGAATAGCGCAAGGTTTATTATGTCTCACATTGAATCTCTTGTGCGACGGAACCCTGAACCCTGCCTTCCCAGGCAGGTCCCATTAGTGAGTTGGTGGGAGGAGAATAGTGCGCGACCTAAAATTATTTCTTCCCAATACCTGACAAAATATTTCATAGTAGGATGCATAAGTGGCTTCATCCTGAAATATTTATTAATGATGTACTTCTGATATGGTGCAAGGGTCATTTTCGTCACGCTGTGATTTTGTATATTTTTATGCATATATGATGAAGGGTACAATAGTGTGCTGCAGTGCCGGCATTGAGCTGGTTCATAGCCGGGATAGGGGAAGTAGGCAGTGGCATGCACATTGGCTCGGAAGCCAGGGGAAGAGAGTGGGCGGAGCTTCGCTGATGCAAGACCTAAATCTATCTTTGGCCCAATTTTTTTATCAGCACTATACTTTTCACATATTAAATAAACATTAATAAATAATCATGTAGTTGACAAAGTATGACAAAGTTTCAAATGTGATTATACCTGTAGAAACCATGTGCCATCAAGAGCAAGTACGACACTTCATGGGCTATTTCACTTACCTCGAATTGTTTCGGCCCCTTATTTATATCACCAATTGATATAGCAATGTCCACTACTCAACACACACGTAATTGATAATTAATATTGCACCGAACAAACGAAATTTATAGTTTAAAATACTTTAGAACACTCCAGCACCATTTTATAGGAAGCAGGAAGTAGCAAGTAGTACCGCCTCAGGTGGGCCAATCGGGCAATTCCTATCCTACGTCATGATAACCTTCGATAGTTTGATTTCCCGCGGTGATCGAAGGGGTGCGTGGTGCTGCGCTCTAGCGTACAATATTCGAAATAAACAACGTAATATACCGTATCCCGTATTAATGGCAATTACTGCGTATTTGAGCAACTTCTAAAATAGTTTATACTATTATTGTATTTTACTTCATTGTATTTATGTTTCTTCGTGTTGTATTAATATATTCAGAATTACAGCAAATAGTGTATACGAGGCAGGGATACATAGTATTTTTGCGTGAAGAAGTTGGCAACGGTAGACCTCTTTCCTACGGACTGAAGCAGTATTTAAAAAGAAATGTATGAATATACCCATTACATTACATTATTACATTAGAACACAGAACGAAATGTAGTCGTCGTCGTTGTCGTCGTAGTAATAATAATAAAATAATAATAATAAAAATAATAATAAAAATATAATAATAAAAATATAATAATAATAATAAAATATAATAATAATAATAATAAAATATAATAATAATAATAATAATTACAGAAATTACACGAAAAGATGTTCAAAACCGGAAAATCTTCAGGACCAAATTTCACAAATCGCAAGTTGGCCAACAGGAAAAACCATCATCATCATCATCATACCTATCTCCAGCAGGAAAAGGGGACGAAAAACACAAACACTGAATTTCCACTTATTATAGGAGATTCTTTACTAAGGGAAACTGCAAAAGCAGCCAACAAGTCAGAAAAGCATAAAGACAACATAAAAGACCTCAGCAGATTATTGACAAACCAAAAGACTCTTTATCAACATGGGTACAAATAACGTGCCAACCTCAAAAACTCCAAGCCATGGCATATGACCACTGAAGCAAAGCAAAAACATTTTCTGAATACAGAATGGTACGTTGTCTCTATACCATATAGGGAAGGCTGTAGCGAAAGATTTTTAGATGAAACAAACAAAGCATTGAAGTTTATGTGTATGCAGCTGAAAATTAATTTTAAAACTGGAACAATGTGGTCTAAAGAGAGAAAGAAGTTCACAGCAAAAGAATGAAAGAGATACGGGCACAAAGGAAGGCAAAGTTAAAAAGTCTGATATTTGATGATTTTGAAGAAACGGAATAGCCTATCTTTACAATGTAAAATACAAAAACTAAAAAAGTTAGGCAATTGACCTTTTTTACAGGGTAGCATATTATTTTATTTAAATTTCTTCCTGTAACACTCACCTTGCCTTTCGACAAAGAGTGCCGCCATACATGGAAACAAACAAATATAAACTTAAGACCAATGAACCAGACTAACATTGTACATTGTACACACATATAAGCAAACATTTGGTCCATACGCATGGTTTCGAAATATGCTGCCAATGCAATATCTTCCAGAATGTTTTTAGGAAGGCAGACACTGGCTGCTAAATGAGGAATGGATCCTCGGGCCCCTATCATAATCCCCCCACACTCATAGAAGTCAGCTTGTATTTCTGTTTATAAAAATCTACAGTGGATTTATAAACCTACATTCACCTTTTCTGGCTGCTGTTCATTGGATTCGAACCTGACCGTAGGGTCCAGTATATATCCTTCAGACGAAATTTTGTTTGGGAGGGGTTCAATGTAAAATCGTCTCAGCTCCATGTCCTTGCGCACATTGTGAATTAATACTTTTTTTTAACTACTAAACAGTTGTATTGTGATAATTAATACACTGTAATAAATTAATATGCAGCTCAGTCTTTGAAACTGTTTTTCTTGAGATTTCTATCCATTTCTCGTTTAAGCTATAAATAAAAAATTTATTTTGAAAAATTGTCATAATACTGTATGGTGCTTAGGGTACGTTTTTAAAGTCATCTGTAAATCCACCGGTGGAAAAACCCGATGAAAGCAGATTCCTTCATGATAATTTTGTGATGAGCTCGTGAGTGCTGTTGGCTTTACAAACAGGTTGATGGATTTCAGCGGGAGTATTCGAGTTGTTGTTTGATAGATTCCAAAGGGATTTTCGTTTACTAGTAATACATCACTGTTATTAATAAAGTTTTAATAGTTATTAGCCATTCAATGTTTTATGCATAGGTAAAAGAATTTTAGTCTTAACCTGTTCATAAGTATGTGTGTAATGTGTATGAATGTATTTGTGTGTTAACCTGTTTCTACAGTGTTGTTTGTTTTGACGTGTCTTATATCATGTATATTGATCAATGGACGAATAAAATTATTATTATTATTATTATTATTATTAAGCTGAAAAACTATCAACACCACGAGGTTTTGAAATTTGAATCTTAAATAAATTACGATAAATCTTAAATAATGCTTTGATATGTACGAAATTGTAAAATATGTAGCTAACAACCGAATCAAAGTTTTTTTTTTTTTTTTTTTTTTTAAATTAATTTTGTTCCATGATTTATAATCTTCAAAATATTGCAGATATTTCGGGAGGGGTTTCAACCCCCTGAACCCCCCCCCTACCGTACGCCCATGCCTTCAGATGACGAAGATTTGAAGGCTGTTGTTCAACCCTCCAATTATTGCCTTCACTGGAAATGTCATGAACTCTTCGTACACATTGTAACCAATTCCCCTTAATGTATTAGCAATGTTCGAGTGCACTGTTTGACGACAAGAATTTCGTAGAAGTTCACCATGAGAACAGGTCCCAAGGACATGCACAAGGGGTGACATCGCAACATTTTTAAGTATCTCACAAACTGTATATATTTCATAGATCAACTGAGAATGTACCTTCTATATAGAAAAAGTACACTTATGGGAAATGAGCTTCAAAGTTAAAACAGCCCTGCGCCATAGTCCGAATCTTCTCAGAAAAATAAAAAAATATAATGGATACAATTACAGTAACATTTTAAATTGGAAAGTCCAGAGACTAAAATACAACAGAAAGAAAAACAAAACTTTCATCCAAAATTCCGTTTCCCTTTAATTTTTATGCAATATGTACAACCCACTACAGGACTTAAAATCTGAGGAAGAATAGGTCTAAGCTACAAGGGATGATTATCATCTTTCTGACTGAGCAAGTCACACAAATGAAGAGTCCACTGCAAAAGGGCGGAATGTCAACATTTTGTGAAAACTGAGATAAATGTGAAGAGTCCACTGCAAAAGGGGGGAATGTCAACATTTTGTGAAAACTGAGATAAATGTGTATTATGATAGACCAAATGGAGTAGAATAACATATCCTTAAATGCATTACAAAAAAGATGATAGTCTCTCACAGAGAGAGGTTTAAAGTTTGTGACTCCTACACAAGAAGGGGGAATGTCATAGGAAAACAGAGCAAGAAAGGGGAATGTCATTTGTTTGCTGCATTGCATAGATCATTAATGTTGGCATCACTGCAGTAATTGACCATTCATTGTTGTGGCTTCAATGATTAATGTCGACTTTTTCTTTGTCATAATATATTAATAACATGGCACTCATTAACCAAAGATATCCAGCTGAATTGCCAGAACATTGGATAGCAGTATTTGCGAGTGCTCGCATGAAGCCATCTCCTTACCATGTCGTACATGTAGATCAAGCTATGCTAAGGAACTGGACATTGTACTTGACTCCGATGTTCAGCAAGATCTGTCCAATGGCAACAAGACCTATTACTGAAATTGTCTTTTCGTTCAACCATCCTCGTCTGGTGGAGCACAGATCTTCATGGAATGGACTATGGAAAACTTCAGTCATGGTTCCCATTAACAGCCCACTAACACAACAGAAGAATATTCAACTACAGAATGGAGAGTTTCTGCTGCCTGATAAGCTTTATCATTGCACTTAAATTTTTGTGCTTCCATGAACAGTTCATAAGCAACAATAACATTACTTACAGTATTTTGATTCAGATTCATTACATTTTCATGGGAAAAGTTCGTTGATTTGCAACAACTCAAGCAGTTCTGTAGTCCTGAAGCAAGAGAATATTACAATGCACTACCTCATAGGAAGAAGCCTGAAAAATGAACACGCTGTAGAAGTTCAGTTACCTGACATTCCCCCTTTTTGTAATTTATTTTTGTACATCAGTTAACAAAGAAATTATTTTGATAATGAAGACGGAGTATGAAGTGCTTCATTTTGTTAAGAATCAATAAAGAAATGTGTGTTCAGTTATGTGAAAAAAAATGAACCACTTCTATTTGCTTAGTATAGTGTGGTATGGTTTTAAAGTTTAAAATTCATTTTACGCAAAATGAAAAAAAAGTGACATTCCCCCCTTTTGCAGTGGACTCTTCAAATGGTTTAGCTCGATTGCCGTTGCCATGTTTAGCAAGTTGCCACAAGGAACGCATGACTTGCACTTTAGGCAATTTAAAACCGTCTTGCAACATTGGTTAGCAGAAAATCTCTTCTATGATCTGAAAGAATTATTGACACTTCTGTTAATGTCCTTCCACATTCTAAGATTTTCATATCTTAACGATTCATATTAATGTGTATTTCCATTCTTAGGTCTACATTTAAAATAGTTCTGCTGTATTTGTATTGATTGTATTTACTGGTAATTAATCATATTTTATGTGGTCTATGGTCTATAGCATCTTTCTTGATGCTCAAGGCAAATTAAATATTGATTGATTGAACAGCTTTAGTCTGATGAGAAATGTGGAGGAATCACCCAAAGGACGAAACAACTCACCGGGAGCCCCCCCCCCCCTTATGTCGGCGTCTCCTTTCAATAAATTGTGGATCTGACACTGCATAGTAAGAAAGAAAGTTTGTGATCGAGATAACACTGGGAAAACATGTTTCACTTTGCCTAAAAGGTAGAAAAATAGCTATTATTGTATCAAGTATGCAAAATGAGGTTTAGTGGACGAATCTAGTATTACAGTCGAAGCGTAATTTATTTATTTATTATTATTATTATTATTATTTATTATTATTATTATTATTATTATTATTATTATTATTATTATTATTATTATTATTATTATTATTATTATTATTATTATTATTATTATTATTATTTGTGTTATGGATTTTTCTGGACTTTTTACTGGCACCCCTAAAATTTGGTTTCTTTAATAGAAAAATTAAGGTGATGCTTTTCTCAATTTATTTTAATGGCTCTTAACAGTTTCAATAAAAATGTAAATTTCAAAACTTCTATCTAAGAATAATAAAATAGCTATATTGGTTTTTTTGTAACAATTACTTCGGGGATACTTAACTCTTGTCCATTTTCAATTTTTCTAGGCTGCCTCCGTTACAGTAGGCGATACATGAAAACCTAACCACACTAAAGTTGTAGAGAAAATTAAAATGAACATTTTTTTTTAAATTGGGAGGTAGGTTCCATACAAGACATGGATTTCACTTGAATAACTTATGTAAGCAATACGCAACCGAGAAAATTGCAGATTTTACTTATAAAGTGGTTGCTGAAATGGCAAAGGAACAAAGTGAGTGTAGTCCAATACCTCTTCAGTACGCTGGAAATATAAATGAAATGTGAAAGCCACAAAAATCTCAAGCGAAAACCCTGGTACTCTCCAAAATGCAGAGATAAATAACAACATTGAAGGGGAAATCACATCTCAAGAAGAGGTCATAGAGTCAGAAGATAGCATCGATATGGGTGACAACACCATGCAAAGGCAAATCAGAAAGTCTAATCATGCAAGTAAATTACCACCTAAGCTCTCAAATGATTTTTTTAATGATAAGTCGAGGTGCAATTCTGTACTGGAATGTCCAAAGTCTACCCAATAAATATACTGAACTGCAGTTGATGTCCTCTACGCTTAATGTTGATGTAATCTGTATTTCTGAGTACTTTCTTAATCAACTCTAATCTAATCACTAATCAGCATCAGCTACTTGGTTATGTGTGTGCCATGGGTGTACGGTGGGGGAGGGTTCAGGGGGTTGATACCCCCCCCCCAGAAGTATCTGCTCTTTTTTAAGATAATAATATCACGATATGAAATAAAAACACTGATCCTTTTCGTACGTAACACATCATTAAATCTTGTAAATTTTCCATAAAGATTTATACTCTAGTCATTTATTTAAGATTCAAATTTCAAAACAGCATGGTGTTGGTAATTCTTCAGCATAACAATACACATACTTAATCTCAATGAGAAAATCATCTGAAATATCTTCTACTGTAGAGGAACGCATAGGCCTATGGTTATTAAATAATTTTTTTAATACTGGTGGGTTTTTTATTTTATACTTAATATAACAGTGACACATTACTGATAAATAAAATTTTCTTCAGAAATTCTTATAAATGATTCGCTGGATATCTATTTGGTGTGATCGACTGGATCTCAGGAGTCCAATGGATATCAGTACAATTCCAGCAAAATATTAATATGTAAAAATCAATGGTACAGTACCGGTACTAAAAAAACATATATTTTGAAATGGATTTACCTCCAGAAACCAGCACAATGAGTAACTAAACGAGTACCATGATAATTTCTCAAAATATAGGTTTTAGTTATAGACTTTATCTAAAACAAGAAATGAACAGATACCTAAAGAAAGAAACAGTTCAAAGACTGTGCTGCATAATGTACTAATGATCACAAGACAAAAAATAGTGCATTAAGTTCTAATGTGCGCAAAGACATGAAGCTGAAACAACATTATATTCAACCCCCTCCAAAGAGAATTTCACCGTACGCCTATGGTGTGTGCTGACTTCTTCTGCAGAGAGAATTTTCGCCATGGTGGTGTAGCAATATTTGTGAGGAAGGGCTTGACCTTTAGGCCTAATAGCAACCTGAATAATCTCTCTGTTGAAAGGGTTTGTGAATTTTCATCAGTGACTATTGCTGAAATCAGTGCCATTATCGTGGTTCTATATAGAACACCTAATCCTAATAATTTCTTTTAATTCATTGACACATTACAATTTCTCATTGCTACTGTTTTTAGTTTGAGAAAATATTATCTCCTGCTTTATGGGGATTTTTATGTTAACTTTATAGATGGAGGTGATAGTAATTTTAGGATAATATTAGATAATTTCTTTCACTCCTTTGGCCTATAGTTAATTGTGTTCAGTGACATTCCTAGAGTTAATATTATGTTGCGTACAATGTGATCATTATGGTTATAATGTTCTGCTACCATAGGAAGCCAGGTACTTAACTTTTTATCATAATAAGGCCTATCTGTGACTATTAAAAAACCAGACCTTGTCCCAACAATATTTTCAAGTTGGCGCCTTTGTCTGCTACAATAATTTATGAAGGAAGACATAAAATTAACATAAAATGTTTTATTGTTTTCTTGAAGACACAAATTCACGTGCTTTAATACAGATATAGGTGCACTCCAGAAGTAATGCATAAAATTTTACTGGCGATTGTGCATGTTTGATAGCCGCATAGTGTTAGCAGGGGATGCAAAGTTAGACCTTCTGCTAACAGCAGATATGCCAGTCAGTTCGTTTCTGTGAGCGGATGAAGGTGTAGTAAACGTTTGTTTCAGTGGTGTTTTCAAATACTGATTATTATTATGGGGTTTTCACGAGAGGAACAGCATGCAATCGTAAAATTTTTGTGTGCAAAACATGAAAACTGTGTTAATATTCATTGTGAACTTATCTCTGTGTGTGGGGATCATGCTTTGACTAGGTGGATGGAAAAGTTTAAAAAGGGGAGTGTCCACCAGTGTTCTGCCAAGAGAAGGGAGGTCATCTTCTGCCCCCACCGATCACAACAGGGAACGTGTTGAAAAACTCATTATGGAGGACCACCGTGTGACTGTTGAGTAAATTTGCTTTCAAACAGGCTTAACCAATGGAACAGTGATGAAGAGCATTAAAGAGGACTTAAAAATGGTGAAAGTGAGTGCATTTTGCATCAAGACAACGCACTACCCCATAGGGTCACAGAATTTCTCCTCGAGCATGGTATTGTGACACCAAGACACTCTCCTTATTCACCTGCCCTTGCTTCCTGTGATTTTTTGTTTCTTGACACTGAAACTTGGTCTTCGCAGGAGGCAAGTCTTGGTTCTTCAGTTTACCAGTCTCTAAAATGGCTACCTGAAGAATGCTACGAAAGTGGGTTGAATGCTGGCAACTGTGCTTATAGAAAGAAGGAGACTATGTAGAGAATTAACATGTGTATTTCAGATATCTATGAGCAAAAAAATAATTTTGAGAATTTTTTATGCATTACTTTTACAGTGCACATCGTAATTGTTCCAACACATCCACATTTATAGTTGTATGGGCTATTCTGAAAGGAAGGTAGGGAGAAATACCAACCTTTGCCTGGGTGCCGGACATAACCAGAGTTGAGGAAAGACTTATGTACTAATGAATGCAGTTACTCATTGTGAAGTTTCAGATGACGTAAGAGGTGATATACAGGTTTGAGGGTAAAAAAAGTCCTTTTTCATTTAATTTTAAAAAGGTTAAGATTGTACATTTAGCTTTATGTTAGGGAAAAAAAATTATTCGATATCTTCATTATTCTCATATTACTGGTATGACGATAAATGTGTAAGAGCAGAACGTTATAACCATAATCTAGCAACTTCTTGATCGCATTGTACGCAACATAATATTAACTCTAGGAATGTCACTGAACCCATGAGATGAACATTTTATTAATTTTAAACTGATTGTTGTGCTTCTCTTGCTTCCACACTTATTGCTCTCGAATGCATAATGATGAAAACTAAATTATGACACTATTGCTTGAAAACACAATAACTCAAAACTGAGTGAGGTAGCACCTTCGACTCTAATTTTGAAGGTCCCATGGCCAGCTGATATTACTTGGGTTGTTTCACGATTTACCCAGTAGCAAAGGCAAATGCCTGAATTGGATATTTACATACCATGAATCATCCTCGCCATTTCATCCTGTATCATATCCATTTAAATTTAATATCAGTTGAAATTTACTCCATTAAATACACTGACAATAGACGATCAATAGCTGCATGGCCTACCCTACTGTATAGACACACATCCCGAACTCCTAATATGGCCTCGTAGCTAAAGGAAGTATAAATACAGTTCAATTTTAAAAAGATATTGAATTCCAGTTGAAATAAAAAGAAAGCCATAACATGTCAGCAATAGCAAACAGATACACACCAATAGTTACATGGCTACACATATACACATGTGAAACGAGTGTTGGAGTTAAATCATGTTTGTGTTTCAGATGCAGCATGAGGAAACACAGTAATCAAGATGAATGAAACACAACCAGGTCAGAAGAAGTACGTCATCACAAAGGGCCCCGGCAACAACTTGGTGGCTCTCAAACTCCTCCTCTTCTGTTTCTTTGGCGGTGAGTTCTTAAAGAAATGTAACATGTGACGTCTATACAGTGTAGTAAGCCATGAGTTGCACACTCTCTTTTAAATACAGATTCTGTATAGCAGGTTAGAGTAGCTTATGGGGCGCTACAACTGGACATAAGATCATTGGCCCCACATTTTATGATACAATGAATGCTGAGAAATACAGGACACAAATACTCAATCCATTTTAACCGACATCAAGTGTCAGAATGCTTACAGTCAGCCTATACAATGACCTTCAAAAATTAGTCATATTGGTCCTGAATTCCACTGTCTTCTAGTTTAAAATACAATGATATAAAATTTTTACTTACAGTGAATAGTTAAAAAGTATGTTGCATTACGTTTCGGGTCTTTCCTCGACCCTTCCTCAGATGCCTCCAGAATCATACTGATCACAAAACGAGGAATCTTCCATGCCCCCTGTTGTTTGGTGACTCTCTCCCATAAAAGTCGTGCACGAGTCACGAGAGAGTCACCAAACAACAGGGGGCATGGAAGATTCCTCGTTTTGTGATCAGTATGATTCTGGAGGCATCTGAGGAAGGGTCGAGGAAAGACCCGAAACATAATGCAACATACTTTTTAACTATTCACTGTAAGTAAAAATTTTATATCATTGTATTTTAAACTATACAATGACCAAAACATTGAATTTCATAAAGGAATGACAGAATTATTAGTAGAGGATTAAGGCCCTCTAGGTCCCCAATATGTCAACCTGTGATTTCTATTTATGGGGACATCTAAAGATTAAGGTATACAAAGACAATCCGTGACTTAAAAGAGAATATTGTGGGAGAAATCGGGAGAATTACAGAAGACCAACTTGCACCTGTAAATGCTAGTTTCCTTTGGAGATGTCAGTAATGTGTTGCAGTAGATGGACATCGTCAAGGTTAGTGAACAATAAGAAAAATGTATTTTTAATAGCTGACTATACCAACCCCATTCACCGGCGAATGAGAGCGCTGACATAGGGGCTGCGTAGAGTCCCAAGGAACATTCTATTCATATACTTTGTTCATAAGATTTTTTTTTTTAGTTACTTTCTGGTGATTTTAGTAACATTTTTATCATGAAAAAATATATTTCTCAGAAAACCAAGGAGGAGGAAACAGCTTCATTAAGTGCCAGAATGGTACTTTCTAAGATTGTATGTTGGACGGGAAAAAGTCTATCTATCTGTCTGTACATGCGATAACTCAAACAGGCTACGCTTTATCACAAAATTGGTTGACTGGTACCGGAGTAACAACTAATTAACAGTCACCCTTTTTAAATGGAAAATCATCACTATACAACAAAGCTGCAATGCACTGCCTTTTTTTGCTAACCATAACCATGGCCTCCTCGTTTAAGACATCATAATATATACATCAAGTACAGCAGGCCAGGTTTGCTAGCGAAAATGCATCAGTCAGCTATTAAATTTGTTATGCTGTACAAAAATTGTATGTTTATACAGAAATAGGGAAAATGCCTAATAAGTGTTGTGTTTCTGGCTGTACCAACAATGTAACTTAGTTTTAAGCATGTAGGAATTAAACTTTTTAACAAACTCCCACCAAATGCCAGAGATGTTAATTCAAAAAGATTTAAAATAGTAACTATGCAATGGCTAAAAGACAAGGCATTTTACAGTATGCAGGAGCTCAATAAGACAAATCTGGAAGACCTGGTATTTTTAATAGTTTTAGAATTTTTATATTGATGATCTCTATTACTTTGTAGGCTATAAGTTTAATGACAGATAAATTATTATTATTACTAGGCCTACTATAGTAATAATGCCAATAGAGAGTCTGTCCAAGTGTTTAAATTTCTGAAAAATGAATCCAAATGGTTTAAATGGATATCTGCAAATGTTATATCTTCTGATAACTCATGGTAAGTAAACACACGTTAATGATAAATATTTCTGAGTATTTTGTTAAACCCATACGGTGGTAGTAATTGAGATTATAGTTTGTGAAGAGTATTTATTTACATTACTGATAATGAATTGCTTACTGAACGTATTGTTATAATATTTAAATAAGGTAGGCTTACTCTTTTAATAATAAGCATAGGCCTATATTAGGTTATATCACGCCTTCCTTTAGACGTGAGGAATTTGTTAAAATTCTAGTCATCCCACTTATTCCATCACATATGCTTATCAAACTTTCTCAAGAAACCATTAGTTAAAACTCAATAGCTTCTGAAATATAGCCTATTAATGTCCGCCTTCTACAAACTCGTGAAATCCAATGGACACAATTTACACAAGAATAACACCATACAAACACAAATAATTTAAAGATAGTAATCACATACACTTGTGAGTTTCTAGATAAATGTCCTCTGGGTAAATGTGAAAATGACGGAAAAAATGTTCTTACAAACTCGGGCTAGATCTTTCCAAGGGTAAATTGTAGGGTTAATTTATCCTTTCATGGATGGATGGATAAAATTTAACCTCTTGTAGGATCAATAATAATTTAAACAATGAGAATCAAAGCCTTCTGAATTAAATTAACTGTAGGCCTACAACTCCAAGGCCATCTCATATCATTGTGGGTGATTAGGAACTAATTTGCCCATGGATAATTTACTCCACAGTTTATAGAAACCTGGCATAACTCTGACAGCCAGGCTGCTCTGAAGGCACTATTCTCTGTTCAGTCCAGCTATGCTGGGTTCCTGGGCACTATTTTAACTACAAGTGACACTATGTATTGTGCAAAAGGTGAAATCGGGAAAAAATTAAATTATTTATTTCTCCTTTATTCTCCTCTTCTCTTCCTCTTCCTCCCTTTCTCTTACCTTCTCTTTGCCCTACCTACCTATCTGGGACCTATTCCTAACTGTAAATTATACGCATCGACCAGTATAGAAACCCGTGACTACTAGCATCATAGCTAGCACCACTACACCACGAGCGATTGTTGAGCAGTGAAGTGAGAGCTTTAATACATGAGAAATATACGCTTTTGTGTAAGGGTCATTTTATATAATTTTGAAATATTATATTAGCTCTGAAAAGATCCGTTTTGATGAAAGGGTCGCTGCATTAATTAAGTCATCTTGCGGGTGGCATACCATTCAAATCTAAAAATCTTCCCTGCACAATATCATAATACGACCTCTTACTTCTTTGTTCCCTGCTTTCGCCCCAATACCTGTAATAATATTTCATAGTATGATGCATAGGTGCCTTCATCCTGCAATATTTATTAATTAATGCTGTGCTTTTGATGTGGTGCAAGGGTAATTTCCATAATGCTGTGATTTGTATATTTTTATGCATATATGACGAAGGGTACAATAGTGAGCTGCAGTGCCGGCATTGAACAGGTTCACAGCCACGATAGGGGAAGTACACAAGGCTCGGAAGCCAGAGGAAGCGATGGCAGGCAAGGGTGGACAGAGATTTGCTAGAGTGCAGCCTAAATTTGTCTTTCTCCCCCATAGGTGGTTCATTGCAATTGAAGGGGTCAGCGCATCAATGGTCAAGTATAGAGAAAAAGCAAGTTGAAGTTGTACACTTACAATTTGGAAACTTTGTTTTTGTTGTTAGAGGGGGTGGCAACTTAACTACAATGTTGCACAGTCTACTGATCAGACCTTGCAACACTGTTTTCTTGGTTAGACCACTGTTGCACTCACATTTATTCCTATTTGACAGAGGAGAATAAAATAGTTACTGACATTATTTCGTAAAAGATAAATTTATGCTATGCAACAGCCAAGGATAGGAACGTTTATGTCAGTTTAGGAGCAATATACTGAATAGCACGAGGTATATTATGTCTCACATTGCATCTCTTTTGCGACAAAACCCTAAACCCCACCTTCCCAGGCGGGTCCCATTAGAGAGTTGGTGCGCGGAATAAAACTATTTTTTCCCCAGTATTTTAATGAAGTACATGCCTGCAACCCTTGCCTCAGTTACTGAACTCAGACTGTAAAGAAATTAATTATGAATGAATGGTGATCATTAACTTTTAGTTTCCTTGAATTTGTTTGTCTTGTTTTCAAAATTTTGGTTGCCCTTATACAAGAGGAATTCTGTTTTTGGAAACAGATTAATTATTGTGTAAGATTTGATTATTGATTAAACTTTTCTGGTCTTTGTGGCCGTGGTCTATCGGTTAAGATACTGGACGTTTTGCCTGCATCTACGGTAAGCATCCTCAGTGACGTGGTCTCAAGCGAAGTCTCCTCGGAGAGGTCTCATTGATGTCAAGGAGACTTCGCTTGAGACCACGCCGCTGAGGATGCTTGCCGTAGACACAGGAAAAACATCCGGTATCTTAACCGATAGACCACGGCCACAGAGCTCGGAAAAGTTTAACCAAATGGACACCGGCCGTGAAAGCCTACATCATTTTACAGATTATTGACTTCAAAACCACACCTACAATAGACATAATCAATTTAATAATCACTGTTAACTCGTTCAAATAGCATTAAGTTACTATCTAATTTTCCGTGTCGACGGGGTTGACCACTATTGTGCAGACCTTAACCCTCCTTCCATTCCCTAAATAATTTCAGATCTGAGCCTCGTTATAAACTCTTTGAATCTTGGAGGTATTTACTCAGCACCACACACTCCATGTGCTACGAAAATCTATAAAATATTCGAATAATCGAACACGCACGCATGTGGTGTGACCCAACCTTCATGCAAATAGCAGCTAATGTTATTTACCTGTTGAGTTGTTTAGATGGCCCACTTAGATCCAGATATCTTCTTTAAAATGTTCCTCACATGTCACAATAAATTAAGCTGTCACACGATAACCACACAAACTAATAAAATGTATTTTATTTCCTAGTTCACATGCAAACTTAAAACCACTTTGCACAAGTTAAAACATCCTCCGTTTTTCTTTATCACGAGGTGGCAGCACCATCTAAATTCCGCAGTTTTAATAATATTTAATTATTTGTTTTTCTTACTATTTATAAAATAAAATACTACATTAGCTCAGAAATATTCTTAAAAAATTTCGTACTTTTAATTTATAACAAAGTTCTTGCTCATCTATAATTTCAATATAGTTAATATACCGCCATCTGTGACTAATGCTAGAGTAAATATTAGTATGTGGTTTTCTTATTCCATTCTAAAAACTAAAGGTACTTCGCACTGCGAAATGTAATCGCATTTGTCTGTAATTTCTTCATCTCGTGTATTTAATTGAAAATTAAATTGAATAACCCTCCATAACCAGGCTATTATACCAGCACCTATCGTAATGCATCGCTTCTCTTTCAGATGGCAGCATCTCCGGCTGAAGCGAATGACGATCAACAAGAAACAAATGAATGAAGTTACACTGTAATGGCGAATGTGCAGAGTTATGGCAAAGTTCGATGTTACCCATATGATAATAAACATGTGGTATTAGTGTTGTGGGGAGTTAAAAAACAGTTGGAACCGTTGTGGTGAAAGTATCATTTGTTTTTTTTATTTTTTTGTCTTTTAAATTAAGTGCATCATGTCACGTAACAACAGGCAAATGACTCTCATAACCCAAAAACAGCAAAACATAAATTCTAAATTACTTAGTCTAGAAAGTGGACGCGAGGATGCCAAGAACTTTATTGACATTTTTTATAGGAATCTGATTCGTCGTGGACGTGCTTTAGCTGCAAAGCTAGAAAATGCTGATGAGGTATCTTATCTGCAAGGTTACCCACGAGTCAGTGCAGAAATAGATAAGCTCATAGCTGAAAAAGAAGAGTTGATATGTGATCTAGCTGTAAGAAGTTATTCTGATGGTGATAATGAAGAAGAAAGTAATAACGAAGTACAAGCTCCTGCACCGGCATTTAGGGCATCCTTGGAACACTTTATTGTTAAACAGCAGCATACACATAAGGTACCAATTCCAGAAAAAGTAGATAGATATCATTCACCAGAAACAATCGATTCAGATGCTACTTCGTCATCTCATCTGAGGGAAAGTGATATTTTAGCATTATGTGATGTTCTGAATGAACAGTTAAGTGAGGAAAGTGTGTCTCCAGAAGATGCCAACATTTCGTTATGTTCTTCCCCATTCTCGTTTTATTCAGCTGAGGACCAAACAATAAATGAAGAAAAGCTTCAATCAGTTACAACTAGGCCTTTGCAGTGCCCCGTTCAGGAATTAGGCATTCTAACAGATGTATCTAGAAAAAAAGCCCCAGCTAAGGAAAGATTGCAGTTGCCATGTGCAGTTCAAGTTAAAGAAAACGTCAGAAGTGTAGTGCAAGAAGAAACTTCAATAAGATCACAGCCTACAGATCTGTTTCAAGACCCTTCAAGGGTTCCCACAGATACAACACAAAAAGAAGATTTAACCAAGGACAAACGAGAGTCAGTTCTGGGAGGTGTTCTGCTTAATTTGGTACAAACAGAATCATTAAAAGCGAGAAGATCACAATCTTTGAGTCCAACTTTCAGTGTTCCAAAAGGTGCAGAAAAACAAGAGACTAGACCGCAGTCACCATGTGCACTTCAAGAGAGAGTAAGTGTAAGAAATGTAGTGCAAGAAGAATCCTCAATAAGGTCACTGCTTACAGGTTCGACTCACGACCCTTTAGGGGTTTCAACAGAAGAGGTAACCAAAGACAGACGACAGTCAGTTGGTACTGTATTGGAACTGGCAGATGTTTCGCTAAATTCGGCACAAAAAGAACCATTAGATGATAGATCATCACATTCCGCAAGTCCTGTTTCCTCTACTTCAAGGGACTCGGCAAAAAAGGCCATCAAGAGAAGATCAAGTTTGATTGAAGAGTCTGACCACTCTACAAGTGAGCCATTAAGAAAAGAGGCTTTATCAAGTTCGTTCGAAAAATTAGAACATTTATTGCAAGAAACGGTGAGTAAAGAAGCTGTGTGCTGGATGCCTGAACATTTTTCAACTCCCAGAGACAGAAAAGAACATTTGTCGAGTGAGGCAGTACGAAAAGAACAATTAAATGAGAAATCACAGTCGATCAGTCCAACTCAAGAGCCAGGAAACGTTCCAATAGTCTCGGTGCAAAAAGAAGAGAGAAGTCCACAGACGAGTCCAACTGAAGAGCCTGTACATGTTTTGAGAGAAAGGATACGAAAAGAAGCATTAGAGAAGAAAAAACCCCAGACTCAGAATATAGTGAACAATGAAAACACATTAACTATGAGATATTTGGATGGCCGAAGTCCTCAATCATTTTGGCTTCGCTACAGTTCAAAAAGAATGATCAACCACATAACCTCCAGTATGGACAGACGTTTCAGCAGGAATGGTGCGAAACCTTGTAAAGATCTTCATGTTGGCATGATTGTCGCCGCTTACTTCCAGGGTTCATTCTGTCGAGGCTCTCTACTAAAACTCAGTGTATTGAAAGCATTGGTTCTTAAAATTGACTGTGGAGTGCTAATAACTGTTGATTTAGAGAACATTTTCAGACTTGATGAAGATCTTGCCGAGATTCCAGCCCAGGCCATAAACTGCTGCTTGCCTGTTGACATTGGTCTGTCCTTGTGGAATGACACAGCAATTTCCCGTTTTGTTGAAATTCTGTCCGAGACGGACTTGGATGTTAACATAATTGGTAAGCGTGAAGAAAAGGTGCCGTTGTACGAGGTACCTTTGTTTGTGGTAGAAGTGTTTGTCAGGCAGAAGAACCAACCAACCTCCAAGTTCTCCGTAAGTGAGTGGATAGTGAATGAGCTTTTCCCATCTATACACGGAGGTCTGCTTTCGCATCAGGTAAATGAACTCTCGCAAACGGATGTTGTAAGTGAGACCAAACTAAAAACATCTGAAAGGGATGTGCAAATGTCGCTACCTGCAGAAAAAACAGCTTCAACAGCTGTGTCGAGAGAGGTGATTTCCAATTCAGAAGGTGCAGCCTCTGTTCTTTTGTCATCCTTGGTAGAACTACGTCATATAGCAAAGAAGAAGCAAGCAGTGTTACCACCTTCTCCAGATGTCAAAGTTAATCTAACATCGTCCGAGCTCATAGCACAGCCTTGGGATACATATGATGTAATGTTGGCACATATTGAAGATCCCGGAGAGTTTTATGTTCATATCGTATGTGAGGAAAATGCAGTAATTGACCTTATGAGTGAAGAGATGACAGACTACTATAAAGCAATTGAAGGACGTTACAGATCAAAAGCCGAAGCTATGAAATATTTGAATGCAGGTGATTTCTGTGCAGTTTTCTGTGAAAAGTACGAGTTGTGGTATAGAGCGCAGATTGTGGACTGGACAGATGCAAGCGACAGTCTGTGTGTGAAGTACGTTGATTATGGGGACAAGGATGTAGTTCCTGTAACGAATGTGCTACCACTGTGTGACAAGTTTTCACAAGAGCAGATATTCGCCAGGCGCTGTCACCTCGCAATGATCCATCCAATGAATTCGGAGCAGAAGGGTATTCAGAATGCTGGTACGTGGTCCAAAGAGAGCAAAAGCTTGTTCAATATTTTAGTTGAAGGAACTTCATTATACAGCATGACGATAACTGAAGCCGGCTCGTACAGCTTTAACTCAATCCCTGTAGTATTCGCACGCAAAGAAAATAATGACAGTGCGGTTTCCATGACTGTGAATCGAATGCTTGTTGACTTGGAAGGAGCTCAACATTTATGTAAATTAGATGATTTGTCGGGGTTTAGTTGCCTTTTGGAAATGGATGCTGTACCCCCCAGTCGAAACTCGAGAACAGCTGATGAAGAACTTGAGAGCAGTGATGAGGAATTAATGTTTGGTGATTGGGATCCGATGGCCGAGGACTTTTACGCAGACACCAACGACATGCAGCACGATGACGAGGATGCTGTGTACATGGTCACTGGGTACAGGCCACAGGACGAAGGCAGAATCTGCAAGTTCTACGCAGCAAAAGGAAGGTGTTATAAAGGCAAAACTTGCCTTAAGGAACATTCCTCGCCAGACCCTCACGGATGGACAACAGACAAGGAGCCAGTAATACACAAAGCATTTGATCCCCTCGAACTGCCAGAGGAAGGCAGTGAAATTAGTCTGAATGTAACTGTTGTGAAAAGTGCAACTGTTTTCTATGGTCTCATGAGCCCCGAGCCTGTCCAGGGGAACATCGAGAGCAGAGAAGAAGGAGAAGGAGAAGAAGAAGAAGAGGAGGAAGAGGAGGAGGAAACGCTGGTGACGTTAAACAACTACATTAATAAAAAATCCAACGTGAAAAATTACAAGAAACTCTCTGTAATGCCTGCTCGTGGCCAGGTTGTGCTTGCCAAGTACGAAGTAGATGCCCGATATTACAGAGCGAGGATTATAGACTTTATTGAAGACAGATTCAAAGTGCAGTTTGTGGATTATGGGAACGAATCATTGGTGAAAATGGTGGACATGCGCATTATTGAACCGAGGTTCTTGCACTTGCCCTTCCAGTTGCTGGAGTGTTCGCTAGCGAATGTCGATAACCACGCTGATAACATCGAGGGAAAAAAGTTTCTTTGCAGTTTGCTGATGGATGAAAACTGTGCTTTTATTAAAGCGAAAGTAATCGCAACCAGTGATGTCAACAAATTAGAAATTCTGGCGTTCACTAATGAAGGACAAGACATCGGTCACTTAGTTATTGAAAGTGGGTTTGGAGTGCTGAGAGACTACCAGAGTATCCATAGAAATAGGAACGTGGCCGCAGACTAGGTACAAAGTGCAATTAAATATACAGCTATGTGATTAGTTCTGAACTTGAACATTGTTAATTTCAGGGGAAATGACTGTAATAATCTTTAGTTATTCATTACTTAATTTGAAAGCAAGGGTTTCAGTAACAGTAAAGTTTTGTACAAGTATGAAACCATCTAAACTTGTGTCAATTAAAATATTTCAGAAAATGTGTACAATTCCTCTGTTGAGATTTTACAGTAAGAACTAGAGATGAGTATTTCTCGTATCTTTGTAATTGTTACAAGTATGGAACGATAACAGCCTGTTACAAGTAATAAAATAACAAGATACTGAAGCTCCTGACTAGGGTATCTTTTATCATCTCATTGACACTGACTGTTTATATACACACAGGCCCAAAATAAAATGTGAGAAAATAGCAATTTTAATGTTCGAGGGAAATAAAGTTGTGTGAACATTCAAAAGAATCAGACTGAGAAAATACTGGTAGTAAATTTAATGGTCCAGGTAGAGAAGCAGAACACAAGGTTGGGGTTTGGTTTAGTTTAGTTTAGTTTATTAGCATCCCATTGATCATTTAGTTACAATTTCCATTGTTACATGATATAGGACTTGTCAATAATTAAATCTAGTCTATTCTACAATAATTCTACTGAGTTTACTAACATTTAAGTTGCAAATTTTATCTTATAGTTATATCTTATAACTTATCTTATGACTACCTAACTTATTTTAGTAATACACAAATTATCTTATCTTATTCCTATACAGATTGTCTTATTGCTAATTGGTAGAGACATGCAAAAGGTGTGTTTATTATTTGGTCAAAAGTGGTGTTATTTTCCCCCAAAAGTGGTGTTATTTTCCCCCGAAAGTGGTGTTATTTTTTACCAAATGCGGTGTTATTTTTACCAAAAGTAGAGTTATTTTCACCAAAAATCTGTGTTACATTAATGCAATTTTACTAATTGTTGAGTTAAAGAATGATTTCTAGAAATCAAACACTGGAGCGAGTATCTGATAAAAAAATAACCATTGTAGCCAAATTCTTTTTCAAGTATTTTCTCCTGTTAGTCAGAACATTGTTGTAGGAGGATCATTTAAAACTACACTGAACTCTCGGTTATCAGAGTTAATTGGAACCTTTTCATGCACCCAATACTTGAAAAACACAGACAATTCAAATGTTAGAATTAATCAGGTACAAGATTTTGAATTTCTTTCACTTAATTTCGAATTCCCCGCACTTGGTAGCCATTTTGTGCATATGACGAAATTAAGTGCGGGAAATAAAAAATCTGACAAAATAAAAGTGCGGGAAATTCGAAATTAAGTGTGGTAAAATCAAAATTAAGTGCAGGAAATTTCAAATAAGTGCGGGAAATTCTAATTTTCGCGCATGGTTAAGCCATCCATGGGTAATCGGGAGTTGGCTGTATACTCAGGAATGCGTCAAAATGTAAAAATCGCTGTTTTAATTTTTAAAACCTTAAAATTCGCGTATTTTAAGGAAAATGCTATAATTCGCGTTTTTAATGGGAAAACGTTAAAATTCGCGAATAAAATCGCGTTATCGCAATTGCGAATTTTGCAGGTCCTTACTAATTGGTTGTGAAAGCATTCAGTGAATAATTAACCACATTAAAATCATTCCTATTTTGACTGGTGGGATCAGCAGTGTGAAGGGCTACCAAACTATACACCAGGCCACAACATTTCTGGTGCCAGATCACCATTGATGATCATATCTAAGGCCCATGACAAAAAAATCTATGGTATAATCTATTCAGGTTCCCTAAGTACCTGGGTGTGATGTTTTGTTTTTAGAAACACAAAATATCCATAATATAGGCACATATTTCTTGTAGAAAGATTCTAAATTTATATAAATATGCCTATAAAGTGGTGTTTAGTCAGTAGAGAGCGGAGCTTTGAGTCACGGGTTTAGTAACAGTACTGGCAATTTGATGGTAATAATTATAAAATGTAATGGAAGCGTTGGTAGCAAAGCTACTGGTCGGATAACTGCCATAGTAAACATGTTTGCCTAAACAGCCACCTCAATAAACAACCATTTTTCTGTAGAACCGAGTAATTTTCCCATAAAGCTCATGTTAATATCCCCTTCCTTTGACGACCACCTCACACCTTAAAGGGTCAGTCATAACCACTACCATTATTCTGTACATCCCTGAAACCATTAGTACGCAGGGTTCAGATTGAACTGAGTCCGTTCCGGGTATTGAGATCCCCATGTAAACGCAGACTCAGTTCGGAGTGAATTTTCGATCCAATCCTCTGCAAATGGAGCAACAGATCAGTTGCAAGTCGTGTTCAATTCCATGTAAACGCTAGCAAATAATCCTGGTGCCCATGCATATACCCGCATGGCGTTTGTCTTTTGTTCAGTCAGCTGATCGTCAGTTTAATAAAAAATACTCACACTATAATATTAATATTGTTATGTTACTTTTCATGCCATAATTTGTTTGTGGTGACTAAAAATTATTAATAGAACACACATGTTTTATTATATTTAATCACGGAATAAACACAGCTATTGTTTACACGGGTTAGCCATACATAACCAAGTTAACTAATAACTTAGTACAAAAATCTCAATATACTCGTAGAACTTTCCATGTAAACTGTGGTGTCTAAAGGAGGGGATAATAAACAGCCATTGCTTAACAGTGTCTCGCATCTGAATAATAGAATCCTTTGAAATGTGTGCGGAAACAGTACAAAACAAGCCACACTGAAATATTAAAAAAAAAGAAAACTTAAATTGCAAAAAAAAAGTATCTCTACATTACTGTAATGTAAAGTGACCTGCTGCATAATTATACAAAAGTAGCCTATGTGAAGTAAATACAGTATTATGTACTGTACTTAAATTAAATGTGTTAATCATGTTTGTTACTCTGCTGTCTTCACAGATTTTGAAAATGTTGTAACCTTAACTTAGCAGCCATGTTTTGTGGCATGGACAAGATGGCCAGAATCTTTATGTAGGATATGTTCCCAGCTACAAGGAATTTCCTTGGTGATTGGTGCAAATACACCCTTGAACGTGGTCTACAGCCCAAAAGATGTCTAGCATTTAAAATGCCTAAACATTCATATTTCCTTCGAAGCATTTGGAAATTCCTGAAGTTGCTGTTTTGGAATCGCTAATAGCAAACAATGTAACCCATTCTTGTTTTGTTTTATGAACGTTGAAGCTTGTAATGTGTATTCAAAACTAATTAATTATTTAAAATAATTTGTTAGAAACTTGTTGGTGTTATGCAGAAAGTATAAGCTAGTATTTAATAGCCCATTGAATCTTGATTAAAGACGAATTGTGTAACTAGACTTGCATCGTCAGAGTTTGTTTCAAACATTGCAATAAATTGACAAGTGGCAGAAAGACAATCATGAAGTGTTAATGTGTTCTCTGTATTGATTTTTATACGCTAAAGAATTATATTAAAAATGTATATACATGCTATTATTCTATTTTATTAATGTACAGAACAGAGGGAGGGGAGGTGTATTTGGGCCAATAGGACCACTTCCAGATAGCCTCCACTAGGTGTGACATCTCAATTGTACATAACTAAGTACATTAATCAATTTGTTCAAACAGCATTATTGTATAAGTTAAGCCTTCATGTGACTGTGAAGCAGTCAAGTCTGCATATCAGGAAGTTGATGGTTTATCAACCACTACATCCTCCTGATAGCTTAATTGAGAGTTGACCTTCCTGATAAGTTCCCTGTCTGGAAGTGGTCTTACATGCCCTTATTCTCTTACATATGAAGGATTGGGTTATAACAATACAAGTTTAATTAAAACGTTTCTGCAAAGCCATTGGCTAAGAAAGATAATATATATAGGAGTATATAGTATCTGTTTCTTAATGAGGTGGGTAGTTATAAGCAAGACAAAGTTCTTAACTCTATGACTTGATGTTCATGATATTGTTTCTGTTGAACATTTTTCTGGTGCAGGGTTTGAACCCTTGGCCTTCAGCTTTCCCTGCAGATACTTCAGTTGGCATCTCTCTCCTATTATAGGGTGTCCATATAATGCTTATATAAAACGGGACATTTCGGAAAAACCTGGGACAATTAAGAAAAGGAGACAACAATTTTATTTAAATTTACCTTTTCTCATGCACACAAATGATCCCAAATGACTTCATTACACTTTTATGAATTTTCTTCTGATGCTTCCTTGTGAAACTCGGCACATCAAGGCTTTCAGTGTTTGTAATTTTCATCACTGTAGCGTAAAATACTTGGCCAATCAGAATCACATATAAGCAGGACAATAAAACTTTCAGGACAGTGGGACATTTTGCCAAAAAGGGACTGTCCCTGGAACAGCGGGATTAATGAGTTATAGGTTTCATGAATACTGATATGTTCCTGTACAGTAACCCAATCACAAGCCTCACAATACTGTATGCGACGTAAATGTCTTTCAGTGAGGTTCCATCTGGTGCTGTGAATCAAACTGGATAGCTCAGTTGGGAGAGCATCAGCATGGAAAGCTGAAGGTCATGAGTTCGAGTCCCAATCTTTCTCCTAAAATATTCTGACTTGAGGTTTTTCTAAGTGTTGAGAATGGATATGAGTAGCAGGGAGAAGATAGTTTGAGAGCTCTGATTGGTCGAGACGGAAAAAATTAATTGAATAATAGTAATACGTCTTTCGTACGACGTTTTTTGTTATTTTGAATTGTAAATTTTAAAATGAAAATAATTTCAGTTTGCTTGTCCTTAGGACAGTAATAAAAAAACTTTGTTTTTTATAATTTCTTACTGTAGCGGAATTCAGGCTCTTTTGGTTGGCAACAATTTGTTTAAAACAAATCAAAGTATGAAAACAATTGAAGACAGAAGTAACATTTACTGTGTACTGAAAATACTGAATTGTGATCTGTCCGTAAATAAATTTAATCTCTCTTGAAGTTAAAGAAAAGGCAAACCAAACCGATATTGAATTATCCTTCGCTATGACAAGGAGTTGCAGACGTTTAATGCATGGAGAAGTTCCTAAATAATGTTTTGACAGAAACTAAATGTTACGTTTGTGTTAGGTGGAAACATTTAAGCCAACTGGGAGCAAAATTGTGTGTGTTGATCTCTATACAGGATTATCCTTGCGAGGGGTTTATTAATTCAACTGTCAGAATAATTAAAACATATTTATTAACACTGACAATGTTTTACATAATCGTACATACCAGTGTTTGGAGCTAACGAGAACTGCCCTTGACTGCTCCCCGTTGCTATGGCCATTAATTTCACAATTGAAAACTTGCTGTTTTCTGTGAGCTTTTTGCTCATAACTTTTTCATCACTGGGCATCATATATAGACGAGACATATATAGACACAAAACATTTCCAATGTCTGAGTTAAAATCTCCTATTAACTTTTACTCATTACAATTCAGTAAATGTTACTTGTCTTGGTTGATCTCTACGCACACGTTACAGCCAATAGAAATAAAAAGAAACAATTTTCAACCTGTTTTGTAAAATTCATTTAAACTAAGTCGTAAATGTTGTCTGTCTGTAAAGGCAATAAATGGTAAAGTTGCTTCAGATGTCACACAAAAAATGTTCGTTTGTCCCTTGGAAGCTTAGACAGTTCGTTGGTATAATTTTTTCCACCACCAAATTGCTTTGGTCTAAATCCCCCTTAACTCTTCTTGAGTGAGAAACGCATATATCCACAAGTAGCCATTCTGTCTGGAGCTTACTAGTGACATCTACAGGCTCCTTAGTAAACTATATAGACAAATTATATTCAGTTAAGGAATTAGATGTCAAGCTCATTACTTGTGACATATATCCGAATTCTGTAGTCAACAGGCTAAATTCTCTAAATGCCAAACAAAAAATAAACTACAAAACTACAATTGGTCGTCATTATGGCAGAAGTCACTACCATAACAAATGGCCATTTAGAGTTATATATACCACTACATTGCTTTATAGACACATAGAACTCACTAATTGATATCCAAGTAATCTAGCTCCACCAAGTCCATACTTTAAAACAGCTGTATCTCAAAACTAAGATTTTGGACATAGTGACTTCTGCCGGAATGACGATACTATCTCTCCTAAACTTTTATATTAAAACAGTTTAATATTCATCAAAAATAATTTACATTCACTTACACAACTAACAGTTCTAGTAATGTGGCCTAGTGGTCAGAGTATCTAACTGTTGTTCATGTCATCTTGGCTTCAATTCCCAGTACAGATGTTATTTTAGGACCCCCTTGGCATTCATAGGTGTCCCAGCTAGAGAAACGGGGCTAAAGAATTATTTGTAGTTTTTACAACAGCTTTTAAATTGAGTACCACATAGTCAAATGCAATATCTATATACTGAATGTCATTGTAACGATTTTCCGGAATGGCTGAAACTTACAGGTTTGCTATACCTGACAGTCCAGGCTGAAAAAGTAAAAGTCCACTCTTCTGTTGATGTTATAAATGCTGACCAACTTAAATTGCTACCAACACATGCACTTATATTTGTCTCAACACAGTTGATATTAATGGGGACAGCAGTAAGCGTGAAATTTTACAAAACAGCTTTCCTTAGATTTGTATTGTTAGAATTTAATACATGCTCAAAATATGACTTAAGAAAATTATAATATAAGTAATGCAAAGTATGCAATGAAATATGTATGAAAATATTATTTGAAATTGTAATTGCTAGTGTTAGCAATTATGTTTTCATTCTCCTTTCATGCCATCTGTGACTGTCAAGAAGTTATGATACAATACAGCTATGAGGTTGACACTTCTGTTTGTAAACGGATGTTTTCTTTTATTAGAGACTGTCGCAAGGACAAAGTGACACAAAATACAGAACTTCAATTAAAATGAAAATTGAAATATCACAGATGCAATGATCCAAAAATTTTAAAAAATCTCTAGTTAAGGCAAAATGTAACTATTATGTTTTACGTTTCAGCACTGAAACTAAAATTTATTTTTATTAGAAAATAATATTTTATAATAATGTTCGTTGTGTATTTCTCACGTTATATATTTGAGTATTAACGTAAATAAGTCTGCCACCGTGGGTGAGTTGGTAACGTGACTGCCAGCCACCTAGGCAGCCCGGGTTCAATTCCCGGCCGGGTCGAGGATTTTACAGAGATGTAAAGTTTCCTTCCTGGGTCAGGACTGGGTGTTGTGTCCTCATTCCCAACACATGAAAGGAACTGGCCACCTTATGCAGTATCATCTGGCGTAGTGTCCCTTGGTCGGGCCATGGGTCTCCCCCCCCTTCCCCACGGCTCTGTTGCAGGGCAAGACCGGCCTCCGGGCCAAACAATTTTTAAAAAAAAGTAAATAAGGGAATAAATATATTTGTCAAGTGTGAAATAACTTTTCAAAATATCCACCAAAAGAGGGCGTTAACATGAAAATCAGTTTTATTTTACCAGAAAATCAAGCATTAGCCAAAAATGTTATAGTTCAGTATTTTGTTTAAGAATGGAGTCCCAAAAGAAATTATTCAATCTAATGCAGCAGTGGGAATTCTAGTATAAAGTAATTTCTGAATATGGCGACCCTTCTTACTTGCTGCGTGGCTGGGTTCAATCACTGATACTTTGGAGGAGGTGATGAGCGCTTTGGTGATAAAAGCCATCTGCACAGCAGTCAGTTTAGAGCACTTACTACGTTAAAGTAGAGTTGCTAACAATGTTTAAAGTGTGTCCCTTGCTTTTGTAGTTAATTTGAAACTTGATATTGCAGGGATAGGATGTATCTTCCCATTCCTGCCGCTTCACATGAGGAAAGTGGGCCTCACAGCCTTCGAATCTCAAGTCATTTCTGCTGTTTCTCCGTTAGGTAAGTACCATACAAGGTGAATAATCATATATTAAGAGTACGAATTATCATCTCCTTTGAGACTCTTTGAGTTAGAGGCCTGAAATTTTCACCACACGTTCCTCATGACCTGGGGAGTGTTTATTTCAAATTTTGTCGTGATAGCACAGTTGGTTTGGTCAAGGTTATTTGTTGTGCTTCTGAATGGTATGGACTCTAGCGCTAAATTGTAGCATTGTGTTATTATTTACATTTAATGGTAAAATTTTATTTTCCCAGTCTGTGTAACAGGTTTAACTATCCAGTTTAATGAAATATCTTAAGATATAGTTCTAAATTAAGTCAATTGAAAGAAAGAGAGACATTTTCCTATTTGCACCTGTGAAAAAAATGGGCATAATCTGCTCAAAATGTGAGAAATGCAAATATCAGGGACAAAGTCAGAATCGAAAGGATAATTATTTTTGTATTATTTGCATTAATAGCCCATGTGTGGTCTAATGGCTGGCGAAGTATCCACAGGCCCAGGTTCGATTCCTGGTACTTCCTCAGATTTATCCGAGATAGGGAAGTCTGGAATAGAGTGCTCTTGTCACTGATACCATGGGCGTCACCATGCTGACTTATGCCCATCTGCCGAACATTATTCTTAAATCCTACTTGACTGATTCTTATAGGTATCAAAATCAATTTCAATTAAATATGTCATTTTTACCAAAAATGGAAATAAGCTGTGACACACTTACAACATCCACAGGAAGAACCAATGGACGGTCTCATGCTTTTGAAATAGCAAATTTGCATCAATTGATAAAAGTGAATATTCTATTTGGAGTTGAAGACAAGTGACTGCATATTTGTACACCTTACATGCTTTGGCCAAAAAGAAAAAAAAAAGATGTTGTTGATGTGAGGCATTTGTTGTGAATTCTAGTTAGCCCACACATGCTTATGAAACTGTTTCAGTGGCTCTGCTGGGACCGTGGCTGGCATGTCCGCTTGCAGACAAGATAAGAAGTCTCCGTGCCAACAATGGGCGTGGTCTGCGAGTGATGCTGGCTTTGATAATGTTACTGGCTGCCGTGTTCTACGCACTACTCATGTGCATTCCGACTGTCACACGATTTGACTCGGACCACAAGCCGGCCGTGTCCTTCATGTGCGGCCCTGAAGGTGCCATTTTGCATCACGAGAGATGCGTGCAGCCTGCATGCCACTCCTGGGACCCCAACGAGGTGAGAAAGCGTACTTCAGTTAAGGTTTACTGGGCCCAGTTGGTTCAAGCCAAAGCATCTTTCGTGTGGTAGAGAATTGCAACGAATTTCATTACAAATGCAAAGGTGTGTCTAAATGACAGATTTTCATCACCTGCCGTCGTAGAAGACAAGAACTTACTAACAGCTGATGGCCAAGGTCAACTGTTTTTGTTTCTTTGATGATTGTAAAATCTCAAAACTTAAACATTTAATTATGGTCAAATAAACACAGTCGTTGCTTATAATGGTAATTAAGACATTTGCATGAAAATGATGAAACTCGTTTTGCTCTTTGCATAATGCACTATAGTGTGCTTCATTTATCACTTACATGTACAGAGGACTCACCTTGGTTTGTTTTCTGTTCAGGTTGGGGAAGTGTTCCTCACAAACTGCGACTACGACTGTGAAACAGAACTCACAGACATCGGACGCCACGACAAACTGGAGATGGAACCTCCCGTCACTACCACAGAAGATGTTGCACCTGAGCTCCCTGTAGATGGCAGTGGCGACTTTGGGTTTCCTCTGGAAGCAGAAGATGAAGAAGACGTAAGTGTAATTATAACTCTGATTATGTTCGCCACCCAAGCCTACCTTTCTCTCAGACTCAAAGTACGCATCTGTTTGCTACTGTTGATGGAATAAGTAATCATTAATCATATGCACTAAAAAGTTTGAAATGCATGCACTTATGCAGTACAAAGATGGAAAATATTAACACAAAATGAACTGCACAATAGAATTTTGCCACAGAAATATCTTCCCTCAACATCACTTTATCAATGACACATACGCCATTTTACACTGGGTTTTATTTTTATGGATCCCCATGATTAAGTTGAATATGGGATTCACGTGCAACCCTGATGGTCGCATCTATTTTCATGAAATGGTTACCGAACAAGCATTTTTTAAAATTAAATGAAACTAAGGAAGAAATTACAGGGTAGGAAGGTGCAGAATGTAAGTGAAATGAAATTTGCAAAACAGAAGAACCCAAATAAAATTAAATATTATGATTTTGTCTACTACAAATACAGCTTTACTCTCACTAAGAATCGAAATTCATTCCACACACTGGCATCCAAGTGGTGATTTGTTGATTATTAATTTTATTTATAAAATCTTTCAATCAAGTGGTATTGGATCTTGGAATCTTTGGAAACTACACTGACCGGCAAAAAAACCGATCACTGTAAAAATTTTTGTACTTTTAAGATTAAACATAATTTTGATTGGATGTTTGTACATTGTTGTTGGTGAGGATTAATTATTATTTTTAATGGATCATTAGCTATGGATACAGCATATCTGCTTTCTTTATATCTTCACTTTATCACCAAACAAAACAAAACAAAAAATCGCAATAGGGCAATTCCTATCTGATTATGTGCACTAGCTTGTCATACACATTGCAAGGAGTTTCATTGTTGTATTGCGTCATTTCCTTCCAAACTGAACGGAAACTGTCTCCCTTCGCATCGAAGTGATTCTGTCAGTAAGTTTAGTTGAAATTATGCCTCTCAGTCCCGAAGACTTTGCCAAAACTGTTGCTCTAATTGATGACGGATGCAGCCTCCGTTATGCCCCTGCAACCTTAGGCTCACCATTCACCACGGTGCAAGAGGCAACATGGGGAATTAAGTGTGAAATGTGTCATTACATTTTAATCTTAAAAACGTATACAATTGCAGTAATTTTGTTTCAAGCACTAGGCCTACTACATCATTTTTATTTAAACTTAATTTTTTAAAATTTCTTTAAGTGATCAGTTTTCTTGCCGGTCAGTGTATAATTAAATTCTGGTCTTTTCTTTCGGCATTTTATTTTAAGACACTTTCTGCTCACAGTTTTATGTTAGTGTTATTTCTTACTTCATAAATGATTGTAGCAGAACATTAGTTCTTCAGTAATTTGAAATAACTGTTTTCTCGGACTGGTCTAAAAGGATATTGAGTACCAATGCAGTTATTTATTTTCAACACTTCCTACCACTGTAGGCTGCCTACTGACAAAGTATAATATACAACGTAATCTTATCTATAAATGAATTGTTAAACATAAAGCATTAACATATATAGCACCTGCAGAAGTGCGACTTGTTGATAGTCAGCACAGCAACATTTGTGGGTCCTAGCAGATTGTATTGTTATATTGAGGGCTGAGATGTACCACGTATTAGGAAGACTTTGTGATCTATGGGATAATTAAAAAAACAGACAGAACGATATGCACTGAGCTACTTTACGTCTGCAATTTAAACTGGTTTAGCATCACGGGTGGACACCACATAGCTAACTTATTTACTTACTTACTAAATACCAGTAGACAATTCCTAAGCAAGCCAAAGGAATATTACCTGCTACCTGAGCCCGCCATTCAACCCTATTCTGAGCTAACTCCATCCAATCATCCCTCGCAAATCTATCCTAATATTGTCCTCCCACTTGCATCTAGGTCTTCCACGTGGTCTTTTTCCTTCGGGTCTCCCAGTCAATATTTTTTAGATATGTCTTTCCTCCCCATTTCATCCTCCGTGATTTAATTACCCTTACTGCATCCAGTGAAGAGTACAGGTTATGAAGCTCGTCATTATGCAGTTTTCATCTCTCTTATTTTCCTAAGCCCCCTGTTTTGGAACACTCTCAGATTATGTAAGGGGCCATGTCTCACATCCATATAATACAACCGGAAGGATAATAGTCTTATAAAATTTTATTTTTAGATTTCTGAACAGAAGATGAGAAGATAAGAGTTTCTGAATTGCATAGAAAGAAGCATTTCCTGATTTCATTCGACTTCTGCCTTAATATTATTTGTATCTGTAATTATTGCTCCCTCATTTAGGCTTTTCCTTATACTGGGGATCCCATATAATTAGAAGTTTGTATTCGAGCTGTTCCTCAATACACTTTTTATTTCTGCAGGATATATTTCCACAAGATGATAATGAAGAAGCTCGAAAGCGACGAGAAGTGAACGACTCGATGGATTTCATGGAGCCAGAGCCCCCCCACCTGTGCTACACGGGATCCGACGGCGTCATCAAATGCAAGGTGTACACCAAGTACAGCAAGCGCCTGGCGATCAACGTGAGTCTGTACAGCGACGAGGAGCAGAACCCCAGGGGACAGTACTGCCACTACGACCTGATCGGAGGAGGCAGCGGGAAGAACTTTACATGTCGCATCCCTGGGGACTTGCCCGAGAGAGAAGACAACAAGACATGCATCGTGCGGTGCGATGTGGATCTGCCCGATGACGAGATCAGTCTGCTGGCGGGCAGTCCCTGTCAGCGAGTGAGGGGCGACCCGACCATCACATTCTGGACATACTTGATTGTAAGCAGTTTACACAGATCATTAATAATAATCACTATCTTACTTGTAAAATTAAAATCTGTCAGCTGTCAGATCACAGTACACTAAATGAATGATTCTAACCAATGTTGCCAATAGTTAACCTAATTCAGATAACATCAGAACAGAATAAAAGCGGCTTTGCACTAAATCAAAATTGTTTTTAATCATTGCACATTTAAATTATTTCCAAATAAGTTATGTTGTATAAAAATGTGATTTCATTCTGTTCACTTATTAATCACTGCATGTGACACCTTACGTTTCCAGTAACGAGCTGAAGTCTTATCAGATAAATTGCCATCCTTGTGTTCCTAGCCAGCATATTATAAGATAAACGATTGTGATTGGTCGATAGCCAAGGCATTGCTGAACATTACTTGTCAATATCAAAAACGCAGTGATTCCTATACAGGCCTTGAAGGTGAGGGTCCCAGATTTTTAGATATTTGGCACATCAAGGTAATAAGGCTCAGTTGCCTTCACCCCCAGGATTGCTCCTAGTACTTATTTCTGTTAGAATTGCTAACAACTGTATCAGGAATTGAACCTACAACCTTCCTGTTCGTAGCACACACCTTAAAAATCTCATAACTTAATGAAAAATCTGACGAGTAAATGAGAAATGGTTTTGAGATGAGCCAAGACAAACAGAGGGAATCTGTATAATATGAGGAAGTGTGTCACTTTTAATGTAGATGCACTTTGAAGTCAGATTTATGACTTTTGCTCTCGTTTGTGAGTTATGAGCAAAAAACTGCCAGAAAACATGATTTTTAGCACTATCGAAACACCAGTTTTTGCTAGTACATTTCAATTGTGAAATTAATTGCAGGCAGCCCTGGTCTTTTGCCATAGCAAATGGGAAAGAAGAGCATTGTGGGTACATAATGCATCAAATTGTCGATCGCTTTAATTTTGTTAGCTAGCTCTGCTTGATTCATTTGCTTGCAATGTTTTATATAGGGGGATCATGTAATCACTAATTGTTTTAAGTAAAGGTAAGGTTCATGGTCCGCCACCATGGGTGAGTTGGTGGTGTGACCACCTTTCAACCTGGGTTCAATTTCCGACCGGGTCGGGGATTTTTCAGTAGTGGAAAATTTCCTCCTGGGTTCAGGACTGGGTGTTGTGTTGTGTCCTTTCGTTCCCATCCTGCAAGAGGCAATGGCAAATATCCGAGTATCACCTTGGACGAGTCGTGGTCATCACCCCACAGCTTCGTCCCGGGTCTGGACCTGCCTTTGGGATCATCAAGGTTCATGAATCTCTACTTCTCTTTTTCTTAGTTTAACCTATGCCTGTTTTGATTATTTATTTACTTCGTCTAACAATGTAATTAAAAATAAAATGGTGTAATTCCAGCAAAGTCAATGTTTTAATTTCACAGGGATAATGAGCTGTATCTGAATTTTTACCTCAGGTGCGTTCCATAGCAGACATCTTCCCAACAGCGGCGTTAGCTCTTCTAGCAGCCATCGTCGTGGTGGCAACTCGAGAGACCAGCATTGGTCGTGGCGACGTTGGGCGACAACTAGCATTTGGATGGTTGGGACTGGCAATATTTGGTCCCGTCGTGGGGTTTATCTCCACGCTGGATCTGGGAACGCCAGTTTACTGGGTGCAGTTTGTAGGCTGCGCGGTGTTGTTGTTGTGCGCAGCCCTAGTGGTGCTGTGCGCCGGGACTCTGCCTCTGGGGCCATCCGACTGGTGGTGGCATGCGCAGGGATCCACCAGCCTGGGAGCTCACAGATACGGCTGGGAGCTCGTGTTCCTCACTGTCGTACTCATCCTGCTGGGCGTGTTCTGGAGCGCACTCGACTCCTTCCTACCCTGGTGAGTAAGGAAATAAGGGTGAAATGTGAACTTCTAGAATATCATTATTAGGGGGCGAATTTCTATGACCAATAAAATTTAAAATATGACTTCACCACTTACACATTGTGTGTTTTTTTAAGTTTCATTACAATTCATTTTATTAAAATATAATGTTAATTATTTAAAATGTCTAAATTCTCAAAAAGTATCATTATAATGCAAAATTTACAAAATATATGATACTTCAAAATTTCTTTATTATGCACACAAATATGCCAAAAATATGATTTAAATATGCATATTCATACTAAATATGCTACAATAGTTGAAAATTCCTAAATGTGATGTTATATGCACAATAAAAGCCATTCCATTTTCACCGGGATCGGGTTTAAATTAGTCGGAAACCTGAAATAATGCAAAGAGGAAAAATATGACATGTCAAAGAAATCCGCCCCCTAATCATCATTAAGAATGGTCAACTTATGAACACTTATAGCTCTACTTACGTCTCATTCTTATGGACTATAGTAGAACTTAAATTATTCAAATCACTATGAGACTGTCTTCAGTTGGCAAGCATTGGGAATCCCTCTTTCAGGGCCAATTATTTGCATAAAAGCTAGCCAACAAAATCTACAGTCGAGATTTAATCAAAGTACAGTATTGTAATTTTTTTTTTTAAACTACATTTTTCATTATTTATCCAATTATCCGGGAATTTGATTTTCCCAATTAATCTACTGTAGTTTTGGGGAAAACCATCCTCGGCTGTCGTTCTCGCAGCTATGGCTAGTAGTTGTTATCTAGTCCAACACAGTTACTACTTTTTGTTTTTCTTGTTGAAACCATTTTTGTGGGCTGGGTTGGTATTCTGATTAGTATTTGTGGGTAATATTGTATTGAGATTGATAAATAACTTTTGACTCTTTAGATTTTAAATCACCTCTAGCTACATGTTGCAGGTGGCCATGATTTAACAATATATTCCTGTAAGTTCCCTCATCACCACATGAAAATCTGAATTCCTAATTCTTTTCAAGTATTAATTTTATTTTAATTATGTGCTGCTATATGATTCGTGAAGTCTTTTTTTGATTCTCTTGTAAACTCGGCTAAGCTTAATTTCATAAAATTCACACAACTTTACACATTTCTGTCATAAATAATTATTTTTAATGCGTGTGCACCTATTGTGTTTAGGCACCTGAATGAACTGCTGAGCTCGGAGCTGGTGATCTGTCTCACACTGACAGCAGGAGCGCTGCCTGCCATCCCGTTCATGTGGTTCTCAGAGCATGTGGTGGACTACTGCGGCCATTCCAACCTGCTCATCATTGCATTTATCTTCTACATAGTGCGATACACGGCGCTGTATGCCTTGTGGAGTCCCTGGTGGCTGCTGCTCTGCTGCGAAGCGCTCGAGTTCTTGACACTGAGTTTAGCCTGGCTGGCTGCCATCTTGTACCTGCGACACCTGATTCCTCGCCACCTCACAGCCACGGGACAGGGTCTGGCAGTCGCAGCACACTTCTGCATCGGACGTTGCATTGGCTCCATCATCGCTGGAGCGCTTGCGTCTCCAGACAGTGGTGAGTGGTCGCATCAGGTTCAAACACCTGAGACAATGTTAACCTGAAGATGCTGACTGTGATTATATTAATGAAAAAATGTGTCTTTATTTTGTCCTGATTTCAATTTATCTTAATTTTGAAGTTAGCTGTATTCTGTTAGTAGCATTGGTGGATCATGGGTGTAGAAACAGCATGTTGCACTATTTTACAGAAATTAAATACATAGGCCTAATGGACTGCTAGTGTCTAATAGGTCTTGTGGCTAGCACCACTGGCTTGGGTTCAATCCTCAATACCAGTAACTACTCGAATTTTTCTGAGGTAGGGAGGTCTGGAACAGTGTGCACTCAGCCTTGTGATACGAAATGAGGAGCTACTTGATTGAGAAGTCACGGAAACCTCATTAACGGCTGTGCATATCAGTAAGCTGACCATATGTTCCCAATCCTAGATGACCTAGTCCCTCCAGGGATGTAGAGCGACGGAGTTTAGTTTAGTGTCTAATAGAATGTTCAAAACAGGAATATAGAACTCGCCAATTCCTCTTGGAGAAGAAGAATGTTGCTTGCAGATAGCGTGATGTAGAGGAGCTCGCATGCTTCAGGGTTCTCCAGTGGTGAAGACGAGAATCACCCATAGTCGCTGCAAACCTCAATACAACAACCAAAACGTTTATAAGCCAGGAATGTCACTAATGCTACTCGCCTCCAGTCATTTCAACTGGATTGCAAATTATTTTAAATTGTTAAATATCACATGAGGCTTGATTTCTGCCAATAGAAACTTATCATAAAGATGATTTGGAAGTAGTTTAATAGTAGAAGGTAAAAAAAAAATTAAATATTCTTTACAACAACAAAACATTGCAACATGATCACTAGTAAGAAAGAAATCTGTTACATTTTATTTATGGAATAGTCCTAATAGATCCCATACGAGGTTAGGAGATTCATCGGATTGAATCTATTGTTAAACTGACATCTGACATTGGATATGAGGGACCATGGTTTAATAGTTAATAAGGGTTTAATAGCTGTTGTTCCAAGAGTAGTGATATCATGATACGGTATTTATTCTTCTTCATGTACCAACTGGACCTCTTTTCCCCATAATGTGATATGAATTTTATCAGAACGTATTTTCTATTCCTTTAATATGTGACCAAAGTATTGCAATTTTTGTTTCTTTTCATTGTGTAAGACACGTAATTTGGCATTTGCAGGTGCTGGGTCGCTCCTGAATCTCTACCAGATCGGATCCATAGCGGCTGCAGTGGTGGCAACCCTGTACTTCCTAGCATATTACTGCTGCTTTAAACCCCGATGCCTGTCGCCCACAAAGGGAGGTCAGAAGACTCGGCCAGGAGCAGCTGCAGGGCCTACAACCAACGGCACGTACACACCTCTCAGAGTGTACCACAACGCTGGAGCCGAGGGGCAGAAAGCGCAGCACCGATACTAAGCTAGAGCAAGAGTCATTAAGCGGACTTTACATTTATGAGTAACTCTTACAGGAGTAAGCAAATACTCACTCAATTCGCTTCCTTGCTTCCATCCTCAGCTGAGATCCGTAATCACTCTCCTTGTCTCCTACAACATCAGTAAAAACAAAACATGTAATTTCCTTTTATCACAGAAAATAATCATTTAAACAATGTAGATTTATTTGTTAAAAACCACTTTGTTATACAATGGCAGCCAGTCTCGGTTGAATTTCTGTCTTTGTTCTTCTTCAAAGAAAACTGACAATTTTTGGTGTTCAAATAATTCCAACACTACTGAATATAATTGCATGTCGTAAACAACAATTTTATTCTACAAGACTTTTTCTTCAAGTGTACATTACGGGCATTTTATTTTTATGTAAGTAGCTTTTGTAATACAGCAGAAGCCTGCTAGTCTCAACTAATTGGAACCAGATCCTGTTTGGATTAGCCAAAATGCAGATTAACTAGGTTTATTTTTAATTACATAATTACTTAATTACTTAGGTGTATATATGTTGTCTACAATTTAATTGTACTTAGTTGTTGTAACATTCAGTTGAGTTGCAAAAAGTCGTGCTTAGTTGTGCTTTATCCAGCGAAATGGTTTTGATTTTTGCTGTGTGATTAAAAACTGGGCTCAGATTATTTAGGTTTTCGAACTAGGGGGGTCAGACTAGGGGGGTGCAGGCTTGTAAAAATTTTAAGAATTTTTAAAACAGAATTACAATATCAGAATTCCATCTGTTAGTCTTGTTGAGGAGTTTATAAGCCAAGTACAAGTCTGTATGTGAAATGATATTCAAGTTATTTCATTTTGCATCAGCAGCCTCTTTTCTATGTATTAACCCTGATTTGTATCCTACTCAGTATTAATATGCATTAAAATTTAATTTCTTGGCACAAGAAGTGAGAAAATAGAATTTTCATTCCCTTAAAGAAAATTTATTTTTCAAAATAATTTTTAAAACATGTAACTTTTTTAAAGTTCATTTTAGTGCAAAAACTATTTGAATATCCGATTATTTTTAAACTTGTAAATTTTAATGCAAGATCTTGTAATTGAATGTCATATTTTCCCGCAAACTAGGTTTAAAGACCATTTCGCTGATAAATAAAAAAACTACAGAAGAGAAATTTTGTATGCAAGCCTCTCCTTTGAACATAAACTTCAGATATAAATAGAAAATATTATAGATGAGTCGCAGTACCGAGCTCTTATTGGCTCTTGTTGTGGAACTCTCGTCTGACTAGACGATGTCTAGCATGGCTCAGCCGAAGGCCAGTGTCTCTGTTGATATTATTGCCTCTGCCAATAGTATTTCTGCTTGCTAATGGCCTTGGTGTTTTAAAAAATGATTCGGTAGTCAGTGTTTTAGGAATGCTATGACAGCTCGCACCCCCAGCAGGTCAGTACTAATAACATCAGGAAAGCCTCAAGTCATATTTAACCTCAGCTTTGAGGGTGGTCAACCGTCAGCATGGTCTGACTACAGATCCGTCGGCCCGGGTTCAATCCCCGGTACCTCTTCAGATTTTTCTGAGATAGGGAGGTCTGGTAGGGGTGCACTTAGCCTCGTGAGGAGCTACTTGATAGAGAAGTAGCGGCTCCGGTCATGGAAACCACCATTAACAGCCGTGGGTGTCGGCATGCTAACCACATGCCCCCACAATCCTGCCATCTGCCTGTGGTAGATGATGCAGTGGTCGGGTGGTAGGCCTTGTCCCTTCGGGGATGTTGAGCCATGGAGTTTAGTTTAGTTTGAGGGTGGTCACTTTAGTTTATCTTTAAGCTTTAAAAGTGAAAAAAGCAAAGCATGAAAATGTTAAAAACTGTTTAACTAGCTGCCATTTTGAATAATTAATTTATAAATTTAATTGCGTGTTAAAAATTTGAGAGTGATGTAGATATATTTTATTTTGTCCAGTCACCCGATGAAGACCCGAAGGAGAGGGTCGAAACGTCATGAGATTAATAAACTGCATCCACTGGTAATTATTCTTTTATTTATCGTTTTAACTTTTATTCTGTGACGTACAGTGGAAAACCGGACCATCATGCATAGTATGATTTGAAAATGGTTAATTGGAGCCGAGTTACTCATAAGTGTAAAGGCAGCTTTTATACTGTGAACTGTTAATTTTATGGCAGCTAAGTTAAGTTATGTGTGTGTTGTTTTTATGAAGTAAATTTTGTAAATGTTTATAACTAGATAATTAAAGGGATCAGATTCTCAATAATAACCTCTCACTCAATTTACTGGATACTTATGACCTAAAAATATCTAAGTCCAACTCATCGTACCGCATCAAGAACTTTTGAATCCAGGATGATCAGCAAAGAGCGTGCCAACAAAACACATCTCTTACAAGCATTCGACGTTTGATCATTGAACACTAAATCTGATTGCTCCCTAAAGTAATTTTAATTTGTTCCAATGCACTTGGATAACAAGAAAGGTAAATAATTTTTCCTCCATGTTGTTGCATCTGGAATGTTCTATTTAGTTTTTTAAAATTAACATTGTTTAGTGTCAGTGATGGGAAGTAATTGAGTAAAAGTAATCGGATTACAGTAACAATTCCTTTTTTGGTCCCATTTACTTGTAATCGTTACTTTTTTAAAAATGTAATTTTTACTGGTAATTTACTTCTGGAAATAAAATTGTAATTGTTACAATTTAGTAGTAGTTAGTATTAGTATCATCCTTGCTTGCTATATCGTCATCACTACTGTTTTTGCAACTAATATCCAAATTAGAGTTAATATTAACAAAAAGTTACTCAGTGTTTCTGAAAATATTCTCATTGATATGTTTTTTGTTTGTTTGTTCATTAATAATTTGGGCTTGTGCCCAAAACAAATAAAAAACAAGGAATTTTTAGGTACTGCCATTTTGTAAAGTAATTGTAAATGTAATTGTAATTTTACTGATTACTTTTTGAAAAAGTAATTTGTAATTGTAATTAAGTAAAATGTCTCTCAGGTAATTGTAATTCAGCCCAATTACTTTCTTATTGTACTTTTCCCATCACTGTTTAGTGTATAGAGAAGAATGTTAGCACGTATCGTCTCAAAACTCAGTCGCACAATTCACACAGTTTCAGGTGGTAACTAGCAACTAGGTCATTGATAAATTTCATTTTGTTCCTCTAGTGCTGATAATACGTTTTTAATTATGAATTATTTTCCACCTTCAAGCACTAGTATTTTATATTGATATTGCAATAATAGGGTGCTGAAACTCACTGAAACTCACTGAAACTCTTCAGGGTGAAAATTGCGCCAGTTATCAGCTATGCTCTAGACGCTATATGGGAACAATTGCAAACGAATGATCTCCTTGCCATAGAAAAAGTCAAGTCAACATACCTTAAAAAGGCATTATGCCTCTCAAAGTTCACTCTTTCGCGACTTGTTTACGAACTTGCAAGTGAACCTTTCCTCCTAGAAGAGCTACGATACCAGTTCTCGCTGCCATCAACAAGTACCTACAATGAGGCAATTACAATCCTAAGACAGAAAAAGGAACAAATATGGCCCGATTTCTACTCGACGGATGCCATGATGAAGACAGAGTGGAAGCAAGCAGACTACGAGCTCAGACACATCTACACACGCCTTTCAGTCCACGGATTCCATCACCTGATGTGCTCCACCACGAAACACCATGAACCAGACTCGCTTCAGTGTTTGTGTCAACTGTGTGGCCGACCATGTGAACGCTATCATGTGTTAACATGCAAGAAGAGACAAAAATCCCTAACCCAGTTTTGTACTGAAGAATAACAATGCACATTGTGCGCTCTTCTATTTATTATTAATAATAGGGTGCTGACGGAGAATTTCTAGACAGGTTTTTGTACCTGTTTATTTTATTTTATTATAATATCTTATATTATATTATATAGTAGCTCTCCTGCTCACACAATGAACACTTCACCATAAACAAGTCTAAATATAACTTGTTTGGGACTGAAGATGATGGAAAACCAGGCATCGAAATGCATCTCCATGTAAAATACATTGATATTGTTTAATGACTGCTGACAGAAGAACCCTAGAAAATCCATACTATGAATCTACATATATACCGTACCATTGTGTTATCAACTCATATAAAAAACAGTGTAGGCCTACACATAGTTAAGATAAATGAAAAAAACATTTTTATTAATGAGAATGATAATGGAAGAATAGACTCCTGTACATTTTTTAACTATTGACGATAATTTTAATATTATAAAAAACAGTGTACACATTATATTCTTGTACATTTTTAACCACTGACAATACACCTGATTAATTTTAATATTGTGACTGTTGGTAGAAGAATACTTTTGTACATAGATTTTAACCTGACGTTTCTTCTTCAACATATGCCTAAGAGATTTTATTGTGTATATGTCAAAAAATATATATAATATAATATAAGATATTATAATAAAATAAAATTAAAATAAAATAAACAGGTACAAAAAACTGTCTAGAAATTCTCCGTCAGCACCCTATTATTGCAATATCAATATAAAATACTAGTGCTTGAAGGTGGAAAATAATTCATAATTTAAAAAAAGCAACTAGGTCGTTTTCCATTGACAGTGACACCAATATGTCAGCAACTCTTTTTAAGACGTCGTCACAATATAGACAAAAATATTGATCATTTAACTCTTCTGAATATGAGATCAAACCTTAAATCGTGGAAACACACACAATTGTACAAATATAGGAGGTATAACATTTATCTGAAAGTAATCAGGAATGTTCAATTCTTGCTTAAATCAATGAATGACTGAAACAAAAGTCAGAAAAAAAAAATGACATGTAATAAACATCCAGGCCCAAGTGAGTGTCAGCGCCTGTGGAATGTAACCGTCATTCATTACAATTCCAACTAATACATTCAGTATCAATGTCATAAACAGAACAATCCTCAATTTATAAAATATTTTGTTCATTATGAAGAATCAAGAGATAATGGAAAATACAGTTGAAAATGTGGGCAAAGCCCATGAAACGAACGTCCTGCAAAAATGTAAGTAAAAATGAAGCCTAAAGTGTTTAATAGTCAACAACTTAGTTAATTACATATTTTGTTCATATTTTCATTTGCATTTGTTATTACTTCATAATACATAAGCAAGAACAGTACACTGTCCAACAAGCCTGGCAAATGTCAAAATGCATCCGACTGTTTTTGTTCAACCATAATTAAATGAGTTTGTGGAATATGTGTCACCAAATTCAAGAACAGAAAGAGAGAAAAAAAAAAGAAACCACAATACTTTCAAAACATTCAAAAATTTTACTTGTCATCAGGGCTCAAATTCTGATGACATGTCATCTTTTAACTCTAATATCACGGACATTGCCCCTTAGTGCAGATATTCTGATCATGACTCCTACATTATAATAATGGTAATTTCCCCCATTTTTTAGGTAATTTATAGAATTCAATATCATTTTTTAGTCATTTTATGGTTTTTTCCTACATTTCGTATTTCTAAAAAAATTAATTCATTATTTTCTTATTTTGTGTTGTTTCTTGCATTATAGAGTTTTTGTGCATTTACTTACATTGAGTATAAATAAGCGTAAATAAATAGATCTCGTTATAATTTTAATTTGGATACCGAAAGACGGTGTTTGCTGTTTGCATTTAACTGTATGAACCAATTAACCATGGGCTTCTTCAAACTTCAAAAGATGTTATCCAAAGAATTCGGGACCACTTTAACAAACAAACAAACAAACAAACAAAAAACTACATAAAACTTGATAAAAACTAATCATATTGATAGCAAACTTCCATGGAAAAAAAAATTAGGAATATACCAAATTAATTATTCTAATTGTCATAAGTTTTACACAGGAAGAACAAAAATAAACATTCATACAAGGCATTAGACACTTTAAAATTGAAAAATTGCAAGTTTGGGAAAATGATCATGATATTTGTAAAGAGGCAAAATTAACACATTCAGTCGAAGTTCATGAAAAGGTTGAGTCAGTCTGAAAAATTCAATGCCATAGCTGGATTTGAACCAAGATCTTGAGGTCTCTGTGCCAACGTTCTACTGTTGAGCTACCATGGCAACGTACGGTACAACATTATCATTCCACTGTGACCTACTAGTGGTTTACTATAAAGCCTGGGCCTTTAAGTACATAAGGGCTTTAAGTCGCCACTGGGTTGGTATCTCTTAACTGAGAACGCCTGGTGGTATACTGGGATATGTGAGTCAATTGTTGTGCCAGTATGTTGCCATGGTAGCTCAGTTGGTAAGAGCAGCGGCATGGAGAGTCGAAGATCCTGGTTCAAATCCTGGCTATGGCATTGAATATTTCAGCCACCTTAGCCTACACACGGCCAGAGTGTGAAGAATTATTTTTCCAAGTCCACGAAATGTCCACCAGGTGTGATTTGGGAATTGACAGTTGACAAGGGGATAGCAGAGAATGCATGCGCAAGTCATATGATATTACCTCGTTACTCTCACAGTGACCCTTGAGCTGGGAGAGATGGCAGCACCAACTGAAATACACAACAGTAGAGATGTACTTGAATACATTCACAAACTAAGTATCGTCAGCCAAAGCAGAGAACTGCTAATTAGAGGGGCAAGAGGAGGTGGGGGCTGCGTGATTCTCTATTAACAAAGTAAAAAATATCTGGCAGGTACTTCAGTTCTTATCATTCCTTATGTGTAATTAACATAGTATCACACATTTCCATCACAGCATTGTCTTAAATAAAACACAAACAAATATTTGACATTTCTATCATCTGGTAACTCAATAATGCCACGATAATCATTCCAGTCTTGTACCACCACCTCCTCATGGAGCTCTACAACCATTCAATATTTAATGCCATTTTAGGCTCGCATTTGAGTCATGTAGAATTGCACAATTTACTAATGTGCTTAGACTATGCAAGAAAAGTAGGCCCTACATTGCAATTGGAGGTCACGGTTCTACTATCCAAATTACAAACTTTTACTGCACTCTTCCAGCTAAGCTATCTGGAGGTAGTAACACAGAGAATATGTCACCAATATGAAACAAAATATGAATGAGAGCTAAGATAAGGTCTAACCATCTTGGACATTCCAGTCGTTAATGATACCAGTTGTAACCTAAAGCAAACTCCTGATTACCATGTAACACCACTTATACCATTGCAGGTCATGGTCCAATTAATTAGACAGTTCAGTTTTATTCATTTAACTTTCCAAGTGCCAGAATGGTGTGGGGGAGGGGAAAATGTATGTCCATGTGACTGTACGCACGATAGCTCAGATACGCTTTATCGGATTTTCATAAAACTTGGTATACGCACTTATAACGTCCATGGAAAGAAACTTATTGATATTGGACCAAATCGGTCGACTGGTCCCGGAATAATGCCCAATTTACTACCTATTTTATGGTAATATATTAGAAAGAAATTATCAAATTGAAATCAGTTCTCATAGCAAATTGTTTGAAAGTTGACAAATAACACTACCCACATATTTCTTCACATGTGCTTATCAGAATAGACCTTTGTTCTTCCGTAAGCCTTGCTTAATGAATCGATCTGGAGCTTAACTCTGAGATCTATTACAAAAATATCATAATTGCAATTATCACTGATAAAACAAAAGCATTCTGGCACTTCGTTATATCAGTTTAGCTGATTTTATTGTAACTAAAGACTTACCAATATCAATAATTATTTCCAACGGATGTTGCAGTACCCCTTTATTATCAGCTGATGTGAAGTTGAATTAAACGCTGAAACTTCACAATATTATCCTCATCGATTGAACCAAAAAGCTCAGCTATACATAACAGCTGGATTCTTGCAGGTTAACATGGTCTCTGGGCTGTTGGGCCGTGGCGTTTCACAGGTTTCTAGGCATTTCATGCCAGCCAGTAAGAAGCAGGGAAATGCATCAGGTTCAGGAAACCTAAGACTACGACCCAAAAGACCACAAGACCATATTAACGGGCAAAATAGTTGAGTTGTTAGATACGGAGGTTGATAATATGAACTGGTGCAGTCTTCACAACACAGCCCAATATTACACATCAAAATAACCTTATTTGAAAGAGACCAAGACAGCAAGTTGCTGTCATTTCCTCATGTATCAAACCCACTACAGGTTACAAATCAATTTACATACATCACTTATATTTAACTGGCACAAGTGGTGTAAAAGTAAAGATGTTCATGGCACATTATTCAGCAGAATGGCTCCAAGCAACGTCTGTAGTGGAACTGAGTGAAGTTGGGAACATCAAAAGTGCAAATGGACAAAATAAATAATCCTGACTTTCCTATAAATGAAGCAGACATTTTCCAATCCAGCTCACTTCTCCCACAAGATGGCAGCGGAGCCAAACTCACCCGAGAAGCAATAATATAATAAACTACACTTGTCACTTTCTCAGAAAACAGAATGTTGCTTCTCCTTGAAATCCACACAACATCAGGAATTTCCCTCCAGTGATTATACATATTGGACGTTATTTTAATCTCTACGTGCAGCAACGCAGATTCTTATAAGATTTTAATTTAAAACTCTCATCAAATACTTTTTGTGTCCTGGCTAACACTGTTATTGTACAATTAACATCCAAGATGGATATATGCATTCATGAACCACAGATTATTGTTTCTGTTAAACATTATGTGATAATATTATAGGAGAAAAATTCCTCTGATACTGGGATTTGGATCCAGGACCTTTAGCTATCCGTGCCAATGCTCTACCAACTGAGCTAAGCCAGAGTTCACATCACAGCGCCAGGTGGAACCTCTCCTATGACTACGAAATCACTAATTAGTGTGTCTCACAGTACTGCATACGACATAACTTGTTTGTCAGTGAGGTAGACTCATTTTTAAAAAATTTTAAAAATCTGAAAACAGTGAAAACCAATGGTCAATTAATTGCCCCAAGACATTCATTAAAATTACAAATATTATATTCTTGCGCGCGCTGTACGATACAGTTATCCAGAAATGTCTTCCCAACAACAACAACAACAACAACACCACGGAAGTCAGTTGCTGAAGATGGCCGCTCCATGCGGTTGAAAGCGCTCCAACAGGTAACAAAATACCGCAATTTAGTAGTGAGTACCAGTGATAAAGCTCTACGCTATACATAAATCAATAAGTATTATATCAAAGAAAACTTCCCTTTACAAGTTTCGGTCTCAGTAACAGGCTGTAATGCTATAATAGTTGTTTACGATACAATCCTACGAGCCAAATAAAATCATTGTTTAGACAGGCGTTAATAAATGTGAAATAATAATGTTTAATACGTATGCTGCAGCCATTTTGGGAGCTTTACAGCTATGCATTTCAGTCAGGGGTTCTTGTACATGGCTGCCAATGTAAGAAGTTTTTCAGCCAACAGGTATGACATTTTTGCATCCGCCATGAGAAATTTAGCATTTAAAAAGGCGTAGTAAACTTTCACATTTTTCAATTTTTAACAGACTGAGTCTATTTAATAACCATACACAATTATTATTAACTAAGAGAGTATTTTCCGTGTGAAGCAATCAAAGTTAGTGTTATACTTTTATACCACTCAGTGGCATAATTTTCTCCTTTTAGTCAATATCATCTACCGTTGAGAGCAATTCTTTTATCTTTGAAATCTAAAAATACTCTTTTAGTTGAGAAAATCTGTACATATTTATTAAATAGATCCAATTTCATTCTGTTAAACAAGTTATTTTGGGTTCAAACCCCATGGTCAGCCAATTGGACGTGGAATATTTCAAGGTTTTCCCAGTCAAAAAGGCAAACGCCAAACTGAACAAGAGTTACCATGACTCATCCTGCATTATATTATCACAAGCCATAACACATCAACAACAGAAAATAGATACTGAAACCAAATGGAATAAGGTGGATCAATGAAGGACATAAGATTGCAGAATTTGTGGAATGTAGGAACAGTGAATGGTGAAGACTTGCTAAGTCATTAATATCAACAAATAATCGTTATCTGTTATCAAGGCCAAATGCACTTGAGATATGCACACAACAAAATGTTGTACACACTTGGGGAATCGCAGTCAACAAGACTGGCCATAGCAAGCAGAAAAAAAAAATAGCATTGAATGATTTGGGGGTTTCTTGAGCTAGAGAACTCCAATCTGCAGTCATTTTCCCCCAACATTGCACTTTAACCATGAAATGCACATCAAAACCAGGATTTTAGCTTTCTAGTAATCAATTGTTTTATTTGTTTCATTTTGAATCTGTATGTCCACATGAAAGTAAAAGATTTGTTCTATTCATTCAATTAATTACTTAAAACAATATGATTAAAAATAAAATATTCATTCTTATAAATGCTGATGAAATATTTTGAACCATCATTCGTTTTAACTCAATTTATGACGGGACATGGTAAATTTAAATCTTACTTTCAGATTTCACATACCTTCTATTGCTGGATATTTCTGTCCATGTGGACATGATGAACAAACTGTTGAACATCTTGTTCTAGACTGCCCGTTTCATGGTTACAAGCGGCACATGCTAAAGAAACATTTAACTTAGTGTAATAAGGTTTTGGGTTATCCAAAGATTGACTTTTTAAAAAACCAATGCTGTTTCACTGAATTCAAAATATTTGTCAACAAAGTTTTTAAAACGCTGTGATCAATTCTCACAACAATTTCTAAGAACTTTGTTAAATATAACTTTGTAATGTTTTGTGTTTATGTTCACTTTTGTTTATAATAATAATAATAATAATAATAATAATTTATTTGCCTATAGACTTTTACATAAAAAGTATCAAGCATCGTCAGAATTTAGTTGACAATAAAAAATAAAATTATTTACAAAAATACACTTATATACAAAAGAAACAATTTACAAAATTACAATTATTTAAAATTCATCTAGTCTATAAGGGCATTTTAAGATTAAATAATTTTTTACAGATGTAATAAATTGTCTACCCTTTTTTTCTTTTATTTCATGTGGTAACTTATTATATAATAGTCCACCCTTAAGTAATGGATCTTTACCGGTAGACATTTTATTTGTAGACACCCTGTGATAGTCAAATTGACCTCTTGTACAGTGCTCATGAATATCATTATTTAGGGACAGAGGTTGCTTCAGGTTTCTAATACATAGGATTAATTTATATATGTATATGCCAACTACTGTTAATATTTTTTTACTTCTAAATACATCTCTACATGATTGCCTATTGTTTAAACCATAAATGCATCTTAAGCTCCTCTTTTGCAAAACCAAAACTCTATTTAAGTTACTGATTCCTGTAGCTCCCCAGATCTCAATACAATATTCTAAATGTGATTGTATCACCCCAAAGTAAATACATCGTAGTAGTTCAGGACATAAGAATGCACGGAGGTGTCTAATCAGGTAGATGTTAGAACTAAGTTTCTTACATATATTATCGACATGATTTTGATATGTTAGGTTTTGGTCAAGGTAAACACCTAAGAATTTGATGTTTGGAACCCATTCAATCTGATTGCCATTTAGGGTAATATTTAACCAGTTATTATTTTGTTTTTTACAGTGCTGAAATAATACTAATTTTGTTTTATCCACATTCAAATGTAGGTAATTGTGTGTGAGAAATGTAGATATATCATTTAATGAATTATTGATAGTTACTTCAAGTGTTGCAAAATCCCTACCAGTACATATCAGAGATGTGTCATCAGCATATGTTGTTAATTTATAATTTGGTGACTGTGGATAGTCATTAACATATTGTTTATTGCCGCATTTTCACATTTTCTGAATGTCAATAACTGTAACTATAGCCCCAGCATAGCTAGGTAAAATAGGGCTGTTGTACTTGGAGATCACATAGATCACATAATAACTAATCTAAATCATAATGATTACTCAGCTTTTGTTAGAGAATTTCATGTATCAGACCATCTGGCCGAAGTAATAGATATATTTGATTGCCATGTTAAAACTAAGGAACCAGAGTATACAAGGATTCGAGATACTTCTGATTACAAAGTGATGCAATTGGTTGAAATATTGTCACAAGAAAAGTGGGAAACAGTGTATCTAGCACAAGACACAAATAAGAAATGGGAAGCTTTTTATGAAATATTTTTGAAGCACTTTAATACATATTGCCCATTAAAGATAAAGAGTCAAAATAATAAAAAAATCCAGAAAGTAAGTGTACCCCATCAAGTTAAATTAATAAGAGAAAAAGCTAAAAGCATGTATGAATTTTACAGAATGACAAACAGTAATATTTATAGGGAGATGTATAAAACCCTGAAGAGACAATATGCACAAGCTCTTGCATCACTAAAGTCACAGAAGTATGGAATCTACAAATATAGCAAAAACAGCTTGGAACTTAATCAAAGACCAAAGTAGAAGCACAAAGGAACACGAAAATACAGTACTAAATCACTGCGGAAATACTATATCGGCACCTGTAGAGGTGTGTAACATATTTAATACATACTTTCTGAGTGGACTGGATGGAATGGGGTCACTAGAAGATAGTGTTACAGAAGACAGGGTGGGATATGTACCAGAAACAATATATCTAGCACCAACAAGCAAAGAAGAGGTCAGTAAAATAATTTCTAACTTTAAAAGCCAAACATCTTCGGGATGGGATGGCATATCAACTAAAATCCTTAAAAAATGTAGTAATGCCCTAAGCAACATTGTAGCTTATCTTTTAAATTTTTCCATAGGGGAGGGTGTTTTTTCAGAATGTCTAAAAATTAGTGTAGTCAGACCTATTTACAAGAAAGGAGATAAATACGATAAAAGCAACTACCGACCAATAACACTCACACCTGTTCTTGCTAAACTATTTGAAAAGGTACTAGCTAAACAATTAATAAGGTTTCTGAATAAGCATGAGGTACTCATTCCGACACAACATGGCTTTAGACAAAATTTCTCGACAATCACAGCAATGACGGATCTTATTCACGAGATTATACTACATCTAGAGGAAAATGAGAAAGTGATAGGACTGTTTCTTGACTTGTCTAAAGCATTCGACTCAGTTTGTCATAATACATTACTAAAGAAACTGCAAAATTACGGAATAAGAGGAAAAATGCTAGACATATTAAAAACATACTTGATCGGACGTAAACAGTGCACAGAAATAAGTTATAGAGAGGGCAACAGAATAAACAGATATTCATCGGCATATGATACGGTTACACTAGGAGTACCACAAGGCTCGGTCCTTGGTCCGCTATTGTTTCTCATATACGTAAATAATATCCCTAAAATACCAAACTGCAAACCAATTTCTTATGCTGATGATACATCCCTACTGATCTGGAATAAACCAGAGAACTTACAAAATAGCATTATAGAAAATTCATCAATAATGATCAAATATCTCACTGAAAATAACTTGAGGGTTAATCTGGGAAAAACAAAACTAATTATATTCGAACACAAAAGCAGTAATATGAAAATTGATATAGCAATAGAAGCGGAGAAAATAGAACCAGTAACATGTACTAATTTCTTGGGACTACAACTGGATCAGAATCTAAAATTTCACAATCAGATACAATACATATGTAATAAAATTAGCTCAGGCCTTTACCTGTTGAGGAATCTGGCAAAATATATGCCCACACACACATTAAAAATGGCATATTATGGACTAGTACACAGCCAAATTAATTACGGGATAGAAATATGGGGAAGTGCCGGGATTACAGGTCTGAATAGAATACTGATACTACAAAAGATGTGCTTGAGATGTATATATAGGTTAGACAAATATGCATCATGCAAATCTAAATTTAAAACCGAAAATATTCTAACAGTAGTATCTTTATATGTCTACAAAGTAATTCTGCTGGTACAAGGCGATAGATACAGTATTAATCGAAATAACAACTACTACAGTTACAACACTAGAGGCAGGGAAAATCTCCACAGGCTATACATAAGAAACAAATCTGCAGAAAAAGATCCACTAATCCAAGGAATAATACTATACAACAAATTACCAGGAGTATTAAAAACACTACATGGAGAAAGATTTAAAAAAGAACTTAAGAAATATCTAATAGAGAGGAGTTTATATAGGATAGACGAGCTGTAGACTCTAGATATGATAAGCTATATGAGCAAAATAGTATTGTAATAATACTGTAGGAATTGTATGTAAATGTATATGAATGTATATATATATATATATATATATATATATATATATATAATTTATGTATAAGTTCAGTGAGATTTGTATAATAGAGAGTAAGAATTGTATAAGTGTGAATGTGGATTGTACAGTATAAGTGTGAATGTGGATTGAACAGTATGAGTGTGTGTGTGAATTGTATAAGTGTGAGAGTGGATTTGCATATAGATTAAAGAAGTATATACACCAATACATAATTAGCTTCTGACGATGCTTAAAACATGTATATGTCCACAAGCAAATAAATATTATTATTATTATTATTATTATTATTTAATAATAATAATAATAGCCTACTTGTTTATTCACATGTTCATGATTTTATGAAATGTATAAATGCAAGGCAAGTAGATGTGAGTGTACATTGCTTCTCCTATGAGAAAGATTTTTAATGGCTACGAGTTTGTTATAGAATGTGATATTCGAGTGTTGTATGCTTGCAGCGAGGTAAGTTATTTCTGCAACTGCAGTTTATTAAGCTCAAACATTATTGTGATGCCATAACTGAGAAATACAATAACACTATTGTTTTAGATATATGAGCATTCATGAACCACAGATTATTGTCCCAGTGTCGGAGGAATTTTTCTCCTATAATATTCTCATGTAATGTCCAATAGAGACAATAATCTGTGGTTCATGAATGCTTATATATCTATCTTCAATGTTAACTGTACAAAAACAGTGGGAGCCCAGTCGCAAAAATCACTACTTAGTGTGCCTCACAGTACTGCATATCACATAACTTGTCTGTCTGTGAGGTAGACCATTAGGGGAATCAGTTATAGGAGAGAGGTTCCATCTGGCGCTGTGAATTGATCTCCGGCTTAGCTCAGTTGGTAGAGCATTGGCGCAAATAGCCAAAGGTCCTGGGTTCAAGTCCCAGTGTCGGAGGAATTTTTCTCCTATAATATTCTCTATTGTTTTATGTTTAGTATCATCGGCGTAGGTGGGGAAGTTCTGCTATGTTGTTTACAAGGGTCCAAGCAAGCACCAAGCCTTTCTGTGTGTTGTACATAGGATTCAGTACCTCTAATACTGCACATATCAAGCGTAGTTAATACTTAGTCATTAATATCCACATTTCATCACCAAATTCTTTATTGTTTTGTCGTACAATCTGGACGACCACAGCATGATAACATTTCAGAATGTTGAGTGGAATGCTATCAATCATGACAACTTGATAACATGATCGTGTATATAAAGATGACCAGGGCAGTGAAACTCACATCAAAATGGCGTCGTGCATTGCTCTGTGTGTGGCCGCGATACTGGCGATGACACAGGCAACCAACTACCAGTTCCCAGCGGGTTTCCTCATGGGGACCGCCACGGCCTCTTACCAGGTAGAGGGAGCCTGGGACGAAGATGGTGAGTACAGGACAAAGCTGTATAATGTTTAGTTATCCTCGTGTCCATAGCTGTTAAGGCTCAGATTACTGTTATGATTGTTATATTTAAACAGTAAAATATGAAATGTGCTAATTCAGGAAGGGGCCCCAGCATTTGGGACACACTGACCCACGAGAGGTCCCAACTCATAGCAAACCAAGCAACTGGGGATGTCGCATGTGACTCCTACCACAAGTACAAGGAGGACATCCAACTCTTGAAGAGCCTCGGAGTAAGTCACTATTCTCTTAAGCTGACTATTTCTTCTCTATTACATAATTAATGAAACAAAAAATATTTTCGCTTATGGATTGAAGATGTAGATTAATTCTTGGTGAATACACGACTGAGAAAATTGAGGTTAGAGACTGTCCGAGCACTGCGTAATTACATCATTCTGTTTTATTTCCTAATATTGAAATTGGGATTCAATAAGTTTTCCAGTGAATGAGGCTACCAACTGAAGCAAACCTAATTCATACACAGGAACTATTTCCTCCTTCAAATCAGATAGCTCTATTGCAGTTAACTTTTGGAACAACTTACAGATCCCCCTCAGCTGTCACAGTATAACAGGGACAGCTTCAATAGTTGAAGTGTTGAGAATCTCCACGCACACTCATCTTCCTCATTTAGCGCTAGTGAGGCCAGACATTGTGAAAATTCTAGTAAAAGGGATAGAACAGTTGATGGAAATGTCACTATACAACGTCAACACTGGCCATTGCCATCACATAAGTAATTAATCAGCAAATATACGGGACACTGAGGTGTGTCGTGCAAACAGAACTCGTAATTAGATAAATGTTATAAATATTCTATTTAACAATTAGATTTCAATTAAAAGGAATGAAGTGAACAACTCTTAACTCTAAACCACAGTCACTGCCAATCTTATTCTAACAATCCTTGCTTAATAACATTACAAATAACTCTCGCAGTGTTGTAAGAGATAAAAGGAATGTTATGTTGCAGGTGCACTTCTACAGGTTCTCCTTCTCCTGGTCTCGCATCCTCCCTGACGGACATGCGCACAGCATCAATCAGGCGGGGATAGACTACTACAACAGAGTCATAGACGAGTTGTTAGCAAACAACATTCAGCCGATGGGGACTATGTACCATTGGGACCTGCCTCAGACCCTGCAGGACCTTGGCGGATGGACCAACGAGATCCTTGAGGACTACTTTGAAGACTACGCTCGCATCCTCTACACCAACTTTGGAGACAGAGTGCGTGTCCATATTTCATATTATTATTTGTTTTTCGTATAATTTTAAGAGGGATATAAATTTCTCTCCGTAGCGTAGTGGTTGAGGCGCTGCACTACAAACAGGAAGGTCGTGGGTTCAATTCCCAATGAGGTTGTTGGAGTTTTTCGATTAGCCTAATCCTTCTGGTGGCACTGTGGCCCTGGGGTCGATTCAGCCTCTAACAGAAATGAGTATCAGGAGTATTCCTGGGGGTTAAGGCAGCCGGTGAGTAAGGCTGACAACCTTACCACCTTCACATGCCGAATGTTTAAAATCTAGGAGCCTCAAACTCCTGAAACCTTCTGGGCCTCCATGGCCTACACAGGGAATATTTTAATTTTATAAATTTCTCTACAAATAGATCACAATTTAACTGTATTTAAGCAAATATAACGCTCATCAAATTCCAGACTTATGATAATCAAAATGATAGCGAAACATTTTGCATGAATGGTGGGATTAGTATTTGACCGGGGTTATGACACAATGAGGCCTACAGGGAATTACTGGTTGTCCTGGTGTTTCAGGTGAAACTGTGGATCACATTCAATGAGCCCAAAACATTCTCCGATGCCTACGAGAACCCTGTGGGTGACGCCCCTGCTCTCAACACTTCAGGGTTCGGCAAGTACCACACGGCCCACACTTTACTCAAGGCACATGCACGGGCATTCCACCTGTACGACGCTGAGTTCAGACCAAGACAGGGAGGTGGGTTCATATCCAGCATGAGCATGAACTGAGGAAGCGGAAAGCAAAAAGAGTTCAAGAAGTTATTGTTGTGTTGCAGGCAAAGTGGGCATAACGCTCAACTCCAACTGGTGCGAGCCATACAAGAACACACCAGAGTACGTTGCAGCCTGTGATCGCCAGATGGAGTTCGAGGTAAGTGCATAAATATACCTTGTGTATCAAATTTAAAGAAACAATTTTATTCTTTTAAAGTGATAATAGGCCTAAATGGAAAAGGGGTCAATTGGATAGACAGTACACTGATCAAGACAGAAGCAAAAAGCACAATTAATTATTACAGAAAGAAGAGTATGACAGTCCAATGCACCAATTTCAATGGCAATAGACTTAAGATATTTCAGGAGTGTTTTATCAAAATTCGATAAAGTATGAATGGGAGATTTTAAAGCAGGAGGTCACATCAAAAATAACTAGTGTGCAGATGATGTAGCACTTACAGCAAAAATTAAATAAGAATTGCAAAGGACGAGTAGACGATATGGAAAGGATAATTATAAATGCAAAGAAGTTAAAACTGATGAAGAATTCATTTTGATATTCAGGAAGCGATGTCCACTGTATGAAGGACAGTAATAGCCAAAACTAGATTTGCAGCTAAGGAAGCAGCTTATGAAATGCTACACAAGGAGTGTGGATGAGAAGAGATGTATCTTGGAAGTTGTAAAGAAAAGAAAAGCTAACTGGTCAGGGCACATCATGAGAAAAAGAGGACTTCTGCTGGATGTAACTGAAGGAACAAGAAAAGGAAAAGAAAACTAGGCAGAAAAAGAATTGAAATTCCTGATGACACCAAGAAGAAAAAAAGCTATGGAGAGTTAAAAGATGGGGGTACAGGCACAAAAACTGATTATGCAATTGAGAAATAATCCTGAAAAGCTGTTAGGAGTTAATAACTACCGGTTCATCTTTTTCGTTGAATGATCTGAAGATGTGCATATAAACGTATCAACATTTTACATGCGTATGTCTCCTTTCCCTCACAATGACATTTTTCCTTCTCCTTTCAAGTAAACTGAAGAATGTGATTGCCACACATGACGCGAAGTCAGCAGATGGCAGAACACACCAAACTCTAAATAAAGTCTAATATTGTAATTTTATAGGCGGATATTGCACTTTATAAACTCCAGATTGTTTGTATAGCAACTAGACGTGGCAACCCACATCTAGTGTAAGATGTACCGGTACTCTTTATCTTGAAATGGAATCAGAAAATAAAAATCCTAACACATATATTGTTGTAATGACTGGTTGTTGCTGGGTTAAGTTCACAAATTCTCTCAACTACTTGTGAATCTTGTTCAACAGTTGGGTCTGTTTGCCAATCCTATCTTCAGTGCTAAGGGTGACTGGCCAGCCGTCGTGAAGAGGAGAGTGGCTGCCAACAGCAAGGCCGAGGGCTTCAGGAGGTCCAGATTGCCGGCCTTCACAGAGGAGGAGGTCAATTACATCAGAGGTAATGCGATGAGTACATAATAAGTAATGTGAGGAATACATTCATCTAGGGAGCAACAGGCATAGCTGAGGAATGGGTTGTGTTGCAGGCACATATGATTTCTTCGGCTTGAACCACTACACCACCAACTATGGACACCCCTATGACAGCAGCGACGAGCCTCCCTCCTTCTTCAAGGATGAAGGAATGTACCAAGAGCAGGACCTAGCCTGGCCGGGTACTGCGTCCTCCTGGCTCAGAGTTGCGCCTTGGGGCTTCCGCAAGCTCCTGGGGCACATAAAGGAGAGGTACGGCAACCCACCCCTGATCGTCACAGAGAATGGCATGTCTGACCGTGGGCAACTCAACGACACAGAGAGGATAGATTACTATGTGGTGAGTACAATTTCAGAGATGGATAAAGCTTCAGATGAAGATTTGAATTTTCACTCATTCTGATGACCAGAGTCAGACGAATAGACCTATGCTGAAAAATGCATAAGATCTTTGCATTTCGTGAATCAGTAGTTATTATTATATGTATTTTTTCTAATGTCGATTTTCCAAGCTTTGTTTAAGATTGCGTGACCTCATTTTTATGTTCATGTTATTGGTTACTGTCTCCAGTATCGATTTCACACACATTATTTGTAAAATATTTAACTTACAGGAAAGGACATTTATTATTGCTGTATGTTTTTTAAAAAGAGAACACAACAGTATTTGCTTTTTAAAATGTTAAAAATGGTTACGTAGAATCTTATTGTCAGTTTAATCTATTTGTTTCAGTTGTATTCATTCATGTTAGAGAAATCTAATGTACGAGTGATGGTGAATTAAATCGTAAAAAGTACCATAATGACGAAATTGGCAGCAACTACAAATGATTAAGCTGTATCATGTAATCTCGATCTCCTAGTTAGGTGTGGTGGGAGGTGCCTAAGGGGCAGATGATGTAAAATACTCTCCAGATGTCTTCACCTTCCCATATGTGTCAACCTTCAGTGTTAGTGGAAATTCTACAGAGAATATTTTGAAAGAAAGACTGCATGTCTCGAAGTTGTAAGTTAAGCTACTGCACTTGTTATGGTGAACTGTGATTAATATCTGGCTTTTGTGTTTATTAGCTGTTCATTTGAGAAATATTAACATATCTTCCAAACTGTGCCCTGAAAACCCCCATAAATTGATGGTGTGAGAATAATGCTTTGGTAATTAAACATTTAGGAATAATTAAAATTCACACTTGTTGCAGAGCTATCTGACGGAGATGCTGAAGGCTGTACATGAGGACGGGTGTGACGTGTTGGGCTATACTGCCTGGAGTCTAATGGATAACTTTGAGTGGCTCCACGGATACACGTAAGTACAGTCACCACACCTTCATCATACCCAGTAGCTCCTCGGATTTTTGTGAGGTAGGGAGATCTGGAAAGGGGTGCGCTCAGCCTCGTGATATAAACTGAGGAGCTACTTGGGTGTCAGCATGCTGATCACATGCCCCCAATCCTGTCGTCTACCTGTAATACATGATGCAGTGGCTGAATGGTAGGCCTAGTCCTTTCAACAGATTTTTATTGGAGTTTCACTCACAAGCTATTAATATTCCATTACCCCGAATACTTATCTTGTTACATTTACTTTGATTTCCACAGAGAGCGGTTTGGGCTAATCTATGTGGACTTCGAAGATCCGAATCGAACACGGACTCTGAAGGAGTCTGCCAAGGTGTTTGCAGAGATCATTCAGACTGGAGAGATTCCTCAGCGATTCCGCAGCCACGTGTGAATAAAACAGAGCTCAGTAATCCAGCCAATCACAGCTTACACTAACTGTGAACACGTTAATACTCTATACAGACATGCATTGTTACGTAGCCATGATTTCATGTAAATTTAACAGCGAGTAAATAAATAAAACATTTTAAATTGTGTACCATATTAGGTTAACAGAAAATCTGAAGACAAATAAAACAGAAAGAACACAATTTTGACTGAACTGGGAAAATACATTGTTTCTCAGGCTTCCAATTGTGTGAGTTGTAGGTTTGGCTGCTATCTCTGCTGCCATCTTCTGGGAGAAGTGAGCTGGATTGGGAAATATGTTTCATATATATATAGGAAAGACAGGAAGATTCAATTATGATCTATAATTATATTAAGTGGAAGGAAAGGAAATAGACATTAAATCCATGTCTGGGATATTAATACAAGTAAGAATCAGCTTGAAAAATTTTATGTCATAACCGGGATTTGAACACGGATCTTCGGCTTAACGCCCCGTAGTTTACAGTACAGTAGAGTAGATAGTGAGATTGTGAGACTGTTTGCAGTCAAGAAAATTTATACAAAAAGGCCTATAATGTCAAAACTCAAGTTAAGTTGTAGAAAAAGTTTGTACAACAATACAATACATGCATTTTAAGGTAAATTCAATTTATTCTGGAATTCTATGACATCTGTTACTACAGAATCTTTATTATAAGTCGAGACGGGGCGACCGGTGTTTTCACTCTCCGCTATGGAGTCCGCATTAGCCGCGGGCGGCTTCCCTGCTTAAAGTGTAGGCTATATAGGCTTACCTTATAACATATGTTGGAAGTGTCGTCCTTCCTTTGTTATACAGGCATTGTATCTGGAAACCACATTCTGGCTGACACGAGTGAGTTCATCCACTGTAATGCCCCTAATTTCATTCGTAATGTTTTCTTTCAGCTCCTCCAATGTGTGAGGATTTGTTCGATAAACTCGCTCGCGTAAGCCAGAATGTGGTTTCCAGATACAATGCCTGTATAACACAGGAAGGACGACACTTCCAACATATGTTATAAGGTAAGCCTATATAGCCTACACTTTAAGCAGAGAAGCCGCGCGCGTGCCGCCCGCGGCTAATGCGGACTCCGTAGCGGAGAGTGAAAACACCGGTCGCCCCGTCTCAACTTATAATAAAGACCCTGTAATACTTCACATTACCCAAAGAAATCTAGAATCTCTTTTAGTGACAAACGTTTACGTTTTTGTGATATTTTTAATATGATTGCACTTCCGAACACTCAACTTCACAAACTAAGAAAGTATGAACTGCTCATGATCACAGCTAACAACAAGAGATTGTGACTGAAATGAATGTAACAGTAAAAATGCACGATAATGATTGTTGCAAAGAATTCCGTTAGAATTCACTTTAGAATTCAGTTTAATTTACAACATGCTGTTCATTATTTGGAAGTTTTAATTGATGCTGGGTGATACACTTCAGTGTCCGCATCCGTTTTTGAGAATGTTTGCTATTTGGAAGAATTTTGTCATAAGGGCCAATGTTATTTTACAGGGAATTTTAAAAACGTCCGCTATTGAGAAGTGTCCATTAAGGGAAGTTTCACTGTATTTGTTATATAAGACAGCATTATTAAGAAAAACTCTTGTAAATTTCAATTTCTCATTAATGAGTCTATACTCTTGTAATTTATTGAATAATAATGCACTTATTTAATGCCAATGAGCAAATGATCTGAAATAATTTCCACTGTAGAGGAAAGGATAGGCCTATTGTTATTAAATAATTTATTAATACTGGTGGGTTTTAAATTTTTTACTTCTTATAACAGTGACGCGTTACTGATAAACAAAATTTCCTTTGGAATTTCTCATAAATGATTCGATAACCTGGAAATTTATGTGGTGTTAGTTGGGTCTCAGGAGTCTTTAATGGATATTAGCTTTCTATAATGAAACCAAATTTTCTGGAAAGGACTTAGTTCCAGGAAACAGCACAAGTAGTTAAACGAAATTACTACGTCTCCACCGATACAGAAACAGCAGAATATAGATGCAATGATTCATAGTGCTCTGCATAAAGAAATAATATGGATTATAGCGCATAGTATGTATTACATCCTACAGTACTATGATAGTTTCTCAGAAGAAAGGTTTTATTTATAGACTATTTAAAACAATATATGAACACATAACTAAAGAAAATAGTTTGAAAGACTGTGCTGCATAACTAACATCATATTATTTATAGTGTAAAAATGATCGCAATACAACTGTTTAGTTACTAAAAATAGTGTATTAAGTTACAATGTGCGGACCTAACTTCCTGTACTGTTACTACATCTAACCTGTATTTCTATAATTCTCTAGTTACCGATTTAAGTGCCCTAGGTCTGTATACACTCAAAATGTTCCACGTTCCCACTCTATAGTTCCAACGATTTTTAGACTCCCTCAGTGTAGTCCCTACCTGGAGATCCGAACGAGGGATTATTTTACCTCCTGAAAATTTTACACCAATAGGATCCATAAATCAGGCAGCATTTTTACTGGGAGAGGTTGCTAACCTCACACCAAACCCCCACCACCTCATGTCGTCTGTCCGCAACTGCTTATTCAACATATTCGTAGTTACCCTCAATATCTGGAGGCCGTATCCTCTATCCACAACCTGAGGACACGCCGTGCCATGGTGACAGAGACCCACCCCTTATGTATATAGGTATATAGGTATATATATATATATATATATATATATATATATATATATATATATATATATATATATATACTAGCATGTGCCCGCGGCTACGCCCGCGATAATTATTTCAAGAATTAAAAATTAAGAGCATAATAGTTAAATCATTACATTTATTAACACCTAAATCGCATGGACTACATACCACGATCAGATAGCATCGACTGGTAAAAGCAACCTCAGATTCGAGTTTCTTGGCCAAGAAAACCTCTGTATAGTGAGATTCGTCCAAATAAAACAACGATTGACCATATTTAGGGCTTACAGCATTCAAGCGATCGCGAAAGTTTTGTTTTCAAGGTTTGACAAAAATAGCCAAAGCCAACTGTAATTGATTTGACATTGAAATGTATAACTGAAAACTTATGTTTTGAAAACGCAAAAAATGCACGTTTTTGCCAGTTTTTCACTCATAACTCACGAACGAAAACTAAAATTAAAATTCCGGCTTGGAGGTGCATTTTCCGACCCTTCAGCACACCTATGTTTAAAATTTCAGATCTCTGCGTTCAGTAGATTTCGCTGGACATCGAGGAGAATTCCTTTTATTAATATAGATAATATGAATTATAATGATACCTTCTCTAATTTGTCAAACATCCATTTAATTTAATCCAAGCCCACCTGATACCACTGGTAACAATACGTTCTGTGAATTTGTTTTGATAATTCTATGTAAAAAGGGACTAAGTATTTTCAAAAACATTTAATTTTTGGCATTTAGAATCAGAATTTTTCAAAATCCTTTCTTAGTGAGCACCTACATTATGAAGCGAATGTACTGTCAAAATTATTTTCTTGGTTTGAAGGAAATGAGACTTTTGACTAATGCAGAAAAGACAGTAGACATGAGCTTTCATAAACCCAAAATCAACAAGTAATATTACGCAATAAAATAATTCAATACAAAATATAAAATTGCAGAGCTAAAGTGGTAAACACACATTGAGGCACTAACCAATAAACTGATTATGCCTACAGGCTGCTATATGTTACAACTTTAAAATATGTCACAAGAGCAGACGTACTTCTCATACTTCGCTTATTTCCATAGTCATATGAGATACGGAGTCATTTTCTAGGGTTCTTCTTCAGAAGCTGAGAAGTTTTCAAAATCCTAAAAAGAGTGGTGCGAATAATAAATCAACAGACATCCAGTAAAGAACTATTCAAAACAATAGGAATTCTACCCTTAGCTTATATTTAAATGCTAGAAATAATGTACTATAGCAAACTAAAAGGGCAAAATCTGTTAATGAACAATAACATTCATAATAAAAGACTTGAGACTTTCCCGGCATTGGTTATATATAATGGTCTCTCGGGCTTCCAACCGGGTTAAAATATGGTTTGCTTCCGAGCTTTCGGCTGCTGTCAGCTCTGCAGCCATCTTCTGGGAGAGAAGTGCGCTAGTTCTGTGTCTGGCTCCTTTTTATAGCTGGTGGAGTTTGCAGAGAGCGACCAATCGGAGCACAGGAAATCCCGGGGTGAAAAGTCATTATAAATAACATTCATAATTATCAAACAAGACAACAGAATGACTTGCATGTCCAATTCAGTAGAACAAATATTGCAAAGTCAAATGTTTACAATTCTGGTGTAAAGTTATTTAATAACTACCTACAACTATCAAGCCTATGGAAAATTGCTTTCACATATGAAGTGGTGCGGCATGAGAACGTATGGCCGCCTCTAAAAACTGAAAGCGTTTCCTAAGAAGGTGTTGTGTGTTTATGTGGAAGAATGCAAAGACTTGTAACAACATGTTAACTATGGACGTGAAGTTTCACAAAAAGGAACAACGGCATGATGGGTAAGTGACACATATGGTGTATATAACCCGCCCATGAAGATGATATCCAGACTCTGGCACCTCACGTCCATCCATCAGCTGCATGTGTCAACATGTTTTTGGAGCATATTTAAGGAATTTCCTATTCCTCCACAGCCTTTTTTTTTCTATAAAATTTCTATAGAAATGTATATTTAAGGAGATATAGGCCTACATATTGTATAAGGTACTAGCATGTGCCTGCAGCTTCGCACGCGGTAATTATTTCAAAAATAAAAAATTAAGAGGATAAATCATTATATTTATTAACACCTAAATCACGTGGACTACATACCACGATTAGATAGCGCTGCCTGGTAAAAGCAACCTCAGATTCGAGTTCCTTGACCCAGAAAACCCCTGTATAGTGAATTTCGTCCAAATCGAACAAAGTTTGACCATATTTAGGCCTATATTGATTATCCCTCTTCCATGTAGGTTGAAAATGTCATATGTCTGCGGGCCTTGACATTCTAAACAAATTAATCGTCCAGGATGAACTTACAAAATCAAGCGATCGCCCACAATCAAAAATTAAAAATTAAGAGCATAATAGTTAATAATTGAAAATTAACTTATGAAGGACTTTCGATTTTTAAATTCTAGGTCCTTATATGGGTATTTATAATTTGAAATAGGAAGAAATAAATAAAACCCAATCTTCTTTCAGAACAATCATTGCTGGGGTCCCCCAAGGATCAGTCATAGGACCTTTTTTATTTACAGTCTTTGTTAATGATTTGGATATAAATATACCATGTACTACTATTTTATATGCAGACGATACCACCTTAATTGTAACTGGCAAAGATCCTCTTGCTGTTAAAAGTAATTTAGATAATTCCGTTGAAATAGCCAAGTCTTGGTTCTCATCAAACTATCTATCAATTAATATGACTAAAACTAGTAATATAATTTTTTCTTTAAATGCACTAATGGATTTCAATGATATAGATATATCTGAACATGTCAAATTATTGGGCTTAACATTAGATAATAAACTAAATTGGGAACAGCACACTGAAACAGTCTCTAAGAAACTATCCAGAGTAATGTATCTACTTAATAAGCTAAGAAATAACGTAACCCACGATATGTTAATAACTGCATATTATGCTTTTTTTCATTCAATCCTGAACTATGGAATTAGACTCTGGGGGAATTCACCCTCTGCAACGAAAATTTTTATATGGCAGAAAAAGGCCATAAGATGTATTCAGAGACTCTCAAAAAGAGACTCCTGTCGAGAAAGTTTTAGAAATTTACAAATTATGACACTGCCATCATTGTACATTTTTTCCAATCTAACTTATGTAAGAGAACACATACAAGATTTTAATGAACGAGCATTCTTTCATAACTATAAGACAAGGCACAAGAATGATATAAACGTACCACATCACAGGTTAAGCAAAACAAGCAACAGCTATAAATATTTGCAAGTTAAACTTTTTAATAATCTTCCTCAATCTATAAGAGAATTGCCCTCAAAAGTATTCAATAAATTAATTGCCAAATGGCTAAAAACTAAAGCACATTATTCACTAAATGAATTTCTGTCACTAAAAATCTCAGCCACTGAGTTTTATTGATGTACTTCAATACAAGGGTTTTTTACTGCACTGTAATGCATTGTACTTTTTATTGGTATGTAAACTGTGTACTATTTGGACAATGCCTATTTCTATCTAGATGGATGATTAATGGCGGAAATAAAGAATCTTATCTTAAAAAAAAAAAAAAAAAAGAAGAACGACTAATCACACTCAAACCATTCCCTCAGAAAACGCTTCATATACATATACATAGCTTCCTGTGGCTCATAGAGGAAGTACAATTTTGCATCCCATCGCTTGTACAGTACACAGCAACCTGGTAGGGGTCCAAATAAGAAGAAACAAAAATTCCGGTAACATAAAATTGTATTGTCTTTGCAGAATATTTTATTTCTCACTCTCATGTTACCATAAAACAGTTTTGGGGATGAAATTAAGCAGTAATGTAATATCACTTTCATACTTCTCTCTCCAAAAACCTGCGATATAATAATATACACATTACCATACCTCGTTTTGTTTTCTCTATGTTCAGGGTAGAGGAAGTTATGTGACTGCATTATTTTCGTGGATTTCATTCTTTAATATTTATTTATAACATGAATTATATTGACAACTTCTCTTATTTGTCAAACTTGCATTTCATTTTTTTCCAAACCCATCTGATACCACTGGCAACAATGTGTTCTGTGATTTGGATTTGATAAATCTGTGTAAAAAGGGATTAAGTATACTCAAAAACATTTAATTTTTGGCATTTAAAATCAAATTTTTTCAAAATCCTTTCTTAGTGATCACCTACATCATGAAACGTAGGTATTGTCAAAATTCCATGTCTCTACCTGTTATAGTTTAGGCTCTACGTTGATTCTCTGTCAGTCAGTCAGTCAGGACAAAACCTTTTATATACGAGATATAGAGATTGGTTTTATAGCATGCTGGCAGTTGTCATAGTGATGAGTCAATACATCCCTGTTACATCATTCAATGTCATCTTTGCCAACAATGGTTTTTTTCCCCCTGCTAATGCGCTTGCGTAACATAATGACGGCAAAAAGCAGGAAACACTGTAACCTTATCATGAATTCTGCCATTTCACATCACATCATTTAAATACTTTTAGAAGCATAGATGTAACTTTACACCAAAGATTTACAATTATATAATTAACATAATTCTAATATTAAAAATAGCGCAAAACAGGTTTCAAAATATTTAATTAACAATAACTATAGAATAATATTTCTTAATTTCATAAATTTGCTTGTTATTCGGTCACAACGCCAAACTTTCAGTTTACAGATCCCTATATATATATATATATATAAATTTTATCTTTATTGCGAGAGGCAATGGCAAATCTCCGCGGTATCACCCTTGCCTGAATCACCTCAGATGAGTCGTGGTCATCATCCCACGGCTTCGTCCCGGAGCTGGACCTGCCTTCGGGCAGAACACTCATCATCATCATCATCATCATCATCATCATCATTAAATCTCTACTGGTCCGTTAGTGTGTGTGTGTGTCTCTCTCGAATCCTATGCTCCCATGTTGGGGCGAAGGGCCTCCAAGTGGAAGTTTCTGTTTACCGATGTGAATTTTGTTACGCTTATTTTCCTAGAGAGGGAAGAAGGATAGGTGGTAAGCCCATCGCCCCTTACCCCCTCCGGAAACTAAGGTATTACTTGGACGTGAAAGGGCCGATAAATTTCGTCCAGAGGCTGTAATTTAGGCTTGGAGTTCTTTTACGTGCCCTAAATCTACGACATGGGCCCCCCAGCTTAAAGTCCCTCCCGGAGGACTCCGTGCCAAGGATTTTTACGTCCTGAAAAACTTAGTTTGATCCCACGACCTTCGCTACCTCTAGACCACCGTCAATAGTCTTTACTAAAAAGATAGATAAACTGAAGGCATCTTCTTGTTTATGTAATACAACACATGAATTCGTCGATTGCTTGATTTCGTCAGAGATCTGTTTTAATTCTGCTTTCAGTCTGAGCATCTTGATGTTGATGATGATGATGAATTGATTTCCGCGTATCGACTGCAGTTGTCATAGTTACGTGTGGACAACAGTGGACGGTGGCCGGCAGTTGAATAACCTGCACCGAAGTGTCCAGTCGGCGTCGCGCTCTCAGGTAGGCAGGCACTTAAATGTTGAAAGCGGTGTTATGTGTGGAGACGTTGATTTTAGTTTAATGCTAGTGAATATATTTTACACTTTATTTTAATTGGTAAGAATATTGTTAAAATATACAAAATAAAAGGCGTAAAATCCCCTTCTTGACGTCTACATTCGGTTTTATTGTGCCGAAATTTGATGTTTTTATTCCCTATACTTATGTTGTGATGCAGACTCACATACTCGTGTGTTTTAGCTAAAATATTTAATTTAAATTAATCGAATTTCCTATTTTGCTATATCGACTTGGAAAACAATCAAATCTAATAACAGCACGTGTGTTGAAAGCACTCATTGCATGTTACATTTCAAAGTCGACATTCTGATCCTAAACCCCACAAGAAAACAAGTGTTATGTGAAACGTGAAAAGAATTGCGAAATAGTTCAAGGTAAACATGTATAAAAAGTAAAATACATTTTAATGGTTAACATCTGTTTTAAATCTACGCTAAACTTTAATATGAGTAGCCTATATTTAATTTTAAACACTCTGCCAGTATTAATGTTGCTGTGCTGTATTACTATAACCCTGCGTTTCTCAACCTTTTTGAACTCGAGGACCTCTAAAATGTCTACATTTTTTACGGACCCCTAATTTTACATCCCATTTTTAAAAGTAGGCTATATGTAGGCCTATATTCTTAATAATTGGGGTATTATAACGAAATAATTCTAAATACATTTTTTAATTCGACGGAAACACAGTTATTGAATTGGAAGTAAACTATGGACAGTAAAATTATACTTTGAACAGACTTTTAATATTATTACCAATTTGATAATATAATTAGGAATTATAACACAGGTTTACCGGTTTCAGACACTCGGGCACCTCCAACAATAAAACCGTTGTTAAGAGAGCGCCTCTAATAACAAATTCTGACAAAGTCTTATTTTTCAGGGTTTTGAATGAAAGAGGGAACCATCAGGGGTTTCAAACTGTGGTTCGTAACTGCAAAAGTAAGAAAACTTGCAATAGGACCTGTATTTTCCAAGATTTTAAAAAACTTTGACATCTAGTGCCCATTTGATGTGAAAAATGTTTACCTCTTTACTTGCTTTGCGATATTTTTTAATTATGTGTGCGGACCATAGGATGAGAAACGCTGCTATAACCTGTACGGTCATGCTAAAGCTCAGTGAATAATATACAAACACCATTTATTGCCAGTGCAATCTGTGACATCGCGTACAAGTGTGAAAGTTTGGCAAGGGCTTCCAAGTATTTTATAATTTTGATCCACAGTAGTAATTTTTTTTTTTTAGTTATCACGTTGCATGACTGCGTTTTATTAGAATCTAGCCATCATGGTACTTTATGAGATGGGAAATGTCTACTACCCGTGCGGTAACTCGAATACACTTCATCGGACTTTCATCAAACTTGCTATATGCATTTATAACGTCCATGGGAAGAAGCCTATTCATTTTGGACCAAATCGTTTCACTGGTACCGAAGTAAAGGCTAATTAAAGGTCACGTGCTTTTTAAATCGGAAGTCAAGACTATACTACAAAGCCGCGTTGCTAAACACGAAGGCCTTGCAGATTTTTGTAAATTTATTATATCACGCCTTGCCTTAGATGTGGGGAATTTGTTTTAATTTCGTTCTGTTGTTAACCCACGTATTCCTTCACATAGGCCTATGATTATCAGAATAAATAAATAAAAGATTTAAAACATATCTAGCCGTCGATATAACATTGTGCATTCTATCGAAATGTACGGCTACCGATATCTACCTTATATTTTAATGGGTACGGTATTTTTCATTTTAAACGCTCGTGTGCAAGCAATAGACATAATGTAATGTGCTTATCAAACTTTAGACCATTGTTCTTCCGTAAGCCCTGCTTTACGCCGTAGCGTAGTGGTTAAGGCACTGCGCTACAAATCGAAAGGTCGCAGGTTCGATCTCCGATCAGGTCGTTGAGTTTTTCAATTGGCTAATCCTTCTCGTGGCCCTGGGGTCGACTCAGCCACTAACAGAAATGAGTACCACGAGCAATCCTGGGGGTTAAGGCTGACAACCTTACCACCTTCACGTGCCGAATGTCTAAAACCTGGAACCCTCTGGGCCTTCATGGCCTATAAAGGGAACTTTACTTTAAGCCCTGCTTAATGAATCGCTGTGGAGCTTATTACAAAAATAACTTATTTTCTGCTTATCAGTGATTAAACAAAAGCATTCTGGCACTTTCTTATATCAGTTTTATTTAACAATGTTTAATTCTACAAGTGCCAACCACTGCCATAAAATAGAGAATCTATCAGGTTTGCATATTACTTTCTCGCTTATACGGAGTATAGAGAAAGTATTGTGATCGTGACAAAAAATCGAAGTTGAGTTAACACCGGGAGAGCACGTTTCATGAAGCCTAGAAACCGAAAAAAGTATTTTTGGAATGACGTCTGTCCGTCTGTCCGTCTGTCCGTCTGTCCGTGGACAAGCACAGCGGGTAAACGGCTCGTTGTATTTACTTCATTTTTTGAATTAAGAACTTTTTCGAAATTTTGTCGAACCGCCCAGAAATTTAGTTTTACAACTGAAATATTAAGGGGACTTTTCATGAAAACTTTTTTAAAAAAATTGTTTTTTGAAAAAATGGCTCTAACGATTTTAATAAAAATTTAGAATTGTAAAGTCTTATCTGTGACTAATAAAATGGCTATATCCGTATTTCCGCAAAAATGACTTAAGGGGCACTTTACTCGTATCCATTTTCAGTTTTTCTAGATTATATCCATTACAGTAAGTGATACATGAAAACCTACCACAGTAAAGTTGTAGAGAAAATTAAAATGGACATTTTTTGTTTAAAACATTTCTTTATACAATTAATAGATATCAAGATAAAAACGAAATAAGTACAGCTTAAATGCGAATTTCAGAACATACATATCAATTAAAATATGAATGGCATTTTGTTGCCACTAGCAACAAGAAAACTATAGGCCTAATGTACTTATTGTTGTGAAATGCAATCAGTTTAGCTCAGTCGCATTGAACACACTAAACCAATTACAGCGATGTGGTAGGCCTATGGGCTAACAGGGAAGAGGTCCTGAGTTCAAATCAAACCTCGTGGCCGCCCAAATTGACTTGGGTTTTTCATGGTTACCTCGCAAAAGCAAACGCCGGGTTTATAGGACTTGCTTATTTTCCATAACTCATCGCCGCTACGTCACTGGATATTATAATCGTTTAAACTGAATGCCACATACGAAGACATCACTAAACAATAGAAACAGATGACGCGAGTGAGTTGTTACAATAGACTAATAGTTCACGCAAACATACTAAACACATTACATGACCTACAATGCAGTTAAAGCGTGCAATATAACCTAAGTAGTAATAGCAGTAGGACTGCTGGCGTGGTCTTGTGGTTAGCGTCAGATCCGTCGGTCCGGGTTCGATCCCCGGTACATCCTTGGATTTTTCTGAGGTTGAGGGGTCTGGTAGGGGTACACTTCCTCGTGATTCAAATTGAGGAGCTACTTGATAGAGAAGTAGCGGCTCCGGTCATGGAAACCACCATTAACGGTCGTGGGGGTCGGCATGCTGACCACATGCCCCAACCCTGCCATCTGCCTGTGGTAGATGACACACCGGTCGGTTGGTAGACCAAATCCCTAAAGGAATGTAGTGCCACGGAGTTTAGTTTTAGTTTTAGTATAGCGAAATTCAAATATAAGTCGCCCCTTAAGCTCCGTCCATTCGATATTCACATTTGCATTTACTGTGTGATGTATTTTGTTTCTGAGCGAAGCAGAGTGACCAACTGTCCTTGTATTGGTGGGTGGGTTGGGTGGTGCCGATTTATCCCAAGGTGCGACTTATATTTTAATTTTCCCCTTAGTAATACTAGTAGTACTAATAATATGCAGTTTTACTGTCATTCATTATTATTATTATTATTTCACGGTAAAAGCATTAAACATGAAGATCGACTCTGATGGTTTCCGTTCTAGATACTTCTTAGTTTTATGAAAATGTAATAAATAAAATTTAATTGTCTCTTTAATTTAATTTTTTCTGTGCTAGCCTTTAACACGTATATGCGAGAAAGTTTGTGCAACGTATTTTTGCACCATTTATTTTTTACATGAAAGCTCGAATATATTCAAACGTCTATAATGAATTGAGTAAAAAAGAATAGTGACTTTGTCTTTGCATTCTTCGTCATTTTTATGGCATTTTCGGTATTTTAAAATAAAGTCTTGGATTACTTTATATTTAAAATTTGTCATTATTACTTCTGTTTCGTAGCTGGAAGGCATGCCAGTTCGTTAGTGACAAAAATGTAAATTTACATTAACACACTCATCCATTAAATTGCTCCCTAAACTAAACTCCTTGGCAGATGGGGCATGTGGTCAGCATGCCGACACCCACGACCGTTACCGATGGCTCACTGAACCGAAGTCGCTACTTCTTTATCAAGTAGCTCCTCGGTTTGTGTCAAGGTGCTGAGTGCACCCCGTTCCAGACCTCAGAAAAATCCGAAGAGGTACTGGGACCGGAAACAGAACCAAGAAATTATATAATATGCAGGAAAACGTACACAATTTGCTTAATATAAAAATGTAGCTGTAGCATAGAAAGATCATGCTAATAAAGCCTGTAGCAATGAATGACGTACTTCTGACATGGAATACTCGCTACCCATCGTTTGCACAAACACAAGTTGAAAAAAAAACTGAACACGCACTCCCTGCAATACGGCCTCTTATTCTACATCTGAATGTTAGTGGGAAAAGTCCACGGCAAAGGTAGTGCACCACATCGGTTTTTATGCTATCGACAGCTTTTCTATTTTGATTCGACTACGTCAAATCCCAGTATCAAGCAATTTCCCAAGCCACTTTTATACTCTGCAAACAATAGTGTTGTCATGGAGACTGCACAGTGGCTTTGTAAAACTACTTATGACCCTACTGATTAAACACCTGCAACTCCATACATAGCGAAGGGGTCTTCAATATTAGCTCGTTTTTCGGTTTCTCAACAACTTCAAGAAAGATGTCTATTTTTAAGATCACAATCCATTCTTTTCCGCTAATGTTTTATGGATAGTAGCTGTTGTCTTGTTTTTCACAATGGACTATCAACTGTTGTCCTTCTTGTTCAATATAATGGCTATCAGCTGTTGCCCTTTTTTCAATATGATGGACTATCAATTGTTGTCTTGATTTTCAATATGATGGACTATCAGCTGTTGTCTTGTTTTTTCAGAATGATGGACTATCAGCTGTTGCTGGTAATCGCGATGGTCATACGTACAGCAAGCGCCTCGTTTTGTCCCAACACTTGCGAATGTCCCACATCTGTGACAGTGAACTGTAGCAACCGGGAGATGAACACTCTGGACCCGGGACTTTTCAGTCCACTAGACTTGAGGGGACTGCAGCGGCTGTACCTGGACGGGAACAGGCTGTTTGGACTGGACAGGGACGTGTTCACGTGGCTGGGGAAGCTACGCGTGCTCCACCTGCACAACAACATTCTGAGGTCCCTGCACCTGGACACGCTGTCGGGACAGCGCAACCTCGAGGAGCTGACGCTGCACAACAACGCCCTGACCCTGCTGCACGAGTCGCTCTTCCGGCGCACAACCAGTCTGCGCATGCTCACGCTACACAGGAACCAGATCCGCGTCATCGACAACGGAACCTTCGCTACGCTACGGAATCTGGAAGTGTTGGACATGAGCTACAACGAACTCAAGGAGCTAGATCGCGGTCTGTTGGACACCCAGCTCAAACTCAAATCGCTGAGCATCGCTTACAACAGTTTGAGAACCGTCCCGGCCTCGTCGTTTGCCTTCCTGGAGAATCTAGTCAACTTGTCTCTCGGCCACAACGAGATAGACTCGCTCCCAGGCTCCCTGTCCATGCCAAGGCTGCAGTCTCTTCTCCTGGACCACAACAAGCTGAGCTCTTTCGACTCCCCCCTCCAGCTCCCTTCCCTGCGAATCCTAGATCTCTCCTGGAACAACTTCCAAGTGCTGGACCCAGCCTTGTTTGCTCAGCTCCCGAGTCTCGAGATGCTCTCCCTTACCAACAACAAGCTGCAAACGCTGCCAGAGATCGGACTCGACTCGCTCAGGCACCTTCAACTAGACAACAATAACCTTGACGTCCTGCCAGACAGCGGGCTGGCAACACTGCACAACTTGCAGGCGTTGTCTCTCAGCCACAACGCCATCCATGAACTCAATACTAAAGTGTTCAGAAAACTGAACAAATTGCAGAATCTGGACCTGAGCGCCAACCAGCTCACGGCTCTGGATGCAGTGTTTGAGCATGCCCGGTCTCTGGTTGTGTTACGACTCAATGACAATGCCATTAACAGAACAGCTGTGAACGTGTTCAGGAACCTCACTCAACTGCAGGAACTGAACCTGAACAGCAATCGCCTGCACATGTTGTACATCAACTTGTTCGCTTCGCAGCAAAAGCTGCGGGTATTACTTCTAAGAAACAACTCACTACATAACGTGGATGTAGAAGTTGTACAGCCGCTACAGAGCCTTAGCGAGCTGGACTTGATGGAGAATCCTCTGGATTGCAACTGTAACCTGAAAGAAACGTGGCAGTGGGTCAACGCACACAATGTGAGGCACAAGGCAGTGTGCGAGCAGCCAGCAGTAGCCCGCGGGCAAACCTGGAACCTCACCCAGCTCATCTCGTGCGCAGACACAACTACTACAACTACAACAATGCAGACAACTACAACAATGCAGACAACTACAACAATGCAGACAACTAGAATGGAGACAACAATGGAGACTGCAGCAATGGAGAATACAACAATGGAGATGCTTTACATAGACAACAGTACAGATCCCAGTAAAGGAGACCAGGCCTCGACTAACGAGGGCTCAGCATTTTGGCTCTTACTGTTCGGTTTGTTAGCTCTAGGCTGAACACAGGCGCCTCTTCAAAGTCAAGTTCATCACGGTGGCCGCAAAAATTGTTATACTTGGGGTTGAAAAGCGTTGGCGGCTGCGCATGTGCAAGATGAAAGAGCATCCCGGTACGTAAAGCATTGCAATTATTAGTTCACAGACATCAACAGCTCTAGGAGTGTTACTGAAGAGTAACCTAACACAAGTTGCCACTGCCGTGTGTACCTATGGAATTTAATACAAATAAGTTTTCTACAGTAAAAAACTGTGTAAAAATAGTATATGATACTTATGGTAAAACAATTTTTTTTTGCTTGTGGGACTCGTTTCCAAAACACAACCTACTCGCAAAATAAAATATCGTTTTTACCACTTGTACCATATATATCTGTTTTAACATCAATGTGCAACTTTTACTTGGCGTGTCTATTAACTGAGTGACTCAGGACAATGAGTTATGCAATAAAATATATTAATCTATTTTTAAAGTCTATTTTGGATTTATAATGCTACACATTTTATAACTATCCTGGGTTTTCTGTTTACTGAGAAAGAGCTTTGACTTTCATTAAGACGTCCATTGAAGTCATCCTATTTCCAAGCCTACTTATTTTATAAAGAACTTAGTTTTCATGTATCAGTTGATAACGCGAGTAAAAACGAAAACAGCTGTTTTGGAACTGAAATGTTTAACCTAAGATTTCAACAGAACAATGTGCATTGTATAACACAATATAGAGACAGAACTGTTATTGTTAGTTTTAAAGCATTGTTGTGTGCAGCAAATGTTAATAAAACGTATTTTGTAGCTCCACCCTATCTTGCATATTGCATGAAACAAATCGTACTTTCCACTCCAAGTTTCTGGAGTTTATGTTGGTAATCTCAGGTCTTTGGTACCGGAACCATCGGCTTGTGGGTTCATGCTGCTGTCACTTGTGATTACAAAAAAGGGTGTTCCATCTTTTTCTACATGCAGCTTGATGATAGAGACATGGGAACAATGAAATTCCAACAGTTAATCAGCAGGGCCCGGATTCTGACGACATGTCATCTTTTTATTGATACTTTATAGACATTGCCAACTTATAGATAAATCCTAATCATGGCCTCTAGATTATAGAAATACATTGTTATTAGGTCATTTGATATTTTTAGGGCATTTATTTCAATTTTAGGTCGTTATTTTGTCATTTCCGTGTCATTTGCTTCCTTATTTTGTTATTTTCATGTATTTACATTACATTTTTGTAGGATCTACTTTAAAAATAATTCCCTTACTTTTATTCTCAGATGCTCCAATCAAGAACAAAGAACAATGTTTTTAGACCTATACAATTCTTTCTGCATTTACGGTTTTTACAATTATGTATTAATTAGTCTATAACTTTGTGTGTACAATAATAATTTTTATAAATAAAATATCAGTTTTTAGGTCATTTTTTATAATTATTATTAAGTCATTTTTCAAATATTTTTAGGTCATCAGAATCCGGGCCCTGGTAATCAGCATCGGCATCAAAAACAATATTAGAAACACTGCCCATCACTTCAAATCATAAGAAATCGTTATATTTACACCTTATCGAATTTCATTTGATACAGGAAAATATTTTATATTAAATACTTTTTGTAACGTACACTGTTGTCTTTGGATTTGTGTATAGAGAATTTTTTCAGAGCCAGGGTCAAGTGTTCAAATTTCAGAACGGGCCGTCAGGTTTAGCGTGGTTTATACATAAAATGAATTGAATCGTAAGTAGAAGGCAATCACTCCACTAGATAAAATAATTTATTAACAGAAATTACACACTGAAATTAAATATAAAAATTACAAAGAATGATCTCATTTTAAAAGAAGTGTGGAAAGATTAAACACTTGGTGAAAATTAAGACTAGACAAGCGTAATAATTATAAAAGTTACTTTCATTTTAATTTTGTGAACTGATCCACATCAAGAGTCTCTGTCAATACGCAGTGGCGAAGCCAGAAAATAATTCCGTGGAGGGTCGAAAGTGCCGGGGGGTTTCAGGGCTGACACTTTACGCAGTCAAAAACGAGTTAGGAAATTTGTTTACCATACTCTTAAGACTTGCTAACTTAAACAAGAAATCGTTGCCTAAGTTATAACACATTACTATTTATTACAAAACATGGAACAATAGGAATAATAGGCCTACGGTTTACAAGATCAGTGTTTTATTATCAAATAAAATAATAAAATATTTGATAAAATTGAGCTTAAATAACTTAAACAGAATTTTAGCTTTTGATTTCGGGGAGATCCCCCTGGACCCCCCTTTCTCTACGCCACTGTCAATTCGTGTTGTAATAGGCCTACGCATATCGTCGTAGTCTACCTCAGAAAACAACATCACAAATAAAAGGGCTGATGTAATCTACATTTCAAAAGTTATTTCAAGAAAACTTCCGAATAGGTTTCTTTCATTTCAAACGCTAAAAATCTACAGGAACAAGAAAAAATTGGGGGGGGTGGTCCCTGACTAAGGGGTACGACAATGGCGAATACGACAAAGGAGGGTATTTTCAGTTATTAAATAATATTAAATGTCAGTCACGTTAGAAATTTACTCGCCGTTCCGCTGCTGACGTCATATATTGCCACCTGCCAGCTGATGGTGAATAGTATCAAATGGGCTGTTACAGAAAAGCATCATGTCTGACAAAATTGCACTTAAAGCCAAAATCTCGCAGTCTTTATTTTCATTTACGGAGCATTTATGAATCCGTATGAAGTGCCTAAATGTAACGATGGAGTTTCTGAACGACCTGAGTGAGTTTACAGTAGAATTAAAGGCTTAGTCCTTTCAAATGCAAACAAAATAGGCCTAATTGCCAAAATGTCTAATTTGAGTAGTCTTCAAGATCTAGCTCTTGTTGCCTTGAGAAAGTATGTGGTTTCACTTTTATCCACAAAGCCAGAAAACGTAAAGAAAAGTTCCAAGCCCAAGAGAAAGAAGATGCATGTTGAGCTGGAGGAGTTTCTTGCGAGTTGTGTTGTGCCAACCATTGCAGATGAAGTGACAAACAGACTGTTAAGTGATATTGAAGACTCTTGTAGCGAAGTCGCTTACAAACCGGACAATGCAGATGACCTCATACGGAGTGTTATAGTACCTTCTGTAACAAGAGTTAAGCCAGCTCGTATCTGTCTGGAAGCTTCTAGCTACAAGCGCTTGCAAGTGCCTCTTCATGTCATTAAAGATAAGCTTCCTTTACTTCCATGCTTAAAGGTTTTCCATTTGCCTCCAGATCCTCTTCATGGTTTATGGGATAGGATCATCCCGGGATTTCCTAAGAACCTTGAAGAATTTTCTGGTGGATGCACCGATTCATTTTTGGGTGACCTAGGAACGTACTGTCCTAATCTGAAGTATCTCGATATCAGCAGTGGCAGCGTCACTGATGTTAGTATCGATGTTTTTTTGCAAATGAACAATTTAAGGAAGTTAAATATATCAGAAACCCAAATTACAGACGAAGGAATCGCTCAATTTCTTAAAAAAATCAAGGAAAACAAAGGATGTTGTCAATTGAAGTGCTTGACTTTCTCAAGGTACACCCTGTATGTAATCAAGCTATTGAAAAACCTTCCAAACCTTGAAATTGGTATCAAACGAGGCAGTCAGGATCGTATATTTTATGACAATAGAAACTGGTACAGTTTGAATGGGTTTAAAAACATACGTGAACTTTCAACTTCTATTAGTCTGGGTAATTTGAATGCGTTACTTGAACAGATTGGAGAGAATCTGAGGTTTTTGGATGTGAAGATAATAAACACAATGTCCGCCGACTTTGGTTTTGAAGAACATGTGAACGATGTTATAACCATTGGTAGATATTGCTCGTCCCTCAAATGCCTTCATGTTTCCTGGTCTGTGTGCGATTTTCCATTTCTTGCACCTTATCACGGAGAACTCCTTCCAGGGTTCCAGTCCATCGCTTGTTGCAGTCTATACGATGTGACTTGCAGCTGTGTTGGTGATCAATTCAGCGCTGCTTCTTGCGAGAACTGCTACGTCTTCTCAGAGTTTATAAGAGACCAATGCAGAAATGTTAAGCGGTGGAAAATGTCAAAAGTTCCCTGCAAGTCTGATCTGTTGCATTAAATGAAAATGTAAAATAAATTTAATAAAGAAAAATAGAAACAATATGATGAGTACATGTAGGAGAAAGAAGTCACTCTCCTGTGTATGTTACTAGTTTTCAGTCAGTGCTAGCCAACTAAACACAACAGAATACAGGAGAGAGACTTCTTTCACACGTAGACATGTCCAGTGTGAGTGATTTGAGATTAAAATTTCTTCCTACATATACCACATGAGAAATGCTTGTCTGGAGTAGGAGTTAGCTGTTTACTGTTTCCAGCAGTGGAAGTGCTTTTACATAAAGCAGGTGAGTTTGATTGGGTTGCATTAGCTGATCCTCCTCTTCTTTATTTAATTGAAGTCCTCTAAGTTGTGAATGGTGCTGTAGAATCAGTGTAGACTGTATTCTCATGTTTGACTTCGTGAATCTGTATTGTCATGAATGTAATAGGTACATGTTCAATCGTTGGTTGTATTTGAGAAATCTCTTTCTTAATTTCAATCTTAGTATACTAGGATTTAAGTACGGGCTCCATTCTGTATCACCATGCGGTGTTTGCTTACTGAAATGGAACTGTATTATGTGAGATGGGATGACCAACGAGTCCTATTTACATCATCACTCCTTCCAATTAATATCAACTCATTAAAATTAATCTGTCTAAAAATCTTATATAGGCCTAACCTACAATATATGTTTTTACCCAAGCTTCATCTCGCAAAGACTGACAACACATCGCTACTGAGTCAAGCAGTGTTTCCAACACCACCACCAAGTAAATAAATCATGTTTTTGCATGTTGTATACTATGTGACTGTACTAGAATCGTGCTTTATCAGATTTTCATGAAACTTAGTATACACATTTATAACGTCCATAGGACCAAATCGGTTGACTGGTACCGGAGTAACAACAATGTTTACTTGTTTTTTAAATAGCAAACCATCACTATACTATAAAGCTGCATGGTTAACTCATTGACTGACATAATTTCTTGCAGATTCCCACATGAGCCAGAAACTTGAAATTTGTAGCTTATAGCTTGTCATTGACAGAAATATTCAAAAACAATTTTTTTTATTTTTTTTATTTTTTACCCCCGAAAACATTCAAAATAGGAGATGCAACTTTAAGGTCTGTGCAAACTTTCTTAGAAGCTCATGGTAACTTGTATAAAAAAAAAAAAAACAATTGCAGCAGCAGTAACGAATTTTGAGAGATCTACAAGTTTGGTCCTATGGCTTTTTAACGTATCTCCATGGGTTATATCATAGAGTTAGATTTTTTTTATTTTAAGTTAATATATATTTTCCTCACATTAAGTAATTTTTTATATACTTATAGGACAGCTAGAATCGTAAAATTCGGCAGGAATATTGGCACATCAAACTGCCATAATCGTGTAAAATCTGGTGTTTGTAGCTGCCTCATAGGTATGGATAGCCGTGACGTCATTCACATCTACAACAGTCTACATCATCCACTTCCAGATGAGGTAGAAACTTGAATTTTGGCAAACATAGCTTTTAGCCTATAACCAATAAGACAATTCCAAAGAGTTCAATTTTTTTCTCCTTCCACAATAAACTTTGACATTTTTTGACTGTGTATTTGTACGGCTTCAGATGTTTTGACAAAAATAAAGGAATAGGCCTAAATTGGTTATTATTCTAGTTATCCCACTTATTCCTTCAAATATGTTTAACTTTCTCAAGGAACTTAATGATGATAGTGAATGATCTGTCCAGACTCGGAACAAAGCCACGGGATGATGACATGTCCTCTCGTGAGGAAAATAACTGACTGAATACTAGTTAGTATTTCAACTGACACAAACTACGTAGCAGCAGCAACCAATCAAACACATCCAAATGCTATCACTAAGAAATACCCTCAAACTTTTCAAAACCAAAATAATCCCCATACAAACTTATGGGATACAAGTATCTATCTGTGCAGTATCAAGATATTGAGACAGCAACACCTGCCATCTACCTATACAGCACTAGAGCCATGATCGATAGAAATCGGACATCAGAGGGGGGATCAAGGGGATATATCCCCACCCAAAATTTGAAAAAAAGATCTGTTGTGAAACTCACATAACTTCCTCTGCCCAAATAAAACTTTGCCTCTTAGTATAATATAATTATTATGTATGACACTAGGAGGTGCCCGTGGCTTCGCCACGATAATTCTTTTAAAAATTAAAAATTAAGAGTATAATAATTATTAAAGCATTATATTTATTAACACTTGCACGCGAATCATTCATAAACTAAGCCATTAATAATTAATGAAACAGCTAAAATTCCTGCTTTAAAGTACATTCCACGACATGAAAGCGCCCCCAGGGAAAACTATATCAGAATCGATTATGCAGTTCCAAAGAACCTGTGAACACATAATACGTATTGTTTGTCAGCTGTTTATTAACATGAATATGATGTGAATTTTCTTTTATCAATTCAGTGTAATTTTCAGAAATTATATAATGTTTCAAGGGAAGGAATGGTTTGTTTGGATTATTATTATCAGCGATATTTCAAGAGATAAAACCATCAATATTTTACAGCTGTTGCCCCCAGCTTCGCCCGCCATTATTCATTGACTCCAGGATTTTTAATAAAATTACACTGGTAGATTATTAAAAATGTTTGTGGTTCAGAGCTATGAAAATTGTAAGTAAAAATAAAATTAGAATATTTGTTCATTGTGTTCATTTCACTTAGGCCTTATATAATAAAGAAACGGTTTTCCTTCCTAATTTTTTAGTCGTCATGAAAGTTTAGACTGCGAGAGACGAACATCGCCAAGTATACCCGATGTCTCACGAAGCGGGCGAGCAAGCACGCTATTTAGGGCCGTTCAATTGTATAAGAGTAGATTCTCTTCATGCAAATTGGTTGTAAAATGCATCACATTGCATAACCCAAATCAAATCTGATTAATTCACTCTCGTAACTTTCTTTACTCTAAGCATGGACAATACATTTTTCTCACTCCACATTCTGATATAGAACAAGATGCCGTATCGCAGCGTTTCTCAACCTATGGTCCGCAGACCACTGGTGGTACGCGAAGATGGTGCAGATGGCCCGCAGACATAACTAAAAAATATATAAAGCAAGTGGAAAGTAAAGAAGTAAAATTTTTTCACATATTTCGTTATAATGACCTATAATTAATACCCCAAATATTAAGAATATAGGCCTTCTTTTAAAAATGGGATGTAAAATTAGGGGTCCATACAATTTTTTAGATATTTTACAGGTCCTTGGGTTCAAAAAGGTTGAGAATCGCTGCCGTATCGCAAAGAGCGCGCATTCAGCGTGGGTGGCTTATAACTACCCTTCAGATATCTTTTCGAAAAAAAATATTTGAAATAAAAGATTTAGTTCTTAGTATAAACAACCCATGAGTAAAATTTAAACAAAATCGCTCAGACTTTTATGAGTAAATCGCGACAAACGAAATTTTCTTCATGAAAGTCCCTTTAAAAATAAGAGAAAGTTGTCACCAATCTTTGTGTCACATCCCCAACCCAAATACAAAATTTTGTTTTCATTCTGGAGCTAGGCTGTTCGTAGATAGAGGTGTACATATTCTGATTTTAGCTTGCCTGCCCCTTTGAAATTCTGCAACCAGTCACAGCTTTTAACTTGCTTGACTTGAAAGCAAGCCAGATTACAACGATGATAAGAAATACTGTCGCTATGAGTCACAAGCTCTTCATAACTTGGTGGGTTGCACAGGACCTAAGGAAACTGCAAGGCCTGGCGGAAAGAATATGAAACTGGGTATAGCAGTGCACTGGTAAGTCGTGCAGTTATGTAGTTGAGGAACTTCAGATGTGTTTAGAGAATTTTACCCTGAAGGAAGCCGAGGAGAAACTAAAATGTGGACAGTTTGAATTATCAATGAACAAAGGTAGGTCTACTAGTCCGGCATGGGAAACATTTTCAAACATTTTCGAGAAAACATCATAAAATCATTAATAACAATAACAAAAATCCCTTTAGGCAAGCCTACAAGCTGAGGTAGATTTCGAAGTGTTTTTGTTTTAATTTACTGTCGCTGCGTAGCACTCTTCTTCTTTAGCCTTGGCATGACAAACCCGCAATAATAACTGCAAGAAAGAGGAAAGAGAACTTTTTCAAACATTCAAATCTCGCCTTATATGAAAACTATCAAGAAACTAGTTATTGATTTGTAGAGTACTCATCAAGAGCTTTTCAACGATACCCCACAAGACGTAGTTTCGAAAATTTCGAATTTCCATCCCCATACCCCCACCCCCACTCGTACTCCCAAAACCCCCGAATCGTTGGTGTCACTGTGTACTCCATAGGGAGTACTCTAATTTATTCAATCAAAGTTTCCCTCTATACTTCATAGGAGCTGAGATATAAATGTTTTAAAATTTCAACCCCCTCCCCCGACCACCCCCTTAGGCCAATTTTGCTCATTAACGAACTTGTCTGAACTATTGGGCCTAGAAATAACATAATAAAATTTGATTCAAATATCTTGAAAATTACGGCCGCTAGCGTGTAAAGATATAAATATGTATATATAAATATATATATACATATACATATACTGTATATAAATATAAATATCTCAATTTTTTTTAACAGGCGGTGGTTTCGTACTTAGGCAGGCATGAAACGTAAAGATATGAACGAATTTATTTGATAAAAATAATAATTGTGTTAAGACGCTAAAACGATTTTTAATACTTTATCCACCTTTTATTTATCTGCATGGTGAATTTCTTCTACCAGCATGTAGAAAAGCAAGAAAGTATTACCTACACTTAGCAACTACAGTTGTTTAGCTGATAGGAATGTCGCAAGCTTATTCTGGCTTGCCTAAGCTGGGTTTGACCTGACCCACCAAGCTTAAAGAAACCTGCCTGCTTCCTAGCTATGACGCTGGCAACTTGCTTGCCTGGCGTTCAAGCGGGTATGGGCAAGCTAAAATCGAGATTTGTACACCTCTATTCGTAGACACAGACATATTTCTGCAAATGGTATTTTTGGATTCAGGGAACCTCAAAACGTGTATTTATGTTAAAAACTGAACTTGGAATTTGGGGGTCGAAAACAATACTTCCTATACCTATAGCACCTATGGTACAGGAAAAGGAAGTGAAAAGAATAGGCTATAAATGCGAATCAGTACAGCAAATTTTACGCAACTTTTATAGCTGTGTTCGGAAGTGTTTAAATTGCTTATTCCTCATCAATTGAAAATAGAGCGTAATGGACTCTAGAATACAGAAAATATTAGTACTTCGTCAACTGAGTCCCATCTTCGCCTCGGTCATTTTCCTTTCGATCTTCTCACTAAAATCACGATAAATGCCGATCCAGACTGTAAAGTTTATTGTTGTAGAGCTTCATTTGTTTAGCTTTCTAATCCCTCCCCGCCATGTTGTGACACAATCTCTGCGGAAACCTGCACCAATGTGGTAAGGAAGAAAACAACCAAATCACTCTAAGCCTATAGTCAGCCAACTTGTGTAACTTTTATATTCGCGGCGAACTAGGCAGCCGTTAAGGGAGGGACATTCTTATAAGTATCATTTAGGGCAGCAGCGTCGCCAGGAATTTTATTAAGGGGGGGCAAAATCAATTTCGGACCTCAATTTCAAATGATTAGGCTAAACACATTAATATTCACTTAGTTAACCGGATCGTTATTTTGAACCCAAGCTGAATTTGACGAGGCTACAAACTATTTAAGTTAACAGAATACGCTCTTTTGAGCAATGGCCTTGGTGAGATATTATTATAAATACATATTACAGTTATAATTAGTTAATACTTGCTAAACTCATTATAAAGTAATTCTATTTTTTTATTCTCCATGCTACAACTGTAAGTTGACAAAGAGTACCACAAATAAATGAATCCATAAGGCAATCCAGAGGGGGGCAGTTGCCCCCCCTTGCCACCCCCCCATGCCGACGCCCATGATTTAGGGGTATTAACAGAGAGATTTCAAACAGAACTGAAATTTCGAACGCGATGTTAAAATAATAATAAAAAAGAAAGGCGGGGAATATTGTTGAAACGGGGTTCCCTAATTTATGCGATCTCTGTGGCGAGCGCAGATACTAATTAAAACATATGTCACGCAAAAACAAAACTTGTCTATGACGTAGTTTCTTGTTTGTTTAATGTTAATATAAAAGTTATAACTTTTCCAATAAATGTAATTTTATTTAATTCCCATACTATCTGCATTTCTTCATAAATACCTAGAAGCCTTTCTCAGATTAGGACAATTCAAATCAATTTTATTTAGCCTAACTATTTACCAATACCATGCCATGTGGTATAAAATTGAAATTATTTCTAGCCCTCACTAAAGCAAATAAGTAGGCTAATCAGTGAGATTATACGCGGCACTGATGACGTAAGCAAGATATGTTAAATATTAAGTGAATGAGTGTTAAAAAGGTTATTGATCAGTCTCAACAGAGGTCATTTCAAACAGTAACTTATACAAAATTAATCCACGGCTCAATTTCTAGTCAAGGACGCGCTTACATGAACCCAATTCATCCCTTATTGTCCTCCAACCTACGTCTAGGTCTTCCAAGTGGTCTCTGGTCCCAGTCAATATTTTTTAGACATGTCTTTCCTTGCCCACCGAATTACGAAGCAGTTTTCATCTCTAATTCATAATTCATCAAATGTTAAGCCCTGTTCCATCCTTAAGAACAAACCATTTAAATCTAATAACTTTATCAATATCCTTATTTTATTATTGTTATTATTATCATTTATTTATTAAGTGCCAGTATGGTACTTTATGAGATTGTGTGGGGGACGAAAAAATGTATGTCCGTCTGTCTGTCTGTCTGTCCGTGTGTCTGTACGCACCATAACTCAAGTACGCTTTTTCGGATTTTCATGAAACTTGGTATAAACATTCATAATGTCGATGGGAAGAACCCTATTGATATTGAACCAAATCGGTTCACCGGTACCGGAGTAATGCCCAATTTAGTGCCTATTTTAATAGATTATGGCGCCTTTCTAATAAAAAGGCGCCATCACTCAAATACGCTGTAACGGATTTTCATGGAACTTGGTATACCCATTTATGACGTCCATGAGAAGTGCCCTATTGAATTTGAAACTAATCTGTTGACCGGTACCGGAGTAAAACCCAATTTAGTGTATATTTTAAAGACGCGGTAACTCAAATACGCTTTACCGGATTTTTATGAAACTTGGTATACACATTTACAATGTCCATGGAAAGACGTTTATTCATAATGGATAAAATGGGTTCGTCTGTTTCGGAGTAATGCTCAATTTAGTGCCTATTTTATGGCAATATACGTATTCGAAAGAATTTATAAATAAAAATGAAAATCAGTTATCTCGACAACATAGCCTATTGTTTTACTGTGATCTTATAAGGCCTTGGAAATTAAAATACAGGTAGCTATGACAAAAAAAAATTATTGTTTTACATGCGCTTATCCAACTAGACCGTTAAAATGACCCAGGTGGCCGAGATGGTAGACCTTTCTTCTTCCGTAAGCCCTGCTTAATGAATAAATCTGGAGCTTAACTTGGAAATCAATTTAAAAAATATATATTCTGCATATCATAATTCAGTCATAACTGATTAAACAAAAACATACTGGCACTTTTTTACATCAGTTTACCTGATTTTATTTATTTATTTATTTTATGGATCAGAGACCAATCCAGAATGAGAATATGTGGAATTTAAACGGATCCCAAGTGTGTCTAGTTTTATTTTTATCACACCTACGTGCACTTGTTTTTATGTAAATTGACAAGGACTGAAGACTGAAACATCTTCACACCTGTAGCTTCTTTGATCAAAATAAATATGAGATATGCAAATAATGTATAGTGTGGTGAACATGTTAAATAATAAATACAAACACGGAATTATTATAGGAATGAGGTTAATCAGCTATTCTTAAGGAAACCTTTTGGTGGCAGGGACATAAGACGTGTACAGAAATGAAACTGACTTCTACAGGGTGTTCCCAAGGATATTTCGTAATGTGGCCACTCACCTTGTATATTAGGGTCGTAATATTGCGAATTAGGGAGACAGAAGAGGGGAGCAAAAAGCAATTGAATCGAATTATGTCTTCCGGTCGCGCATCAGCCTTAAAGTTTGTGAAAATCGGCAAAAAATCCATTTTTTTTACCATAGTTTTCTATATTATTTAAGTTCCCATCATCCGAATACAATAGTTCAAATTGTTACGTATGGAAGTATGAAAAAAATGTTTAAAATATATTTAAATTGGTCATTGCCTTCAAAATTTGATGAAAAATGGGAAAAAAACTGATTTAAAAAGCATTAATCCGAGCGAAAGGATACAACTATGTTTATTTCAGTCAAGCTGAGTTGTAAATTAAAATATTTCAAAATAAATTAATTAGGAACTGTAGTACTGATAAACGCAACTTGAAAGCAAAGTTTTCAGCTCTTTAAACTATTTACTTGCTTTGTTACTAGCATGTTGCCAACCAAATGCTTCCCGATTTCATTCCATGGAAATATTGTTCAACTTGCTTTATGTCTATCTAGTTCCGCGATTTGTTTGTCATTTTCCTGGTTCATTTGAATTTTTTTCAATTTTCTTTTTAAACAAGTTGTGTTTATCAGTACTACAGTTTCTAATATAATTTTCTACAGTTTCTAATATAATTTTGTTAATATATTTTGAGTTATAATGCTGTAAACTACTGCATTTTTATTATGTGACGTAACGATACAGATTTCCATTACGACATCGGTGTGGCATCGATTATTATCGATCTCGACACCTCGAGAGTATCAGCTATAAATAGCCTGTATTTAAAATAAAATTAATTATGTTCGCGTTAATTTTAATAACATAATAAAATGAATGCATTTCGTGTTGTCAAAATCCATCAGTTTCACGAAAACGAGAAAAAGGAAGCTTCGGTATGACCGACGCCTTAAGTTGCCATCTGTCGCAGAAGACAAGAACTACGACAACCAGCCGATGCGAAGGAAGCGTGGGATTTTGTTTGAGTGAATCTAAAATCTCAACATTTAAACATTTAGACTAATTATGATCCAACTAAAACATCATACAGAACTTGCTCATAATGGTAATTAAGATACTTGCTTTGCTCGTTTCATAAACTTACTCGTGTCTTAATAAATGCCATTAAAGGATCATTGCATAATGTACTGAGTAAAGCATTTGATAGTATACCACATGACATCCTAATAAAAAAACTACATTTTTATGGAATAAGAGATAAAGAACTAACTTTTTTTACAGTCCTACTTAACAAACAGACAACAAATGGTAATGATAAATAGACACAAAAAATCTGAATTCTTAATGTTAGAGAATGGAGTCCCACAGGGCTCTATTCTCGGACCTCTCCTATTCTTAATCTATATAAATGATCTACCATACTATCTCCCTCTAATGGCCAAGTGCATCAACACTGATTAAGATTTGGTTAAACAGTGTTTACTTACACACGTTTAAGATTTTAAACATGATTAAAAAGGAATGTGGTGCACCATTCCTAATTTCTGTTTACGGAGCCGTGTTTAGCTGACGGCTTGTTTAAACACAGAGCATAAAATCGGAAAGCGAGCGCAGTATAATGAACGCGTTCTTTTGTTGACGAAGCCATTACCTAGAGGAAGAAGAAGAAGAAGTTAACAACAAGAAGACACCATGGAGGAGCGAGGATATGCTCTGCTCTGCCTGTGATGTAGGCAAGCATATTATGTATCGGCGAGTCAGTGAGACTATAGCATTACTTACATCATGTATGATTCGAGCTGCAGTTCTGAGCATATTTCCAATGTCCCCTACAACAATATTGAATGATCAGGTAGCATAATACCTCAATACAGTTAGTAGTCGATTCATATCAGAAACAGGATAATTTATTTCTGTTGGGAATTGCAGTACCTGTAAAACTATTTGTTTAGACAGGCGAAATCTCTCCACGAATTTCCTAACGGAAAGTTCGCTGCACTATTAAATTTCTACGCTCATTTTCATTCCGTTCAAGATATTCCAGATATAATAACTCTCTTCAAAGTCATCATCTGCACCTTGTGTTTTCTTTTGCTTTTATAATATTATAAACACTTGAATTTCAAAAATACACTGCCATAGCCTTGTTTTTCTTTTGTTTTGCTTTCTTATATTTTAAAAACATATATACACTGTACCGTTTAACATGTTAAGACTTCACTGCCACTACGTTATATATATATATATATATATATATATTGCTTTCAGAATTTTTTAAAAACTGTAATACAGTGTTCCATATAAGACTTTATAGAATTCGCTGCTACGGCTTTGTGTCTCTGTATTTTTTTCCTTTTGTAATATTTTAAAAACGTAAATACAGTTTACCGTATAATATTTTAAAAATTCACGTCCACTGTCTTTATATAATATAATAAACTGTCATAATGATTCAGATTGCAGTCTATTGAATAAAACTTCATGAATTCTCTGTCAATACCATAAAAAATTATTCACCAAGAATTATACAGGGCAGTAATAACTGTAATATCCTTTTATATATAATTATATATATATATATACACACACACAGGGTAGTTTTACTTGTAAAATCAAAATCAAAAATGAATGTCACAATAGAAGAGATACATCAGTACGACACAAAATCAAGAAAGAACTTATACACAATAGGGCACAACAAAAAAGCATCGGAAAGGGATCCATATGTAATCGGGGTAAAAATTTTATAACAATCTACCAGACAGTATAAAACAGTGTACCGCGACAAAATTCGCCAATAAAATAAAATAATACCTGTGCCAAAAAGCACTCTACAGGATAGAAGAACTATGAAAAGCAAGAATAATTCAGATTGTAAGTTTCAGACATGTCCAACATCAATAATATGTCCAATATTTGATACCTGGACGAAATAAAATTAAAACAATTATTATTGTTATTAATGTTTGTTATTATTACTATTACTATTATTATTACTATTAATTTTAATATTACTATTATTACTATGATTATTGACAGTGAATTCTTAAAATTTCATACAGTACCGGCACACTAATTAAACTTAAAAAATATTAGGATAAAAAAATAATTTGTCGCGACCGGGGATTGAACCTGGAACCTCCTGCACCACAGGTCAGTACTATAACCACTCAGCCACGAACGATATTAGGAACATCGCTTGAATGTTGGCCATGTGAAGCGGTCAGGCTTCTCTTGTGTCGTGCTTCGAAAGTTAAAATTGTCTTTTTAGGTCTATGAGATGTGTTTATATAATATTTATTGTACTGTTCAGTTCGGAAAAATGGTATTATGATACTAATATGATTAATATCGAAACCTAATTCGTCTGAAAAGAGAAATATGAGAAGAAGAGAGTCTCATCTATTGTTTCCAAGTCGACCCCGCCATTTCAGCAAACTGCTAATCATTGTTTAGCCTCAGTAACCGCCCGATTTTGACTGTTTAAGTTTAATCAACGGTAATCGGCGATTTCGACACTAATCGAGGTTGATGCTCCATAACTTTCCCTAATCATAGGTTAGGAAGAAATTATAAACGCTGATTACACTAATCATTCTCGGTGCACTTGGCCATAAAACTATCATCTATGCAGACGACACTACATTTCTTACATCAAACACAGACTTAAATTCCTTAAATATATTAAATAAAGAAACTTTTGAAAAATCAACAAGGTGGTTTCAATCAAACCATTTGCAGATAAATCAAAGTAAAACTGAACAGCTATACTTCACACTAAGTAATTCGAAAAGGATAGAAGGCGACAGTAAGTCTGTTAAAATGTTAGGTATATATCTTGATGAGAAGTTAAATTGGAATCAACATACTCAAAAAATCTGCTCTAAACTCACAAGAGCACTCTATGTATTGAGAAAGCTCAAAATGTGTATTAGCAACAACCTCCTCCTGATGACATACTATGCTATCTTTCATTCACATATACAATACGGAATACTCCTTTGGGGTAATTCTGTGGGAGCCAGACAAGTCTTCCTATGGCAAAAAAAAGCTGTCAGATGTATTAAGAACCTCCAACAGTCGGCATCATGCAAGCCTCATTTCGTTGAATTAGGTATCCTTACCGTAACAAGTATGTACATACTAAGCGTGCTCTTGTATATTAAAGAAAATTTAGATAACCTCAACCTGAGAAATGACGTTCATGAACATAATACCAGGTTTAAAGATACAATAGATATTCCCTCATTCAGACTAACTACAACACAAAAACACCACACCTATACTGGTATAATCCTTTTTAATAAACTACCACACAAATTTAAAACATTGAACAATTTAACATTCAAAAAATTAGTTACCAAATGGCTCAAAAAGAAAGCATTCTATGACATCAATGAGTTCCTTGATTGCAATACAGATGATATGTAGCATATTTGTAATAAATAACATTGCAATAGTCAGGGTTAAATATTAAATATTGAAGATATTGTAAATATTATTTTAATATTGTAAATAGGCTATTATTACATGTATTAGCATGTACTCTGTTATGTATTATTTTAGCTTGTAAGTATAACTCTATTTATGTCACTTTGGTTTAGTATAGATTTGCCTATTATGAAGACTATAATGATATGTACTGACGAAACCGAAATCTTTATGTAAAGATCTAATGGTGAATAAATATTATTATTATTATTATTATTATTATTATTATTATTATTATTATTATTATTATTATTATTATTATTATTATTATTATTATCATCATTATTATTATATAACAGCTGACTGAAATAAATACAATTTGTTTATCCTCTCACTGGGATTGATTTTTTTTAAGTTGTTTCATCAACTTTGAAGGCAGTGACCAAGTTAAATGTATTTTTAACAATTTTTTAATACTTTTCATAAGTAACAATTTGAACTATTGTATTCGGATGATGGCAAGATCAATAAAATAGAAAATTATTATAAAAAATTGATTTTTGCCGATTATCACAAACTGAGCGATGCAAGACCAATTGTACGCAACACATACACAATCGGGAGTGCTGCCATAGTAAGCTCATAATAATAAGATTACTTGGTGTATCAGTGTGTCTAAGGATTTTGATCGGTACCAGAGTAACAACCAATTTAAACGTCACATGCTTTTATGGCATTTTTATTGAATCTGGTGTTAGAAGTGAATATGTTGTTGCATTTGTACAACTTCAGATGTTTTGGCAAAAATAAAAATAAAAATAAAAATAAAAATAAAATATTTTTGAAGTGAGGAATTTGTTGTAAATTAACTCTGTTAATATTCCAGTTATCCTTCCCTAATGCTGATCAAGAAACCTTGGTCTGAAACCCACTACTTTCTGAAGTGTGGCCACAGGTGTTGGACTCACACGTACATAATGCATCGGTCTTATGGAGGTCGGGTCAATGAATGCAGAATACAAGGCAGTCACATCATAAAATAATTATGGTTATTCCTCCTCTGCCCGTATTATAGGTAGAAGAAGTGTTGTTTTAAACCCCAAATTTCATGTTTAGTTTTAAACATTTTGCCGTAATGAGGGAAAAGAAATCTTTAGTATTCTTCATCAAAATGAAGGAAATGTGGGGTATGGAAAAATATGTGAATGATTGCTCGAAGAAACAAAAAGCTGGGCTATCATGGTGGAGATTAGGGATATGGAAGCTTAGAGGGGCAAGAAGAAATTTCGAGAAAGGCCGTTGCCCATTATGCCTTAGTAATGAAGATGCAGAACACATAATTTTAAGTTGTCCCGAAACTGAAACACTAAGACATAAGTTTTTAAATAAAAAAAATGTTAAAGTTAAATAAAGAAGTGGCACATAAGAAATTGTCTGTAACAAAAAACACAAAAACACTAAAGGAACTGGGAAATTTTTTATACATAGTCAAAATAAAATGGGAAAAACAAATTAGCAGCTTAAGGGAAATTGGTTAGAAATGGTAAGTGGATATACTTACAAAAGGTAAACATTTATTAGTAGTAGTACTGATTTCAGATGTATGAGTTTTTATGTATGCAGACGCCCTATGGTGAAAAACTTTCTGTAACACCAGGGGTGATCTTTTGTACAACTCCAGATACAAGAATAAATCATTCATGTTTAGTTTTAAACATAAATACACGTTTTGAGGTCTCTATTTTTGGAAACATGTCTGAGTGTGAACAGCCTAGCTCCAGAATGGAAAGCTGTATGACGACTTTCTCTTACTTTTAATGCCACTTTACATGAAAATTTTGCTTTTGCAATTTTCTCAAAATCAGCAATTCTGACTTTGTTTAAATTTTGTACATGAGATGCTTATACTAAGAGCTAAAACTTTTATCAGGTTGAAACAACTGAATCCCTGCTCTTTGCAATACGACCTCTTGTTCTATATCAGAATGTGAAATGAAAAAGGTGTATTGGCCATGCTTAAGGTACAGAAAGTTACAAGAGTGCATTAATCAGATTTTATTTGGGTTGTGTATCCTTCAGGGATGTGATACGATGTAACGACATTCTCTTCGTTTTTACAACCAATTTACATGAAGAGAATGTCATACATAATAATAATATTATACTAAAAGGCTAACTTTTATTTGGGCAGAAGTTCTGCGACTTTCACATCATATTTTTTACTTCTCTTTCTCCATTCGAACAGACAACAATGACGAGGATTGAGAGAAGCTTCTGTGCCGACTCCATTTTATAAACATCTTCCCACTTCCTCAGTTAGCACTAATATCCAGCTTGCTAAGATAAACAAAGAATATTCCAAACTCTCAATTTGATGTTAGACCATTTGATTATTATTGTCAAAATAAAATTCCCACACACATAAATTCATGCCTGGATAACATGATCACAAATCTTGGGATATTCGATCACCTTGCCATTTTGTTTGAAATGCATATTACAATCGCAGAAGAGAAATGTTTCAGATAAGAATTTTTTCTAACTTAAATTTTTTAAATTATGAAGTACAGCTAAGTACTGTTGAAAGCTGCATGGACAGTAACAAACTCTGTGTCAGAAAACACAACACCAGATTCTTATAGTGACTTCTTTGTTGAATCTATAAATGCTATTTCTTCTCATATTAAACCCAGCATTCAACTTACAAGAAACAATATAACTACTAAGGCTTTCACGGCCGGCGTTCAATGATATTTCCATTTCCGGGCTGTATGGCCGTGGTCTATCCGATGAAATTGCTACAAGAAACAGTTGAACTATCTTATAAAAACATGTTTTTTTCATGGAGGTAACTTGTGATGATGTTAGAAATGTGGTAAAAAACTTTAAAAATTCAAAGACTTTATAAAAGAAACAGCTGATCTCAAACTTGTTCCATTAACCTATTGCATCAATCGCTGAAGGTTCTTTTCTAAAGTTGTCTAAAGTTACTCCAGTGTATAAGAAGAGGAATCCAGCCGAAGAGAGCAGCTATAGGCCTATTTCTATAACTCAAACCTTAGGTAAGATCATGGAGTGCCTAATTAAATAACTTTCAAAATAATATCTTTCTTGAAAATCAATTTGGATTTAGATCTAAAAAATCAACAATAATGGCTGTAGATTATTATGCTTTTGACGAAGGAGCACTGTCTGCCACTGTCAATCATGAAGAGTATTGCTAGGTGAAGTGGACAAATATGGTATTAGAGGACAACAACTAAATTTGTTTAAATCGTATCTGACTATCTAAATGAATGTTGGAGGAATCATTTCTGAAGAAAGAAGAAAATAATAATAATATTGGGGTTCCTCAGGGTTCAACTTTTAGTTTTAAGGGTCTTTGATGCAATTGTTAATAATTCTAAATTCTAAATTTTTTTTCTTTCTTTTCTTTTGTGTAATATTGTAAGTTGTATATATATTTTTTTCTCCCCCTGGTTGAGTGGAAGACAAGGCCTCATGGCCTTAACTCTGCCAGGTAAAATAAAACATTATTGTATTGTATTGTATTGTATTGTATTGTTCATGTTGCCTAGCAAGAGAGGATTTAGCAAGATGGTGTGAGAATCTGGAGAGAATGGGGGAGACGGGCTTCAACTGCCGGTGAGTTAGGAAACCCGGTCTAGGACAAATTTTGAACCTGTCATTACTTTAAGTAAAAACAAATGGTGCAAAATATGTTGCACAAACTTCTCACGTTTAAGATTCTATTACCGAGATATTACATATTAGCTCTGGCAGTGCAAATTAAACAAAGTCAATACAATATTTAACTTAATTCCAGTTATATTTAAATGGTGACATTGCTATCGACATATGTAGTACAATACCTGAATACTTTTCACTTTTTTAAATTCAGATTTTTCCAGAGAAATATATAATCTACAGGCATACTAATCTGTTAATTATATTAGAGTAAGTTAGAGTTATTTTATTTTACCTGGTGGAATTAAGACCATTAGGCCTTCTCTTCCATTCAACCAGGATTAATACAATTGAACTTTACAATATTACAATAGAACAAGTATGATACAAGTACAATACAAAGTTACAGATACACAGAAACATGATTATACTATTATCATTTAAGACTTAAGAACTAGTTCTCTAGCGATAATACAATACACAAAAAAAAACAATACGTTAAATAGTTTACTACTTACTAAGATTTAAACTATTACTAAAATATTAACTATTACTAAGAAATATAATGGGAAAGAAAAGTGAAAAGTTAAAAATGAAAAGTTGTGGATAATTAGACACACTTACAGTATTTACGTATGTGATGATTTATTGTTATTAATGTGAAAGCAAGTCCCTAACTATGGCATCATTGGTCAGCTTACATAAGAATTGTATTTATGTTTGTCAGTTCCTACAGTTCTCAGGTCAAGCATTCCAAGATCGAGATATGGAGACGACAAAGGAGCAAGAGTAATGGGTTGTTTTATGACGAGGGATACTTAGAATAGAATTTCTTTGTGAGCGAGTACAGAGATCATGATGAGAAGATATCCGTTGAAAACGTTCATACAAACAAGTTGGTGTAGAGTTCTTGAGGATTTTGAATAGTAGAGTGATGGAATGTGTCAATCGTTGTTTGTTTAGTCTAGCCCAGGACAGCATTTCAAAAGAGGGGGTGATATTATCATATTTACAGATGTTGCAAACGTAACGAACGCATAGATTATGAGCCCGTTGCAGTCGTTGTCCCAAGTCAGTGTTTAAGTCTGTATATAGTATGTCGCAGTAATCAAAATGAGGCATGATTAATGTTTGCACCAGGATTTTTTTTAGTTTGAAGGGAAGGAAATTCTTGAGTCGTTTTAACAAGAGTAATGTAGAGAAGACTTTTGGGCATATTTCAGCAGTTTGTATTTTCCAATTAAGATTTTTGTCCATAATGATGCCAAGGTTTCTTACTTGATGTACAAAAGGGACAATTGATACATTTACCGTTACAGGGATAATGTTGTTCATATCCAAATGGCAAAACATTCACTGTCGTCCAATGATGATTGCTTGTGACTTTTCTGTATGATAGTTAGTTCAAACTTTTCTGTCCATGTGGATGTAGTGTCTATGTCTTGATTGAGTTTTTCAATTGCATGGTGTATTGTCTCAGGTCTTGAGTGTACATATAGTTAGAAGTCGTCAGCATACAGGTGACATTTACAGTGTTCTAGGGATTTAGAAATATCATTTATGTAGATAGAAAACAGTATTGGTGCTAATACAGAACCCTGGGGTACTCCTCTCTGTACTGGCCGCCATTTTGAGTTTTGGTTTGGAGTTGATATGCATTGTTTGTGATCAGTGAGGTGAACCAGGATACTACGTTGTCTGATAGATGCAGTGCAGTGAGTTTATGCGTTAGTAGTTCAATGTTCACTGAGTCGAATGCTTTGCTTAAGTCCAGTAGTACTAACACAAATGTAAGACCGTCATCTAGGGCTAGTCAAATGTCTTCAGTTACGTTAAGCAGTGCCATTGCTGTACTGTGACCAGTTCTAAATCCAGATTGGTATGGGTCAAGCAGTTTGTATTTGTTCAGGTAGTCTGTCAGTTGCTTATGTCCAATTCTTTCAAGGGCTTTGACAGTGCTGGAAGTATGGAGATTGGTGGATAGTCATTAGAGGTTGACGGTGATTTAATTTGTTTTGTTTTATAGTTTTGTAGGTTAGTTTCACATTCAATAAAAAGAAGTGTTTAAATATGTATTTCAAGTCAGTGGATAAAAGTTAAAATCACTACACAACGTTTCAACTCTCCCCTGGAGTCTTCCTCAGGATTGGATTTGTATCAGTGGAAATTTGGGACCGATATGGATGTTTCATTTAGTTTCACATTTGTTACGTATATAATTTCTGTAAGCCGCATCTCTCTCCGTCATTTGTTTTCAAATATTTTCTGTCATCCATGGGGCTGGAGGCCAGTTTGTCTGTTTTCTTCTTGAGGGGGCCTGTTTGTCATATAGTTCCAAGATCAATTTGTTAAATGTTTCTACTTTTTCATCAACGGTGCAAATATTGAATATTCTGTACCAAGGTAATGCAATAGCATCTTCAATTAAAACTGTCTCGTCAATACGTTTAAGGTCTCTATATGTAATGATTTTTGGCGCCATCTTCGAGCATTGAACAGAATACGAAACATGTATTAGGTCATGTGCAGAGATTCCTGGTAGGCCTACTGGCAATTGACCGTGTGATAGTACTTTATTTGCATCGTCAACAATAATGAGGTCTAGAAGGGTTTTGCTTTTCTCAGTGTGATGGGTAGGATCAAGTGGTAGAATGGTCATGTCTAGGGAATTAATTACAGTGCGTAGTTGTGTTACTTTACTACAATTCGTCTGCAGTAAGTTAGTGTTGAGGTCTCCTAGTATCAAACAGTGTTCATAATCTAGCATTGTATTTTGTAGTGCTGTTTCTAAATCATTTGAAAGGTGAGCGTTAGGGGCTTTATACACTATGCATAAAAGACATTTCTGATAGGATGTAACAATTTCTATTAACATAAATTCGGTACTGGCTGAATATTCACTAGGGGAGTGGTTTCAAGTCCGTTCTGATATAAGCTGCTACTCCTCCCCCTCTTTTGTCTGTCCTATCGTTTCGGCATAAAACGTACCCAGGGATATTTTATTACGATTATTATTATTATTATTATTATTATTAGCTTATTTTGCAAGCTTTAAATGCATATAAGTCCTTTTGTGTTTAGGTTTACCAGTAGGCTCTTGTAATAATTTATTCTTGTGCTTCTGTCTCTATTGCTTGGTGAATTCTTTTAATATTCAGTGTTATAATATCCAGCAACATAGCGGCGATGAGTTATGGAAAATAAACAAGTTTGCCTTTGCAAATGAGGAAACCATGAAAAACCCAAGTCAATTTGATTTGATTTGAACTCAGGACCTCTTCCCTATGAGCCTATACCACCTCGCTCTAATTGATTTTGGTGTGTTCATTATGACTGAGCTACATTTCATAACAATAATTAGATTATAGTTTTGTTTTTGCTATGGGCAACAAAATGTCATTCATATTTTAATTGACATATATGTTCTGAAATTCACATTTAAGCCGTACTTATTTTGTTTTTATCTTGATACCTATTAACTTTATAAAGAAATGTGTTTAACAAAAAATGTTCATTTCCTAGATGGAGATAGTCTAGGAAGATTGAAAACTGATATGAGTAAAGTACCCCTTAAGTCATTTTTACCATAGCCATTTTAATAGTCATAGAGAAGAGTTTCCAATTTTAAATTTTTATTAAAATCGGAGACAATTTTTCAAATCAAAATTAGAAAAAAAAATTCATGAAAAGTCCCCTTAATATTTGAATTATAAAACTCAAATTCTGAGTGGTTCGATAAAAATGTGAAAAAGTCCTTAATTCAAAAAATGAAGTAAATACAATGAACTGTTTACCCACTGTGGTTTCCCACAGACAGACAGACATCATTCCAAAAACACTTTTTTTGGTTTCTAGGCATCATAAAACAAGTATTTCCAGTGTTATCTTGATTTCTATTTTTTATCACAATCACAATACTTTCTCTACAGTATTTTTCATATGAGAAGCCTTTTCCTTCACCGCCAATCACGTGTACGGGCTAAAGAACTGCTGCTTGCAGCAAGAGTCTTCCCTCCGTCTCGCCGTCTCTGATTGGACCGTGTATCTAAGCAGGAGAAGGAAGAAAGGGCTTGTCATCTGCAAAACACTATAACTTATACTACGTATTTGCGAGAAAGTAAAATGGCTAAATTTGATTTTCTGTAAAAATGACTTGACTCATTCAAAGCTATCTCCATTACATGAAAACCTAGCAAAGTAAAGTTGTAGACACACTTGAATATGCTGTGAAATCAGAACAGAGTCAGTTTGACTTGCAGGACTTGTTTATTTTCCATAACTCATCACTGGATATTATAATCATTTAAACTGAATATCACAAAAGAAGACATCACTGAACAATAGAAACAGACGCACACGAATGAGTTGTTACAATACACTACTGGTTCACGCAAACATTCTAAACACGTGATATGACCTATATGCAGTTAAAGCAGGCAAAATAAGCTAAGTCATAATAATAAAAATCATACTGTTACTGCAGTTTTACAATTGCTGATTCGTATGGTTATGTGGTCTGTCGGTTGTCTACGAATGATCATACAATGCTGCCGACATCATTATTCGTTTGCCATGCCAGCAATGCAGCACACTGTTATATTGCACTGTTATACTGACTGTGGCTTGTACCACAATGGGACGTGTTACGTTAAAATTAATTTTACAACTCACTTTCGTAACATACTTAGTATTTTGAACCGATATCTAAATAATCCATAATACTATCTACATAGTTAAGCATGCATTGTAGAATAATGTTGACATCAATAGGAACTCAAGTCAAATAATATGACCACCCAATTCTATCACCACTGGATATAAAATATAAAAGAAAAAATACCGGTAAAACACAAGTTTGTATACTTTATGAAAAGTTGGTGATCTTGGTCATGTCAGACGATTTCACAGTAGCCTACCTATTTCAGAGATATTTATTGTGGAATATTAACGTTCTCAAAATATTTAAGCTTTTCTTGTGTACCTATACATTCTTTGCTCAAATAGAGTTATTTCGTTATGGACAGGTAATGCATTTTGTCAAATGCATGATGTACTCAGACAAAGAAAATTTATTGACTGACGTGTCCACCTACTCAAAATATCCATCCTCTGCCATTGATTATTATTATTATTACTAGGGTTTGGAGGTTTATGACACATCATATTTTTATCCTGATCTCCATTCTCGCTGCAAACACAAACTAAACACGAATTGCACATTTTTTATCGTAATCGAACCGTTTTTATTCTGCATATAAAGTCATATTTTGGTCATTTTCATGGTCTTGGTCATATTTTGGTCATATTTGTAATTTAACATCATGCTTCAGTTATAATTTCGATAAAAGAGCACAATTATTCAGTTTGTGCCCTAAATTGTCGACTTAATTTTTTTCCCCGAAAAAGAGTCACAAATATTTTGGTTTGCTGTAACTGAAATGTGAAGGGTCAATAACAAGTAATAGCACAATTAGCTCTTCCTCCTGCTTGTTAACAACTTCCAATAGACATGTTTTTTTTAATAATTTCAGTTCACATTTGCAGTGGTATCTGGAAACATTTAACCAATTAGAAGTTCTTTACAAGTAAAACTATAAGTCACCTGTAAAATTGTTAGAAGTGATTATCTGATTGATTTAATGTGACGTAATAATTTAGTGTCATTAAACGTTTTAAATTGGAACATTTATTTTTATAAAATATTTTCTTTTATGAGGTCATATTTAGGATTTTTGGGTCATATTTTGTCATTTTTAAGGTCATCTTTGCACTCATATTTTCCATTTTTTTAGGTCATAAATATCTGAACCCTAATTATTGAAAAATTGTCTCTAAAATTTACTTTTTTCTGTGCTAGCTTTTAACACGTATATGCAAGAAAGTTTGTGCAACATATTTTGAATCATTTATTATTAGTAGACAGAAGTTCTGAAATTTGCACTTTTATTACAATTGTTCCTCATTTCTTTCAAGAAAACTCCCCTTAATATTTCAGTTCCAATATCATTCCTGTGAATCATTGGATGTGAAGTGGTTGACGAATAAATCTGTGGAGCTATGATCAGAATGAAGTAGCTTTGGATGTTTGGTTAGGTTTAAGTGGATGTTAAGGGAATGTTGCAGTATTCCAGGAAATGCTGAGCTATACAGACCCAGTCCCAGTTATTTCTGTCGCTTAACATCACGGCAAGGAGTTCATAATACTTGTAACTTCCCGTCTTTTATTACTTTAAATTTAATCGGGATTGCATGTGTGATTTTCTTCACTCTAACTTTATTTAATCAAATTCTAAATACGATACGTCAGGCAACAAGAAAGTAACAACTCTAAAATTCCAAAATCCGATTCACAAATTTTATTTCTTCAATGGAAAAGTTGGTATTTTAAAGTCTATTTTCTGTCTATTTACACATTTTTAAGGCATATTTTAAGTGCCTATTTTCTCTTTTTAAAAGCCTATTCACTTGTTTTAAAAGCCTATTTTAGGTGCCTAAAACTAATTCTTATAAAGCCGAAAATCCCAGTTCTAATGATGAGCATCCTGCCAGCTCAGAGCAAAGCCATGGGATGATGACCTATGCCTCCTGTGCGATGGAGATGAAGGGACAACAGGGAATCCAACCCAGAGGACTATCATAAGAAAGTTGTTACAGAGTACAGAGTGAGGTGTTGCCGTTCCATATTCAGTGTGGAGGCGACTCCCTCGGTATTAGTTTGTGTTCACTTACTGTGCATCAAACTCGTGTCCACTTGTGTGTGGGTGCACATACAAGGAGTTAAAATGTTTATTTGAAACATTTCCCATTCTTAGCAGATTGTATTGTTATATGAGATGATGCAATGTTTCACAAATTCAAATCTTAAAAGACCGCTAATCTTGTTTACTTCCGTTGAGTGGTAACACTCACGCTAGACAACAAATTCACCACTACTCATGAAGTGACAGCATATGTATATGCAGCTATCAATCAACCAAAATTAAGCTCATTTTCTTGGACGCCGTTGGAGACTCTTAGGGTAGTTTATTACACTTCTGTGGAATCCTCCTCAAAATCCAGAAACAATGTATCTACCAAACAGTACACCCCGTACAGAAACATTTGAAGATCACACACAAACATACTGTAAAACTCTGTGGGACTAGGCCCACCATTTGACCACTCTGTCATCTACCATGGGCAACGCAGGACTTGACGACTTTCATAATTTGTAACGCTCTCCAAGCCTTTCCCGCTGTTGCTATACCATGTTCCCCCACCCAAGGTCACTGCTGAAACAGACTCCGAGATATTTGAAATTTGTTGGTTCGGGTACGATTTAACCACTAAGTTGTATGTTGTTGTTATTTTGTTTCTTTTCCTATTTTCATTTTATTATTTGTAGCCCAATTGTTTATCCATTAGGTCTTTCAGCATAATTTTTAATTTCCCTTTCGTTTTAAAATTAGCATATTTAAGTGAAATTTATTTTCTTTGTGGTATTTTCAATGCTGAAAACTGATGCAATGCTAAAAAAATCACCTTTTGGTCCTGCATTATCCACCATAGGTAGATGGCAGGATTGGGAGGCATGCGATGAGCATGTCAACACCTACGGCTGTTAATGGTGGTTTCCGTGACCGGAGCTGCTATTTCTCTATCAAGTAGCTCCTTAGTTTGTATCATGAGGCTGAGTGCACGCCGTTCCAGACCTCCCAGCTCAGAAAAATCCAAGGAGGTTTTGGGGATCGAACCCAGGCCTGCGGATTTGTAACCACAAGACCACGCAGGCGGTCATTGGGGAAAAAAATTAGCAAGTAACAACTGTGATCCATTTGAAACTTTACTAACTGCACCTGAATTTATTGAATACCCTGGACTGGATCCGAGATCCTTTTTTTTTGTTGCCACATGAAAAAGTATCGTTGAAACAAATATTTAAGTGCTGCATTGGAATACAAAGTACTGCTGTAGTGTTTGTTGCTGCATATTCATGTGTAAATGCAGAAACAAACTTAATGTTGTGCTCAGTCTATTCAACTTATGTTTGTTTTCAGAATGTTGGCGGCAGTGCTGCTGGTGACAGTTGTGGCGAGCGAGAATGTGCAGTTTGGCACTTACACTGCATACGAAGATGCTCGAGATAAGAACCACTCGAGTCCAGTGTGCATGGCCAGTAAGTGTCGTGTTAAGGGCTGTGAAATGTCTAGCGATGAAGCGGCGCTGTGCAGTGACATTGTTGTTGTTCTGTTCCAGAATGCGAGCCAGTACAGCTGTGGCTCATGGTGCGGCACGGCACTCGCTATCCCCATCATGAAGAAATACAGCGACTGCACAGACTGGATGACATCAAGCGTCATGTGCTACAGAACCATCTAGTGGACAAAAGTGAGTGAAGCAGATATGTGAACCATTCATGTGGATCTGTTTTCTATTGTTGATGATTTAATGGCTGTTGTATTAATTTTTTTGGGACCATATCCTTCATGATCCTGACCTAGCCCTCCCGATTATTTTTTTTTGGGGGTGGTAAAGCATCAACTTATAGGGTCGGTCCCAAAACAATGAACAAAGTGAAAACTGGAATAAGTATTTAAATTAAATCTGTCATGAGAGGAAACAAATTAAAACGAGAGAATTTGTGTTTTGAAGAAAAGGGTAAACAATTTCAACATCTTCTATAATTACCATGGAAGACGAATCACTACAGCACTCACGGGACTCATTGTTACTGCGAACCATATTATTTCCGGCAAAAAGAAAGTGGTAACATAAACCTTATGTCCATTGTCGCGCTTCTGTCAAATGCTTGTTAGATAAATATTCCTACGCATTGTGCTGGTGATACCATTACATTAAAAAACGGTATGTTTCTGGTAATTGCATTGGAATTTTCAACTAAAGTTCATGCAATATAGAAAAATATCCCTGGTAATATGAAACTAGGGAAACCCCCTAAAAAAAACTAAACTCCATGGCGCTACATCCCTAGAGGGACTTGGCCTACCACCCGACCGCTGCATCATCTCCTGTAGGCAGATGGCAGGATTGGGGGGCATGTGGTCAGCATGCCGACACCCACGTCCGTTAATGGTGGTTTTCTGGACCGGAGCCGCTACTTCTCTATCAAGTAGCTCCTCAATTTGGAATCACGAGGCTGAGTGCACCCCTACCAGACCTCCCTACCTCAGAAAAATCCGAAGAGGTACCGGGAATCGAACCCGGGTCGACGGATCTGTAGGCAGCGACGCTAACCACAAGACCATGCCGGCGGACAGGGAAACCCTCCATTCCTCCTTAATTCGAATCTTATTGAAAAATAATTAATATTAAAATAACCACAACGACCTGAATATAAGCTGCACACTTTTCCCAAAACGTGACTTGTGGCAGTGGCAGTAAGTTAACAATATTTCTATTATTTAACTTTTTGCAACATTATTTCTATTATTCTATGTATTTTCTATTTAAAGGGCATTTCCTCAGACCTTTCTAACTCTGCACACAACTAACACTAACTTACAGTGAGACAGAACCTAAGAATTGGAATGAGTCAACAATGGGCAGGAACAACAACAATACGATTTCTTAACTTTGTACCCCAGAAAAAATGACACAATAATGAGACACTCTTGTAATGCACTCAGTTCAAACACTCCAGAACTTATATCAACTTATTCCTTTACTAAGCAATGAAAGCTACAGTGTCTCACTCTATTGACTTCAGTGGTAAACAAACTTTGAAATCAAAAGTGAGTGCAGCGCTCACATGTCAATTAACGCCAGGTTAGTAAAAAATATTCTCCCTGGGGTCATGTAGTTGTGAAAGCCTACCTTTGTGATCCCCATTCAGAAGCTCCTCTTCCATTCCAGGCGGACGGCCTCGGTCTGAACCAAGACCTTCTTCACCCCTGAAAAGGGGCCCTACTTTATCATTTGTCCTGCACTTCATCTGCTTAGTTGGTACCGTTATGCGTATCCACAGCGGAAAGGAAGGACAAACTTTCCAGGGTAACATAACTTCAGGGGCTGATTACTCAACGTGAAAACTTTCACCCCTTTTAGGCCAGAGGCCATCAAAGGGTTCAAGCTTTACTTCAACAGCCCAGTAGAAATGAATACCCACGGAAGCTAACCAATGATGTCTTGAGGTTCCTGGAAAACAAAAGAACACATCTTCAGAATGTATATTTTCACATCCAAGAAGTACAAGTTCTCTGTTGCACGTAACAGAACTTCTAATCTAAAGAACAAAATCATCAAGGTTTTCTTCTACAAGGCTGTTGAAGTGAAATCTAAATGCGCTCATCAGAGGGACAAATAAACAATTTGTTTAACAGAACTCTCTCACACGACTAACATAATTTGCTGGCGATCATTTTGTGATTGCCTGTTAACTTCAATATAGGCCTAACGATCTTACATCATAAACTAGTATAACTCTAATTCTTGATTTCTCATCAGAACACATTGAGTTCACTGCGGAGAAAAGTGGTTCATAAGGTAAATGACTTCCTGGAAGACACATGACAAATTAGAAAAATTTTGAAATGGGATGGAAACCTGATACCACTACATCTGCAGTGGAGTCTGCAGGAATACAACCCAGATAAATATTAATTGATGCAAGCTTTCACAGCTGATGTATTGATCTCTCGACCTCGATGCTGATTGCCTGCCACAAACTTTCAACTCTTTAATATCAATACTTTCATACAAAGTAGTACCAAGTCTCACAATACAGTTCCTCATCTGGATAGACATTTATTTATAAGTTTGTGTATCAAAAATAAAATTAAAATAAAACAAAAAATACTTTGTAGGGGGAACATTGTGCGAAAAGGACCTGACGAGCCTCAAAAACTGGCACCTGCAGACAGCGACTCCTCTCCAGAGCAAACTCACTCATCAGGGATATGAGGACCTCTACAACATGGGAGTCAGATTCAAGAAGCGCTTCCCTCAACTGCTCAACCAGGGTTTCCGTGAAGATGCATACCAGGTGACTCTGCTCGTGTTTGATCTAATGTGATTTGAAGATGTAATTTCTTGTTTGAAACCGCTTGTCTGCGAGTGTTAGTGTTTGGCTGAGCTAAGCATTACACAGTTACTTCTGCTGCTTCATTCTAGAGAATGCCCAAGTTTTTAGTAACTAATGAAATTCAGTGATGAGTAACTGGGGAACACAATACAAGTAATGATGACAAAATAAAATGAAATAAACAATTATTTAGAATATTGTAGCAAGTACGAGACTTTAGCATGGGTACTGGACATTACAAATGAACCTTGACCCAATGCAAGTGCCTGCATTTATTAAGAGCCAATTAAAACATTGTATTTATTAACACTTACATATAAATCACGCAAAAAAATATTATTTAAAAAAATTCCGGGTTTGAGGTGCATTTCACAATTAGAAAGCACCACCCAAGGAGAAAAAAAACCTCCCATTCAAGTTCCCTGGCCAAAAAACCTTGCATAGTGAATTTTGTCCAAATTGATCATTTCCCATTTAGACCTACTTTCATGATCCTCCTTTCGTCCACCTATGTAAAAGTAAAGTAAAGTAAAGTAAAGTAAAAAAAAAAAAAAAAAAAAAAAAAATCAGATCCCTGCATAAGTTACTCTAAGATTTCAAACAAACAAATCAAACAGAGCGATGCAACTGACAATTCCATCTGTTATATTAAAAAATCTTATGTGAAACTCAAATAATTCCTCTGCCTGTATTTAAAAAAAAAAAAATGTTTCAAATAAAAGATTTAGCTCTTAGAATAAGCACCCCATGTATTAAATTTAAACAAAACCTTAAGAGCTGTTTTCGAGAAAATCACAATAAACAAAATTTTCTTCTTGTCAAATCATCTTAAAAATAAGAGAAAGTTGCTACCAATCTCGTCACATCCTCAGAAGGTACCTAACCCAAATAGAAAATTTTATTTTCTTACATTTTTCCATTCTACAGAGCTAGGCTGTTCAGATAATCTGAACAGCCTAGCACAGACACACAAAAACATCTGGGACCAGAAAATGGATTCAATGTTTTGAATTTCAAAATTTCGGCATCGAGTTATATTCGTATTCTGATCACAAAGTGTTAAAATTTAAACATATTATTGCTAATGAAAACTCTGAGTATAATGAGCCATTTCACTGCTGAATTGTAAGTTTGAACAGCTTGGTTTCCATGAATGACGACCCTAATACGTGAATAAAAATCATCACATTTTAATATCCTATGTCACACTGAACAGGAATATAAATTAACACTAGTGCCAATATTCTTTTCTTTCAGTTCAAGTTCACAGACACGCCCAGAACGGCTTCCAGTGCCATCGCTTTCGCTGAAGGAATGTTTGGACCAACAAATGATGTGTTCTTTCCGGAACCTGAGAATCCAGACCTGCTGCTAAGGGTAACTTGGAGAAGACCTGTACTTAACATATAAAATAAAATAAAATAGGGGATGAAGAAGTAAAAACATCACCAGCTGGTCCTTCTCAACAAAATATGTCTGTCATATTTTTAGTGAACAGGAATTCACCATTACCATTCTGGAATATTTGAAAAGGAATCATCGTAGTCTATTCGATTCTTGGATTTCCTTTCATAAATGTTTATTGCATTACTGAAATGGTTTACATGCCATTGGAGTGGACGTACTGATAAATCATCCCACCCCTAACAGTCTTCGCTTTAATTTTCAATTCTCATATATGAGGCACATCCATAAAATAAGTTTCCCTGGGACCGTTTTACAGTTCAAACAAAACACAATTTCAAGGAAATATTTATTGCAACAGACACAGCCAGTGTTCAGCTATTATTCAACGTATTCGCCATCGGAATTGAAACATTTGTTAAGTGGAAGGAAAGGAAATAGACATTAAATCCATGTCTGGGATATTAATACAAGTAAGAATCAGCTTGAAAAATTTTATGTCAAATCCCGGTTATGACATAAAATTTTTCAAGCTGATTCTTACTTGTATTAATATCCCAGACATGGATTTAATGTCTATTTCCTTCCACTTAATTAATAGTATATAAATAATAACTAGGCTTCAAAGTACCTACAAGGGTAGGATGCCATTTGGATGTGTGTTCTCGACGGAGAGAAACCTCCCGTGGTTTGCCTTGTCTTCTGAATCAGTTGAGGAATTTGATGTCAGACTGGCATGTTGTCATGGTAGCTCAATGGTAGAGCATCGGCGCGTTAAGCCGAAGATCCGTGTTCAAATCCCGGTTATGACATAACATTTTTCAAGCTGATTCTTACTTGTATGAAACATTTGTCTTACTGTGGCACAAACTTTTGAATGCCTGTGTCGTAGAAGTGTGCCGCCTGGGATTTGAACCACTCTGTGACAAACATCTCTCTGTCATTCTCTATCATTTCTTTAGGTGTAGGAAAAGATGGAAATCACTGGGAGTGAAGTCTGGGCTGTAGGGTGCATGTTGAAACATCTCCTAGCAAGTTTCCTGCAGAAGTTTGGCTGGGAGGTGTTTAAATATTCACCCTACAGCCTGGACCTCGCTCCCAGTGATTTCCATGATCTTTTCCTACACCTCACAAAAAGTCAAAGCATGACAGAGGCGAAGGTGGTTGTCACAAGGTGTTTCAAATCCCTGGCAGCACACTTCTATGACAAAGGTATTCAAAAGTTGATGCCATGGTAAGACAAATGTTTCAATTCCTGTGGTGAATATGTTGAAAAATAGCTGAATACTGGTTGTGTCTATTGTAATAAATATTTCCTTGAAATTGTGCATTGTTTCTATAAACAGCCGCAGGGAAACTTACTTTAAGGACGCGCCTCATATCATAATCAAGAATATACAGGAAAATATTTTCTGCAATAGTCAACATAACACGACTGCACCCCTGCCCTTCAGTCAACTAGACACAAACTGATACCATATGTGGGTTAAGGCCAAGACAACGAAACACAAACCTAATGAAGGATAACAGAAACAAAAATAACTCACGATAAGAAGGGGAAAGAGGGAACAGCTATACAGAGGCTAAAATATCATTGTAGACAGCATAGTGGCTCGTCATTCCCCAGGTGATGCTTTTTAAATACGAGTTATTTGCTTCTCCTAAAAGTTTGCCTGATGTTACAGGCGTACGTCAACTGCTCCAAGTGGAGTGAGGCCATTCACGAAGCTAACAAGCGTGCGGACGAATGTAACAATGGAGAGCTCATGGAGACTGTCAGGAGAAAAGTGTCTCACCGACTGGGCTTCAATGAGACACTTCCAGTTGGTATGAATTGCTTACATGCACGTCCAAGGTTTTGCTTCTTCACAACATAGCTTGTCGTTAATAACACAGATATAATGTGCTTGTGATTGCAGATGATATCATCACAATGTATGATGGCTGTCGCTTCCATCACGCCTGGCACATGAGCGAGGTCTCGCCCTGGTGCACTGCCTTCAGCGAGGAAGATCTCAAAGTATGTATGAACCGCATAATGTGATAAACATATCAAATCTCTGACATGTCCATTGCTTCAGAAACCCTACATCTTCATCCTATGCTAGTATACTTTATTTACGACTGAAGTATTCTTTTCAGTGGACATGTGAGGTTTCTTTACTGTCCAAACAAACTGTAAGGGTTAACAACTCAGAGTACAACATACATTCAAACTTCACTTTGCTAATCCTAAGCCATAGCTGAGCAACTGAGGGGAAACGTTTTAGTACCCCACCCATGCTGTGACGTAAGAAACATGTTCAGTGTCACATCGAAACTGCTTCATTCTGACGTCAAGGGCGACTGTAGTGGGAGGCATTACCCCGCCGCACAGTGACACAATGTGCACCAGTTGCGCACCCATGTACTTCATGTTTTGTTAAATCATTTAACAGAAAAATAATTAAAATATTATTTTTATTAACACCTACATCATTTTTACACAAATTGCATGAATGAATGTACATAATTTTATTAAGTGCCAGAATGGTACTTTACGAGATTGTGTGGGGGACGGAAAAATGTCTGTCCATGTGTCTATATGCAGGATAACTCAAATACGCTTCATTGGATTTTCATGAAACTTGGTATATGCATTTACAACGTCCATGACAAGAAGCCTATTTGTTTTGGAGCAAAACAGTTGACCGGTACCAGAGTAACAACTATATTATTATGGGCACATGCTTCTTAAATGGCATATCACCAATAAACTACAAAGCCGTGTTGCTAATCACTAGGGACCGGATTTTTAGGTTTTTAAAAACACTGTTTTAGGTTTTTCATTAGGTGAAATAGTTTTTTCCCCCAAAATATCGTTTTCGGGTAGAATAATTGGTTTAATGAATTTGTATGTGCTACCCACTGCCGTAATATACACGATTTCATTTGTTTTGGCATAATTAACACGTCTTCTTAAAATTCACAGTGTGACCACTCAGTAAGAATAACAGGACAGTACTAAATGCAAACAAAAACCCAAGCGCTTTAAAAACACAGAAATCTATATCCTTGTTCAGACACGGCAACAATGGTTGTTCGTACGAATATTTTAAAAGGAATACGCCGGTACTCTTACACTTCCTCTCTAGATACTGTCCATCCTAGACGAAAATGGGTTGAACGAAATGCTGGTGGTATTAATTTCAACCCGACAAAAATTATTGTCTCTCCGCAAAATATCGATTTCTCAACTGACAAACAAAAAAGAAAAAATAGTAGCCTAAATTAGATATTTTAGGTTTTATATCCCGTTTAGGTGTATTAGGTTTTATACCCCATTTAGGTATTTTTAGGTGCCACAGATTAATGTGGGTGAATCCTATGGACACGATTCAAAAAAGTGTATGAGCGCTTTTTGTTTTGGAAGTAAGGAGAAAAATAGGTAAAAACCTAAGAATCCGGTCCCTACTAATCACTGAGGGTCTTGACTTCAATGCAGTCAGATGTTTTTAAATTTATTATATCCTGACTTGCTTTAGATGTGAGGAATTTGTTGTAATTTCGTTCTGTAATTTCGTTTCGTCCTTCACATATGCTTATCAAAATAAATATAAATATAAATAAAATAAAATAAAAGATTAAAACATGTCTAGCCATTGAATAATTAAACGGAGCTGCTGTTCATATAATATTGTGCATTCTATCGAAATGTAGGCTACAGCTACCAATATCTACATCATATATTAATGTATTTTTCAGTTTAAACGTTGCTGCACACAAGCAATAGACCTAATGTAATTCCTGACAGATTGAATTTAATTCATTCATAACCTATAAGGCTGCTTTAAACCTGAAATAAACATGTCGGCATATTGTAGGCCAACTTTCATCATCAACATTATTGCCAGGGCATTTTTGTGAAATGTTGATATAAGTTAATTTGAGAATTTTTTATATCAGTCTATACCAGTATGAATTAATGTTTAGAATCAAACTTTAGACCTTTGTTCTTCAGTTAGCTCATCAATTTTGAGCTTAACTCAGAGATCTATTACAAAAGTAACTTCTTTTCTGGATATCATAATTGCAATTATCACTGATTAAACAAAAGAACTCTGGCACTTTGTTATATCAGTTTACTTGATTTTATTCCTAATTATATTGTTTTACAGTAAATATAAATAATTAAACGAACAAAACTAATCTTGTGCAGTCAATGGGCATACACATTAAAAATGAAAAGATTAAAACAAACCACAGATTCATGAACCTTACCCATATCATATATAAACAATTAAAACGATTGATAGTTAAAAAGCTAAAAACCCAGTTTCAATTTAGGCTAGATTTCACGATTAAAGTACAATGCCTGGGGGGAAAAAATGACCTCAGATTCGATTTCCCTGGCCCAAAAAAAACCTGCATAGTGAGTTTCGTTGAAGTCATTCAATGCTCTTTTTTATCCCGGTTGTAAGCAATTAATCTCACAATTGAATGCTGCCTTGTTAATAGGTGGCATTGGCTATGTGTTCAGGACATATATGGGCTATTCTTCAAATACGGGAAAATTTGTGTTCCGGAGTGATATTTCCCTTCAAATTCAACTTTTAAAAAAAATTAAAATAAAAATTTGTTTCTACTACTTCCATACTACAACTATCACTTTGAAATGTCACTACAGTGAACTCTCGATAAATCGGACCTCAATATGCCGGACTTCGGATAACTCGGACAGATTCTTGACGATCCAGACCCAGATCTACAGCCATGCTACGGCATTTCAGGACTGCAAGAGAAGTAATTGTTCAAAAGCAACAGAAAAATTGTACACAGAAGAACATTTACAGTGTCTCTCGGCCTAAATCTCCTAAGAAAAATATGCTCAAAGTGCCCACATCAATCATCATTGTGTCCTAATAATGTAACAGTGTGTATTTCAGACTCTGACTAGTAATTTTATTACAGTACTGAAGTGTTATTTGTTTTTGTTTCAACTGTAAGTTGCCTATATTCTGCCTCATACATTTTTCTTGTGGCTTAAACATGAAATTTCATTACTTAGATGCCATTTCCTCATTTCCCCTCCATAAGCCGGACATTTCATAACTCGGACAGACCCCTGCCCACTTTAGTCCGGTTTATCGAGAGTTCACTGTAACTTTAAATTCTGATATTACAAAATCAAATTTAATTCAATGAAATGTCATCCATATGCCCTGTCCCATACCCCGGTTTTGTATATTCTAATGCATTTTTCCACAAAACAAAATGTTATTTCCTTTTCAACTTTTTTCCTGCCAATGAGTATGAATGTGTGAAGAATATTAACCCCTAAAAAATAAAATGAAATAAAATTTTCACCCCACCTAATGAACATAAAGGATGTCCCAAGGGTTTTGGTCATCCACATGGCTGAAAATAATGGAATTTTTTCTGCAGAAATGAGAAATTTGTATAACTGGCAACAGTGTTAGAAAGTCAACAGGGCAGCTTGTGGTTGAATTGTAAGGTTGAATTTTGCTTGCTTACAAACAGTTTGGGATTAACAAAGGACTTTGCATCATTTTCAAGGAAAGTGTTTTTATTCCCCGTCAATAACATGGCTTCTAGAAAGTAGGCAGAAAGTAAATATTAATTAATTTTGATTATTCACTATGATAAACCTTCCAATTCAAAGTACCTGACTGAAGTTGAGCCTACAGAGGTTTAGAAATGGCTTGCTGAGACCACTAAAACTCCTTTTTCGTCATCCACATGCCTGATTTTTGTGTCATGTCTCATGAAGGGGTATGTGGATGACTCTCAAGTCATGTAGATGATAAATGTAGGGTACTATTGTGTTTGCGGTGTCTGTGACCTGTACTTAAAGTCTTAAAACTGATTAAATGAATTTCTGCTTGATTCCCCCCCCCCCCCGAACCATAAAAACACAGTCTAGTTAAAATTACATTAATTCCGGAGTATGCACACAAATTTGCAAATTTGGTGCAAATTCAACTGAAGTATGCTGAGAAAAATATGAAATCACATAAAGAAAAGCAGATTGTTGCCAAAGTTAGGCATTAATGTGGCCTTCTGCCATCCACATGTACACGGATGTCATTCACATTAAAAAATAGAGAAATTAAAATAAATAAAAATATAAACATTTAAGCTCTGCTGGTGCCATATTATGATCAAGTAACCCCTGAAGTATTTTAGTAATTTTTTTTAGATTTTAAAAAGAAAGTAAAAAATATGGATTTTACACACTCCAAATTTTCCCGTATTTGAAGAATCACCCATATATGTATCGGTAGGATGGTTTCTATATATTAGACTCTCTCCATGCTTTGTAACACTGTCACAGCCAATAGTGTGTGAGGTTACTCAATGTCAGCACCCACTTAAAACCTACCGATGTGCTAAATTTGAGGGTTCTCTTGTTAGACCTAAACGCAATTACAACATCCATAAGAAACTTCCGTCATCATTTTATTTGGATCGTGCAGTACTGTTACTTTGGTTTTTGCGAGGACTGTTCTGAGTGGGTACGCAGCCCATAGGTTATCCACCAACACTATTAATGGTCTGTTACCTCATGTCTACATTGAAATTTGTGGAGAAATCACATTGCACAAGTGTATCAAAGAAATAATAATAATAATAATAATAATAATAATAATAATAATAATATCCTTTGAAATGAAAGGAGTTTAGGGGCATAGCTCCCACAGTAAACCTGGTGGTATTGTCAACAGCAGCGATAGCCACCATTCTACTGTTGCCAAGTGACCAAACAGATCAATTTCTTATATTTAGAATTTCCTACAATTAAAAGGTGCATCAACCAAAGTGGCAGCATGGCCGCTTATCATTTCCATTGTTATAATATATTGACTACTACTACATATATCTTATTCTAACTGGTGATGTTGCAGACACTGGAGTTTAGGGACGATATAATTCAGTACTACCAAAATGGCTACGGCACTGAGTTGAACGTGGATCTGGGCTGCCCCCCCATCAAAGACCTCCTCGATCGCTTCAAGTAAGTAGCATGTACATTCACAATTGGTGAACTACCCAAATACAGTTAGGACTACTAGGTTAGTTCCATCCATGCTCGCCAGACGCTCATTTGGAGTTGCACTTGTTGGTATGCGCTGGCTTACTGTGCTGAAGGTCGTGGGTTCGATCCTGACCGCAGTCAATGGCATTCCTTATCACTCGGTCTGGTCAGTTTGGCTATTGTTGATCTTACTCGAAATACTCTTGTTCAACTGTTTTGGCAAACATGTTGATTACATTTATTATAGAGCAGTTAGCCATCACCAACTGGAAGGAATGTCGGAGGAGGCAAAGGTGAACCAGTAGTGCAACCTTGTTACCAACCTCGCATTTACCAATTTTAAAAACTATCTTAGGGAAATTCTAGCCTCAAATTGTCTGTACACAGTTGAAGATTTCTTTGATATATTTTAACCATGGTATTTTGTGTTTCTAGATATGGTTCTTGTACTGCAAATTTATATTGTTCTTGTGTATTATTTTATATTGCATATTATTTTATATTAATTTTGACGATGTCATGGCATTTATATAATGTTCTCTGACAATAAAGGATTGACTGATTGATTGATTGATTGATTGAAGGTATTCATAGTAGACTTACAAGACATCAAACAAGCTTTGTGCTGCATCACCCCTGTTAAGGACCCCATTGTCATGTCACTGGGATAATGTAACTCACCTAAACTATGTCCCAATTAGAAAATGGGTAAACCCATGAAAATGTGGACAAAATTATTGAAGTGAAACTTCTTTAGGCGTGCTAGGAGTAAATCGAGAGCTAACCCAAAGTTGCGTTATGGTCTAGCGTTACGAACAAAATCGTCACAAAAGTAGTGGTGGTAAGTAGCAAGCATAGAGTTATCGAAAGAGTGGGGCCATGGGAGCGTGCGGGGGGGGGAAAGGTACCAGGCATTGAGCGGGGGCTATTACTGCTTCAAGCTAGTGGCATGGTGAGCCCTTAAACCATTATAGATGGCTCTACTCGGTGCATGAGCATTGTTTACACGTCACTAACGTTCTCGGAAACTTAAGCAAACACAGTGGCTACGATCAGTGACAGTTTGGGCATTAGTTCATCACAACTGTCTATAGTTTTATACGTATTCGATTTAAAATGCTGAAAAAGTTAATTTCTTATTTTATTCAGATGATTTCCTTCTTCCATTTGATAAAATTATATGTATTCCTCTATTTCACTCTCAAAATTGCCAAAGAAGTTTCACTTCTCTTGCCTGGGGTTCCACGCACCCGATTTTTTTTTTATCATGGTGAGTACTTGAAGTCTATCTGTACCTCCTGATATATTTTACGGGGAAAAACAAATATAAGGTGCACTTTCGCATGAGATGTATCCCGTCTGACCCACCCTCAGTGAAGCAGTTCCTTTTATACCATGATCTAGCGAATTCTTCAAGCATGAACTGGCTGACAAACCATTGGGTACAAGGCACTTACTCACGCATTTTTAATATTTGGTACAAGGGGCACTCTATCTATCATCTCTATCTATCATATCTATCACTCTCGAATTTTTAATATTTGGTACGGTCGGCGACAATATACAAGGATAGTTAGTCATCTTGGTTCGCTGAGAAACAAAATGTGAATATCGAGTGGGCAGAGCTTAAAGTGCAACTTGTATTTGGCTTTCGCCTATTTTACTTTGGCTTCCAAACAGCAAGTAATTTGTAAAGAGATCTTTTAACATATAAATGTCACACACGTTGCAAATGCACTCCACCCTGATTGGTTGATTTTGGTGTGGAGGATGGTAATTAGGTTAGGAACACTGAGATTGTCGTCATGTGAAGTCACACCACCAACACCCAATCATGTGTTTCTTGTCATATTGTACAGTTATAAATTACGCTATTATAGGTTATGTAAGTGTCTACTTCTGCTCTTTTTCATTTCGAATTTTTTTTAAGAACAACCCGAGTTTAAACATGAATTCAACGGGTCATCCAGAATATTATAACCTCAATAAATGCTGCATTTTGTGTTTCTGAAGGGTATAAAAAAAGGGCAGAGTCTTAGCGGTATAAGTGCACTTTAGCTAAGTTTACGATTTATAACTATCCCAAGGCTACATTTTCACAAAATCCAGGGAAAATACCGCAAACCTACCAGGGTAGTGGAGGCATTGAATAAGAAAACCCAGAACGAATTCAAGTTATACAAGAAAAGATTCAATACGAGGGATCCATGCGGTACTGCAACAAACTAGTTTAAAATAATACTCGGGGAAAAGTTATTTACATACTCACCATAGCCACAACTGAAGTTGCTGGAGATAGAATCCTCACTTAACGTTTCTCATCGCTATAGAACACACCACAAACATTTCATCGTCGCAAAACTAAAAACACTCACGTCAAACTCAATTCGAACTTTTTTCACGGCCCGCCATGCCACTTGCGTTGAAGCGAGCGAGGAACTCAACTGTTGCAACATCTACGTGAACACGTTCAGAAATAAAAGGAAAAATAATTATTTTGGTTTGACCCCATTAGAATTTTTCATTTCTTTATTTTCGTTTTGTTGTATTTTCTTAATGATTAAAGATATCATTTCAATAAAAACACAAAGCGACAAAATTTATCTATAGTAGGGTACGGCGAAACGAAAGAATCTGAAATAGCAACACCCCCATAACCTTCCATGGATTGGATCGCCCGTATATTTTCGTAAAAACAGAAGAATTAATGTTTATCCAAAATTTGGAAAAGATAATTTTAAGTCGTTCCCTATGCTCCGCCCACTCTACCCACCTGGGAAGGAAGGGTGGGGAATAGGTATAAATAGTGAGACATCTAGTGGCCGCCATTGGAAGTAGTATCAACGTCATCTAGCAGCAAACACTGGAACATGGGGAAAATAATTTTTTTTTCCTTTCTTTCACTTTTTCTTCACCCTACCTATTTGGGACCTATTCCTAAACATAAATATTCACATCAAGTAGGATTTTAACACTGATCGCTAGCTTCATAGCCAATAGTCTTAACCACTATGCATTAACTGAATTAATTAATTAATCTATTTAAGTTCAGAGAGCTTAAATACACGAAATAAGAAATGGTGAATTTACCAACAAAAATTTATGTGAAATGTTATGGTATAAGGGTACAACAGTGAGCTCCACTGGCGACATTAAACAGCTTGATAGCCAGGGTGAGGCTAGAAGTAAGACAGCGACCATGGCATCGCACTGGAAAGCGGGTGGACCTTACCAAGGCAACTTAAAACTATCTTTTGCCCCAAAACGTTCATTTTAAGTTGCTTTCAAATATTCCAAACTAATCCAACTGCACCAGCGACTTCCCTCTCTCACATGAATTGCTAATTTCCAAATTCAGTGTAGCCTACTGGGTTTTGTGTTGGCCTACATCCCCATCCCATTCAGTTTCCTTCCACAAAGCAACGTTACACTAAGAAATTAATAAGGTAACTCGTCTACTAATACTGATTTTATTCATTAGCCCATAAGAAATAAAATCAGGTAAACTGATGTAAAAAAAAGTGCCAGTATGTTTTTGTTTAATCAGTTATGACTGCAATTATGATATACAGAATATGTTTTTTTTTAAAATTGATTTCCAAGTTAAGCTCCAGATTTATTCATTAAGCAGGGCTTACGGAAGAAGAAAGGTCTACCATCTCGGCCACCTGGGTCATTTTAACGGTCTAGTTGGATAAGAGCATGTAAAACAATAGTGTTTTTTGTCATAGCTACCTGTATTTTAATTTCCAAGGCCTTATAAGATCACAGTAAAACAATAGGCTATGTTGTCAAGATAACTGATTTTCATTTTTTTATAAATTCTTTCAAATACGTAGGCCCTATATTGCCATAAAATAGGCACTAAATTGAGCATTACTCCGAAATAGATCAACCGATTTTATCCATTATGAATAGACGTCTTCCCACGGACATTGTAAATGTGTATACCAAGTTTTATAAAAATCCGGTAAAGCGTATTTGAGTTACCGCGTCTTTAAAATATACACTAAATTGGGTTTTACTCCGGTACCAGTCAACAGATTAGGTTCAAATTCAATAGGGCACTTCTCATGGACGTCATAAATGGGTATACCAAGTTTCATGAAAATCCGTTACAGCGTATTTGAGTGATGGCGCCTTTCTATGAGAAAGGCGCCATAATCTATTAAAATAGGCACTAAATTGGGCATTACTCCGGTACCGGTGAACCAATTTGGTTCAATATCAATAGGGTTCTTCCCATCGACATTATGAATGTTTATACCAAGTTTCATGAAAATCCGAAAAAGCGTACTTGAGTTATGGTGCGTACAGACGCACGGACAGACAGAGAGACGGACAGACATTTTTTCGTCCCCCACACAATCTCATAAGTACCATACTGGCACTTAATAACACACACCATATTCCATCTGTTTGTCATGTTTGTGATATTAGCTATCACTGAATTGTTTGAGTTTAGCTGAGTTTGCTATTCCTCAGGAACAGAATAGAGTATTAGTTGTATTTCACCCAGTCTAAGGGCAAATGACAAATTGAATTTTTACTTATCATATATCATCAAAACTGAAAACTGTTAAAACTACCACAAGCTGTAACACACCAATAAAAAAATCAAGGATACATCTATAGTTACACATTATATGACCGCTCTGCAGACTGTCAGTAGAAAGTACTTCTTAGTGTCAGTGATAGGTTATATTAGTTTGGCAACAGCATATTGCAAATTTCATCACTGCAACAATCGTTCTGTTTTTTTCTGTGGCTTGGAGGGGCATGGACAGTAGTGGTGGGATATACCTCATTGTTTACTGGCAGTTTGGAATACACATTGTTGTGGACTCAGAACCTGAGTAATAAATAAATAAATAAATCTGTTAGGAAGAATAAAATAAAACACACTTTCCATTTTACTCATGTTTTAACAATAATATTAGCAAAAAATCAATTTGAGCATATTGCATATTACAGCATTGGGTATAACATCACTTAATTCTCAATGAAACGGCAATCGTATAAACTGTGCACTTGTGATGGCGGCCACGGGAGGGTTAAACATTCAGGCGAAACTGTTTCCTCACAACAGTGCAAACGATTTGGAAAAACAGAAAAATTCTTAGTGCTTTTGATGAAATGGAATGAGAATTAGAACGTAACACTGTAGATAAAGCATTCCTAAAGGGTTTCTACAAAAAAGAAGTGAATGTGCCGACATTAAGTGAAGCTCCTCAAGCGATAAGCAGTTAATCGTCAGATCTAGAAGGAGTTGAATGTGAATTACAGCTGTCAGTACCTTTTACTAGAGAACACGATGCTGTGCGTTAAATATGCATCAAAATGAAGTCTCCTTTAACTTTATTTTATAGTGATTCTTATAACCAACTGTTTCAGGGCAATCACAACATGTGAGAAGCAGCCGTCCGGAGTGTTCTACTTCACACACTCGCAGGTGTTGCAGCAAGTTTTACTGCCGTTTGGAATTGCCAAGGAAGAAAGCCATCTGGCTGCTTGCAATGTCAATCAACTGCACAATCGGAACTGGCGAACTTCCACCCTCTGTCCGTTCTCTGCAAACTTTGGCGCTGTTCTCTACAAGTGAGTTCTTAAATGAGCAGGCGAGTGCCGTGAGAGCTGAGATGTGTTCTACAGATGTGTTGTGGTTTGCAGGTGTGAAGACTGCCCGTTCAAAGTTCAGTTCTGGCTCAATGAACGCCCCATCCTTGTGGACGGCTGCACTGACACACTGTGTAACTGGACCACTGTCTTGAATAAGTACGGGACGCTTGCAAACGGCTGTAGCTTCTGCTGCTGCATGGACACGTGAGAAGGTAATCATAATAATAATACACAGGGTGTATAGACAAGAAACTTTTAATAGGGGATTTTTGCTCTATGACCTAAAATCTGTATGCTACAGGGCATTAAAGTCGTTACAATTTGGTGCTCATAAGTCAATAATGAGGCGAAGAAGGGTTAACAATTTCATTAAGTTGACTTCATGCCTTCTCACTGATTGATACAAATCTGATTCTTAATCATATATCAACAGCTATATCATAATTCAAAAGTTTTTATTATCTGCAAAATAAACGGACTAATCACATGACTGGCCGCCACTGCATTCGTTTTTATTCATAACTCAAGTGTTAAAAATGAAGTTCCTTTGTTTTTCATTTTTTTTTCAAATGTTAGAAGTCAGTGGCGGCCATGCCCTGGGAGATTTTATGCTGTAACAGGAACAATTGAATCCATAGAGCAAAAATCTCCTAATAAAAGTTGCTTGTCTATGTCCCCTCTATACACAGGTAAAATATTTCGGTGTTATTCATTAACATCCTGTATAGAAAGTATAAGTTAACCCATGGCACACATGACTAATAAGCAGAGCCTGAATTTTGATTACCTAGTAAATATACTTTAAAAAATAAGAGAAACTTGTCGCCAATCTTCAGCTCACATCTTCCGGAAGGTACCTGATCCAAATACAAAATTTTGTTTTCATACGATTTTCCGTTTTGGAGCTAGACTGTTCACAGACAGACACATACACAGACATGTTTCCAAAAATAGTATTTTTGGATTCACGGGGCCTTGAAACGTGTATATATGTTAAAAACTCAACTTCGAATTTGGGGGTCAAAAACAATACTTCCTCTAACAATAGTAGGCCTACCTATGGTATGGGCAGAGGAAGTAAAAGTGAGCTATAAAATTGCTGAAAAAAATACAAAAAAAAAAAATAAATAAATAAATAAATAAATATATAAAAGTAATAATAATAATAATAATAATAATAGGTTAAATGCAAACAACAAACACCGTATTTCTGTATCCAAATTAAAATTATAACAAGATCTATTTATATATGCTTATTTAAAGTTCTCATAATATTATATGTAAGTAAATGCACAAAAACTGTATATAATGCAAGAAACAACACAAAATAATGACTTTATATTTTAAAATAACTTAAAAATATGAAATACGGAAAAGAAGACAAAATAATGACATTGAATTCTAAAAATGAGCTCAAAATTAAAAAATGGAGAAAAATTACATAAAAATGACCATTATTATAATCTAGGAGTCACGATCAGAATATCTGCACTAGTGGGCAACGTCAATGATGTTTCAGTTAAAAGATGACATGTCATCAAAATCCGGGCCCTGCTAATAAGCAAGACAATCTCCTTTAAGCTTTTCTGCAAGTAAATACATCGCTGACTGAATTCAACTGTTTGTGTGTTATGCCATTATGACCAAACGGGTTGTACAGTTTTCTTCTAATTTGCCATGAATATTCCTTAAAGTCATTCAAAAGTTGTATGTGTAAGGATTATTTTCCATTCCGTTTCAACATTCAGCTTCTTTCAACAATTCTAGCCAAACAGCTCAGGCTGTAAATAACTGAAGACTATTTTCATTTTACCGGCATTTCATCTATTTGTTTGTTAAGCAGTTATGACCAAATGTGTTTGATGTTCATCTAATTTAGCAAGAATGTTTCTGTCTTTACAGTCATGGCCACGTATGAGTAAGTAAGAATTCTGTTTCTTGTTTGTTTCCAGATCCTGATTGCTTTGCTGCTGTTGTAACGAAATAAACACCTTGCCTCTCAATGTCTCCTATTCTCTTGTAAGTTATGACATATGCTTATTAGAGTGTACCTGACCCTTGACGCGAGAATTTTCAATCTCATTCTACAAGGCAGTTCTGAGCCGAAAGCTGCTCTGATTACTCCATCCTCTTAAAATCACAAACCCAATAAGGTCTATAGTGGTTAGGTTTCATTAGAACCTTATATTTTTACGTAAGACTTGAGGCTTTCTCGGCGTAGATTACTAATGATGGTTTCACGGGCTATAAGCCGAGTAAAAGGATATATTGTATCCAAGCTTTCGGTCGCTGACATCTCTGCGGCCTTCCTCAGGGAAATGAGTGTAGAAAAGTGGGTGGAGAGAGCTTATATATGTTTGGAGTGAAAAAGAAATTCTGTGATTGGAGGAATAGGGTTGGCGTTTCTTTTTCACTCCAAACATATATAAGCTCTCTCCACCCACTTTTCTACACTCATTTCCCTGAGGAAGGCCGCAGAGATGTCAGCGACCGAAAGCTTGGATACAATATATCCTTTTACTCGGCTTATAGCCCGTGAAACCATCATTAGCTTATATTTTTACATTTTAAAAATTGGACTTTTGTTCAAACAAAAACTTTAACGTACAGTAGAACTTGGTTACAGCAACGTCCAAGGGACCAGGAAAAATGTGTTGTTATAATTATAAACGAGTGTCATGAAGAAAAACTAACATGACTAGCCTCATTTTAATTTCAGAGTTGTCTGTTGTTTATCTTTTTCTTTCTAATAGGAATACAGCCATTATAGTAAACATTCCGCACTGTAATGCCAGGAGAGGGTAAAGAATTTGCCAGGTTGCCAGATTTCCTAAAGGTACTTGCAAACTGCGGCTGACAATGATGTTACATGCGAGGCTGAGAAACATTCCTTACAAGGAACATGACGTTACAACAAAGTTCTACTGTACGTTAAAACATATTACAGTAAAACTGAAACAATTGCAAAGCAAAAAACCTTAATTATTCGTTTGTTCTTATAGGCAATGGTGGTTCTTATAATTTACCAATATTTTTTAAATAGTGATTATAAAAAAATAAATTATCAGACAAGGTGCAAAATATCACTGTCTAAATTTGGATCTATACTTCCACATAGAAACTTCCAGCGACAAAGTTGTAAAGAAAAGTGTGAAATTATTATTTATTATCATTCAAAAGTCCCCCGAACAATACATCCATGAATCAGTTTGAACAGTGCGCAACATGTTGAGGCATAACCTTGGTTACCTGCAACTTTGCTTCTGTTTAGCTAACTACAAAACTTTTCTATGCTTACGAGTTTGTTCGTTTACTTTTTCACAAAAATAACTGGCCAATTAATTTTTATTGTGTTAAAATTCTTTTTATTTCTCTTCCAAAATCACATTTAAAAAAAAAAAAAAGCCTGAACAATCTGGCCGCAGATATTTGAGCCAAGTCGTTCAAACCTCCAGCAGAGTGTAGAATTTAAACTACACTGTCTAATTACTCAGGACTGAGCTATTTTTATTGCATTCATTTTTCTGCAAGGAATATTTTAGGAATGATTTATATTAAAAACTACAATAAAACATTTGGGGCTGAATTTTCTTCCACTCCCAAGCTCATTTCACTCCCATTTCACTGGTCGTACTAATGTCTTGGCAATGGAATAGATTAGAGGGAGAATGAAAACACAATTATCATTAAACTGATGCAACTTGAACTACAAAATAATTGTAACATGAGTTGAACTAAAACACTGTTTCAAGGGCCATTGCCCCCATCCTTGACAAGTGCTTATGAGTACAACCAATGGTAAAGCCTAATGTGTCATAATAAAGGTGTTAAACAATATGAAACCAGGTCAAGTGCCAGATGAGTTAATAGGCCATATTTCAGAAACTATTGAGTTTTAGACCATGGTTTCTTGAGCAATTTCGATAAGCATACGTGAAGGAATAAGTGGGATAACTAAATTCCTCAGGTCAACAACAAGCCCATTCCTTTATTTTTCCAAAACATCTGAAGCCGTACAAATATGCAGTCAAAATCTCTCAATTTTTTTCAAATGGATAAAAAAATAAAAGAAATAATCATTTTGGAATATTTCCTTCTGTTACAAGCTATAAGCTCTAAGTATGCCAAATTTCAAGTTTCCGGCTCATCTGAAAGTGTGGAAACAATTACAGGTATATCAGTGAGTGAGTTAGCCTCGCGACTTTGTAGTACAGTGATGATTTGCTATTTTTAAACAGTAATTGGGCATTACTCTGGTACCGGTCAACCAATCTGGTCCAAAATCAATAGACTTTGTCCTATGGACGTTATAAATGCATATACTAAGTTTCATGAAAATCTGATAAAGCGTATTCGAGTTATTGTGCATTGTGACAGGCATTTTTCCCATCCACCATACAATCTTCTTGCTAAGCAACGCAGGAGGTGCTGCCATCTGTGTTGATACTCCTGACAACAGAACAGTACATAAATAAAGAACTACTATTAGAAGATTAAAAATTGTTATTATTAATTATTCTGTCAGGAAGGATTATTTATATATGGAAAGGAAGAATGACACCTGGGTAGGGTTATGCAATGTACGAACTTACCAAATTAGAATAAATTCTTTAGCTGACATCTACTGATGAAGTACAATTGCCTTCAGTGGATCACATGTTTTTCAAACCTTCACTACACTTCTGTGTTGGTTCAGAAACACACACTCATCGCTTGTGGAATGCGCACAACCAGAATTAAACAGAAACCTGGCACACTCCCCAGGAACCTCATAAGGGGACCGCTCAATAACATCCAATGGTGGAGGTGGAATATGTGGTTATCCTCTTGATCAGAACAGTCTTTCGACTGACCCAATATTCCATGCCTCGCACACTTTCCTCCTAATGGCGTCGTCTTCGATCTTTAAAATCTTTAAGGCACCCATACAATGTTTATCTTCAATCACATGTTGGTTAAGGCCAGTAGATGTTCCCGTAGTCTGATTTTAAAGGATCTACCTGTTTCCTCAACATAAAATTTATCACATTCCATACATGAAATAGAATACACCCCCAGAGATTCCAGTCTGTCCTTTTTTCTGCCGAACCTTCAATTGTCCTCACCATGGGAAACTGTTTTAATTCGGCATGTTCTCTCTTTATAATGCAACCTCTACAGAACGAATGTGAAGTGGTGGACGATGGCTTGATCCTATTTGCTGTCAAGATAATGAGGCCCATGGCAACTCATCGCATACCATATAAAGAGGTTTCTTGAGGAAGCCTTTGTGGTGGCACCTCTAAGCTGATTTAATGTAATGCATTTTTAAAACAATTTTTAGAAACTTAAGGCCTGAAGAAACTGATCAATTGACATATGATTTAGAAGATATGACTAAGCTTAAATACTCTACCAGACGTAGGTGGGAGGACAACATTGGGATAGATTTAAGCAAAGTAGGATTTACGAGGGATGGTTGGAGTTAGCACAGAATAGGGTTGAATGGCGGGCTGAGGTAAGCGTGGCAATGAACCTCTGGGTTCCTTTAGCTTGCTTAGGATTGTCTACTGACACTGAGTAAGTAAGTTCATAAGTAAGTCAGTAAGGACTGGATTATTTCTATGAAATTACAAAATCCATGCGAGCAAAGCTGTCTGCTCCTTCCCCATGATGAGGCAATTACATGGGGAACTTTTATTTTTTAATGCGAAAAGTTGGGGTGCGTCCATTACAGAGTATGAGGAAAGACAATGAGACGCTAGGTACAATAAGAAAAAAGGAAAGTGGAACAGATAGATAGCTTTGTATTACTTACCCTATCAAACACTCTTTCACTTATCTCTTACGTTTTGATTTGTCTTTTTTGTGCTTCTTTTTCTTCTTCTTATTATGAGTTTTACGTTCCTCGCGCACAGCCACTGTTTTTCCTGCTTCGCTCCTGGACTGTCTGTCACTCAGTACCGATCTTGAACGTGTGGTGGAACACCTGTATGACCGAGATCTTGATGGAGAAAGGGAGAGCTTTTGCGACCAAGATCTTGAACGTGAATCACTCATTGACCAAGATTTTGAAACACACTTTGAACGAGATTTACTTCTAGAATGTGACCTCAAACGAGAATGTCTTGAAAGTGATCTTGAACGAGAATGTCTTGAATGCGATCTTGAACGAGAATGTCTTGAATGTGATCTTGAACGTGAATGTTTTGAACGTGACCTTGAATGCGATTTTGAACGAGAATGTCTTGAATGTGACTTTGAACGAGAATGTCTTGAATGCGATCTTGAACGAGAATGTCTTGAATGCGATTTTGAATGAGAATGTCTTGAATGCGATCTTGAACGAGAATGTCTTGAATGCGATCTTGAACGAGAATGTTTTGAATGAGATACTGAACGTGAGTGACATGAACTGCCAGAAGACGATCCATCTCGCTTTGCCAACTTCTGGAAGTATTTGTAATACTCTTTGGTAACGCTGTCGTAGTAGAGATTGGGTTCCATAGCGTAGGGTGTGCTGTAGTAAGCGCCTCGGCCACCGCGTGGATACCGCTGCCAGCGAGGGACGTAGTAGCCTCTCCTGCGAGGGAAGAACCTGCCGCGGTAAGGGAACCTCATGTTGGGATATCCACCGTACGGATACTGGTACCAATGTCTGTCCTTGTACTCTGACACCACGTGGTACTTCTTCCCATCGAAGTCTTGTTTCTCTGGAGGAGAGCAAAGCTGCATTAGTTACACATGTTCCTAACAGCTCATTGCGAGGTCAACCTCTAACATCTCAAAACTTTAACATTTAATCATAGTCGTATGCAATTTGCCTACAACGGTAATGGGACTAGCTTCGCATTATCATTGCCTAATGTACTATTGTGAAATTGTTATCTGAAACCACACACTGAGCTTCCATTTTCCCCCCCTAACACTCATCTGCAAACTGACCAGAATTAGTTTCAATTCCAGCATTGTATGTGTGCGTTGCTCTGACACATTTGGCACTTAGAGGTGTACACCCAGTATTGGAGCAATTAGCAACATAATTTCCTTGGGTGTAAAATATCATGCATTAACAAAATGGATATAAACGGAAAGATTAAAAAATAATGCAAGACAGATTCAATAGTTACAATATTGTAGTCTATGGCAATACCCACAATTACTTAAATGGATCTGAAACGTGGACCAACACAAACAACATTTAAAGCTGTGTCTCCATTGATAAACATTTAACATCAACATGTCAATATTAACAAGTTGTTATTGACATGTGTATTGCAATTTCACGTTCCAATTGACTTGACATGCAAACCCAGCATACTGCAGTTAGCATTTTCAGATGTTGATTTGTTTACTGGAGAAAATGGACAACATATCAAGTCAATTGACTAGTCGGTCGATATCGGCTTTGTTTCGGGAATTTCCAGCAAACAAAAAGCGATCGGCAGCTTAATCAGCTATTGGTTCAGGAATTTTCGTGTAAACAAAAAGCAGTCGACAGCATCCTCAATATTGCCAGCATCCATTTTGTATTATGTGAGTATTTGGTATATCAGTGTTCTCAATAGTATTGCATCTACTTTTAAAATTATTTTTTATGGCATACTCCATTGTTGAAAAATATGATAGTTATTTTGAAAAGATCAAGACATCTGTAGAAAATTAGTATTTAAGAAAGTTAACAAGAAGATAATAACCAGTATATAAAACAACTCTCCTTTTGTAATGTTGGCTGCCCTCTTCAGAGACGTATTCTTTTTGAATGTTATTCATTTCTGTTCGTAACCACGCCAACACATGTTAATCTATAGCATTGTAGTGGAGACAGTCAACAAGTTGATGATAAACATTTAACATATGTTAACTGCAACACGTTTAAGTAAGTGCTTAAGTAAATCACTAACAGCAGAAATGAGATTTAGCAGAGTTAAACAGCAGAAGATGGAAACAACACATCCAGATAGAATGCCAAACAACAGGAATTAAGCTTACAACCTTTAACGCGTCAGCAATTTGGAACCAGAACGAGCTGGAGAAGAAGATGAAGAAGAAGAAAATGTTTATGCCTGGGGAAATCCTGTATCATGATCACATAGTACTTATTATTTATTTATAACTTCTTAAAAGGTCCTGGTTTTTTATTTTGCTTGACTTTCAGTTTTTAAACTTTTGGTTCTTATTTAGGCATCTAGAATTTCACTAGATGTAGCTTTCATCGATCACACAGGACTTAGAATTTTGTAACCCATTGCTTCTATACACCATGCCAGGTAAGGAGGAAATAGAAATTCTGGTAACATACCGTTCTACTACCTTTACGGTCCCATACAACCATAGCATACTCGCTACTCGTCATTACTAGACTTTTATTTGTGTGGATTTCATTCACTATTATGGATTTATAGGAATTCATCAAGCAACTTCCAAAGCCAGCTGCGTACACTGCAAAGAATAATGTTATGAGATGATTTGATGAATTCAGTGAAGGGATGTTATTAAGTGCCAGTATGGTACTTTATGAGATTGTGTGGGGGACGAAAAAAATGTCCGTCTGTCTGTCTGTCCGTGTGTCTGTATGCACCATAATACAAATACGCTTTTTTGGATTTTCATGAAACTTAGAAAACACATTTATAATGTCCACAGGAAGAACCCTATTAATATTGAACCAAATCGGTTCACCGGTACCGAAGTAAAACCCAATTTAGTGTCTATTTTAAAGGCGCAATAACTCAAATACACTTTATCGGATTTTTATGAAACTTCGTATACGCATTTATAATGTCCATGGGAAGACGTCTATTGATATTCGACAAAATCAGTTGGCCAGTACCGGAATAATGCCAAATTAAGTGCTTTTTATGTTAATATATAAGAAGTCGCGATAACTCAAATATGCTTTATTGGATTTTCCTGAAACTTTGTATACCCATTTATAATGTACATGGGAAGACGTCTACTGATATTGGACCAAATTGGTAGACCGGTGCCGGAGTAAAACCCAATTTAGTGTCTATTTTAAAGACGTGGTAAGTCAAATTTACCGGATATTTAGGAAACTTGGTATACACATTTATAATGTCCATGGGAAGACGTCTATTGATACTGGATAAAATTGGTTGACCTGTTTTGGAGTAATGCTAAATTTAGTGCCTATTATATGGTAATATACGTATTCGAAAGAATTTATAAAAAATGCAAATCAGTTATCTTGACAACCTAGCCTATTGTTTTACTGTGATCTTATAAGGCTTTGGAAATTAAAATACAGTTAGCTATGACAAAAAACACTATTGTTTTACATGCGCTTATCCAACTAGACCGTTAACCTGACCCAGGTGGCCGAGATGGTAACGTCTTGGCCTCACATTCTGGAGTTCAATGGTTCAAATCCCAAAACCGGCCAATTTGACTTTTTTTTGGATTTTTATGTGAGTGTGCGATTGTCAAGATATCACAAATCTGTACAGTTCAGCTGATGCTGGAAGATTTTAGTCTGATTAAAAAAAACTAGACGTTTGTTCTTCCGTAAGCCCTGCTTAATGAGTAAATCTGGAGCTTAACTTGGAAATCAATTTTTAAAAAAACATATTCTGCATATCATAATTGCAATCATAACTGATTCAACAAAAACATACTGGCACTTTGTTACATCAGTTTTACCTGATTATATTATTCATATTGAAATGGGAAACAAGTGTAAAAAGGCAATATTAACTGTACAAACTAGTGGTGCTGAATTAATTTGAAAATTTCTATTGTAATCATAAGTGGACAAACAAATGCAAATTATTCCTCTTAAAAAAGATCACAGTGCGTATTTCTTGAAATATAGACAGGTTTCACAACCTTAGTCAGTTACCATGCATTTCAATGGAGCTGAGAACTGGTGGTGTCAGGACGTAGAGACACTTGCAAGCCTTTGTGTATTGCCATGCAAAGTGGTGCATCGTAGAGCCATAACTTACCTTTCCAGCTGGTTTCTCTGTGTTCGCTGGTTGAGTCCACATCGCTGCTGCTTGAGGAGCTAGAAGACTTGTCGCTGGAGCTGGAGGTGTGGTGTTCGCGACCGGTGCTGCTAGAAGCCAGCACGCTGCGCAGCTTGTTCTTTCCCTGTATGGTCTGCTTTAGCTTCTTTTTCTGTTCAGTCTGCGCAGCTTTGTATTTCTTCACCAGTCTGTTCCTCAGTTCTCGCTCCTTGTCCATTGGTTTCATCTTCTTCGCTTTCTTTTTCCTCTGTTTTTTCTGCAACACAAGCAGTTCACATAGAAGCTATAGCGATGGAAGAGAAACGTTTAAAATCTTGAATTGGCAAACATACAATCACGACTACACTATGTTAATAATTTAAGTAGTGTGTTCTTGTGCTGATGTTCACAATTGTGAAAATAAACTAATGTACAGTTTTAGCATAAGCGTATTGTTTAAAAACGTATTAATTCATATAAATAAACCAATTATGCTGCAAGCTTGGGATCATGATTCAGAAGTGTTGATTCTGCAAATATTTGTTGAATTGAGAATAAATCTCAGACCTCTATCAATAAGGGTGATACTGTACAAGATTGATTTCCTCTTACTCTTGATATACAAGTTCACTCACTTCCACAGGAGAGGAAAATCAGTTTCTTCCAAACTAATCAATTATGAAGGTCTTTACAGATGTCAGAAACACTGAAATATTGTCACGTCACATCCTTCACAGCAAAATGACATTACCGCTTTGGGGAAAGGAAGTTTGCTAGGAAGGGGTTTTATCTGGGGTTTGTCCTCGGCTGTGACAAATGTGAAGAAACTTTAGGCCCTTGGGGTGTGTGGATATCATCTTCATCCCACCCACGCCTTCTTTGGCATGAGTGCTGTTTTAGAGCAATCCCCGTTTTGGGTTGATCACTCATCCGAGGAGACCTCCATGTCCTTGTCAAGTCAGAAAGAAGAAGCAACTGACTTAGGGATGAGAATAAACTAGAAATAGTAATGAGTTCCTTTCAGGAATTTTATTAAGGGGGGGGGGGGCAAAATCAATTTCGGACCTCAATTTCAAATGATTAGGCTAAACACATTAATATTCACTTAGTTAATCGGATCGTTATTTTGAACCCAAGCTGAATTTGACGAGGGTTTTTAAGATAACAGAATACGCTCGTTATGTTTGCCTGTGAGACTTTTATTCAGAACTAGACTCATTTTTATTGATATCACCCAAAGCGTGAATATGTGAGTGACTTCTAATATTTTATGACGGTTCAAACAAAATCAATATATATTATTATATTCCTCTCTGTAATACAAGCAATAATCTTAACAATTCTACGTAACCAACTTTAAATAAATTGGATAAGCAGGGACAGATGCAGAACTTATTCAAGGTGGAGGCCAACCTAAAAGAAAATTTGCAATTACTGGAGCATCCCTCCCCCAGAAAAAAAAATGAACTGCAAAATGATGAGTTTTTAGGTCGTCTAGGTAATTCTTGAAATTTTCTCTCTTTTTCCCCAGAGTTTTAGTTCTGCTGAGAAATTTGTCGGCTTTACATAGTAGGCCTATAAAAAAACTGAAATCATTAATGAATATCAAACTTTGTTAAGGGTTAGTTCACAAGAAATCATTTAAAGATAAGGAACAACTGCGGTCTAGAATATAAATACTATTCAACTTGCATTCTACAGTCTCCATAAATAATTTTAATTTATTGTGTATTTAATGGAATTAGAATGTTATTTTATTAATAAAAAAGAAAAACCAATGTGGTTGCTACGGTCCCCACCCACTATTGACGTTCATAAAAGAATGGTTTTAGTAGTGTAGTATGGTACGAACCTGTTTCGTTTTTCCTGCATCGTCTTTCTTCTCTTTCTTCATCTTGCTTGCTTCTTCTTCTTTCATTGCCAGTTCTTTCAGTTTGTTAACCTGAAATCCAAACACACATCAGCACATTACAAGTGAACTAACATAACAAGATGACCTGTTCACACTCGCTTGACAGGCATTCACATAATGGGCGCATCCCAATTTTTTTGTAATAGAAATCTGGGTAAATACGTTATACAGACATTAATATGCTTAATCTTAATACCTGTATCAGAGCTGATAGTGTATGACAATATTAGAAAATGTAACAAATTTAAAATGGTTATGGTTTACTTCTTCATCTATATTATATTTTCCGATGTTCGGTGCACTCAACCACTTTGATAGGCTCTCGAGGACATAGGTTAACATTCAGGCCATGGTTATTGATGTTCATTTGTCAGTACATCTGTATAACATACTAGCCTAAAAGGCCAGCATTGCCCGGGTTTTGTATTTTGTAATTCAAAATTAATTTATGAAGGACTTCTGATTTTCAAATTCTAAGTCCTTATATAACTTATGTATTAAAAATTTGAATTAGCACGAAGAGAATAATATTTAAGTCAATATTGCAAAGTATAGTGTTATATGGAGCAGAGATTTGGACAATGAACAGAAAACATATGAACAAACTGAATGTATTAGAAATGGATTTTTGGAGAAGATCAGCCAGAGTCTCACGAAGAGACAAAATAAGGAATGCAGAAATACGAAGAAGGATGGAAGTGGAAGAAGACATTAACAATACTATTGAGCGGAAGAGACTACAGTGGTATGGTCACGTACGAAGGATGGAAGAAGGAAGGATACCAAAATATATACTTGAATGGGAAATTGGAAGGAGAAGAAGAAGAGGGCGTCCTGCGACTACATGGATCAACAATGTACAGATATCAATGGGAAGAGTTGGTGCAGTGGAAGAAGATACACAGGACAGAGAAAAATGGAGACAGATTATTAACAAATGATGACAAGCTCAGAAAAGTGTATTGATTGTGTTGAAATGTGATATGTGGATACTTTGTTTTAATTTGTTTGTATTGTTTGGTTGGAGGACAGCCTCTGTATTGAGGGAAAACTCAGAATGTATATGTATTAAAAATTTGAAATGAAGGACAACTTATCAGACTCAAACTATTCCCTCAGAAAACGCTTGATATAGCTTTTTACGGCTCTAGAGGATGTAGAATTTTGCATCCAAACCTAGTAGAGGTTCAAATAAGAAGAAGCAGAAATTCCGGAACATAAAATCGTATTGCCTTTGCAGAATATTTTATTTTTCACTCAAGCATTTCGGGGATGAAATTAAAAGTAATTCAATATCACTTTCATACTTCCCTACCCAAAAAAATGTGATATAATAATATACAAATTACCATACCTCGTATTATTTTCTCTATGTCCAGGGTAAAGAAAGTTGTGTCACTGCATCACATTGTGCATCAAATGAATAATATCGATAGCTTCTCTAATTTGTCAAAGTCCCGTATCATTTATTTCCAAATCTCCCTGAGATGCATTGCCAACAATACACTGTCGTCATGTGAACAGTGATTTGGATTTGATGATTCTGTGTAAAAAGGGATTACGTATTCCCAAACACATGATTTTTGGCATTTAAAATAAAAATTTTGGAAAAGGTGGAATTCTTTTACACAACTATATCCCTCGTATATAAGTATTCAGTTTCATAATATTTAAAATTGCAATTCCATTAATCATACCTTGATTCTTTCAAACAGCTCGTCGAGCAGTCTGATACTTTCTAGCTTTCTCTGAGCGATCAGCAGTTTTCTCTCTTCTATTGCAATCTTCTTGTTCATTTCTTCTGTCTCCTTCTTTTGCAGCTTCATCAGTTCCTTGTGTTTCCTTTTCTCCTCTCTCTTCCGCCTCCTCTCCTCCTTCTGCCGTTTCTCCTCCTGTTTCTGTAGCCTGCAAAACAGCATCAATCTAGTTTACAGATTATCTGTATGCAAAAATTTGAATTTCCCATGCTTAATTTTCAACATTCAGCACTTAATTTCAACGTATGCTCAATCTGACAGAGATTTTTCCATCCACCATACAATCTCAGAAAGTACCATTTTGGCACTTAATAAATAAATTATAAAGATCTGAAAATAAAGTAAAGTTATTAATGTATAACTTTGTTTCTGTAAGATCGTTCTAAACAAATCTGCAAGTAATGTTATTTTGCCTAAGATATCATGTGCCAGTATTTCACAAAACTTGATTTGAATTTTTTAAATTAGGCAGTAAAAACGATGAACTTACCAATTAGGATTGGAGGCTTAATCTTATTACTTATCTTACACACTTCCTCTCACTTCTGCAATGAAGCTCCAGGTATATTAAACTAATATGGTTTTCATACCACAACGGTTTAGTCTGTTGAGTAGGAGTGCTCACTGCAATTTTAATGTACCAGTACCGGTATAAACTTAATTTTTGGGAGTCACCTTTTTATCTATCAAAAATTTAAACACAGCCCAATATTTTGATTCAAGAAGTTCTATGGAGCAGCATTTTCAGATAATCACTTCTGGATGTGCTGTCAGCTGTTCACCCGAAATAAAAATAAATCGCTACTATAATCAGTATGGCAATAGGCCAAAGCACTCTACTGGATGTGATATTTTGGTTTTAAAAGTACAGAAAACGGCAAAATGGCTCTGTGAGCTGGACGGGCAATAAGTTTTGTGGCTCAGTCAGGCTGAAGTATTTCACCAGGAAACCTTGAAAACTACATAAGAAATAGCAGTTGTGTTTGAATATTTAGTAACAGCCTATTACATCAAACTTCAATCTCTCAATATTAAGCCGTATCTGTATGCTGATGCTGTTGCCATACCTTTCCTGTTCTTTCCTCTGCTCTTCCAGTTCTTGCTGTCTTCGTTCTCTCTCCTCTACCTCTCTCTCTTTCTCGATCAGTTTCTCTCTCTCGATACGTCTCCTCCTTATGGACAGGTCGCTCAAGTGCTTCGTCTTGTCGAAGTCCACCTGAAACACAGGAATGTTAGGAACTGTGCATAACCACTCAGGGGACCCTAGACCCCCACTCCTACTCGCTATTGGGACCCGCCTGGGAAGGAGGGGTTTAGGGTGGGGGCAGTACTACTAGCAGGCAGAAGGTGAAAGGGGGGAAAAATTAAATAATTAATTTCTCCTTTCTTCTCTTCTTGTCTACTTTTCCTCCCTTTCTCTAACCTCCTCTTCACCCTACCTATGAAGTATTTTGCACAAATACACAGTACACCTTGGTTTTAAGGCTGCTGAAAATCAAAGGGTATTATGACAGTATGAGCCATTTTTATGTATTTAATGTATTTATTACAACAGTATTTATCAGAACCTTCATCTTTATGATGAGTTGGGCTCAACTCATAGATTTCAAACTAGAAATAGAAATTGTCCAGGTGCAATTAAAGCAAAACACAAAAACCTTTTATTATATAATGCCATTCCTCTGTCTGTAAAACTGTTACTATACCTCAAATTTAAAAACAATCTTCATTAATAACTGTATATCAGCCATTTCATAATTATGGGTGGGACATTCTAGCAAATTATAAAAACTATTTTTGTTTATTACATATCATAAATAATAAACTAGAATTGGTTGTTCACATTCTGTAAAATTTACAATGCCTTCTCCTCCACACTGCATGCAAAGCATTATTTAAAATTTATTTTAAATATTTTAAATTTGTTTTACAACATCTGTTACGGGTGGGACATAATTTGGACACTGATTTTAATTATGCAAACCAAAAACTCATTTTCTGTTCTGCTATTAATTAGTGCGTTTACATGCAGGATTCAGATCGATCTGAGTCCGATCCCAGTGTTGAAATAGTCATGTAAACACGGACTCGGTCCGGAATGAATTTTCGATCCGATCCTCTGCAAATGGAGGAATGGATCGGATTCAAATCGTATTCAATTCCATGTAAACGCTAGCGAACTCAATCCTGGTGCGCGCGCATACACTCGCATGGCATTCGTCATTTTGTTCTGTCAGCTGATAGTCAATTTAATAAAAAACACCCACGCACACTATAATATTAATATTATTGTTACTCTTTTATGTCATAATTTGTTTATGGTGACTAGAAATTATTGATAGTTCAACACACTTTTTATTTATATTTTTAATCACGGAATAAATGCGGCCTTTGTTAAACAGGTTAGCCACAACAATAGCCACACAAAACCAAGTTAGCCAATAGTCCAACAAATCTCAATCCACTCCTAGAACTTGCCATGTAAACAGGGAACGTATTGAGTTGGGATCGGATTCAGATAGATTTCAATCCCGCATGTAAACATGGTAACTGTTAGGGTCTTAATGTTGATATTAATGAAGGTATGAGGGATTCAATACAAATTTTAAACTGTTTCCAGGTCGTCAGAACATTTATTTAATTCATCAATAATAATTAAACAAAACTATCACTGTTACGGGTGGGACAAAAATTCCCTTGTTTGTTATTTTACATAGTAATTAACCACACACATTTTTTGAAGTTAATCTTATACCAAATTGTACCTTAAGATGTATATTTTCTCAAATGAAAATGGACATAGCTGATTACTCTTGACTACTTGGTATTAAAGAGTGTTAAAATCATGCTAAAAATGGCAAGAAAAAGTAACTCAATGCAATAAATAAGTAAATCAACAGATTTTAAACATGAAACCACTTCAGATACACCTAAGTCCTTGATAATTTGAGGTTTTGAACTTATTTTTGACCACCCAATTACGATAATTTTATAACTTCTCTCATTGAGGGAAAAATTCCCATATTTTATGAAATGGCTGATATCTAAAGTAGAGGAATTCTTCAATATTAATTTTGCTGTTTAGAAGTCTTCCTCACAAGCTATGTTTGTTTCACGTCATTAGCAGTTTAAATAGATTTTGACAGTTGTAATACATTTGATGTACTACAGTAAAGATTTATTTATTTATTTAAATATTATTCCTAACCACAAATTTTTTTCATCGACCAGTATTGAATTTTTTGAATTGAATTTTCTTTATTTGTCATTTGTCAACACAAGTTGAAATAGACAATAGTCATAAAAAACAAATACATTAAAAACATAATAAAATTAACAGAGATTGAAGTCATTAACATCATATATACACTTTTCAATTAAAATATTATGAAGGTACTTCTCAAAGACATGAATTGGTAAATTTCTCACTGTAAGCGGTAGCATATTGTATAACTTCATACCTGTATATTTAAAACTATTTTGATTCATGTATAATCTGGTGTAGTCCATGTTTAAATCATTTCTATTTCTAGTTTCATACCCGTGAATGGCTGTTCTGAGTGGTAAAGTGTTTGTCTGTTTTTTTATTGAAAGGAGGCATTCTTTAATATAGAGTGAGGGTACAGTTAAGATTTTTAGCTCTTTAAAAATGGGTCTACATGTTTCATGGCGTACAGTTCCCGTAATTACTCTTATTGCTTTTTTCTGCCACTTGAACACTGTTTGGGCGCCAGAAGAATTTCCCCATAATATAACCGCATATTGGAGATGGGAATGGAAAAAAGCATAATAAGAGTTAAGTAGATGCTGTTTACTAACTAAAGTTTTTAATCTACTTAACAAGAAGATTACTCTGGAGAGCTTGATGCTTAGTTGTTCGGTATGGGCTTTCCAATTCAATTTAGGATCCAAATGGATGCCTAATAGTCTAACAGAGTCGGACTCATTTATATTCTCATTTAACCTATGGAGGAAGAAGAACATTGTTTCAGTTTTGCTATTGTTTAAGATGAGGTTATTTTTATGAAACCATGCCGTGGAATTTCTAAGCATTTCTTGTGTTTTTCTTTTTACTTCCTCTAAATTATGGTCCGCTGTTATGAAAGTTGTATCATCAGCATATATTACGGACTTATGTGGCAAAAATTTTGGCAAATCGTTCATATATACCAGAAAAAGAAACGGTCCCAAAACCGAACCTTGCGGTACCCCTCTAATGACTGGTAAGGTATTTGATTTACGATTATTTACCATGACTACTTGAGTTCTATTTGCTAAGTATGACCTAATAAGTGCCAATTCTTTATTCTTGATGCCATAGTTCTCTAGTTTAGAGATCAGGATGTCATGAGCCACAGTATCGAAAGCATTATTCAAACACGGGACCACTACACCACAAGTGACTCATCTATATAAGTTTGGGAGCTTTAATTCAATTCAATTAATGAGAAATGAGAAATGAGAAATAGCATATTTAACAACGAACATTTATAATTGTGAAATATTATGTTGGCCCTGAAAAGAGCCATTTTGGTGCAAGGGCCGTTTTCGCTCTATTAAGCAGGTCGTTTTGAGGGTGGCATAGCTTTCATACCAAAACAATCTCTACAGTCACATGCCATATTTGTAATACTGGCGACATTGTACACCTCGTCCCACTCGGTACAGCCCGGCTGAGATGGCGGTCACCTTATTTTCAAGTTTAGCGCATATCTATCCACAATTTTATGTACAATTAAAATGATTTAGTTACGGTACATGCACATGAACCTATTCAGATCCATAATTGTAAATAATTAATGGTGTAGCCTATACATGCCACATTGATACTAGGGGGAAAAAAACATTTACAGGTTGCCCCTTAAACTCCTCCCACTCAAGACATCTACGTGTGAATGTTGGAACTACTAGCAGCATTAAAAATGTGGAAAACTTTTATTTTTCCCCCTTTCTCCTCTACTTTTCCTCTTTCTACTATTCAATCCCTTTTCTCATTTACCCTACCTACCTACCTATTCCTACCTATAAATTTTTTACCTAAGAAGATTCGAACATGGGACCGCTAGCATGACAGCCAGTAGTTTTACCCACTACGCCATCAAGTGATCGTTGCAGTGTGAAGCAAGAATTCATCTATTTAAGTTTACAGAGCTGTATGAAATGGCGGAGTTGTGGTACAAGAGTAATTTTCGTAGCTATTATAGTAATTAGTGCAAATGCTTTGGTAGAGCACGAAAATGACTAACAGACCGTCGCCATAGAATTGCAATGGCTGGAGTGGGCGGAGCGTAAGGATTTCGCTGATACTAGTGCTTAAAGGCGGCACAATGAATGTTACCTTAATGCTTGCTGTGAATGCCTTGTCTCCATCTCTATACAAGAGTTTCATCCCACGCAGAGCATCCATTGCTTTAACAAAGCAGATGTACTCCTTGTACTGAATGTAACCGTCAAATGACAGTTCCTGTCCAAAGGAAAAAGTTTTCATTCCAGAAATGTGAGCTTTCATTTTGCTTCGGTACGGATCTGCTGCCGGTATGTCCACACATCGCACTTCCCCAAACACTTCAAACACTTTCCGAAACACGTATTCGCTTGGAACATCCTTCTCTTGCTTCGTGGCAAACCAATTGCAAGGCAAGTTGCTGAGGTGAATTGTGTCGGGTCTCTCTCCTGGCTTCATCTCGTTCATATTCCGGGCATCCCGGAAATACGCGTCCCACGTGTGCCTTGTCGGGAAAGCTATCTTTGCTTCGGCTGCCCTGATTTTAAGCAGTTCAGAAAACCCAGATAACTTTATTGTTCTGGTATCTAGACGTGAGATTACGCATTTGAGGTTAGACCTGTTCTCGATTTCCGCTTCAAATCTAATGAATTCTAAAGTACTCTTCGAAACCTTTAACACAATAAACTGTTCTGGTTTAATCATGTTCTTCAATTTCTCCATCACTTCCCAGTTTGAAATTGTTTTCCCCGGTTCTTTGATCGATGGAAGTTGAACAGAAACATTCAATCTTGCAATGGGCTTCAAGTACAGAGACTGAGGAGGGAACAATTCGACCGCATCGCTTGTGTCTTTGCAGCTCTGAAAGACATTCATGATAACCCAATTCTGTTACCAATGAGTTTCCAGCATCATTGCCACAAAAACAAAAAAGCTTTACCAAATACACATTTTGTGGTTTATTTTAACACCGGCACAGCTAACGAAAACATTCCGGCGGCGGCCATGCTGTGAACACAGGCCAACCAACATGACAACTATTAAATGCCTTGACAAGGAAAATATAGAATTTGTATCTAAATAATCACTGTTTACACGAAAGATTTAAGTCACAATTAGATAATTCTTTTAGCATGTTTCCTTACAGTAGGGGAAATGTCACATCAATTAATGTGGTAATTGTATCACTCAGGTACATTTCGGGGTAATTTTAATCATTAAAATTTCTCATGAGATATCTCTAAATGTTCAGTTCAAACATTCATTTTAAATCATCGCATCCAAAGTAAATACTGTTATTATCCCTCTTCACTGTTAACCCAATTAGCGTTAACTCTTCTGGGATAGGGGCATATGGTCAGCATGTCGACTCCCACAAGATACCCCAGAGATAGTACTAGATTTAGTGGAAGGTTACTCTAATATTTCTCAACCAGTTGTAATGTGTAATTCTAACCCATCTGAGCCCTGACTAAATTATCATAGTATAAATGTCTATAGGCCTAAGCATGATACTATAGCCACCTTTAATTTTGGACACTACGAACAAGCAAATGAAGTATTAAGGCCTAATCTTATTCATAATATAGAACATAATGTTGAAAAAAACACAATTCATAATACATGCCATAGCAATACTCCTCTGTTAACTAGCTCTATTAATAGTAGTGTGCTAAAAATAATACATCAGAATATACAATATATGGCACAGAAGATGGAAGCATTTAGTCTATTCTTAGCTGAAGTACAAGCCGACATAGTTATAGTCACAGAACACGGTCTGAATGCAGATCAAATAGAATTATGTCAACTTACTGATTACAATCTGGTTCATGCTTGCAATAGAAGGGAGCACAAAGGTGGTGGAGTAGCAATCTTTACAAGATGCAATGTTAGTACTAAGAAAGTCAAGGATATAGAAGTTTTTTACATAGAGATGATTTTTGAAGTTTCTGGAGCAATCATTAAACTAAATAACATGAAGTTAATAATTTTTGGAATATACAGATCACCCAGTTCTGATATTACCCAGTTTTTTACACAGTTGGATAAGCTATTGAGTAGATATGCTGTAAATAGCTATAAAATAATTTTACTTGGAGATTTTAATATTAACTTAGACAATAATGATGTAGATTATAAGTCATTATGTTACATATTAAATACTTACAATATTAGAGATACCATTTTTGTCCCCACAAGAGTAACTGCGCAATCCTCCACAATAATAGATCACATAGTGACCAATCTTGAGAAAGGATGTTTTGATACTGGTGTCGTTGATAACTATTTATCTGACCACAATGTTCAGTATATAAATATAACGCTCAATAACACAATAGCAGCAAGTACTTATGAGAGAGAATTTCGCGATTTGTCGACACAGAACATGGATAGACTTAGAAAATCTCTTGGGGTAGAAACTTGGGAATTAATATACAGGGTAAATGACATAAATGAAAAATGGGACAAATTCTATAATATATTTAATCATCACTTTAACTTGAATTGCCCAGTAAGGAAAAAGAAAATAAAAACTAGTTCTAGTAACAAAGTTAATCTTCCTGCTGATATCAGTAAATTAAAAGATAAAATGAAAGACATGTACATATTCTATAAATCAACTGGATTGGAATATTATAAAAATAAATATAATAAGAGCAAAAAGGAGTACTTCACAGCGTTAAACAAATGTAAGTCAGAACAATATAATAATAAAATTACTAACTCCACCAATACTACGAAGACAGCTTGGGAGATAATTAATTCCAATAAGAAAAAGAGGCAACAAGTTGAAAATATTGAAATAACAATAAATGGGAAGAACGAGAAGGACCCAATTTTGGTTAGTAATACATTCAATAATTTCTTTATAAATGTAGCAGAATCCTTAACAAGTACAGTCGAAATCCAACCATATACGGATAACAACTTCCCACATATCAGTAAAACAGTATACTTGTATGATGTAACAGTCTCTGAGCTTTTGAATATTATTAGAAATCTCACAAACAAAAATTCTAGTGGCTGGGATAATATCTCCCCTACCCTACTCAAACACTGTAAAGATGTAATTGTTTATCCTTTAGTATATCTAATTAATGAATCAATGAACAAAGGAATTTTTCCAGATTGCCTAAAAATTTCCACAGTCAGACCAATGTTTAAAAAAAATGACAAGAAGGATGTCAACAATTATAGACCAATTACGCTAACATCCACTCTAGGGAAAATTTTTGAAAAGGTGATATACATAAGACTCACAAAATTTTTAGATGCAAATAATATATTTAACTCCAGTCAACATGGCTTCAGAAGAGGGTATTCAACAATCACTGCTGCGGTGGAATATATACATGATGTTTTAAATCAGTTAGAGAAGAGGAACAAAGTAGTCAGCCTTTTTCTAGATCTGTCTAAAGCTTTCGACTGCGTTAGGCATAACCTGCTGGTAGAAAAAATAGAAAAATATGGAATCAGGGGTCTAAGTAATAAGTTAATAAGTTCATACTTAAATAAACGAGTTCAATATACAGAAATACCTTACAATAATGAGAATATATTAAGCAAAATAAGATCACAGGAGGATATAGTAAAAAATGGAGTTCCACAAGGAACAGTATTAGGTCCATTACTCTTCATACTTTACATCAATGACAGAAATAAAATAAACAATAGCAAAATTATATCTTATGCAGATGACACCACTTTAACTAGTTGGAACAGTAGTAATGCTTTACTGGAATGGAATACAGCTATAGCTGCAGAGAGCTTATTTGAATATTTTAAATCTAATTACCTCATTAATAATGTAAATAAAACTAAAATGATAAAATTTGAGTTACCACATACCCCTGTAGTAAATATAATGAGATTACGATTAAGTAGTGGATACTTAGAAGAAAGTAATAGTCACCTATTTTTGGGGATATATATAGATAAACATCTATCGTGGAAAACTCATGTCGAATATGTTTGCAAGAGAGTTAGTAAGGGTATATACCAGATCAAATGCTTAACACCATTACTGGAAAAAAACATACTAAAAATGGCCTATTTTGGAATAATCTATCCACATTTAGTATATGGGATCGAACTATGGGGTGCATGCAGCTATACCTACATGAAAAGGATATTGATACTACAGAAAAAATGTCTACGATTAATGTACAGACTAAATGTAAGGACATCATGTAGAGAAGTGTTTATTAGAGAAAATATTTTGACTGTTTTTGCACTGTATATATACAAACTAATACTATTAGTTAGAAGTAAACCAGAACTCTCCATCACCAATAATCAATTGCATTCCTATGAAACAAGGACAAATCGAAACTTACATAGAATAAACTTTAATACTAGTGCCGCTGAAAAAGATCCATATTCAAAGGGTGCAATATTTTACAATAAACTGCCAAACCATATAAAAGAATTAACAGGAATGAGATTCAAAAAGCAACTGCAGATACACCTTTGTAATTTAGCACTGTACAGAGTAGAAGAATTTTAGATTTTAACCTTATAATTGCAAATAGGTAGATAATCCTACATTGCCATATGCCTTAGAATTACATTGTTTTTTGTATTAATTTATTAATGATAAAATGAAAATTTTGGATATATATCCAATAGTTTGTATGTATGTATCTTTGTATATGTGTAGGCCTATACGACATTATCTGATAGTCTAGAAAATTAATTATATCTTAGCCTATAGTTTGTGTATGGCCTCAGTTTCTGAAATGTATCTCTTAACATTAGAGGATATAATGTAGATATTTAAATGTGTATAACTGTATTTCTGTGTATCTTTGACAATGTCCGAAGGACTTAATGAGTCTCTATGGATGGCAAATAAATATTATTATTATTATATTATTATGGGGATGAAGGGACAACACAGCTCGCTGTCATGAATTAGGAAGGAAACTTTCCACTAATAAAAAGAAATCTCCTACCGATCAGGCCACCACGTCATGTTTATACATTTGTACAATGGGTAAACTGTATTATTATAACGATTAACACTCAAGCTCAACCAAGAAGGCTGGGTTCCACACTCTCCTCGCTAAACCGTTACTTATTCACAAATCCATTTTGTTCTTTAAATAAAATTCTAAGATAAAATAAATAATATATCCTACCACTGATCTGCATTGGATTCGCCAATATACTCTTTTTATGTGATTTTTAAGTTTCCAAATTGAGGTGTGCATTAGATTTAAGTAAATACCGGTACGAAATATGTCATGTGACGCACAGTAATGAGTAATACATATGATGACATGTTAATAAAGCTACTAAATACAGAAATATATGAAGCAGCAGAGTGTGAATTAATGGGAGAAATTCCCTGGCTCGTCAAACTTATTTTCCCCCCTCTTCCTCTTCATATTAATATCAACTACTGCCAGGATATCTGTAAATCACATTATTGTAACCACAGGTAAACATATATCTACAGATGCTTGCTTTTGCATTGTATAGCATGAAGTATATTCAGGAAATGTTATTCAGGCTTGATTCACACTGTACTTTGGGATGGAGGTGATTTCAGATAATACCCTTTACTTGTAGTCCTATGCCATTTAAAACATTTAATTTCATAATTCTGTAAACATTTATGAATGTTAAAAAAATATACAGTAACTTACAGTACCTTATGTGAATTGCTCACTCATATTTATGTCCAGGCTGTGGTGATTGTTTAGAGGCTTTAAGTACAGACTGACTGGCTGACTGACTGACTCGTTCCTGTAACCCCTATGGTAGGGCATAGGGGCTCCAAGTGGTGGTTTCATTACCTATACTAATTTTTTTTATGCTTATTTTCCAAGAGAGGAGAGGTGGTAAGCCCATAGCCTCTCAATCCTCCTGTAGAAACTAAGGTATTACTTGGATGTGAAAGGGCGGAGAAATTTTGTCCAGAGGCTCTAATTTAGGCTTGGAGTTCTTTTACGTGCTGTAAATCTATGACACGGGCTCCCCGCAGCTTAAAGTCCGTGCCCAGGATTTTTACATCCTGAAAAATCCATCGACTACAGCCAGGTTTGATCTAGAGGCGGGCATGGTACCTCTAGACCACCGTAGCCAACGGCTTTAAGTACATGTCTACCAGAAAAAAATCCTTACTGTTGGAAGAAAGGTTTCCATTAATCTGGGTTTCAAGCGAGACTGAACCCTGAATAGAGGCCTAAGTCTCCATTGGATTGCGTCAAAACAAGTTAAAATCAGTCATGGTGTTAAATTTTACTCAACACTTTCCCACACTTTGAAGTCAGTCAATGAGAGAGCAAAATTACAACAATACTCCATACCTGTTTCTTTTAGGCATGGTGATGTCCTCTCGATGCAAGGCCAGCCACGTTTGCGTGTCACTTCTTTCTCCGTTTCCATTTCACCAACAACTGAAAACACAGCACCATAACAATTAACTCTCCTTGTAGAACCATATCTGGACATTTGTTTCAAAACAAAACTTCCCCCAACTCAACAAAACAGTATAAATAGTAGGCTAGTCGTATTCCATGCAGACAACTTTATACAACTAATATAGAGCGATAAATTCACAGATGTCACCTGATATGGCACCACAGAATCCTATTCTCGTAACCTGTAGGTGACTTTCCCAATTGCTTATAATGGAACATTGTTCAAATTAAAATAATATTTTAAATAGGTTATAAACAACTATATATAATTAATTTCAAAATGTACTTTCATATTCTGGAGGATTAGTAACTTTTAAGAAGTCACTGTAATAATATAATGAACGATATATGGCCGGATTAAATCAAAATGGCAGACAAAATGAACAAAGGATGAATAAACATACATACATACATATGTTATGTGGAATGTTTTCTACACGTCCGCCGGCGTGGTCTTGTGGTTAGCGTCGCTGACTATAGATCCGTCGACCCGGGTTTGATTCCCGGTACCTCTTCAGATTTTTCTGAGGTAGGGAGGTCTGGTAGGGGTGCACTCAGCCTCGTGATTCAAAATTGAGGAGCTACTTGATAGAGAAGTAGCAACTCCGGTCAAGAAAACCACCATTAACGGCCGTGGGTGTCGGCATGCTGACCACATGCCCCTCAATCCTGCCATCTGCCTACGGGAGATGACGCAGCGGTCGGGTGGTAGGCCAAGTCCCTCCAGGGATGTAGCGCCACGGAGTTTAGTTTTTAATGTTTTCTACACGGTACTTGTGTAAGTTATCTCTACAAGGGGTGGATTGTTGAGGACTTAGAATCTCCACACATGAGGCTGTCTCTTTTCTTCTATAACACGAACTTGCTCACAAGCCCTTCTCCAGTATTTAATTAATGAAGGAAGTTTACACAGTGAAGTTATTAAATATGTAAGCATATGAGTGGAGACTTAATACACTGAACTTCACTAAATATTTGTACTAACCTGGACCGGTTTCGGGATTACAACTTTACCCCATTTTCAACGTACTCCGACTACGTACGTTGAAAATGGGGTAAAGTTGTAATCCCGAAACCGGTCCAGGTTAGTACAAATATTTAATGAAGTTCAGTGTATTAAGTCTCCACTCATATGCTTACCCTTCTCCAGTGTTCACCATTACAAGGAGCTATGAATCAGAATCTTCACACATCCATATTTCTCCTTTTGTATGGTTAACATTGATCTATGTCTTGTCCAAATAGATAATTGGGCATTGTGAATTACAGAAATCTCTAATTTTTCTTACAGAATTGAATCTTTTACAACAATGTTATCATTTTTCTTCCTTTATTATTTTTCACATATCAATTTTTTTCCCCTTCCCCCCCCCCCCCCCATGGAGAGTCCACTTGCTGCCGTGAAATAATCCTGCCTTGTTTAATGCCTCCTTCATATAATCTAGTCTTGGCAAAAATCATGAGTCATATAATTGATAAACTGTACGGTGAATAGCAGATGAATCCATTATTGTTTTCTTTGGTATCTTATTGGGTCTTTTTTCCAGGCATTCCCAAACTAGTGCCAGTCTCATTTGCCATTTTGTGTTCATTAAAAATATGGGAACCAGTTTTCAATGCATCAAACTCTTCAATGTCACACACCATTTTCCTGACTGTAATGGTTTTCCTTGTTACAGCATAAATAATGCGACTACACCATAGAAAATATTCAGAGCTTCCATATTTTCATTTATACCGGTGTACAAATAAGAACTTAAAAGACACTTGCTTCCATCTCAGCCACACAGTATCTGAGGAAGGAGCATAGAGACATTGAATGTTACATTTTGCCGTTTGTTTCTCAGAAAATCCACAGCATTATACAGCTTAGACTTGTGGATTGAATCCTCATGCATCCAAGCTGAGATTAATACAAAATGCTAGTTATAGAAGAAATAGTAAAAATAAGACGAGAAAGAGATATTGTAAGCATGATAATTTAGTTATGCTTACTAAGGTATTTCAGAGCATATTAAAAGGATTTGTAACATCAAATTAATTTTACCCAATCAAAGCTTATCAACCCAGTTTGTGCATCACAGAGAGAGGAGTTTGATTATTCTCATAAAATGTCAAAGAGATAGTTCTTGTGTGACACACTTTTCTCTCTCTCTCCACGCCCGTTCTGGATACCTAGCTTTCACTGCTTTTATTCCTTTAGATACTATAGGCACAATCTGACTGAGTTACTTGCAGCATGCTCGTATCTAGGTCCCAGGGTCATGGGTTCAAATACGGCAGTACTCAATGGATTTTCAGGACGGAGTCCTCTGCAAGGGATACATGCTACGCTCCAGTCCGTTGCCATGGAGACATGGAGCTCACTGTTATACTGCACTAATGACAGCATTATTATTAGTTAATTAATATAACGAAAACAACCCTTGTACCATCTACATTAAAATACAATAATTTGTTTATTATTGCACAAAATCATCTAATTTGGGGCTGTGATAAGGAATGTCAATGAAATATATTTATCACTTCATATATTAAAGCTATCTAATCTTAAGTAGATGAATTTTCACTTCACAGCTCAATGAACACTCGTGGCGTAATGGTTAGTACTACTGGCTACGAACAGAGTTTGAATCCTGCCCTAGGTCTAAAATTGTAGGTTACAAATTCATTTTCCCCAATTTTCAACTTTTTGCTACCAGACGGTAGAGTGAGTTCTGGTAAGAGAGAGAGTAGCATGTGGCCCGTAACATTGGTACCTTTGTGTCCTCTCACCTCCATGAGAGGCCCTGTGTGTCGTTAACAAGCATAAATTCCTGTTCATGGTTATGTTCTGATTATTATTAGGTTATTCTCTAAGTCAATCCATGTACTGACATGTACCAAGTCGCATGCATACATTGTCAGTTTCACTGCGTGACGATGTAGATATAGATATCTCGCCCTGTACATCCTTGAGTGAGACTCAAGGATATAGAACACGTCATGTTATAACAAAAATATACAAAACTGTAAACTGCCAAACTTATTCAAGCTGGAAATACTCATTCATATTGTAGAAAGTGTGAGTTATTAAAAATTCCTTGAGAGATCTTTTGAAAGATTTGTATTTGGTTTTACTACACATTCATTTAATATTGGTAAAAGATAGATTTATGCAGCGCACCAGCCAAGCTCCGCCATTTTGTTAGGTTAGGAACGTTTATATTAGTTTAGGAGCAATATACTGAATAGCGCAAGGTATGTTATGTCTCACATTGCATCTCTTCTGCGACAAAACCCCACCTTCCCAGGCGGGTCCAATTAGAGAGTTGGTGCGCGGCATAAAACTATTTTTTTCCCTTAATGTTTCTTGGAAGATTAAATTGTAAATCTGAATTGCAGAGTAATAAGAACCCTTCCAAAAGAGTTTTAATGAATTAGCACTACAATTAGTTTTAAATTTATCAATATTATCTACCATAGTACCTTAACACATACTCCCCTTGTGAGAGTGCGAATATCATTTTTCAGTGTACTCAAGCCGATATCATGGCACATGACAGTACATGACTTAGCTGTAGGAACATACCTATTATTATTATTATTATTATTATTATTATTATTATTATTATTATTGAATGTAAGGCTTGTGTAAAGTTGAAGAAGATAAACTTATTTATTGATTGTTTCTACAAAACTAAAGCACTTACCGGTACCTCAACTTGTTTATTTCCAGTCACACGAACACTCCCGCACCGTTTTAAACACATTACTCTTAACAAATTGGAACGCCTTAAGGATGCAAAATGGATAATAAATTAATAATTCATATCTTAATTTGTCGCTGATGATTCCTAATTTCCCGCTGTGACCTTAACTTAGGAACTTGTAATGCTGCGCTCTAGCGCCAAATTACCGAAACTCTGGATTGATAATACTTATTTATGGGAAATGTATTAATAATACATTTCCCATAAATAACATTAATGCTTAATTAGCAGGCTTCTAATGCTTTTCGATGAAAATGCGTAAAAATATATTTTACACAGACTGAATTGAATACTTAAAAATAAACGTTTTAATCAAACTGTTGCCATTAATATAGACACACACAACAAAAACTCCCTAAAAAACTATAAAGTAAAAATTATAGCTTAACGTTCTTGCAAATATTGTTTTTAGAGATACCAGGTAGTGGTGTAATAAAAGAAAGCTGTCGTTGATTCTTTTTTGCAAGAAAAAGTTAACTTTCCATGCATATTTTGCGCTTGTTTTTTTACGATACATATTTATTGTTCAGTAGTTAGTAGTCCTTACAGGCACAGGAGGGGCAATCTATGTCAGCGAAATCCACTTACATATATTCGTCTTTGTCAGGAAATACCTCGCCAGGACAAAATATATTTATCTATTCTATAATTTGGGTATATAATAAATGGATTGGGCAAAAGTATGCAGGTTTAAGTTTATAGATGAAGTTGTGTACAGTCTTCAGTGCTGAGCTAGAGCTGTAGATATACAGTCCTGGTTAGCGTGCTATGACATGTTGGCGTTATGAAGTAACAGTTGAGAGCTACGTAGGCACGGCGGCGCGGGTTTCCGTCTGCTTTCTCATGCCGCATGCATTTGTGTTGAAGTATGTGTGACATATTTGGAAAACCAGACGCTTTGAACTTACTTAAGTCGAAGCATGTTCTTCTGTATGGTGACTCGAATATTAGAGCATTATACAAAGATCTTATTTGGCTATTGACTCACAATACTCTTATATCTGCTAACTCTCTGAAGAAAAAGTTGGAACCTTCATTTTGTGGTGACAAATTGCTTCAGCGAAGCGAACTTCACAAAGGCAGGGATTTTGTAGAAGTTCGAAATTTCGAGAAAAATGGAGTTCATCTGGAGTTTCATTTTATTACAAGGTGCTATACCGACGACATAGAAAGAAGAATGAATGACATCAGGGACAAACGAAAATCACCTCCTGATGTGATAGTCATGAATTCAGTTCTTTGGGACATCACAAGATGGGGTCCCAAGGGGGTCACTGCCTACAAAGACAACTTGGTGAAACTGATGAAATTGTTCCAAGCTTGCCTGCCATCCAGTACACTGGTCATTTGGACAACAGCATTGCCTATTTCCAGTACGTGCTATGGAGGATTCCTTGTTAAACAGGTGGAATTCCTGAAGCATACGCTCAGGTATGAAGTAATGGAAGCCAATATGTTTGCTAGACAAGTTGTTGTGGCTCATGGATTTGACATACTTGATCTGCATTATCATCTGCGGATGCAGATTCACAGGAGAACTCCTGATGGCATTCATTGGCTACCACTACCGATGAGGCACATGACCAACCTAGTGTTGACGCACATCGCTCTCTCTTGGAATCAGCCGCTCCCAGGAAATTTCCAGAGCCCAATTCTTGCTGCAGAGAAAGAACTACCCAAAGTGGACAGTAATCAAAAAGTTGAGCTACCAGTTGTCCCTTCATCACTTACAGGAACGGATGCAAATGTGTCGTCAGATCAAATTGATGGTTTTGCGAAACCAAGAAAAATACCACCCTGGAGGAAGCGATTACAAAATTTGCCTGCTCGACGCCTGAATGAAGAGAACTTGAATCCTAACTATGCCCCGTGGCACAACGGAGCTGCATACCTTAATGTGTGTGGAGAGAACGTTCCAAATCTGAATGAAGCACAGTTGGCTGAAGGGTCGTACAATATCTACGGAGAATGGGTGCCTTCGAACACGAGTGGTCCTGTACGTGAAAGATATTCCAATAGACACAATCGAAGGCACAATCCATATTTCTGAATTAAGTTCTTGTTATTCTAAACAGAATTCTTTTCTTTTTTTTTTAAAGGGAGATGATACCAGTGAATTCCCCAAGTTTATCATTAAACTAAGCTACATCGTTCAGCTGTTTCTAAGTTAGAACAAGAGATGATACCGGTGTTTTTTTTTTCCCCCTTTCCTTTCTTTCCAACATTTAATGTGATGTAGCGTACATAACATTTTGTTTGAATTTCCTAGTCAGTTTTTGAAGGCTCTAATGTGAGATTTATGTTGTGGACTGATGTTGGGTTTTGTTAATATCTCTGTAATGTTGGACAAATAAAATGTTCTTACTTCAGTTTGCAGGTCAACTCAATTTAATAATAATAGAAAGAGCGCCCAATAGGCATGTGAAAGTAAAAGATTGTTGCGCACAGTGTGCCAGTTACGATGTTAGTCCTCTTAGAGACAGAATTCCGTCAGGGATTCTTCTCTGTATGCACAATTCATGGCATGGTATCTTTCACATGCTCGACCACAGCGATTACACACACACTCAGTTCCTGGTTCATGATATCCATTTGTCCTGCACAGCTTATGATGAAACCCGTGAATGGCGAACCTGGTGACTGTATGTCGCAATTCATAACCTCCTCTTGTCCATTCGCGGTTGATCATGGCATCGGTGGTGTAGAAGTCGCCCCATATCGCGCTCCTCTTCACCTGCAGTTCTTCGAGTAATGCCCCGTAGCTTCTTGTATGTGCCAGCAGGAGTTTCAGTCTTATGTCTTCGACTAGAAACGTCTCTCTAGCGAGAACATATACCAGTCGAGATGGCGTATATTTGGATACCCCGAGGACTCTCTTGAGGTATCTTCCCTTCAAGCTCTCAAGTTGGCTTAGTTGTCTCTTAGTCAAATGTTCCCAGATCAGTTCCAGACCGTAAGTGGCCATTGGGACCAGTTTCGTCTCAAATAGTGTCATGGCCGTCTCCAGTGATAGGTGCTGTAGATGCTTGATTTCGTTTATGGCTCTTATTGCTGCTGTGATTCTATCTCGCAGGTGTATTGTGAAGGTTGTCCCTGTTGCTTGGATTGTTAATCCTAAGTACTTGTAGTTACTGGCTGTCGTCAACTTTTGTCCTTTGCACACTATGTGTTCCCTCTCGGCCAATCTTCCTCCTCTTCTGAATGCAACTAGTTTTGTTTTGCTGATGTTCAGCTCCATTTCATTTTCTTCTGCCCATTCTGATACTGAGTCCATTGCAGCCTGTAACTCTTCTATACAGTCTGAGGCCACGGCCATATCATCTGCGTAGATATACACCTTTATGTTCTGCGTTTTTCTCTTAATTTCTTCGGCCACATCGTGTGTAAGCACGTTGAACAGGAGCGGACTCAGTGGGTCGCCCTGTAGCACCCCATTCGTTTGACTTATCCATTTGGATTTGCTGACGTTGTCATAGATCTGTACGTAGTTTTCCGACAGTATGCTGGACACCAGTCTTGTGAGCCAGGTGCGGCCGATGAGGGCTTCCAATTTATTCATTAGTTTTTCCCTGTTTACTGCGTCAAACGCTTTAGAATAATCTATAAACACGACGTACAGCTTTCTCTGCTTCTGCGCAAGGGTGTCCTGTATGTCTCGTAGTAAACACCCTGCTGCCATTGTGGTCGACCTCCCGGGTCTGAATCCAAATTGTTCTTCCTCCAGGAGTGGTTCTACTAATTTTCCAATTCGCTGCGTTAGCAGTTTAGTCAGCAGTTTGAAGGAGGTTGCCTCCAGAGCGATTCCCCGATATGATCCTGGTACACTAGTTTCACCCCTTCCTTTATACAGCATTTTTATTACTGACTTTCTCCATGACGCTGGGATGCTGCCCATTTCGAGGCACTTATTTAACAGTTCTACCCAAACAGTGTCCAAGAATTCAAGCGAGGCCTTCAGGTGTTCGTTGAATATGCCATCAGGTCCTGCTGCTCTGTGATCTTTCAAGCTTTTGATGGTCTTCCTCACTTCCTCTTGCGTGAAAGGTCTGCAGGGTTCTATTTCCCCCTCTAAGATTGGTGCTATTGTGTTCTTGTTGCCGAGTATTTTCTCTGTGTGTTCTTCCCATGTTTCTATGGGGATGTCTGCCGGGAATCGTGGCTGCGGTCTACGGAGCGCTTTGTACGGGTCTTTTTGTGCTGCTTTTATTAGTTCTTGTGCTTTCCTGTCTGTGTATTCAGTCCTTTTCTGGTTTAGAAGGGTTTTATACTCTTTTCTTACGGTTTGGTAGTCAACTCAATTTAAAGTACCAGTAGCCCTACTTGACCAAGGCCATTCTTTCCTTACAATAATATATACGAAGCGACACTAATATTGATCTTTTTCATGCACCAGCTGCTTCCCCCCTCTTCAGAGCCTTCCTACTTCCCCTGCTCAGCTCACTATTGTACCCTTCATCATATACGCATAAAAATATACAAAGCACAGAGTTACAAAAATGACCCTTGCACCATAACAAAAACCATACAAAACCAAGATCACTTAATTAATGCAGCAAAAATGACCCTTGCGCCAAAAATGCTCTTTTCAAAGTCAACATAATATTTCACAATTATAAAAAACAACCCTTGCATGAAAGCGGCTATTTCTTATATACTAAAGCTCTCTAAACTTGAATAGATGATTAAAACTATAGGTAATGTGTTTATATTGCACAACTTTTTGTAGTTAGTGGTTAAAAACCTTACACTGCACTGTACTAAGTTGTGCAATATAAACACACTAGCTTAAAAGACCCGGCGTCGCCCGGGTTTTGTATTTTGTAGTTGGAAATTAACTTGTGAAGGACTTTCGATTTTTAAATTCTAGGTCCTTATATAGGCATTTATAATTTGAAATAGGAAGAACGACTTATTACACTCAAACTATTCCCTCAGAAAACGCTTGATATAGTTTTTTATGGCTCATAGAGGATCTAGAATTTTGCATCCCATCGCTTGTACAGTGCACAGCAAGCCTGGTAGAGGTTTAAATAAGAAGAAACAGAAATTCCTGTAACATAAAATTGTAATATCGAGGCGGGAAATTTCCCACTCTTATGTTACCATAAAGCCGTTTTGGGAATGAAATTACACAGAAAGCATTATCACTTTCATACTTTTCTCTTAAAAAACCTGCGATATAATATAATAATATACACATTACCATACCTCGTTTTGTTTTCTCTATGTCCAGGGTAGAGAAAGTTATGTGATTCCATTATTTTAGTGGATTTCATTCTGTAATATTTATTTATAACATGAATTATTTTGATAACTTCTCTTATTTGTCAAAAGTGCATTTCATTTGTTTTTTCCAAGCCCACCTGATACCATTTGGCAACAATATATTCTGTGATTTGGAATTGATAATTCTATGTAAAAAGGGATTAAGTATTTTCAAAAACATTTAATTTTTGGCATTTAGAATCAGAATTTTTCAAAATCCTTTCTTAGTGAGCATCTACATTATGAAACGAAGGTACTGTCAAAATTCCAAGTCTCTACCTGTTATAGTTTAGGCTGTACGTTGATTCCTGTCATTCAGTCAGTCATTCATTCAGTCAGTCAGGACAAAGCCTTTTATATACGGTATATAGAGATTACCTATAGTTTTAATTGAACTTTTAGTGGAAAGTTTCGACCAATCATTTTATATCTTATTATTGAATTGATGAATCTTCCCTTCACCAATCATGGTGTAGTGGTTAAGATGCTAACAGTCATGAGTTTGTATACCAGTCGATTAGAAATTCATGGTTAGGAATAGGTCCCAAATAGGTAGGGCTAGAGAAAGGGAGGAAAGATGAGAAGAAAGAAGAAATTTAAATATTTGATTTTTTCTAAGTTTCACCTTTTGCACAATAGATGGCATTGGTAGTAGTTCAAATAGAGATCTAGTAGGCAATGTTTTAAGTTCCTCTCCCCCCCCCCCCCAAAGTGTTTCCAAGAGATTCCACAGGATGCACCAGCCTCGCATCTGACGACCAATGAAACTTCTGTTTAGCGTTTTGGGATCAATTAGTGTAAGGTAGTGTTCTCAATCTGATTCAGATCCCTTGAGACTCAAAATTATCTGAATCCCCATTTACATGAGTTTCAATAGGATAAGCAAACTCAGATCAATTTGAATTCTCCATGTAAACGTAATATAGCTAGTCAAGACAGGTTCACCACCAAACTGAAATGTTTTAAATTCTTGTTTCTGAAATCCAAGCATGAGCTAATGCATTCAAAAAAAAAAGTCTTGTATTTCAAGAGATTTGGTTTTATGGTAAAAATAGAGATTTACTCCAACTTAGGAGAGTCACTGGTGTTCAGGGAATCCACACAAATGCCCTCGACCTGGGCTGGGATCGAACTCACAACCCAGGGCATGGCTATAGGCCTACTGACGGCAATGTTTGGGATTGGAAAAACTTTTGACTACGGTGGTGCACTCATGTGATCCTACCTTCAGAAAGTGGAACTACAATATGCCTTCCGAGTCTGCGATGATGTTTCCTGTCATCTGATTCAACAATCCAAGCTTTCTCAGCCAAGTGAAATTTGGTTGCCAAATTTATTTCTATATGTCTGAGCTCGCAAAGCAGAGGTTCTTACGGTCAAGATTTTGAACTATCAAAGTTTGACTGCAATTTGGCAGGGCAACTCGAGGCGCACACCACAGTCTTGACATCAAATAACTATATAATAAATACCTAATTAGCGATGATAGCATAAGGCTATATTTTCACTAACACTTAATATAAAATATCTTATCACATTTGAAAGGCGATTTTGAAGTTTTGTAATGTGAACATTTGATTTTCATTTGTCATGTAGCAGGAAACATTATTTCGAGAAAATAGCAGCATTACCAACGTTTACCTAGATTGAGTTGGAAAATTGCTTAATGCCACTACTCATAGATGAAGAGGAATGGAGATGGGATGGGGTGAGGATGGATTGGTTGTGCGATGGCCGCAGATACCTTGGCCACCAAATCTCACAGTCTGTGATTTCTTCCTATGGGCAGTGTTTATATCCCTCTTCTTCCAGTGACATCACATGGTGTATTATTGAGAAACTTGCTATTATGATCAGAATTAGGCAAACAAATTATTTGTATATAAGATCATTCTAGTTCTAGCTTTACTTTACATTTTTCATAACTTTAAAAAAAAAAAAAAACACATGTAGGTTGACATGTTAGTGATTTGCCAATTCCGTGCAATGACAGCCAACCGAACTATTCACATCAAATTTTTACTTTAGGATAAAGTCAAGACACTCTTCACAAAACCTTACGGGACCCGAAAATGGATTCCCAACGTGACACTGATGACCATTCATCAAACGATTTCAGTCGCATCGTCTACTCCACTGACAGATGACAGACACTACCTGATGAGGGCTGTGGTTAGTGCTGCTGTCTGGCGCCCAATTCTGTCAAGATTGAAGGACTGTGTTAGATGATGTCCACACTCGGTTCTGCGCTGGCCGTGACCATCAGCTCAGCACAGTTCCTATTAATGTTTTATAAAATCTCCTCTGTTCTATGAGAGATTCATGACCAATTTTAAAACAGTCAAACTTAGATAATTCAACGCTAAAGGGACCAGAAAAAAATCTAAACAATCGTTATTGTAAATTACAACAGTTCTAATGAAAGTTTTTAAAGTCAAGGGATCATAATAAAACTTCAAATAATTTAAGATTTTGAGCTATCCAAGTTGGACTGCATTTTGGCAGGGCACACCACAGTCGTGACATCAAATAACTATTATAATAAATACTTTTATTCATTTTTTTTTTGCTTATAGCTATAAGTATGACGATGCTATGGATACAAACTGAAACAATGGACAACATTAACTTAAATACAAAATATATATATATGTGATATGTAAACGTAATTAAGACTATATTATACAGAAAATAAATGTACAGCAAAATATGATACAACACACTTCAAACTGAATCTCACAGGTTCAAGATTCTATTGTTCTTGAGAACTGAAAATTAGTTGAACCCTGTGTTAAGCATACAGGGTGATCTAATTCCTCGTAATTGTTTTCTTTGGCATATAAAACATTCTCCACTCAAACTGGGCTGGTTCTAGGAATATTTACAACACTGCAAGCCCAGACGAGTATTTTGATTGGACAGAAACTCGTTGGAAGACAGTACAAGTCATACACCAACTGTCTACATTGCTCGAGCTGTGTTTACAGAAACGTATCGACAATTCATCATTCGTCACTCGTGTACTTCTAGTCCTTTCTCAAACTGGTTTCATACTCGCAGCAAGCATCGCCATGGAAGGAAACATTTCCGCCATGGTAGGTAAAATTCTGTAAAAGCTTATTTTTCGTTAAGGTGGTCCTCCTGTAAACACAGCCAGAAAGTGCACTTGTCTTGCGTACGCTACGCACACTTCACACAATAATATCTTACAAGTGTGCCATTAAGTGTTAATATTGTTCAACCGTGCAAGTAAATGCTCTGTAAATGGCAGCAACATTCCACCCACAGAGACTAGAACCCATGACCTTGAGGTTTGCACAACTTAGCAAGTTTATGGACCATGTACTGAGGTGAGACGGAGTGTGATAAACTCCTTCCACCTTATCTGCGTATGTGGTTAAATTTTATTTTTGTTGTTAAAGATAATAAATGTAAATAAGTTAGCATTTTTTCGAATTTTTGTCACCTGCCTCAGAATTATGATTGATAGTTAAGATTACCTCAGTTCATAAGGTCCTGGATTGTCCGCCACCATGGGTGTATAGGTAGAAAACTTGCCTTCCATCCTGGCGGTCCGGGTTCGATTCCCGGCCGGGTAATGGGTTTTTCAATAATGGAAAATCCCCGGGTTCAGGACTGGACATCATGCAGGAAAATTATAGACTATATGAAAAAGCCTTAAATTAAAGTGGTGACTGCTAGAATAGGGTAAAGGGTATTGACAATAGATCTATTAAGGTCGCAGTGTTGAGAAGCCGAAGGGCTTACACTACCGTTCATTAATCTAATCTATCGAAGGTCCAGGATTCGAGTCTCTGTAAACCAAGCAATCCACTTCTGTCTGTGTGTACCTTCTACGTACCAAATAATTTTTTAATGGTTATGCATTAACTTCGTAATTAAAACTTTTGTTTGTTAACGTGTTTCTGAAGAATATTCATAAGCCACAGCAACAGGAACACTCTGGAAGTGAAGTTACTTAGCATCAAAGTATGAAATAAGTGCAATAACGATGAATTTTATGTCTTTAAGATACAGATTCTCCTTAAAATATAAAAAATTCCGTAAATGATGAAATGTTTCTGATATTGCGTAACATCAACCATTTACTTGTTCCGAAGATAATATTCACAGCTGGAGTAAGTAGGAGATGATAAAAACATTTCTGTGGGACTTGGTTACCAGAATAGTGGCATAAGGGACATTCCAAGATCTAATCATAAAAGAATAAAAGTAATCTATTGGTAATATGGGACCTTGGCTGAAGCCTGCATTTGCCTTGTCGCTGTCACTTGTGTCGTTGTTGCTCTCAGTAGCGTCATCTGGTATAAATTCTTCCTCGCCCTTACTACAGTCACTAATGTGTTTCGTTTAACACAGACTCTGTTACAGAATTAAGCTCTTCATCTCTTGGATGCCATTTCACTACCAAAACAGGAAATAAAACAAAATGATGTACTGCAGGAGGTGTGAGACTTCCCATGACATCTTGGTATCAATTTTGTGCTCTTTGTCCCCAGAGAGATAGGCCACATCACGTTGTACGTCATGATTTTGTGTTCTTGCATGAGTGCAATTGTGCGGATTTCAGCCCACAAAACAAGAATTAGCTTCATGGCCTTGGTTATAACTTAGGTTTAGGTGCAATATGGCCATGGATAAAACCTCCTGTAGTCTTTTTATAAAAATCCTAAGTCTAGGAAAATGCATGCTTCAATCCAGTGTGTATTCCCCTGTCTTCATCAGGTGCTGGCTTATAATTACCCTTCACTCACACATACATCACAATAATACACACAAGGCATTTTCAACACGACAGCTGTTCTCCGATATACGTTAAGACTATAACACAGCATGCCCGCAATTCTGTTTTCATAAAACAAATCTTTACCGCCAGTGACCAAGATGCTGTTAAGTAGCACAAATCTAACACAACATGTGCCCGAGCATTTAACTCGCCTATCCTAAACTAGATGTTAACACGAGCACAGCCTTCGTTTTAATTTTATGAAAGTATTAATCAATGAAATACCGTTGTTCCTCGGAGTGAAGTTCTGTTAACCCTGCAACAGCCTCACTTTTGTCTCAGTGACACCAGCTCAATGCCTCGTCTTCTAGTCAACTGTTCAATTGATCCAACAGTCATCTAGAATAGAAACTGTAAGAAGCACTGGCTACAGTCCTTTAAGGTAAAAAATGCTTACGATTTGCTTATATATTTTTAAAGTAAGAATGGGTCACTATGATGGCTAAAATAACATCATATCGAAGAGAGATTAGACTTGGAACGTATACAGGAGAACACCCGTGCCACAACTCGATGTATCACGAATTTAAATACTGTCTGTGAACTAGCGTCACTTGCCAAACAAATATATCCTTCACAAAAATAACACGCAAACGTTTGGCAAACACCGTTCAGGTTTTAACTCTTGGCGTGGTGGTGATGTGCGCTTGTTTTCTGTGCTTTCTTCTTCCGTGCGGCCAGCATATCATAGAACGGGTTGTGACTGATGCTTTGCCTGAAAACAAAATCACCATAAGCGCAATTAAATTATGTCTTTTCCATACCAGGGTTTGGCTAAATGACTCACTCATTCAAATGAGTTAGAAATATGACAAACTTATAGCTCTCAGCCTATAACCAATGGGAAAATTCCAAAGAGATGAAGTTTACACTTTTTACTAGTGAAAAAATCATTCAAGTCGTTCGAGCCCTGCACTATTTTAAATTGCTTTTAGCTTAAGTATTAACCTGGCGTCTAAGGCATTAACTGTTGAGAGACGAACGCTTACCTCACACACTTGATCCACTCGTCTTTCTCTTCTGGAGTCGCAGCCGACATGCGATAAACTGTGTGTTTACCTGTAACACAATCAATCAAGAGTCACATAAGCAGCAATAAAGACATTAATTGTGAATTGAAGGAGTCAGCAGAAGATAGGGCTAACCCTCTTCTTGCACTATTTATTCCAATGACTAAATCTGTCAATAAGTCTTTTTAAACATAATATGTACAGTCGGACAAATAAAAAACGTCGGGAGTTATTTTATAAAGTATCATGAACGAGCATATGCGCATGTACAGGAAGACTTAAGGTTAGGTTCACACCTGCCTCTTGTCTATCCATGTATTTTCTTGATTATTTAGTCAGTTTTGTTCCAAAACAAACATGTATAGAAGGCTGTGGGTATATGCCTAAAATCCGCCATATTCTTGGTTGCAAATTTTTATAATATTAATAATTAATAGATTCACGAGGAATATGTTTATTCAAGGAGCATTTTTTAAAGATTTTATTTTATAATACCGGTACTTGTAGTGCAAAATCAATAACTTACGCTCAACTTCTGCAACCAATCTAGCATCGAAATACGCGGCCTTCCGCAGATCCACGTTTTCTATGAAAACTTCCGGTCACATTATAGTGACGTTCCTACTTCTGAGCTGCTTTTTCATAAATATGGAACCTTCTCGCTGCTTCAGAGGCCGAAAAATGCAGGTCAATTACAGCCCTAACTACACTTTCTCTCACTTGAGCATTTGTATGTGGCGATGACACAAAGCAAAATGAATTATGACAATACATTAAGTTGAATATCGTGTGTTGCGCTTACCGCGTTGTTCATTTTTCCCTCGTTCATTTTTTCCCTCCTGTCGCATGGCCTCATATGTTCCGAAAATGACCTGTATTTTATGTTTTTTATAGGAAACTTGTGAACTAATGCGTTAAAACTTTAATTTTAACTGCATACGAGTCCCGATGTTTTTTATTTGAACGACTGTACCAAAAGAAAGATAAAAAGGAAAAACTACAATGGTTGCAGAATCCGAGTGAAACTACTGTAAAAAATCTCAACAATGTTAAACGAGAAACCTCTAGAACCATTAGAACAAAGAGACTATCTCAAAGACGAAGTAAATGAATTACAGGAAAATAACAAAGACAAAAATGTTAGGGATCTCTACAAGGGAATAAATGAGATCAAAAGAGGTTTTCAACCTGGAACAAATATAATTAAGGACAATGATGACACCATACTCGCGGCTCCAAATAATATTTTGATTAGGTGGAAAAATTTCTTTAATCAGTTATTAAATGTTCATGGAGATGTCCGAAGTGTAGAAAGTGAAATATTCACAGCAGAGCCGTTGGTTCCTGAACAGACTCTAACAGAAGTAGAAACAGCTATAGGTAAACTAAAAACTCACAAATCTCCAGTTGTTGACCAAATTCCAGCAGAATTAATTAAGGCAGGTGGGGATAGATTAAACTCAGAGATCCATAAACTCATTCTTATGATTTGGTGAAAGGGAGAATTGCCAGAGGAATGGAAAAATCTATTATTATACCGATCCATAAAACAGGGAGATAGGGCCGAATGTAATACCTATCAAGGAATTTCTCTCTTATCAGCATCATACAATATTCTGTCCAATATACTTCTGTCAAGATTAACCCCATATGCGGACAAAATAATTGGAGGTCACCAATGTGGATTTAGGTGAAATAGATCAACCATTGATCACAGCCTATACTTTGTATTCGTCAAATCTTGGTGAAAAAGTGGGGATGTAATAAGTCTGTTCACCAGCTATACATAGATTTTAAAAAAGCATATGATTCAGTTAGGCGAGACAAATTGTACAATATCCTCATTGAGCGTGTCTAAATGACACTTAGGGAAACTTATATTAGATTGAGTTGTATTGGTTTCTCACCTTCAACTACTTTCCCTTCGCTGTCTGTCTTGCAGGCCTTGATAAAATCAGAGCCACTGGCGTACAACTCGAAACAGTGGTGTTTGTGGCGGTCGCTCACTTCTCGCACCTGAATGTTCTCCAGGGGGATTATCCCTCGTGGCTCCTTGTCTGTTGTGTATTCAAAATAGTACAGGCAATTGTCATTCAATATGAACCAGCGTCTCTTCCAGCTCTTGTAGCGTCCGCCTGAAACACATCAATGCAAACAAATATACATTAATGCTGCCCACAAAATACATTTAAGGGGAACAGAATGTAATTGTCTAATTCCTTCAGGTAAATGATATATATTCATAAAACTTAACTAATTAATCTACCACGAGCACAATACAAGTCCATTCATACCATCAAGGCATTTCCTTTTCTTTTAGTTCTAGTATTCTGTCAGTAGATGGCATGACATAGCTCTTACCATTTTAAAGCTAAAGAACAGCAGAACTGCACATCCTAAATAGACACTCATTATTTTTATCCACATTCATGTAAAGGCATAAAACACTTGTGTTTTGAAACTTTAATCAATAAAATGAAGTATGTTGGAGGGGGGGGAGGGGGGGGGGAAGCTAACGAATTTATCTATCGAATGGCGAGTTCTAAGTTGAAAATCTCAATTCAAGTGATAATGACGAAACAGTGTCACCACAAGCAAAAATAGCAAAGAGGAGAAAGGAATAGGGTTGGAAATGGATTGAAACAGGACAGACCATCAAATCCTGGATAAAACCAGCCCCTGAACCAAACAACTCATGGTTTGCAGTACAACATCCCCATTAGTACAGACGGATAATGTGAATACTGTTTTCAAACACTTGAGATGAATAAGATAAATAATTCTTAAGGAAGTTACTCTATGTGAGACGCATATCACATCAATCCTATACCTATTGGAAGTTAACACAGTGAAGTTATATCTATATTAATAAAAGGAAGTGTCTGTCCTCCGTCTGTCTGTCCGCGATGCCCAGCGAAATCTACTCAACGCAGAGATCTGAAATTTTATAAGTAGGCGGACTAAAGGGTCGGAATGTGCACCTCGAAGCCGGAATTTTAATTTTCGCCTCCGTTCGTGAGTTATGAGTGAAAAACTGGCAGAAAACGTGCATTTTTTTGCGTTTTAGAAGTATCAGTTTCAGTAATAAATTTCAATATCAAATAACTTACAGATGGCTTTGGCTATTTTTGTCAACATACCTCATAGCCTACCTTGAAAATAAAAGCAACGCGATCGCTTGATTTTGTAAGTCCATCCTAGACGATTCATTTGTTTAGAGTGTCAAGGCCCACAGACATATGACATTTTCAACCTACACGGAAGAAGGATAATCAACCCTAAATATGGTCAAACATTGTTCGATTTGAACGAAACTCACTATACAGGGGTTTTCTGGGCCAAGGAACTCGAATCTGAGGTCGCTTTTACCAGGGGACGCTACCTAATCGTGGAATGCACTCCACGTGATTTAGGTGTTAATAATTATAATTTGAAATAATTATCGCGGGGGAAGCCGCGGGCACATGCGGGCACATGCTGTTTGTCTGTCTGTCCACGATGCCCATCGAAATCTACTGAACGCAAAGATCTGAAAATTTAAAGATAGATGGACTGAAAGATGGGCGAATGCACCTCGAAGCCGAATTTTTAATTTTAGCTTTCGTTCGCGAGTTATGAGTAAAAAACTGGCAGAAAACGTGATTTTAGCGCTGTCGAAGCATCAGATTTCAGTAATACATTTCAATGTCAAATCAATTGCAGTTGGCTTTGGCTATTTTTGTCATACCGTGGAAATAAAAGCATCGCGATCGCTTGAATGTTGTAAGCCCACGCTGGTCGATTCATTTGTTTAGAATGTCAAGGCCCGTAGACATATGAAATTTTCAACCTACACGGAAGAGGGATAATCAACATAGACCTAAATATGGTTAAACATCGTTCGATTTGGACGAAACTCACTATACAGGGATTTTCTGGGCCAAGGAACTCGAATCTGAGATAGCTTTTACCAGGCAACGATATCTAATCGTGGTATGTAATTCACGTGATTTAGGTGTTAATAAAATAATGATTTAACTATTATGCTCTTAATTTTTAATTCTTGAAATAATTATCGTGGGCGATCGCTTGATTTTGTAAGTCCATCCTGGACGATTCATTTGTTTAGAATATCAAGGCCCGAAGACATGAAATTTTCAACCTACACGGAAGAGGGATAATCAATATAGGCCTAAATATGGTTAAACATCGTTCGATTTGGACGAAACTCACTATACAGGGATTTTCTGGGCCAAGGAACTCGAATCTGAGATAGCTTTTACCAGGCAATGATATCTAATCGTGGTATGTAATTCACGTGATTTAGGTGTTAATAAAATAATGATTTAACTATTATGCTCTTAATTTTTAATTCTTGAAATAATTATCGCGGGCGATCGCTTGATTTTGTAAGTCCATCCTGGACGATTCATTTGTTTAGAATATCAAGGCCCGAAGACATATGAAATTTTCAACCTACACGGAAGAGGGATAATCAATATAGGCCTAAATATGGTCAAACATTGTTCGATTTGGACGAAACTCACTGTACAGGGGTATTCTGGGCCAAGGAAATCGAATCTGAGGTCGCTTTTACCAGGCGACGCTATCTAATCGTGGTATGTAGTCCACGTGATTTAGGTGTTAATAAATATAATGATTTAACTATTATGCTCTTAATTTTTAATTTTTGAAATAATTATTGCGGGCGAAGCCGCGGGCACATGCTAGTAACATAATAATTATACAAGAGTTGAATTTTACACAAAAACTTCACTTTTGCTATAGTTTACGTATACTAGTTTTGATGCCTTCACTACCATTGTCAACAGCTAAACAGCACCCTCCCGCAGTTGAAGTTTAGCTGTTGACAATGGTAGCGAAGGCATCGAAACTAGTATATGTAAACTATAGCAAAAGGGAAGTTTTTGTGTAAAATTCAACTCTTATATAATTATGTTGGAAGTAATTCCTTAAAACTGCATTTTTACAGATTGTAGAACACCTTTAGACATGTTCACCCCTCTTGAAGGCTTTCACGTTTCAATATTCTACAACATATAGACAATATACAATATCTTGACGAACACTCACTCCTTCATTATTATTCAGTACTCACAAGTAACCAGTTTTCAAGAGGGTCCTCTCTCTTCATCAGCCACACCACCTGGTGGTGCTGTTTCGCAATTAGGCCTGACTTGTTCTCCCCTGGGATGTCAAAATTGTAGAGGTACATACAGTCAATTGAATTAGATGATGAAGATTTTTAAATACATACATATGCAGACTTTTCAATTTCCCTCGTCTAATATTTCTGAAATGCTCTTTCCATCTCGTCTTGAGGTTCCAGTGAGCATTCGTCAAGATATTTCATTGTGTCTTCCCGCTTCCAGTGAATTTAATGTAAGTTTAACTAAAATGTGTAGATAATATTTCTAGCTGTTCATGAACTCACCCTGTTTCCACAGCCATCCCTCCTTGTCGGGGTTGAAGAACGTGTGCATAAGATCATTGCCATCGTCCTCTGGGATTTTGAACGGCTCAGTCTTTATACTCTCATATAAACTCTGCAATAGAATACATATTACAATACACTGTTCGTACCAAACACAGAATAACCTTGAAAGTAACAATTCAATTGTTGACTCACCACCAACAGCTCCTGGGGCAGATCACCGCCGTTGTTGATCCCTCTGTTCATAGATATGAACTGCTCCACCGTCGGCTTGTCCTTCACACTGGGGTTGTGCAAGCTCGTGTTGAGCATGATGATTGCAAACGACAACACATAGCAGGTGTCTGCAACACAACACCAAGCCATGTATAAACAATTCAAATGAAAACAAGTGCGCTACCTGGAAAAAAACTACCGCAGATTTCAGTCCCGTTGCCTCAAAACCCCCGCAAATTGAGTTTCATCTAACCATTCAATGTTTTCTCATTTAGGCGTGCATTCACATCCCCTACTCTACGTATCATGATGTCATAAACAAATGAATCAAGTATGGCCACCTCAGAGGACAAGAATTTAAGAGAGAATTAAAGAAGTTTTAAGAACCAAATGCCTATATAGTCTGTAAGAAATGTAGTAATAAGTAAACTAGACCTAATTATAACACTGTAATTGTTATTATGTAGAAATAAGTAAATTCAACCTAACTGTAATATTTGTAGTATGTAAGGATTCCCACTGTCAATGTCAGAAGCTTATATACAAGTCTATCGACTGTAATAATTATTATAATTGAATCGGTCATTTAAGAAAGGGCTCAATGACACTTTTTTCCAAAATGGATGTTATGAGGTAAATGGATTCACCAGGGGTAGATGCATGATTCTGTTAAAGAAATACCCAATTCCACCAACTAATGTTAGTTCTACAGCAGCTTGAATATACCATTCAGTTTAGAAATGCCTCAACTCCAGGAATGGAGTCCTTTCAATACTGAACCTTCCTGATTCCTAGCAGTGAATGTAAGACTTATGGTCATTGTTCCTTGATTTTGGTTTAATCAAGAGATGTGTCTATAAGCTAGATAGAATTCTTTCTATCATGGAATATGTATATCAGCAAAACAAGGAAGATTTACAGTTTTATTGGTATTGGCTGATGACATTCTACAAGTCTCAACATAGTGGCAAAATTATTACAAAAAGACTGAAACCTAAGTTGTTTAATGAATGTCAATATGATTCAAAGAACCCAGTACAAATTTGTGCTTCAACATACATTAGGGGTATATCAGCCACACCTTTGATCTGAAATATCTGCAACATCAACTGTGAAACTTCCTGAGAAGTGTGCTTATGAAAATAATGTTCCCGTTTACACCAAGCAAGATTTGTCAAAACTAATGTGTTATAACGTATACCAAAAGAACATAAGCATTTCTGTGTAGACATTCTTGCATGGCCTACTTGCACCAAAGAAGCTGACGAATGAAGAAAGTATTTTACACTTATTGTATGTTTTCATTGATGTAGGACTGTATTCAGTATTCAAGACATTAAGTTGTTCATACATCATATTTTAATGCTACATAAATCAATCATAATAGTTTATTTTATTTCAAAACTGTGTTTTTGAACAATTCCAATGTTAAGTGTGAGGGATATACTTTTGAAAGGGCTCAATTCCATTATTTTCAATTACTATAATACATCATGTAAGCACACTGTATTTCTGTATCACATGTAGATATCTTAAAAACACCTATAATAAGACATTGCATATGCAAGAATTTACTAACTGTCAATGTTTCTGTAAATAAACAGTTTATTCTCTCTCCTGAAAAGTTATCTTTTCTGTCATTAAGCCCTTTCATAAATGACCGATTCAATTGTTATTATTATTATTATTATTATTATTATTATTATTATTATTATTATTATTATTATTATTATTTCAATTATAGGAATGCTAATTATTATTATTATTATTATTATTATTATTATTTCAATTATAGGAATGCTAAATTCAACCTTATGGAGTAAAAATATTTTACATAGAACTAAAAAATTAATATATCAGGCATTATTCCAACGTACTGTACAACATTATATGGCGCTGAAACTTGGATCATAAGTAGACAACAAGCAAACAAATTAATGGTATTAGAAATGGATTTTTGGAGGCGTTCAGCAAGAAAATCCAGGAAAGAAAAAATCGGAATAATAGAATAAGGGAAATAATGCAAGTTGAAAATAATATCTTGGAAATTGTAGAAGAAAGACGCTTGAGATGGTATGGACATGTACTCAGAATAACAGAGGAATGGAAAGTAGAAGGAAAAAGAAGAAGAGGGAAGCCCAAAGAGTGCTGGATGGATGGGGTGAAAAGGAGTATGGCGAGAAAAGGATTAAGTGAAGAAGATGCTATGGACAGGGAATTATGGAGGCAAAAGATTGTTGTGGGATGAAGGAAAACCATTGTATACTGGAATATTCCTTAATAAAAAATAAAAAATAATAATTATTATTATTATTATTATTATTATTAACAACGTCAATTAATTTGAATTGAACTGTTAACAGGTGGTGTTGGATGTGCACGGAAACACAAGCACAAATATTATGTTACATAAATAATTAGTGTTTCACTGTTACTATGTCCACTAGACACCACACAGATGGCAGCACAATCTGCTTACCTATTCAAGTGGCAGGTATTATCCCTACTTTGACTAATTGTAACAAACAGGTTTGCCAAAATTAAAATTTTGCTTTACAGTGCACCAATGCTACACTGGGTCAAGTTTATATCGGAGTGAGTGTGTTACCTGTGTTGGTGAAGATGTTGGGGTTGAGTTGGCAGTATCGCTGTGCGAAGCACTCCATCATCCTGTCTATCTTCTGTGCCTCGCCAGGCAGTCGGAAACTCCACAAAAACTGTCTGTAAACACAACAGCAATGAAACTAGACTTGCCGAGGCGAAGAAGAGAAACCATAGATACACTGGAGCAAGGAAAGAGCGAGCGGCAAGTGAACAAGGGGAATGCAAAAATAAATGAGAAAGGACATGGGGAGATATTGGAGGCCTGTGACTTCATTCTTAGATTCTATAAATAAAATCAATTATGAAATACTGTAAAAACTGAAAATAAAAGATTTGTACACAGCAGTTAATAATAAACAGGAAAACATGACACTTGCGTACCTCAAAGCTTGCACGAGTATAAGATCCGTGAAATCGTGCAGCTCGACAAAGGCTTTCAACACCTTCTCGTTGAAGTCGTTCTTCTCCCCCAAGTAGTCTCCTATTGCAGTCTTGTTGAGTCCCTCGCCCTTGCAGAGGAACTGGGCGACGTCCTCGGCCGTGCTCTTGAGCAGACCGTGCTCGATCAGGTACTCGATCCCTTTCTTGGGGTCCATGTTGAATTTCTTCCTCCCGATGGACATTTGTTTTGCCTTTGTGTTGTTTTTCCTGTAACATATTCAATCCTCGTTTAATGCTGTATAATGGGAAATAAATCTAAATTACGTCAACTTAACTACAACACACATAGTCTACTGTTCAGAAGTTATTGCATTTGTAGTTATAATGGAACAGTTGTTCACACGAAGTGTCATAACGGTCATTATTAATGCACCGTGCCTTCAAGAAGTCGCTCCGCAGCACTTGTACAGGTGAGAATAGGCTAAGAAACTAAATCCAGTTGGTATCGTTGTAATGTTTTGCTACAATCATTTATGAAGTAAGGGAAAAAACTTGAACATTTACAGATGCTGTTGAAAATGTTAGCGTTTTCTTGAGAACATAAATTTACTCTCTTTAATTTATTTCAGAAAATTTTAATTGAAGATTTAATGTAATTACTTATCCCAGTTTTCGACCCATCAACAATAGCAAACAGATGCATATCTATAGTTAACGTACCTGCTATGAGTCTGAATGAAATACCAACCTTTACATGAGTGCAAACATAACCATAGTTGTGGAGAGACTTCTTGACGGCACAGTACCACCATCTGTTTGCTAACAAATTTTACAAAACAGCTTTTCTTCGCTACGTTATCTTTATAGATGTAAAAATATCAATATTAAGCAAATTATGTCCACAAATTATGACGAAATTTGGAAATCAGTGTGAAATGCACCCCGTCTAAACCTACACAAATATTATTTTTTATTATGGCTGATTTCGGGCTCACTCTTTTAGGTCAATGTAATATAATCCTAGCACACTGTCATGGATATGGGATCCACTTATTAGTATTTGAGGGTAGGACCTGTCTGGAGCTGTGTGCCACAAACTGAGGAGGTACTTGATAGAGAAGTAGCGGCTCCGGTCATTAACGGCCATGGGTGTCAGCATGCTGCCCACATGCCCTCCAATCCATCTTCCTATGGTAGATGACGCAGCGGTCAGGTGGTAAGCCTAGTACCTTCACGGATGTAGCGCCACAGTTTAGTTTTTAATGCTACACCACATACACAAAAATTCAAGACATTTTCATGAGATTTGGATCCCAGTTTGATGGAACCTATCCACATCCACATTTACTCAACTCACCCCTCGTCCGCCGTGTCCATGTTCTCCATCTCGGCCACCACCTCCCCGAGCGCATCCTTCAGTTGCTGCAACATAAAATAAAGCAAATTTGATTTCTTCCTCGCTTTATGATAGGCCTACATGAAATTTATCATCTGATTATCAAGTTTGCCTTAAAGCTACAAAATGCCTGGGGGAATTGGCACAAGGAATAAAAATTATGTAGATTTCATGAAGAGTGCTGTTACTTCAGGATTTTGTTTACAGGAACAATATCTCGTATCGACAGAAATTATCTATTATGCATCAAGTTTTTCTGTGGTTGCTGACATGTCAGAAACAATGACTGTATACAGGGTGTTAATGAAAAACTGAAATGTTGTACTTGTGTATAGAGGGGACATAGGAGATTTTTGCTCTATGATGTAAAATGTGTAAGTCATTACAATTTGGTGCTCAAAAGTAGGCTGTACCGATTAATCGATTAAACATTTAATCTTGATCAATCAATTACATTTTCCAATTAATCGGTTTAGTCGAATTCTGAAAAAGTTTTTCGAGAAATGGTCAAATGACCAAACTCTTTTCTCTCGCTTCTCCGGCCGTGGCACATAATATGTCATTCAGCCTACTGTATCCAAACAATTCCCGTTATTCAGAAACCTGAAGGGTAGTTTAGTCAACAAACAAGTATGTCTCAAGTCTTGGCTGAAAAAGTAACCGGAAATGTAAGTTTTGTAGTATATATATTTTTTCACTTGTTACCTATTCATTTGGGTATTCATTTATCTATAGTGTAGTAGTTATTAAGCGTGTAAAATAATATTAAATGTACAGTTTGGTTTCGTTTAAAATACCGAACTGTTTGTCGATTAATCAGTCGATTAATCGATTAAAGTCAAGCGTTAACTCGATTAGAAATTTTAATCGATTTTCAGCCCTACTCAAAAGTCACTAATGAAGCAAAGTAGGGTTAAATTTTCATTAAATTGACTTCACGCCTTCTCACTCATTGATAAAAACCTGATTAAACAGCTGTATCATAATTTAGGGTTTTCGTAATCTGCAACATTTACAGACTAATCACATGACTGGCCGCCACTGCATTAGTTTTTTTATTCATAACTCCAGTGTTAACGATTTTCCTTTGTTTTGCATCTTTTCAAATATTAGAAGTCAGTGGCGGCCATGCCCTGGGAGATTTTATGCTGTAACAGGAAAAATTGAATCCATAGAACAAAAATCTTCTAATAAAAGTTGCTTGTCTATGTCCCCTCTACACACAGGTAAAATATTTAAGTGTTATTCATTAACATCCTGTATAAGATGAATCAAAATTTAGAATGTAGACAATATTTCGAATGCTTGGTACTTTAGAATATTTAGAAGCCTTGGATATTACTTGTAGCCATTTACTTAAAAACAAAAATTAAAATTTAGGATATTAGAGACATGTAAATTAATTACTCTATGTGAACCTGCCAGTTGAATGGATTCAACTTCGGAATAAAATTCCTAAAAAATTGATGTTTTAAACATGAGATTCACAAGTGTTTCTGTCGTAACAAAGAAACCATTAGGGACCATGTTCAAGTTCCATTGTGACTTAATAATGGGTCTTTTAAAGTGCAGACTGTAAATACTATAGTTGGCAATGCTGTCTTTATGTTTTGTAGGGAATGTAGTACAATGAGGAAGCCAATAAACGACGTAAAAATCTAAGAATCGAAATGTCGTGCTGATTGGTGAGATATGAATTGGCTGGGTGAGGATTTGAGCTTAAAAGCAAATAACCTGAAGCTATTTTCATCCAGTCGAGTTTCACTTCTCAAGGTCATTCAACATCTGCTCATGACGTCACCAACTATGCCACCAGACAATGTCCTTTAAAAAGCACATTCTCTCTTACAATGTGGACCCTGAAATGGCCAATAAACTGAGGGGTGCGGCCTGGTTAATCTACCACCACATCCAACTCGCCAGCCTTCTTTTGTGTACGAGTTTCCAATTTTTTTTTTCTTGGTTCAGTCCAAAGCCCCTGTTGTCCCAACCCCGGCCCTGGACATGGCCCGCTATGTAAATGAAAATAATAAGAGGCCATGCTTAAGTAAAAGAGATGTTACCATAGCAACAGATCATGATTGTATTTTAGTCATGGCCCTCTACTTATATAAACATTACAACAGGCCACGCGGGTCGATACGGCTAATGTGAAAGCATGTCCCCCACTCAGGTAAATTTAATTTGGTAAAAGCCCCTCATTAATAACAATGAAAGACGTTAACTTCCAGTCTGGTCTGTACTACCCAAATAAAACTTTAACACTGACATCGTATTCGCAAAAATTACAGGAATAAGTAATTGTATTCTTAATTATATTGTTCTATGTAGTGAATATAAATAAGTTAATTAAATGAAAAAAAAACGAATCTTGTGCTGCCATATGGGCGTGCACGTTCACATTCATGAACCTTACCCAAATTATACATAAACAAAAAAGAACTCGGATTGGAGGCACCCCACCCCTCGGATAATGAGTTTCGACACATCATTCAATGTTTTCCCATTTAGGCGTGCATTCATAAGTGCGTTAACTAAATCGAAGAGTTATAATACAAAAAATCGATTTCAACGACGCCAATTTTTTCCGGTTGCCATGGCAAAGCCAGCTTCAATTAAATATTCCACGATTGAATGTTAATTGGGACACGGAAACAAACCACATTGAATCTGTTTTGCCTACACGAAGCGCGCCCCCGCCGTGGCTATCAGCATCGGAAACGCAGTTTCCTTCCTGTCTTTGTTATGCTTGTGAGAATGTTTGTCAAGATCTCACATTCTACTTCAAAATAAAGTCACTCCACTTGTATCCCATGCACTAAAACCTCAAAAATACTCAACAAAAAGAGACCGCTGCCTATTCTAGGGGTCGGATTTTTCTGAGGCCTGGAACGGGGTGCACTCAGCCTCGTGACACGAACCGACGAGCTACTTGATAAAGAAGTGGCGACTCCAGTTCAATAAGTCACCAATAACGGCCGTCAGAGTCAGCATGCTAACTACATGCCCCCAATCCTGCCATCTGCATTTGGTAGATGACGCAGCGATCAAACGGTAGCCCTACTTCCTCAAGGGATGTAGCGCCATGGAGTTTAGTTTTTCAATATTAATAAATAAATTGGAAATTAGTACACAGGTAAGATATGCCTGCAATAATAGAAGCAATATGTAAGTTCTATGGTGCAATTAGTGATAATTTCCTTAATAAACATTATAAACAACAGTTTTGTGTCCTGTTTACTTTGCTACAATCCAGCCCGGCATTCGCTCTCCCCCCACCTGAATGTGTGAGAACAGCGAGATACTGAACACAAATGTCAAGTTGATCGAAGAGAAAGAGAAAAGCTAACAGCAAAACATGGCCAAGGAAAAAGCAATAATAATAATAATAATAATAATAATAATAATAATAATAATAATAATAATAATAATAATAATAATAATAATAAATGCGCTCAGAGTGTTTAGCTGAAGACTACAGAAAGCTTTACATCATTACCAGGTTGCGTTTTTTAGGTTTCTAAATTGCAATTTTTGGTGCCTAAAATAGGCTCTAAACTCAGAAAAAGAGGATATACCATAAAATTGTTAATTCCATTTAAGTTGCCAATATTCTTAGTAAAATACAAGCCACTGTTTAACATATAAAACATTAATTAAAATTTCTTCTAATTCTTGTCGCTGCACATAAAAGGTTGAGTTTATAAATTTATTGTTTTGTACTCAGGCAGTTTTAGGTCCTATAAGAGCATCAGTTTCAGGGAAACGCGTATGCCCAAATTTTTGTGTATAAATATTTTTTTTATATAAAAAAAATCAAATCTTGTTATACAGAAGATACAACGGAGCACAAACCATTCGTATATTCAATTAGGCATCGTTTATAATTGAAGCAATATACCGATAGAACACTCAACTATTAATCATTGTGAATCCGATAAAACAAGGCAATAATAGGCCACATTTCTGAGTTTTATTTAGACCACGGTTTCTTGACAAAGTTTGATAAGCAAATGTGAAGGAATAAGTGGAATAACTAGAATATTAATAAATTCCTCACGTCAACAATATACCTTTTTTATCAAAACATCTGAAAGCGTACAAATTTCTGCTGGGGGCAAACAAATAAAACAAACTTTTTGGAATTTTCATTATCAGTTCAAGTTTCTGGCTCATCTGGAAGTGAGTCAACATCAATGTTAATGAGTAATGATGTAGACTGTCATAGATGCGAATGACGTCACGCCTATCCAGCCAGTTTTTCCATTCTTCGGAGGCAGCTACAGACACCAGATCTTGCGTGTTCATGGCTGTTGTATGTGCCAATATTCCTGCCAAATTTTACGTTTCTATCTGTCCTGTAAGCGTGTTAGAAATAACACAAGTGAGGAAAATAAACAACTTTTGAAAACCGAATTATCAACCGACGGAGACACGACAAAAACTACAGGACGAACTTTCTGGCTCATGTGTTAGTTAGCCACGCGGCTTTGTAGTAGCGGTGATTTGCTATTTTTATACCGTTCATTGCGCATTGTCGGCCGCGGTGGTCTAGGGGTAGCGTGCCCGCCTCTACATCAGCAGGTCGCGGGATCGATGGACTTTTCCGGATGTAAAAATCTGGGCACGGAGTCCTCCGGGAGGGACTTTAAGCTGGGGGGCCCGTGTCGTAGATTTACGGCACATTAAAGAACTCCAGCCTAAATTAGAGCCTCTGGACAAAATTTCCCAGCCTTTCACGTCCCAGTAATACCACAGTTTCCTGAGGGGGGTTTGAGAGGCGATGGGCTTACCACCTGTCCCTCTGCCCTCTCTAGGAAAATAAGCGTAACAAAATTCACATCGGTAAACAGAAATCTTCACTTGGAGGCCCTTCGCCCCGACACTGGGGATATAGGACAGAGTCAGTCAGTCAATGGGCATTACTCAACCGATTTGGTGCAAAACCAACAGCATTCTTCCTCTGGACCTAGTTTCATGAAAATGTGATAAAACAATGTTGAGTTACCGCAAAGTAATCTCATAACTTCCGACTCTCATGTGGCAACGCTGAACATGATGAAACACAAGCAGCCTGTTGACATGGCGCATTCCTGCAGCGGCGCAGGAATTTTAAGAATGGCGATGTCAAGTTTAGCGGCCACCCTCACCCCCGGAGTGCCCAACAATGACGTTGATTATCTCCAGTCAAACCAAATTTTGGTTTCGCGTGTGTACCTAGGGTTGCCCATTTTCCATCCTTAAGTGTTAGGGCTGTGACTTTCTCGCAGTGATGCCAGTTTTAGCTTTCTTGGTGTGTCTGATTGTATTGTATGGTTCTGTGTGAGGGGATTATTATTCGCATTAGCAATAGGATGTGTGTTTTTACACTTGCATGGGATTTGAAGCGCCTCCCAGGTTGCAATTACACAGCCCATGACGTCACCGTGATCTCATTACACAGCACTTTGACCTTCATACAACACTCAAACACCTTGGTCACGTGACTTGGGGCAATACAAAGTAATTTTACTGATTATGTTCGCTCCCCACACCTCAATATGCATCTTCAAGGAAACGGTAAACAATTTCTGTAAATAGGAGAGTTTTCTTCTGTGTTAATAAAAGGAAGTGTGTGTCTGTCTGTCCGCGATGCCTAGCGAAATCTACTGAACGCAGACATCTGAAATTTTAAACATAGGTGGACTGAAGGGTCGGAAAATGCACCTCGAAGCCGGAATTTTTATTTTAGCTTTCATTCGCGAGTTATAAGTAAAAAAACTGGCAGAAAACGTGTTTTTTCGCTATTCAAGCACCAAATTTCAGCAATACATTTCATTTGTAAAATCATTTGTAGGTGGCTTTGCCTTCGCCTTTAATTTTGTAAGCCCACCCTGGTCGATTCATTTGTTTATAATGTCAAGGCACGCAGACATCTGAAATTTTCAACCTACACAGAATAAGGATAATGAATACAGGCCTAAATAGACAAACATTGATCGGTTTAGACGGAACTTACTATGCAAGAGTTTTTCTGCAACTCGAATCAGAGGTTGTTTTTCCCATGCTGCGCTATCTAATCGTAAAATTTAATTCAAAGGGAGATTTTTAGCTGTTTCATTAATTATAAATAGTTCTGTTCATGAATGCTTGTAACCAACACTTCTTGATGGCACTGTATTCTAAGTGATGTTGCAGTGATTTAATTGTGGTAGCTTCCACAAAGAAGACTGAACCCAGACCATGACAACTACTACGCACGTGTGTGACGTATTAAATGATCTTGACTCAATTCTCAATCATTACAATAGCAATAGCAACAGATGAATACGCTGTATGACCTCTGCAGTTAAATATTACATCTGCCAAAGCATCTGTTCATCTTCTTGACTCGACTTTAGTTTTATCTTCTTGCTTCATAAACCGCCTTTATAATGTTTTAACTTATCATTGTTAAAATACGTTTTAATAAAATATTTTAACAAAAGTATTTTTTTAAACTCAACCCAATGCAAATTAGTAAAACTGGCACGACACAAACTGACGGATTTGAACGAGGTTTAGACTACTGAATGTGTACTCCCGCAATCTGGCCGCATGCTTTAGTTACAATATGAAAGTTACGAACCGGGTACCACTCAAACTTTCTTCAGCCATTTAATTTACATTTGTTATTGGAGGATGAAAGACGCGCTGGATTTAAATATATCCAAGGTTCAGACAATGAATAAAAAGGTCCCACCATACGGATTCAACATTGAACCTAACTAAAACGTGTGAGGGACGAGTACAATGACGTAACAATCAAATGTGACTGAACAAAACACGATCGTAATTCATAAAGCAACCACTTTTATTGCCATTCATGCTATCGAGGTCAAGCAGGTCTGTGATTGGTTCATTTCAAACTCGTTTTTGCATATAATTGGTCCAAATGAAGATGATAAACACCACCGTCTATGACTAAAACATATTTGACGTGCCTTGTCATCGCGTGATACACTCCCCCACCTCTTCGTATAGAACCGAACAATGATTATGAGTAATATTTCGGTAGTGTTTTGAGATATCAAGGTTACATTTCACCATATGTGACAGAGCCAAGCCAAATAATTCCCAAAATATTTAGATTTGCATTGTCTGTACGTTTCCTAGGATTCACGTAACACGATGACGTCATGAGACAGTTGAATGTCAACACGAAGGCACGTCATCGCATTTCGTAAGAGAGCGGTGGAGTACACACCCTATGTCTCACATTCCTCCAGTGGCGGTTCTTGCATTTCTCTTGTTGATGTCTCACGCTGTGTCCAATGGCGTAGCCAGAAAACAATTTCGGGAAGAAAGGGGGCTTGGGAAAATGTTTAAATATTTAACTAACGAAAATCCCATTTTACGCAGTCAAAAACTATTTAGGAAATTTGTTTACTATACTCTAAGACAGGTATGGGCGACCTTTGGAAAGATGCGGGCTAAATTTTCCGATATTTATGAAGTCGCGGGCCGTAGTGAAAAAATAATCATGATACGGTTTTTTATATTTATAAAATATGTTAAAGATACATGAATGAGAACAATATCGAACTGATTAGGCATTTACTTACAAAAAGCAGAAATTAATGAGAAGCTTGAACTTGAGAAACAAGATAAACAATGTTGGCATCAATCCCACTAATACACAAGCGCAGAGTGTTTTCCAAATTTTCTTCTGTAAGTCTGGTTCGATACTTTGATTTAGGCCTATTGCAGCATTTTTCTAGCGCTGACCGGAAGGAACACCCTCGTAGTTCAGGCATTTGTTTTCCCCCTCTCTCTCTAGTAGGCGAGAACCGAAAATATTTACTTTTTCGAGCGCGAATTTAAAATGTTCCGCGGGCCGGGCGTTGCCCATATATGCTCTAAGATAAGCCAACTTAAACAAGAAATCCCTACCCGAGTTATATAAGACATTGGAACAGTGGAAATAATAGCTACTTTCACAAGTTCAGTATTTTATTATTTAATAAAATATTTCAAAAATGGAACTTAAATAACTACAGCATTAATCTAATAGAAAAATAGAATTTTAACTTTTGATTCTCTACGCCACTGGATGTGTTTTAACCAGTTAGCTATCCTTTTCTTCTCACTACATTTCAGCAACACTCCATAGTAGCATTTCATAAGTTTCTTCCTTAGCTACAAACCTAGTTTTGGATATTGCTCTTCTTTGTATGATTTCCTTTTTGTAATCAAGTTTTCTAAATATCAAAATTGAGGTGCATTCTTTTGACTTGTCCGCATTTATCTTCTTCCCCTTCCTCTCAGAAAATGACTTCCGTAAAATGTCCCCGATTCACTGAAAATATCTGGTAACTTTGAATTATGGGGTCAGATTTATTAATAAAAACTTAGGCAATAAATAAACCTGGAATAAAAATAATTTTCAATAACATTCATGTTACGGAGGTCGACGACACTGTTGAGAAACGAGCAAGTTTGGCAACATGGCTTGAAGGTCGCCCATGCCGGATATTCTTGACTCGGGGCTACAACAATAATAAAGATTCCGTCGACGTCAATTGTTTATCACGGAAGAAACAGCGAATCGCAGTTTGCTGCTCATCTCTCTCTACACTAAAGTTAACACTTTATTAAATTTAAGAGGTAATTAAAACAGCATTACCTCATTTCATAAGGATTGGTCACACAGGATGTGAGTCATAACCAGATTTCATGCCTTACCGTTCTGGACGAGGACAGATCCCATGCCGAGCGCGCCAGGAGACGTCCTGGAACCGCTGGCAGCGACGAACTGGAACCAGAACGGTTCCTGCCCTTCCTCATGGGCCGCTTGAGAGAGGCGAACCAGCCGGCGGCCACCGCCATGGGCGGCTGAGCCCTGCGCCCTTGGGTTCGTTCCTGCATCGCATCACATCACTACAGCACAAGACGACTCCTCGCCACGCACTGACTCGCTTCACTTGTTTGTGATTCGCGACTTGTTCACGAGAAGCGCTTGTCTCCTTGCCAAACACGTGACGCACGCGATATCAATGGAGGACGTCACTGCAAGGCCACCGTAGCAGTGCTGTACACATCGGCTGTATGCAGACATCGCTTCTAAGAAACATTTGCCCTATTCCAACTACAGTATAATGAATCCGACCACCGTTGTGTGGACCCGACACCAATGCTGTGTGCTATCTTTCTAAAGCTTTCGACTGTGTCCCGCATGAAATTTGAACACTGTGTGGAATAAGAGGTGTGGAGCTGGAATACTTTCAGGCTTACTTGGCCAACCGCACTCAAGTTTTCTATAATAACAGATTTTCGGATGTTGTGGTTACGAAGAAAGGTGTCCCTCAGGGATCAATCTTTGGACCATTTTTCTTTTTAGTTATGATAAATGATTTGCCCGTTAATATAACAGCACCCAGTTCTTTACTGTATGCTGACGACTCAACTTTTTTTGCTCTAATAACAATATTGATATTCTATAATTGAAAATGACAAACTGCCTTTCAGAATGCAACAAATGGATTATTATTAAACGATGACAAAACTCAATCCATCCTTTTTAGTCTCAATAATCATGAGAATGTCAGTATTAAACGTCTAGGGATATATTTAGACCCTAAGCTCAACTGGGGTGCCCACATAAACAATGTCTGTAGTAGGCTCTCAAGGGTCATTCATTTATTTATTTCGTAATTTAAAGAAGTATACCCCGAGAGCATATCTACGAATGACTTACTTTGCATTTTTCAATAGCATCATAAGCTATGGTATTGTTCTCGGGGGTTGTGACTTGTGGGTCATCTTGTGCAACAGAAAAAGGCTATTAGAATGATAACTTTCTCTACTTTTAGAGGTCACTGCAAACCTTGAAAAAATCTTAACTGTGTATAATTTGTATATACTTAAGTGCCTTGAATATGTGAAAGTAAATCTGACAACTATTCCTTTAAGACACATTCCACCAGACAGATGAACATAATTGACATACCTCGTGGTAGGCTGAAAATGTTTCATAAACTTCCTCCTGAACTTGACAACATTTAAATCTAAAATTTATAATTGGCTTATACATAATCCTTTTTATAATCTAGATGAATTTTTTAACCACCCCAACATTGATATATATATTTCTAAAACATGTCTGTATATTGTGTTAATGCATGTTTTCCCTCTGACATCAACTATACAAGAATTCAAACTTGCAACTTGTTGAAAATTAACTTTGATTGACTAATTGATTAATATTGTCTACAGTAAATACTCAATTCAGAAATAGCCGCACCACCAGGAGACCATAATCAGTATAGAATGGGACGAAGTCTCAACCACCAGGCACAAGAGATATAACACCAACAAAACGCTTATATGGGGATTTATTTTCCTGAAGGCTAAAGGTAATGGAGAAATATGAGGCGCATCCATATAGGGCCATTTACACAAACAAAAAATTTCACGGAAATATTTATTCCAATAGATATAGCAAGTGTTCAGCTATTTTTCAACATATTCACCACAGAAATTGAAACATTCGTCATACCGTGGAAACAACTCTTGAACACTTGTGTCATAGAAGTCTGCCACCTGGGATTTGAACCATTGTGTGGCAACCATGTCCGCCTCTTTGTCATTCTCTCTCTCATGTGAGGTGTAGGAAAACATGGAAATCACTGGCAGTGAGGTCCAGGCTGTAGGGTGGATGTTGAAACATCTCCTAGCTGAACTTTTGTAGGGAAGTCTCCATACTAGGGAAACTTACTTTCTGGACATGCCTCGTACATTAGTACACTTTCCCTGTACGTGAGATAAGCGAGACCTGCTATACAAATATTCACCCTGTATGCAGTCAACTCAAGAGCACGTGTGGGATGGGTAGATTTGTACTACTCACATCTACTTAACAGTGACACAGACTTATTTGTTTTAGGGTCTCTCTGGATACCTCAATGTCTAAAACATTTCAGCACCATAATTCTGATTTATTTGGGTTAAATTTTTTTGGGGGATGTGTTACGAAGATTGGTGTCGTTTTCTTGGAAACGGCAATAACAATTTTGTTTAAAAATTTTCTATACGAATTGTAAAATATCCTTAATGCAGCTAACACTCTTGCCTTGTGAATAATGCAATACAGCCTACGAGACACTTTCACATCCCTGAAACTTACACAAGGGACACCTTGACAGGAATGCAATACAATACATGTAACAAAATATATCCACGAAATGTAACGCAAACTGAAATCTATTTTCATTGCCAAGTAATGTTTTATTTTTCACCACTATAGTCAACACTTAGGCCGAGTCTACAAAATAACTTATTCAAAATAGAAAGAAATCAACATTGAAATCAGGCTTTCGGATTCCCTTAAAATATTGGAATGTCACACAAAAATTACCGTTCATTGATTTCAAGGCACTTGAGTAGTGAGAGACAATATAGTTACCTAAAGTGGCTTCAAGACAACATCAAACTTCTTACTGGTAAAATTTGTTCTAATTACAGGACCAATTACACTGATGAGTATCTCGCACTATGGCCAGCAAAGATTCCACATCATTTGACATAAACACATCTTGGTACAATTAAACATCATAGAGAATGGAAATCACCTATGGTTGCTCAGGGCTATATAGAAAGTTCTACAGGAAACAAGAAGAGAATTGCTTCACAACTGTCATAAATCCAAACATAACAGATAATGTAATCACTTCCTCTGCTATTTCAGATTGTAATGTTAGTCAGTGATCATTGCAATTATGATATGCAGAGAACAACTTATTTTTGTAATTGGTTTCTGAGTTAAGCTCCAGATTGATTCATTATGGAAGAACAAATGTCTAAAGTATGATACTTCACTATAATTCAAAATGCTTCGGGTCTTCAGAACACGCAGATTATCTTATAATAGATGTGACCATTAATTAGTCGTTACTCCAAAACTGATTTGGTCCAATATCAACAGGCTTCTTCCTATGGACGTTATAAATGTGTATACCAAGTTTCATGAAAATCCAATAAAGTGTATTTGAGTTATCGCGCATACAAACACCAAACAGAGACAGATGGACAAGCCACACAATCTCAGAAAGCTCCAATCTGGCACTTAATAATTATTCAATCAACATTTCTGTTTACTCAAAAGACCAATAATGTTATGTCGTCTCATGCTCATTAAAGTATTGTTTTTCTCGTAGCTCTCTTTATGTATGTTTTTTTAAATCATGTTGTCGGGATTGACGCTGAAAAGAAACAACTGACCATCACGGCCGTGCTGAGAATCACAGATGCAAAATACACAAAAAGAAACTAATTCCTAATCTATAAATACTGACGACTGTGTAAAAATAGTTTATGGCATGCAATTCTGTTCTGCTCATTCCTACTTGCAGAATAAAATCTCACTGTTGACCCAGGCTATACCACATAACTATTTTAGACGACTTGGAACTTCTAATGCAATGCACTAGTGTTACAATAGATGTTTGATACAAGTGTTAAAAATGAGATTTTATTGTGCGACTGTAGCAATCCTACGAGCAAAATGAAATTATTTTACCATGTGTAACATACACTATTTTTAGACGTCGTCAATATTTATACACAAATCATAGATTGTGAATTATATTCTTTTTACCTATTTAGTATATGTGATGGTCATTTGTTTCATCTTACCATCAGTGATTTGATATGTTGTTTGCATTTACAACAGTTGACTGTGAAGCAGGAAATGAAAGTTTGTCTCCCTGGAGTTTGTAACACTCAGTGCAATATTTAATATCGTCTACTGTTAAAAGTGCTTCTGTTACCTTTGTCATACAGATGATACGCTGGTGTGGGGGCTACTCAAGTCACTTTTCACTTTTTGTGTTACTCAAAAATTAATTTTGCACGTTTAAAAAAACTAATGACGTATTTAGAAAAAAAAATCAGTTTTTCCATCTTTATTAAGTGCCAGAATGGTACGGGTGGTGGACGGGAAAAGTCTGTCTGTGTCTGTCCATCCATGTGTCCTTACGTGTGGTAACTCGAATACACCTTATCGGATGTTCATGAAACTTGGTATACACATTTATTATGTCCATGGGAAGAAGCCTATTGACATTGGACAGATTGGTTGATCGGTAATGCCCAATTTAGTACCTATTTTATGGTAATATATTAGAAGGAATTTATCAAATGCAAATCAGTTCTCATGACAACATTGTTTTACAGTTGTTCATATACTGCTTTGGAAGTTGCAATACAGTTAGCTTTGACAAATAGGCCTACCTTCACATACGCTTATCAAATTAGACCTTTGTTCTTCCACAAACCCTGCTTAATGAATCGATCTGGAGCTTACCTCGGAAATCTATAACAAGAATAACTTACTTTCTGCATATCATAATTGCAATTATCACTGATTACACAAAAGCATTCTGGAACTAAGTTATATCAGTTTACCTGATTTTATTTGAAGTTACATTCACTTCATATCACTCATGCAATACTCCCCTCAGCGCTACTTTAATAACAGCTTCAGACCCAAGAGAGATGAAAACTGCGTAACGACGAGCTTCATGACCTGTACTCTTCATCAGATATGGTAAGGGTAATTAAATCACGGAGGATGAAAGACTTATGTCAAAAGTATTGACTGGGAGACCCAAAGGGGAAAGACCGCGTGGAAGACCTAGATGTAGGTGGGAGAACCATATTAGGATAGATTTAAGGGAAGTAGGATTTGTGAGGGATGGCTGGATGGAGTTAGCACAGAATAGGGTTGAATGACGGTCCCATGTAATAGATAATATTCCTTTGGCTTGTCTGTTCCTCTCATGTGAATTGTGCTTATCCATTCCTACACTCAGTGCTCCTAACCTAAGTTACATGTAATATATTTAGCTAGTTTCAATGTATATTCCACACAGTGGGGTAGCAAGCTTAGGTGGTACCCGGCGCGGAAAATGTCTTGTCACCCCCCCCCCCCCCCATTTAAATTATGAAAAGATGGAACAGTTCCAAGTGTTATTTTTTGGACAGTGGGTGTGGACATTGAGATAGAGATCAGTAGATGTTGTGTGCTAAGGTCTACCGATGAGGATATCCAAGTGGAAGTTGTCATGACAAGTGTTAATGAACTGAGGAAATGCATCCAGGTTTTCGGCACCATGCTGCCGTACCACAGAGGTGTTGCTTCAGCTTATAGATAGTCTTTTCCAGGATCAGATGTTCAAAACACTTCATGCAGAAGTTGCTGGGGAGAGCAGGCAACCTGTCCTACAGGAAATAGGTGGAAGTGAGAGCTCGATCACGCTATATATAAATCTTTTTCCGTAAGTTACTTCTAAATCTTTTTGTTGGTTTATAGACTTTAATAATTTGGCTTCCTTACAGATTTCATGATGGAACAGTGAGAAGCAATCGCCGACTTCTCTGTTTGACAAAGTTTCACGTTTCTCACAGGCCTGAGTTCTTTCAATCTTATATCCAAATTTCTTGTTGTTTTACATGATATGCATGTTTTAATGCATTCTGAACAATTTATCTGGTATAGTTTGTTAATCTTACAACTGTTATACTGCATTCTTTAAGGATTTTGTGAAATTTTTGTATGGTTCAAGGGCGATACCTGAATTAGAGAGTTGTCATTTTTATCAATATCTGCAACTTGTGAATCTGCAAATATTCCTGATCATATGCTTCTTTCATTAATGCTTTATTGTCATAAACGTGTGACTCGTCAAGTTTCCTTAAGCCTAAACAAGCTTTATATGTCATGCTACAAGATTAAAGGCAACATTTACAGCAGTTAAGGTGACTCATGTATTCCTCTACTCAATAGAAGGTACTCTCCAGCAAGTATTTCCGATTAGTTGTTCTGAATTTACATTATTCCCATTTTTTGACAATTTGTTGTGGGCCTACAATATGGATCCATTATGTTTGAAACCTTGTTCATACGGCGAAGTATTGAAGAGATTTGATTGGTTCCCTGTGAGAATACTGCATGTTGTGTTAGATAACCTAATGTAATTTGTCATAATGCTGAGTTTTCATCAGTCGTTCCTTTGTGTAAGAACAAGAATAATAAGGTTGCATTAGGGTAATTATGTACTTTATAAAAATTTAGCGATACTTATTTTCTATGATAATTGCATCTCAAATTATCTAGTGCGCTGTGACTGTTAGGTTAGCAACAGTGATATGAAACCTCTGAATCAGAACGAGGACATAAACGTGGTGTGTGAGTGAATGTCACATTAGGCCTACTCCCTGCATCGCTGCCATTTCTAATTTAAGAAAGTTACTTTTTCCTCATTTTACCACACAAGAAAATAAAGTTCTGTACCTGTATTTCAAGTAGGAGTTCAGTTTTCCGCCGACGTATGTCAATCAACATCTTCTGCTGCTCTGGGGTGAGTTCTGAAAAATCACAGAAGAGTTAAAGTAGGCTTGTGTTATGCAAAAAACATGGAATTATTAATAGATTAGTAAATAGTAGACAAGTTGTCTTAAAAAATATATATAGGCTATTGAACCATTAAGAATACAAGGTAGAATCAAATGAAAACGACAATTAATTTTTTTCCACTATTTTGCTGGCGGAAGAATGTTTGCTTGTACATTATTTTCTACTTAGTCCCCTCCTAGTTCAATGCACTTATTGTATTGTATTGTACGTTTGTTGTCTTTCAACATTACTGAAATGCAATAGACATTGTCAAAGAAATCTAAAATTATGCTTTTGAATAGTTTAAAATTCTACCTTGTCCTTACTAAAATATTCTTTTAAACTATAAAAAGGATTTAAAATTAGCCAGTTATATAATTTTGTCTTGAATACTTTATTATTTAGCTTATTGTAGAGCTTTAGTCCTATAATACTATAACTGTTTGTACTCTTGCTCAATCTACAGAAGGGAACTATTGCTAAAGATTGATTCCGTGTGTTATAACCATGGACATCACTAAACATTGCAACTGCGGTAGCGTTTTTCTTTGCATTCAGTAGGCAGATAAAAATATACAAGTTGATCACTGTCAGGATTTTTGTTTCTACAAAAGGAGGCTTACAATGTGATATTTTGTGTGATTTAGTGATTATTCTTAAGGCTTTCTTTTGAAGTAAAAGGATATTTTCTATATGACTACTATTTCCCCAGAGAAGTAAACCGTAACTAATTACGGATTGAAAAAATGCAAAATAGGTGATTCGTAGATACTCTAATGATATCATAGCTGATAAGCTTTTAAGTAGAAATATTATTTTAGATAATTTTGTGCACATTAATTCACATCAGATAGGAAGTGCTTCGATACCACATGAAAAAAATTATTCTGCTTGACACTGTAGGCACTCCTACAACGCCGATTGGATGTCTTCATCAGACTTGAACTTCTGCCCTCCAAGAAGCTCCTTTAATGGACCAAAGATGTGGAAATACGATGGTTTTCATGGTTGCACGAGCAGCATGAGGACGGGCGTTATCATGTTGAAGCAAAACACCTGCTCTCAGCAACCCCCTTCACTTTGTCACCATCAGATTTCCAAATCTTTGGTCCGTTAAAGGATCTCCTTGGAGAGCAGAAGTTCAAATCAGATGAAGAAGTCCAATCAGTGGTGCACGAGTGGCCACAGCTTCCACCAAAATAATTTTTCTCATGTGGTATCAAAGCACTTCCTATCTGATGGCATAAGTGCATTGAACTGGGAGGGGACTATGTAGAAAAATAATGTACAAGCAAACATTCTTCCTGCAGAAAAATAGTGGGAAAAAAATTGTGATTTTCATTTGAATCACCCTCGTACATTTACAAACTGAAATATTCATGACATAATTTCTTGTGGTGTGCATGCCATAAAGGTAGGCCTAAATAAAACACAACACTACAAATAAGTTAGTCTGCACCACTGTTATAACAACGCAACACACAATTTCAAATCTGTCACTGTAAATATAATATTAAGTACTGGAGAAGCTTGGGTTGGGATTTTCCATTAGTATCCTTATTCTGCGAGAGGCAATGGCAATATCACCCTTCAGCATCCCATGGCATCGTCCTGCATTTGGGCCAGGATGTTTATGACATGTCATATTTTCATAGAACGGACTTAAACAAGAACTGAATGTTCCTGATTACTTTATGTATATTTGCATAGGCTATTTAGGTAATTGTGCATGCTTTGTTGTTACTTGATGCAATTTTCAAAAAATTATTTTTCTATCTTCTCTAAAAACTTCCAACTATGTTTGTTTGATAAAAAGAACATCTCTTCTATCATGTACAAAGGTTTTAGATCTAAAATTTTGAAATTTTTAAGAGTCTGCCAAGTGTATTGATTCTCCCTGGGGGTGGGAGACTTGATGCAATGTACAAATGAGTACCGTATGCTAATTAGCCATTTACAAGAATTTACATTACTTTTATTTACAAGCTCAAAAACAAATTCTAGGCCATCAATAGGCCAATTTTTCACACTAATCATGTTAGGTTTGCTGTTATTGAACAAAGTGTCCTTCCAATTTGTCTTATTCTTTAATTTTTGTATTGAAACAGTTTAAAAGGTGCTGCTTGCTGCCTTCAATATGACCAGCGAACTTACCACTCCAACCATGAATGTTTGATTTCAATTACTGTCACAATTCTGTTTGATTGGTTGTCATTAACTCAAGCTATTGCAGCAGCCAAAACATTTTTAAATACTTAAATTCAAATCTAGGATCATTCTATACAATTAGGCCAAAAGGAACAGTATTTGGCACAAATAAAGATAAATATTTAGAGAGATGCATATTTAAAAAAAGAATTTTTAAGAAGATACAGTGTATCAAGTCTCCCCATTTTTCATAAAAATGCTATAAATCCATTGGACTAACCTGAGAGCTGAAGTTTGTGGAGCCTGTATGCATTTCACGTAGGCTACAACATATTAATTTAGACAAGAAATATAAATCAGGCAAATGAGACACCTCTTTATAAAAGAAAAAATACATACGGCACTTCAAAGTAGGAAAATACTAGTTCCGTAAGCAGTGCATACATATCGAGGAAAGAGCTTGAAAAACAAGGCACTTGCGCTGAGTTTTTTCAATTTCCGAGATCCGTTAAGCGCTTACGGAACAAATATTGCATGCTATTTTTTGCACAATGATTATTTATATCAATTGAGATATTAGCTGAAAATATTATGTATATAGGCTACATTATTGAAGAAAGATGTTATATTTTAAAAAGTGATTCGCATGTGTTGGTTGTTATGGGGACGGAAGTATTGTTGACCGAGTTGCCATATTAGATGGGGTTATCAAGTCTCCCTATGTGTCAAGTGTCCCGGTCTCCCCAACTATTTGACAATGTTAAGAAACTGTTAAAACAGCATGGTTTAATATTAAAATAATGATGCCATTTTAAATATAATTCATTAAATTTGTGTTTGTTTGGGCATAATGGTCACTTTTGGGTCATACTGTCTTGCATTTTCAGGTCATAAACATCTGGACCCTAGTCATTACAAGATTGTTTTAGCTGTCATCGTAAAAATGCAGTGACCATCCAAAATGTGCTGGGTGAAATTCATATCCACATTAAGTGGCACAAAGTTCGCATATCATTTGCAGTGTAAACATTGGAATCTCTGACCACAGTGCAATTAGAGAAATCAGGTTACACAAAACTGCTATGTGTGGGTTCTACTCTTCCTGCATAATGAACACCTGAGAGAGTGTAGGTCAACACTGCAGGTGGTATGGGGGCAAAGCCTAAAGTAGTTATGTGTAAAAGTGAAATCACATCCACCCCTAAAAATTGTATGTAAATATAACATGATGTAGGCTTTCACGGCCGGTGTCCATATTGTTAAAACTTTCCGGGCTCTGTTGCCGTGGTCCATCGGATTGCTTTCCGGACGTTTCGCCCACAACTCCGAAGCAGAACTCACTGCTGATGATGCCTGCCGCAGTTGTGGGCGAAACGTCCGGAAAGCAATCCGATGGACCACGGCAACAGAGCCCGGAAAGTTTTAACAATATGTATGTAAATATTTCACAAACCTGCATAACACGTTTCTGGGGATTCTTTCACACTCGGTACATTCTATCTCCCTTTTTTAGAAAAAATTAAGAACGGTCATATATGAGGTTGTAATATTCTATAGAATCTATACAATTCATACATAAACCCACTCTGTTCCCAAAAATACATGAAAAGAAAGAAGTGAGCAGGTGGTCATCCCTGGGTATTTCAAAATTCTTCAGCTGGACCCTGTTTTTCTCAATATGAATTTTTTTCTCCAAACTATGAGCTGCTTGTGTCCCTCGACGTATATCTTTAGCTCTAGCTCCAAAGTTATTTCATAATCCTTTTCCTAGACATGTGCCGTTATTGCTGATTTTAAAGTCTGTCCATATTTTATGTCTCACATTTCGTTTTGCTCTTAAATTTTAAACTGCTTTTAGTTTTCCCAATTGCAGTCTCTACAAATTAATTGATATTCCTGTTTTTTTGTTGTGAGAGTTTTTTTCTAGGCTAGTTGTGGTTAGCATTGCTGACTACAGATTTATCAGCCCAAGTTCGATCCCCAGTACCTCCTCAGATTTGTCTGAGGTAGGGAGGTCTGGTAGGGGTGCACTCAGCCTCGTGATTCAAATTGAGGAGGTACTTGATAGAGAAGTAATGGCTCCGGTCACGGAAACCACCATTAACGGCCGTGGGTGTTGGCATGCTGACATGTCCCCAATACTGCCATCTGTCTATGGTAGATGACGCAGCGGTCGGGTGGTAGGCTAGTCCCTTCAGTGACGTAACACCAAGGAATTTAGTTTAGTTTAGTGGATCTTGTAGACAACATCCTCTCTTCCTGGTCTGAGTGGTAGTATCCCTGATTCGTTTTTGTTGACTGCATTTCTTTACTTTCTTTAAGATCAGGTCGCTGTGCTATTCAAGATCCAGTTTGTTGTTATGTTTATGAATTGTACTTGAGTTTGCAAGTTGACTTGTCTTCCCACATGTAGGCCTAAAGCTATTGGCAGCATCATGCAATGATATCAAAATAATTCAATCATGGCCAGCCAATCAGAGTGTTGGGAGACAATCACACTTTGTGCAGCGTCAAAGAAGACAGGGGAAGAGTTCAGAAAACATACACCTCACTCACTACGCAAGCACCTCTTCCATACCATAATGACAAACCGTTTGGGGCCCTTTGGCCTAGGAACTGCCAGTGATATCTGATGGTCATCTGATCAGAAATGAAAGGTACAGTCAAAATAATTTATTCTATTTAATGCAATGTCAATAGAGTAGTCAATGTTTTTAGTTTGACTCCCAAAAACGTTGCCTTTAAATTTTGTGTGTGACATCAGACATAGGGCAAACAATGCCATAGGATGGTAGGCCTATACACCACAGGATATAAGAACTTGCTCAGGTCACTACGTCGAGGTCCAAGAATGTAAGACAGGCTGCTGCAAAATTCATGTGGGTTGGGTCCTGGGCATCACTACTACTAATAACAATAATAATAATAATAATAGAATTTACTGGCATTAGGTCATTTTGACGATAGATCACGTCAACTTATTCTATATTGCATGCCCATGGTAATAAAGCACACTGATTCCTGTCACACACGACACAGCTCTCAACATCTCACTACAAAAACCCTTCGTTTCATAGAATGGGTGATTGACTAACCATTCATACAAGGTTTTCTTAAAAATGGATAAAGTTATATCGGGAGGAAGCTTATTAAATAATTTATGCCCCCATAATCTCATAACTATTGACTGACTTTGACAATCTATGATGATGTATAGGCCTATGTATTTGTCTACTGTAAGTGTATGTTATCTCTGAACTCTTTCTTTGTGTGAATCGATACACAGTAAATATATAAATTTATTAGGCTATAGTCATAATTTTACGTTGAGAAAACAAAGGTCTACAGTGAGCCATGTATGAAGATCCAGTAATTACCCTAAGGACCTTTTTTCACAATCGCAGAATATCACTCACGTAGCTGAGTTGCCCCAAAAACTTGATGCTAAGAGGTTCATCAGGGGGAACACTGTTTGGGAGAAGATGATGTCATGTCATCTTTTTATTTATTTTATTTTATTAATTAAGGCCTTCATAAGGCCTTGAAATGTGTGTGGCCCTTGTCCTCAAACACTTGAAGAATGTATTTAACCAACGCTTCTATGGCATCAGTAAGTGACAGTTTTTTTTCTAAAACCATTTTGAGATTCAATAATATACCACGATCTGAAAAATAAACAGATAATTGACTAAAAATAATAGCATTCAAGATTTCTGAGATGGCTGGAACTATCAAAACTGGTCTGTAACTTGAGAGAATGTAAGTAAGAAAAGAGAAATGACTTGAAATCTGCCCAAGGAAGAACAGAGTGCCCCGACCCTGCTTCCACTAATCAGACGACACTAGCAACGAAGAAACCTCCACCGCCTCAACCACTCTCGCCACTGGAGCCTAGGACTAACCTCTGGAGGTTACATAGGATACTCTTCTTCAACTTGTGGATGATCTCAAGGTGATGTACCTTGAATGACCAATCAAGATCAGCACTATCAGCATCAACCTATTCAACGTATTCCTAAAAAGATCCATCTGGTCGGCTTTGAATATGAAGTTGATTACTTAACACAGGTAATGTTACGCTGCGTTTCACTGGTCATCTGTTTACAGTAGATGGTAGGGCAGCATGAAAGACAACCATAGTCAAGAGAGCAATGTTTTTCATCATCATCATCTTTAATTCTTGGAACACTCACACGACTTTCTCTACCTCAATCATTTTGAATGCTATTTTTTCTCCTTTATTCAATCTCTGAGAACTCTCACATGACATTCAGTGTCGTAATACACTTTAATGTTATTTTCTTGGGTCTTAATCTATCTCTGTTGGCTGCGGTGGTCTAGAGGTAGTGTGCCCGCCTCTAGATCCGAAGGTCGTGGGATCAAACCCAGCCACAGTCAATGGGTTTTTCAGGACATAAAAATCCCGGGCACTGAGTCCTCTGGTAGGGGCCCGTGTCGTAGATTTACAGCACGTAAAAGAACTCCAAGCCTAAATTAGAGCCTCTGGACAAAATTTCTCAGCCCTTTCACATCCAAGCAATACCTTAGTTTCTGGAGAGGGTTAAGGGTCGATGGGCTTATCACCTGTCCCTCTGCCCTCTGTAGGAAAACAAGCATAACAAAATTCACATCGGTGAACAGAAATCTCCACTTGGAGGCCCTTCGCCCCAACATGGGGGCATAGGATTCGAGAGAGAGAGAATCTACCTCTGGGAACTCGCTTGTGATTTTCTCTATCGAAATAAAATTTTATGGGTTATCTTCTAGTTGAGCGTAACCAATTTCACGGCCTCCTAAACTAACATAATTGTTGGTAACCTAACACGATCTCCTAGTGCCGTATTATTAGGGAGGCAGTGAAATTAGTTACGCTGAAGTAGAAGTTTACCATTTTATGCATTTTCTGAGTACTTATTCTAAGGTAGAGAATGTTATGTGAGTTTTCCAAAACATACAATATTACCCCAGAAAGTACCATTAAACTGTACTATGATAACGGTAGTGAAAGTTGCATGAGAGTTCCCAGAGATGGAGTAAGAGAGAAAATAGCATTCTTCATGATCGAGGTAGAGAAAGTAGCGTGAGTGTTCCAAGAGTGGCAGGAAGAATTAAACATTGCTCTCTTGGCTATGGTTGTCCCTCACGCCATCCTACCCTCAGAAAGTGCAAGTACAAACAGAAGACATAGTGAAACGCAACGTAAGATCATCTGTGTTATGTAAACAAGTTCGTATTCAAAGCCTACCCTATAAGGAATCCCCAAGTAGGCCTACTGTATGGAACTGTCAACCCACAATGACTCATGAGGCAGTGGCCGTACGAACTTAAACAGCATACAAATAAGTTATTATGTAGATATCTCGTCCTGTAGATCCTCAAGGATATAGAACACGTTAGATCAAAATATACATGCATGTTATAACAATATACAGAACGGCAAGGTACATAGAGAACTGTAAGCTATGAAATACAACATAGCACTGTACCGTGCTGTATATGTCACTAAATCTTGTGGCATTTCTTCTTATTGTACGCTTCTGTGGTAATGAGGGCAATCGATTACAAAATATGTGAGAAAAGTGGGTGACAATCTGCATGTAATAAAAACTTTACTCACCCGTTAAATTGAAGGTGTCTGAACTGTGCGAAGACGTACTCATTTTATTTCCCGATAAAGTGTCAGTATCTTTCCACATAAGGAAAAGAAGTCACTCAGAAAATAAGAACTTTTATGTGATCATTTGCAATATTATTTTCTACACCTACACAGCCACCATTAACTTTACCTAACATGGCCTCCAACACACAAACGATAAAACGAAGTTATCATCTGCTCTTGGCAGTTAAAACAGCAATAGTGCTTAAACGTAGTATAATAATGAAAAGCTATGCCAAAAGCGGAAATAATAATTTTCTAAACTTTTTTATGAGAATAGCTGTTGAATTAATTTAAAATATAATGTTTTTTGGAGAAACCATTTTGTTGGTAGACTTTACGCCAAAGATATAGGTAGGATCTTTGGAGTGAAGCCATTATCGTATAGCGTCGGACCAAATAAATGCTGCCATCTGTCGGTATAACCTATTAGCAGTGCTTACGTTGTGCGCGCGTTTTTAATTATACTTAATACGGAAATATGTAGTGAGTTTTGTTGAGTATTTAAATCATTTGAAGGAAATAGTGCATTGTTGTGTTCCTAATTATAATTGTTAAGGAACAAGAAAATGTGACTTTCCACAATTTTCCAGCAGATTCCGGCTTACAGGGTGAGAAAGTGGGTTCACTCTGGGTACCTTGGTAAGTCTTCTAAAGCAGCATTTCTCAACCTTATTGAACCCGAGGACCTCTAAAATGTAAAAAAAAAAAAAAAAATTACGGGCCACTAATTTTGCATCCAATTTTTAAAAGTAGGCTATATGTAGGCCTATATTCTTAATATTTGGAGTATTAATTATAGGTCGTTATAACGAAATACATTTTTTTTATTAGGCAGAAACACAGTTATTGAATTGGAATTAAACTATTGACAGTAAATTTTTTTTATTTTGAACAGACTTTAATAATGTATTAACAATTTGATAATATAATTAGGAATTATGTTATTACTTTAATGAGACGGTTGAGCTAGTCGCCTCTTGAAGAGTTCCTGGATATTTGGCTCAATATTAGTCAAATTTAGTCGAAGATCAGCAGATACCTACAGTAAGTCGGTTTCTGTATTTTGTTTTTAGTTAAACGAGCGATGAAAATCCCTTCGCACAAAGATAGGTTGTTGATAACTGCATGGCGCCTCTAATAAAAAATTCCGACAAAGTCTTATTTTTTAGGGTTTTGAATGAAACCATAGACGTCAGTGCATCAGGGGTTTGAAATTGTGGTTCGTAACTGCAAAAGTAAGGAAACTTGCAATATGACCTGTATTTTCAAAGGTTTTAAAAACTTTGACATCTAGTGTTCATTTTATGTGAAAAATTTTTACTTCCCACTTGCTTTATGGTATTTTTTAATTAATTATGTCTGCGGACCATAGGTTGAGAAACGCTGTTCTAAAGTATGCAGTTTACATTTCATAGAGACTGATTTCAGGATGAGTACTACTACAAGAAACGTCTGCCTAATATAGTTCCTTTAGTATTTCCTGGCTCTCCAACTCATAAGCAGAAGAATCTTAAGCGTAGGAAAATCCCTCTTCTGAAATGTGATATATTGCCATCCAAAAAGAAACATCACACATATTCTATTCGATGAAATGGAAGGACAGGTCCCCACTTAAGTTCTGCCCACCCTGGCCGAGTGTTACTATGGTTTTGGCCCGCTTTCCTGCTACAGTCCCTTGTACCAATTTGTGCACTAATTACTACAATACGAGGCATCCCCTTGAAACAAAGCGGTCCTCTAAACTTAAATAAATGAATTCTCGCTTTACACCCCAATGATCACTCGATGGCGTGTGGTTAACCCTCCAGTAGGCGCGCTGTTGTAAAAAGCACAACAGCAGGAGTTTTTGTGCATTATTGATGCCTTAACCTTGAGCTATTGCACCAACCCCATAATTTATTCCATTGTTGATGCTTACTCAACAATGTTACTACGGCTCCAGTTTCCTTAGTAATATTGTTTAGCTTGTTTAGCTTTTTCAGTTGATTTTCTGAACTTTAAGCGATGAGGTGTTGAATGTTGTAAAAAATACAACGCACGTCTGCCCTTGTCACATTTGCATGTTTAGTTCAAGCAGCCAATATGCAAAAAATACGGCTTCATGAAGTTGCCTTTGACTTTGTGAAGGAAACTAATATCTGTGAATTATTCCAGCAGTGTTCAAGAATGTGTAGATGTAGATGTATGTAGATGTAGATATCTCGTCCTGTAGATCCTGTGTTGAGCGGGGCTCAAGGATATAGAACACGTCAGATCAAAAAATACATGCATGTTATAACAATAATATAGGCCTACAGAAACTGTAAGCTGCCAAATTTATCCAAGCTGGAAATATTCCTCCAAATTGTAGAAGGTGTGAGTTATTAAAAATTCCTTGACAGCTGTTTTGAAAGGTTTGCTCTTTCTTTGAATACATAATAATTTAATGTTGTTTGGAAGCTTGTTATATATCTGTACTGCAGAATAATAAGCACCCCTCTGAAAGAGTTTTAACGAGTTATTTGGTCTGTGTAGATCATTCATGTTTCTGGTAGTACGTCCATGTACACTAAAATTAGTTTGAAATTTATCAATATTATTCACTACATAACACATAACAGAGTATATATACTCCCCTGTAAGAGTGAGGACTTTTAATTTTTCAAATAGCGGTTTACAAGATTCCCTTTTTTTCTTTCCACATATTATTCTTATTGCCCGCTTTTGTAATCTAAATATTTTCTCCCTATGGGAAGAGTTGCCCCAGAATATGATCCCGTACCTCATTACCGAGTGAAAATATGCAAAAATACCATAAGTAATGCATCCTGTTTTAATATATTATTCAAAATTCTTAAAGCAAAGCACGCTGAACTCAGTTTTGGACTTATCATTTCTATGTGTGTCTTCCAGTCAAGATTTTGGTCAATTTGCAGTCCTAAAAATTTTACATTGCTAATTTCTTGTATGATTTGTGTTCCATAATTAATTTCAAGATTTGAGATACATCTGTTTTTTGTCCTAAATTGTATAAAATGGGTCTTATCAATATTAAGTGTCATTTTATTAGCTAGAAATCATGTGTTTAACTCTTGAAAAGCCTTTGTAGCTATTCTTGATAAATGTTCTTTTGACGTTCCTGTTACAAGTACACTAGTATCATCTGCGAAGAGCAATACCTTTGATTCGTCACTTAAGTTATAGGGCAAGTCATTAATGAAAATTAAAAAGAGCAAAGGTCCTAGTATTGATCCCTGATTGTGAAAAATATAGCCAATGCCCATCGTCTTGTAACCCTTGGAATGGAGTAAGAGGCCTCACACATTTTATCTCTAACGTAAACTCCATCTTTTGTAATGTTGTAGTCAATCTAATCACAAGACGTTAGCAGTCTTTTGAAAGATCTAAAGTGCAACTCAAATCACTGCCACCCGATCTCACTGCAGTTCTGAGCTGAATCATCAACTTCTGAAGATCAGATCCTTGAACCTCCACAAAGAAGCACGGGACCTGCAACTCCATGGACGTAAAAAAAATTCGTCCACTTCAATTAAATGTGATAGATGCCAAAACTGCTTGTAAAAAGCACATTCAAATACAAATTTGTATAAGGTGTTACGAAAGTGAACGTTTCAGAATACCTGGACAAAATGGTATCATGAACAACTAAAAGAGCTGAAATTTTTGTTACAGCATGTGATAATAGTGGGCCTGCTCATGTGACAAAATTAGGCTGGAAGGTTAAGATGACTGGCTATAATGTGTTCAAATCCCGTTAGGTCGAAAATTTATAGGATAGGAATAAGTCCAAAATAGGTGGGTAGAGTGAAGGAAAGAGGAGATAGAGGAAAGGAACAAAATTAAAATTTTCCCAATTTTCAACGCTGCTAGTAGTTCGATCGTTGCCACCTAGATGTCTCTCATTGTTTAATAGTGAGTTGGGTGGGCGGAGCTTAAGTGGCAACCTGCTCTTCCCTTTTCCCATTCAGTAAACCAGAATACAATTTCTGAGTTCAGCGAGTTTCCCTTTAAAAATTTTCAATGATTACAACAGGATTCATCACTCATGGTATATTTTGCATATTTTCACTCTGAAATGAGGTACGGGATCATATTCTGGGTCAACTCTTCCCATAGGGAGAAAATATTTAGATTACAAAAACATTCATTATTGAAAGAGAAAAAGAGAATCTTGTAAACCGCTCTTTGAAAAATTAGAAGTCCTCACTCTCACAGGGGAGTATATATATACTCGGTAATGTGTTACATGGTAGATAATTGTTGTGGCCAGCTACAGATTGCAAATCTGTTGAGCAACTTTGATTGCCACATCTATCAAACACAACGATTGAGTACAGCCTACTTACACATAGTGCAATCTAAGCATTATCTTGGTATAAGTAGGAATCTAAATATGTACAAAGAGAGTCAGGCAGCAGCCCTGTTTGTGGCCCCGAGAGAAGATTGAAGAGGTTACGATGACATCACCCCGTCAACCCTTCCCGTGTATGTGCAGGTAGCTCTGAGTACAACTTATAAAAGGTATGAAACTTATCCATATTATTATTATATCGATACATGTACTATAGTCATAAACTATGTGATTAAATATGAATAAAAGACTTGAGACTTTCCCGGCGTTGGTTATATATAATGGTCTCTCGGGCTTCCAACCGGGTTAAAATATGGTTTGCTTCCGAGCTTTCGGCTGCTGTCAGCTCTGCAGCCATCTTCTGGGAGAGAAGTGCGCTAGTTCTGTGTCTGGCTCCTTTTTATAGCTGGTGGAGTTTGCAGAGAGCGACCAATTGGTCGCTCTCTGCAAACTCCACCAGCTATAAAAAGGAGCCAGACACAGAACTAGCGCACTTCTCTCCCAGAAGATGGCTGCAGAGCTGACAGCAGCCGAAAGCTCGGAAGCAAACCATATTTTAACCCGGTTGGAAGCCCGAGAGACCATTATATATAAATATGAATACTTACACATATTTCTAGAATATGAATATATTCTACAAATGCAAATCTTTCAAAAGATTTCTCAAGGAATTTTTAATAACTCACACTTTCTACAATATGAATGAATATTTCCAGCTTGAATAAGTTTGGCAGTTTACAGTTTTGTATGTAACGTTGTTATAACATGCATGTTTACTCTGATCTGGCATGTTCTATATCCTTGAGCCTCGCTCAACATAGGATCTACAGAACGAGATATCTACATTATACCTCATTTATCGGATCATTCGTAAATATAACATCTCCTCTCCACCAAACAATATTAGGTGTTTGGTGAAAAAAAAAAAAAAAAACTTGGTTTCAGAATACAATTGGACTTCCCACATTCCTAAGCATATTTGGTTACGATTTGCTTTACTGCCTTCAATTGAATAAACATTGCAGTTCAAGTAATCGGCCTAAAGGTAATATAAGTGTTGATCTAAAGAGTGATAGGTCTTTGAGTTTCAATTTTAAAGTAGGCTACCTTAATATCCAAGGCCTAAAGGAACGTATTTTGTCCAATTATGGAATAGAGAATCAGCTTGGTATCATCTGAGCCAATGAATATGAGCTTCCTTTCTATAAAATCGATGATTAGAAAATAGTTATGGCAGGAAATCACATATAAGAGGGGAGGTGTTGCAATTTATGTTATTTACTTAATTATTCTGTCAGTAAATTAAACTTAGATTCCCCGTGTGATGCTGGTTTGAAGCTGGCCTATATTAATACATGCTATTAAACATTCTGAGGACGATGCAGTATTACTGAATTACACAAGTAGGTTTGTGTTGTGACTTCCAGACCTGCACTCACTATACTAAAACAAATCAACTCTGAACATATGATAAGCCAATAGAATGTTACGCAACTTTCGGCGTTGAGGACTCAGCGGGTGTAGCTGTCTCTAACAGATAGAGAAGGTAGATGCATATCTAAGAGGAACAAGCAGGCAATGTTTTAAGGTATCTCATCATTTTTAAATGAGCTGTTTTCTCCTGAACGGAGCGTTGTACAGATATGGGATTTGGACAGTCGGCTTCCAAATAAATACAGCTTTCCAATGGTGATTTCAGAAAAGACCTATATGTAATAGATTTTGAGCACGCAAAGGAATAAGTCAAGTACATATCTTTAGCGAGGCAGCGCGATCCGTTAACTGTACAACACCACAACAACCTCATTTGTCTGACACTCGTCACGTGATTCTGCCTCAGGTTCAGAGTTGTTCTGTGTTTACTTTAATATGAACGGGTTTGATCAATGTTTCTTAGTGGTAGCGGATTATTTAGCCAATGGCTTTTCAGCTAAAGTAATATTTGAATTTTTTAAAAATTTAACGCGCTGATGCTCTACCATTGAGCTACCATGACAACATGCCAGTATGACATCAAATTCCTCAACTGATTCTTACTTGTATTAATATCCCAGACATGGATTTAATGTCTATTTCCTTTCCTTCCACTTAATTTTTAAAAATTGTTCTTAAAACTGTTTAATTAATTTATTTATTTATTTTGTTGCACTGCAAGTGGGTTAACAACCCGGTGGCAATGTTGCAATAAATACCAGCCATACATAAATACAAAAATGACACACTATACATACAGTTACACATACCTAATAATTAAAATATATATATATATATATATATATATATAAATCTCTTTCTATTCAAAACTGTAGCATATAACAATTACATACTGAGAATATTATAGGGGAAAAAATATATTACACATTATCAAATACCCTATTCAATATATTTTTTAAAATTTTGGCGTTAGCAGGAAACGTTTTGGAGATTTCTGCAGGTAAATCATTCCAATCCTGAATCCCTCTATTTAAAAAACAAAATTTGGGAATATTCATTCCCTGCTGTCTACCCTGATCCTTCCTACTTTTGTAATCTGGTTCTTTAATTTTGCTGTGAAGCTCTTCCCATGCCGGTTTTTTCGTGTATACACAATACATACATTTTAATCTATTTAATGATAATATTCACATAAAGAAATGTAAAAAAGCAGACAAGTTACAGAAAAAAGATGGCAAGTCTTGGTATTCTACTAATTTAGATAAAATGAAAAATAATGTTGTTACGAGATATGTATACTGATATCACATATAAGACTGACAATGCCAAATCATACTACGTCCAGTGTAGGAATGATTATAAAAAAAAAAGCCAAATTTTAACCCAAAAAAGGATATACAGTAACTTTAATAGTATTGAAAATTCTACTAACAAATGTAAAACTGCATAGAACGAACTTAATTAATAGTTATTAAAAGTAGTCAAAGGTTTAAAACACTTTTAGCTCACTTTACGTACCATTACTAGGACATGTTTCAAGAGGTTAGTTCCCTCCCGTCGTCGGCTAGCAGTCGACTGGCGCTCTGGCGACTGTGTTGTGTGAAGTTCTGTGTGCTGCCATCTTTTTTCTTTGTGGTGAGTCTCATGACGTCATCTGCAGGCGGGATCTCGAAGTTCATGACATGGTCTTCATTCTCGATACTACTAAACCATCCATTGAAAAACAACAAAATAAAAACTGAACTCTCAGGCATATACCAAATGGAATGCAATGACTGCCCCCAGGTATACATTGGGCAAACTAAGAGGAAACTAGAGACAAGAATGAAGGAACATTTAAGAAACGTGAGACTAATGCAAACTGAAAAATCTGCAGTCGCTCACCACTGCTGGACAGAAAACCACCATGTTAAGAAAGATATAAAACTGTTAAAACATGTGAAAAAAACATCTGAAACGAATATATGGGAAAAAATCTTCATTATCATAGGCATCATCTAAAAGCTCAGGGAACACCCCAAACTTTCCATGCGCAAGTCAGCCGGGCAAAAATACAACTCTTGTTTCCATTCTAGTCATGTATGTGAACAGAGGCGCCAACTTATATGGGCCCATGGGGCTGAAGCCCACCCAATAATCTGCCTTGGGCCTATTTTGTTAAATTATTTATTACCATTACTGAAATATGTTTCCTTATTGAATCGCCGGAAAGCTAAAACCACGTTATTGTTGACTCACTCACGATTATCTGAACATTAAATTTTTACCTCATAATCTGTTAATGCAGTTTCCACATCCACCGCCATATTTTTATGCTTTTCATGTATTCATAAAAAAACTTAATCACATTGCTGATGAAAATATAAATAAGGAGAGTACGGAAAAGTTAAACATAGAATTGAGGTGAACAAAAATCACAAAAAGGATATTAATATATTGGGCAAAGCAAGGATTTGTAATGCAAGGAAATTACAAAGTTTGTCTTCTGAAACAATGAAATCATTTCATGTAGGCCTACAATACTATATTTATACCATAGTCTTATCGATATTATATAAGTCTATTAGCAGGTGCCCGCGGCTTCGGCCGCGATAATTAATTCAAAAATAAAAAATTAAGAACAAATAATTAAAATACACTTATTAACACTTACACACGAATCATTCATAAACTAAACTATTAATAATTATAATGAAACAACTAAAAATTCGGCTTTGGAGTGCAATCCATGATAAATAAATAATTTAAATAAAACATGTAGTTAGCTAAATAATTGCGGGGGAGTGGTTCATTACCGCGTTTACCTTAGCCCGCCATTCAACCTATTCTGTGCTAACTCCATCCAACCATCCTACTTGCTGTAAATTAATCATAATATTGTCCTCCCACCTACGACTAGGTCTTCCAAGTGATCTTTTCCCTTCGGGTCTCCCAGTCATTACTTAATTTTGTCTTTCCTCCCCCATTCCCACAACATGTCCAGCCCATTTCAATTATCTGAGATTTAATTACCCTTACTATATTCCGCGAAGAGTACAAGTTATAAAGATCGTCGTTATGCAGTTTTCTCCAGTCCCCATTTTCATCTCTGTTAGGTCTGAATATTTTCCTAAGCCCCCTGTTTTCAAACACTCTCAGATTATGTTCTTACCGAAGAGTAAAGGACCGTGTCTCATATCCATATTAAGTTCCAGTCCATTTTCTTTTATTATTATCTTTTGTTCTAGTTCTAGTGATGAGTATGTGAATTTGTAAATGTCCGTCTCTATCTCAAGTTTTTTTCTGGGGGTTTTTCCTTGCCTGTGAGACAAATGTCGTGTAACTTTAGGCCGTTGTGGTCCCCGGATATCATCTGGCCTTCATTATCATCTTCATCCCTTCCTCGTCGCCTTGTTTATGTGTCTCGTCCTATGTGTTCGTGTTGTCTCGGGGCCTCGGCATTGGGCTGTTCATTCATCCGTGGAGTCCCTCCATGTCCTTGTCTGGTAAAAAAAGTATGTATGTGATCCAAAGCTAATCCCTCTCCCGACAAGTCGCGGCCCTGCAAGACCTGGGCGGCTTGGGTAGCTTAAAACCTAAAAGGGACAGGTAAAACTAAGATAACGAAAGAATAAGAAAGAAATCTCAAGTTGTTTTGCAAACTAAATATAATTTTTCTTAATAATTACTTACCATATTATTGATTGTTAATGGTATATATTTATAATTAATACTAAACGGCACCCACACAAGGGCAAAGCTCATTTTGGGTGTTAAACTTATATTCAGTATTTTGTGTATCATATATTCGAATAAAGTACCGGTAATTAGAATGCAGTACAAGGTTTATTTGAAATAGATTGTTTAAACAGGCGAGGGATACCAGATGAACAGATATACAAACTTACAAAGACGATTCGAAGATATATATATATATATAGGCATATGAAACATTTTTCCAGTGTTATCTTGATTTAGAAGTTTATAATCAGTATTCTTCCTTAGTATTACATATTTCGGAAAAGTAAGAAGGACCAGAAATAATAGTTGATTTTAGTATTGCTTTAGTAATAGTATAATGACTAGTTGATTTATATATTATTTCAGAGAATTTTGTTCGCGAGTTTTTTAGTATCATTTATCTGTAGGTAATTTCTTGTTTATGCAACGAAAGTACGACGATTACCAAACATAATGCAATAATTACCACCACCTAGCATAATACTTAGGTACTTAGATATCTGGACCCGTATTAAAAGGCCTGTAATTAACACATAATTCCAATGACTGTGTTGTTGTGAAACGAGACATTTTGAACTGGATGAATTCGTGAGTTTTTCCCTGCGGTGTATTCGTATTTTATGTCACTAACTTAAAGGCCCGGCTTCGCTTGGGTTTTGTATTTTGTAATTAGAAATTAACTTATGAAGGACATTCGTTTTTCAAACTCTAGGTCCTTATATAGGTATTTAGAATTTCCCTCAGAAAACGCTCGATATAACTTTTTATGGTTCGTAGAGGAAGTAGAGTATTTTGCATCCCATTGATTCTACACACAAAGCCTGGTAGGGTTTGAAATGGAAAATAGAAATTCCGGTAACATAAAAATGTTTTGTCTTTACGAAGTATTTTGTGTATCGCTCTCATGTTACCATAGGCTACAAGCGTTTTGGGGCTGAAATCAAAATGAAATTCAATATCACTTTCATACTTTCCTCCCCCAAAACCTGGGACCTAATAATATACTGCGCACATAGGATTAAACATGTTCCATCCTATTATGTCTCCTTTTATATGCTTAGGGCCTATGATAAACATCCATATTTCTCAACTAAAAATACAAAGCTCACAGCTATAAATAATGTATTAGTGGATATAAATTTTTACAGACTTCTGATATGGCATACTCGTTGGAACACCCGGGCTGAAACAATTGAAAATGCTTTCCCTACTTTACGTACTCTTATTCTAGCCTACATCAAAATATGCAGTGACAAAATGGTATTCTCTATGTCCAGGGCAGAGAGAGTTATGTGATTGCATCACATTGTGCATTATTTTTGTGGATTTCATTTTTCTTTATTTATTTACATCAATGAATTATATCGATAGCTTCTCTAATTTGTCAAAATCACGTATAATGTACTTCCAAAGCTACCTGTGAACACTGCCAACAGTACACTGTTGTCATGAGAACTGTAGGCCTACAAGCAATGTGATTTGTATTTGATTGTAATAAGGTCTCCTTGAAAATATTTGGTTTTTGGCATTTAAAACAAACATTTTGCAAATTCCTTTCTTAGTGAGCACCTACATTATGGCACGAAGGTACTGTCAAAATTTCAAGTGTCTGTCTATTATAGTCTATGTTGATTCTCTGTCAGTCTCTGTTCATTTTCATGAAACAAGGGACGGGAGTATGAAAATTTTAAATCTTTGAGCCCACCCAATGTTTTTCAAAAGTTGGCGCCACTGTATGTGAAACCGCATTGGATTTGTGTTTATCAAAAGAAGTTGAACTCATGTAAATTTGATTAGCGCTGACTATGGATAACTCTAAATCCTATCAAACTGTTTTTAACTGATTCAACTCTGTTTCTGGATCTTTAGATATTCAGAGCATCTTTTTTATTTACTGATAACTCTCCCATACACATGTTGTCAGGATTTAAGGTGACACGTGTAGGATAATTCCCATGCAAGAGAGACGTGGCTTGTGACCATTTTTAGTTCATAATTTTTGACACTGACAAATATAAATCCGATATGGATAAGAATGTTACAAACTTCAGGTAATTTAAATTTATTCAACGAAATGTATTTTGCATGATTTTCTTACATTAATCAGTCATTTGTTGATGTCATATTCTCACAGCTGCCTGAATCGCAGCACAACAGTGAACCATACCAATACGAAATGCGGTATAGATGCATAATATTTGAGTCACTTGTTTGTAAACAATGCATACGAACTAGTATTTATGAAAAGTTTATGAAAATATGAGTGATAATCCCAAGGAAATTTCAATTCAAGGCAGAGATATTGAATTGGAGCTGCTGCCAGTAAAATTCGGCAGCAGTAGACTATGAGAAGGAATATGATGATGATGATGAGTGTTCTGCCCGAAGGCAGGTCCAGACCCGGGACGAAGCCATGGGGTGATGACCATGACTCATCTGAGGTGATTCAGGCAAGGGTGATTGCCTCTCATGGGATGGAAATGAAAGGACACAACAAAGCACCCAGTCCTGAACCCAGGAAGAAAATTTTTCACTGTTGAAAAATCCCCGACTCAGCCGGGAATTGAACCCGGGCCTCCAGGGTGAAAGGTAGTCACGCTACCAACCCATCCATGGGGGCGGATGAGAAGGCATATAGTATTGCATTTAAATGCTGGTGCATCCAGTTCCAGGGTAAGCAATGTTTCTTTTGTGAACAAAGATGTGAAAAGTTGTTGACTTATATTTCTTGTTATCTGATGAAGTAGGCTACCATATTTTGCGAAAAACCCTCGTAAAGTTTCTGATTATCATAAAGAAACATGTTATCTTAAAATTTGTTGTTTTATGACCAAATATATGCTTAAATCCAAATAAAGTTAGTGTAACTGGTCAATGCCATCTGAATTTTGTTTATAGATTGCTATGACCTAGAACCTTCATCGATAAAATGCAATTTTTTGGCATGTTAAGAGTTCGACAAGGAGCTGTTTTAGATGGCGTGTACTGAAAAGTAATTTTCATCTGTAATTTTTAGAGGACCCCATTTATGAGAGAACAGAAAATGTTTAACTTGCCCACTGATGACTAACAAGGTGTTTGCTTGTGCCTTGTCATAAGTAACAATCAGTGAAATGCAACTCAATTAACTTCCTCACTTCCAGGAAACATTTGCCCTATTTTAGCTACAGTACAAACAAGTCAAGTAATCATGTGTAGCCGACAACAGCTGCATTGCGATTACCTTAGTACTGTCTACAGTGACCGCCTGTGTAGTCTCGTGGTTAGCGTCGCTGGCTACCAGGTCCAGGGTCAGGTGCTATGCCTAGCCCCTTCATGGATGTAGTGCCACTTCAGCCATGTTACAAGGAGACTGCACAAGTTAAAATACTGATTTAGCATCACTTGCATAGCCATGCGTGGATTCAAGTTGTCGTTATCATGCTCAACACGCTATCTCCCTTAAACATTTACCGATCTTTATTCATCATCACTCACAATTCCTTTGTTGTAAAAATAAAAAAGCAAATAAAAAAAGAAGCACATGGCAAGGGTGAGACATGAACCACGCTTTCAACATTGTATTATATTTTATTGCACAAACTGAAATAAATTACAGATATCTGCGAGGAATGGAATGAAAAGAAAGTTATGTGTGACTAGTTCTGTAAATGCGACAGCAAAATAAAGAATGTCCAAATTTCTTATTCTTCTTTAAAAAAAAAACAAAAACACACACACTTAGAATATGCACGTGCTGAAAGTTCACTGTTTACTTGAGAGCTCTCATGCGAATTATCATCAGCAAATCAATATTACAACTGTATGAAATACACGAGCAATGGAATGTGACAATACTCGTCAGGAACATATATAGGCGACAAAATCCAGTTTCATAAAAATGCTAAACACCAGCGAACAAATATCTTCACTAATATCAGTTCATTTCCACTTTAACAAAATAAAACAAAATTACCTTTGTACTTGAAAGTAACAACTTTAGAGCCACAGTTTATCAGGCAATACACGCCTTTTTGGAATGTCATGAAGCAGTCGTATTTTCCCCACCTTTCCAATTAATGTGTGTTTATACAAAATATTTACATTAAGATATCGTGGGCTTACAAGGAAAAGGTATTAACTCCAAAAAAAGTTGTTTGAAGAAAAAATCAATTTTAAAGTTTGAATCTATATGACAAATCAGGTTATGTTTTTAATCACCTGTAGGCCTACATTTTGTAATTAAATAACACATCTATTGGTTACATTATAACACATTTTACACAACATTTAATGAAATAGTATGATTATAGCGGAAAGGTATTGAGTCCAATAATGCAAAAAATAGGTTATTACCAGGGCCTGGATTCTGATGACCTGAAATTGTTTGAAAACTGACCTATAAAATGACCTTGAATTTTAAAGAAAATGACTTAATAATTATAAAGAATGACCTAAAAACTGATATTTTAATTATAATTTTTTTTATTCTACACACAAAGCTAAAGACTAATTTGTACATTGTAAAAACTGTAAATGCAGAAAGGATGTTGTAGGTGTAAAAACTTTCTTCTTTCTTGTTGATTGAAGAAAAGTAAGAAAACTGTTTTTAAAGTAGATCCTACGGAAATGTTGCATTATAGCAGCCAAGTACTTTATTGAGGGTAAACAGTAGTTTGCACTCTCAAATCCAAGCACATGACAGGCTTGTTGTCAAGTCAATCCTATAACAAAATGTTGGCATTTCTTTGATTCTCGTTTCCGACTGAGACATAACACTTCAACAACGAGTGTGTCCTTCTTGGATTACATAAATAACACTTCAAAGACAGCACCGCTGGGAACGATGCTAGCTAGACAGCCAAAAAAAGTTAATTTACTCAATGTAAATGCATGAAAATGACTAAATAGGGAAGCAAATGACACGAAAATGACAAAATAATGACGTGAAATGCACGAAAAATAAAAAATGCATAAAATGACAAAAAATGACCTGATAAATAGGAATTTCTGTAATCTAGAAGCCATGATTAGCCTCAATAAAGTACTTGGTTACTATAATACAATATTTCTGTAGGATCTACTTTAAAAACAGTTTTCTTACCTTTCTTCAATCAACAAGAAAATGTCTATGAAGCATCAATAAAAAGATGACATGTCATTAGCATCCGGGCCCTGGTTATTACTGGTAGGAATTACAGCAAACTGTGCTATATATAGATGGAAACCAATTTAGCACCTCCAAAATGTTAATTAAATGCTTTTTAAAGTCTGTAATTATGGTTTTACTTTTCAGAAGCTACATGAACACTAATCACTTGCACTATCTACCACTGGAGTTTGATAATCAACATGATCTAAACTCAAATTAAAACGAAGTAATGTAAACAGTGGGGCAAATTAAACTAAGATAGTTGAAATATAAAAACACTTTGTGCTCCACTTACGTCTGGAATTAGAATCACAGGACTAGTTTCGGGAGTTACCCCATCATTGGCTGTTGGTCTACTGGAGTTGGAGTTTGGCGATCATGGCTGGCCAGGTAACTCCCGAAACTAGTCCTGTGATTCTAATTCCAGACGTAAGTGGAGCACAAAGTGTTTTTATATTTCAACTATCTTAGTATGATCTAAACTACTAAACTCTGTTACGCTTCATCCCTGAAGGGACTAGGCCTACCACCTGACCGCTGCATCATCTACCATAGGCAGATGGCAGTATTTGGGGGCATGTGGTCAGCACCCTCATCCACAGTTGTTAAGGGTGGTTTCCTTCTCTATCAAGTAGCTCCTCCCTACCTCAGAAAAATCCAAGGAGGTACCAGGGATCAAACCCAAGGCCTATGGATTTGTAGTCAGCGATGCTAACCACAAGACCACGCAGGCGATCAGTTACAAATTAAATCATTGTGCCTGTAGAGATATGTCATATTTGATATTTAGGTATACAGGCAAAAGGTATGAAGTGGACTTAATTCTTTTTCCCTGAAAACATTCTGTGTTTGGACAGTTTCATTGCTCAGGAACTATAAGGTAGGCCTATACAATACAAATAATTGAATCACTAAAAATAACACATTTACAATGGATCTCAAAATACTTAAAAAATTGACACACAACGTTTAAAACCTCCTGTGGGTCTTCCTCAGGAGTCTTCCATTCACCCGAGGAAGACCCACAGGAGGGTTTAAACGTTGTGTCAAACTTTCAAAGTGTTCAGATCCATTGTAAATGTGTTATTTTTAGTGATTCAATTATCTATAGACAATGGAAAAAGTACTATTTGTGAACATGAATATAAGGTATACGATTTGGTTCATTTTCCCTGTGCATAGAGCACAATCTGTTGTACTTATTACCAATAATAGCTCATTTTTTGTATTTTTGGAGTTAATACCTTTTCCTTGTAAGCCCACGATATAATGACATAGTGATTTGTTTCCACAGCGATGAGAGAATGCGACTGCCACAGCTGAACTGACATGGCCCTCTACTTAAATGCATTGTTTATTGTTGCCATAGCAACAGATAATGATTGTGTTGTGTTTGTATTTTAGTAAAGACCGTATTTTTTGTTCACAGTGATAAGTATAAAATTTTACAAAACAGCTTTCCTTAGCTACATTTATGCCTCGGTATTCAGAATACTGCGGTAAAGTTGCTTAGTTTACCCCAGTAAAGTCATACTTTTGTTGCACCAAAATTTCGACTTTCACAGCCGTGAAGGAGCTGTAAAGTGACAAAACCGCGGTTTTCTTTCCAAGATGGAGATCAGCGTAATGTATCATATTATTTATGTCTAAGCCAAAAGCTAATTGAACATAATGATTGGTCGACTCTGCCCAACTCGGGTTGGTATATATTTCCCCTACATGTCAAAACTCGATACTTCAGATTCCCTGAGGATGGAGGCAGCGTCAGCCTCGGAAACGTTGGACCACAACAAACTTCTCACCTGGCTGCAAACCCGAGAAGATTTTCTACATAAGATTCGCCAGGAAAGCCTCAAATCTTACGAAGGTTGAATCTGTTGCTGCGTCCTCATGGTTTGATACGTTCTTGTGAACAATAACATAAGTCCAGGACAGCTAGAGTACAACTTTCCTTGTAGAGTGAATTATGATTTCTCAATGTACATTTTGTGATATTTTATGGACTTAAATTGATGAATTGTAATGTCTAAGCTGTTTGGTAAAATTTCACCTTTATCACTACTTAGGCCTATTAAAATGTCTCTGCAGAGAAGTAAAAAAATTGCATAAGTAGTTATAGTGGAAATGTAAATACAATAATAATCATGTAACGAAAAGATACGATTGGTAATACTGATTATATTGTTAATATAAATGCATTGTCTTGAAAGTGTAAAAGTAATCATTTCACTCGATGTGCAGACAACTGATATCATTAGGCTCGAAATAACTCAGTATCAAACAAATAAAAATGCATCCACCTCTTGTGTTAGTGTCTCCGCAATTAAAATTGATGGCACACAGTATGTAAAACTTTCAAAACATTATACAAAATAAATATTTTTGGTAAAGGTGCTGTTCAGAAGACAGGTCCACAATGGCTGTACACACGCGGACAAAACTCCTGTGCGATCAGTCCATACGGCTGCCGCGACCCCACAGTAACGTTTTTACTGGAGCTGAACTTGTTCCAGACGTGTATCGCCAGACTGTTCTGTATCCGTGCCATTGTCTTGGCGCTTGAGCCCTCGTCAAAGTATAGTTTCCATTGTCGCCAAGGGATGGGGTAGAAGAAGGCAGGCTGCAGCACAGCGAATCCTCGGCACCGCTCGGGGGTCATATCCTTCACCTGAAACAGGCACGTATACATGAGCCGTTTTTCTTCACTTCAAACTCTAGCAGCTTGAAAATCAAAATTCCTTCATAATTTATTTTTGAATTGCATGCAAAACACAAAACCTGGGCCTTTTAAGCTAGTACTACAGAGCTGCGTGGCTAACTCCCTCACTGATATAACTTTTGCCCACTTCAACATGAGCCAAAAACTTGAAATTTGGCACACCTATAGCATATGATGGTAAAATTCAAAAAGGTTTTGATTCTTTTATTTATGCTCAAAAAACATTCAAAATGGTAATTAAGTGGAGGGAAAGGAAATAGACATTAAATCCATGTCTGGGATATTAATACAAGTAAGAATCAGTTTGAAAAATTTTATGTCATAACCGGGATTTGAACACGGATCTTTGGCTTAACGCGCCGATGCTCTACCATTGAGCTACCATGACAACATGCCAGTACGAAATCAAATTCCTCAACTGATTCAGAAGACAAGGCAGACCACGGGAGGTTTCTCCGTTGAGAACACGCGTGTTCTCAACGGAGAAACCTCCCGTGGTCTGCCTTGTCTTCTGAATCAGTTGAGGAATTTGATTTCGTACTGGCATGTTGTCATGGTAGCTCAATGGTAGAGCATCGGCGCGTTAAGCCGAAGATCCGTGTTCAAATCCCGGTTATGACATAAATTTTTTCAAACTGATTCTTACTTGCAAAATGGTAAGTTCTGTGTAAACCTACTTTGGAGGCTTATAGCAGCTAGACAGTAAGTCGTATATAAAAACCGATTGCAGTGGCAGTAACGGATTTTGTGGGGTCTAAAAGTTTAGTTTTATGACGTTTTGTCGTATCTCCATTGCTTATACTTAAGACAGAGTTAGAGTTTTTTGATTTTAGGTAAATTTTGTATATTTTCCTCACATTATGTAATTTTTTACACACTTATAGGATAGAGAGAATCGTAAAATTTGGCAGTAATATTGGCACATGCAACAGCCATAAGCATGTAAATTTGGTGTTTCTCGCTGCCCCATAAGTATGGATAGCCATGATGTCATTCACATCTATGACAGTCTGGATCATCCACTTAATAACACTAATGTTCCAGATAAGCTAAAAACTTGAAATTTGACAAATTTATGGTTTTTAGCCTATAACCGATAGGAAGTACCATAAAGTTCAAATTTTTAATTTTTTCTCCTCCAAAACAAACTTTGATTTTTTTTTTCTTTTCATTTTTTGATTGCATATTTGAAAAAAATTAAATCAGGTAAACTGACATAACAAAGTGCCAGAATGCTTTTGTTTAATCAGTGATAATTGCAATTATCATATGCAGAAAATAAATTGTTTTTATAATTGATAAAAGAGTTAAGCTCCAGACCGATTCATCAACCAGGGCTTACGGAAGAACAAAGGTCTAAAGTTTGATACTTAACCTTAATTCATACTCATATACAGTGATAAGAATTTCAATTATTTTCATTTTCCTACTGAGCTGTATAATTTGATTTTGTTAATATATACTCCACCTATGCTCAGTATGTATTAAAATTTTAAGACATCTCACCTATTTTAAAACATAATTTATCCCTTGATATTTACCTTTTTTAAAAGTAGTATAAGCTACTGATCTATAAATAAATAAAATACTTATGTACATATAATACAATAGTCAAAACCTTATTAAAATTCTTAACTCATTTAAAAAATGTTTAAAGTCCTTAAAATTTTTCAAGTCTTGTGTTAAAATGCAGATCTCTTCTTGAAAAATTTTAAGGACTTTAAACATTTTTTAAATGAGTTAAGAATTTTAATAAGGTTTTGACTATTGTATTATATGCACAAAAGTATTTTATTTATTTATAGATCAGTAGCTTATACTACTTTTATAAAAGGTAAATGTCAAGGGATAAATTATGTTTTAAAATAGGTTAGATGTCTTAAAATTTTAATACATACTGAGCATAGGTGGAGTATATACAGTATTAACAAAATCAAACTGATATAAGAAATTCTTAAGATATGTGAACATTTCACAAAATGCATTTACAAAGAACTTCGCTTAATGTACGTAGGCCTAATTATTTCACAGTAATATACCTCCTGTATATGAGGTATACAGGGTGTTAATGAATAAGATCAAAATATTTTACCTGTGTATAGAGGGGACATAGACAAGCAACTTTTACTGGGAGATTTTTGCTCTATGGATTCAATTTTTTCCTGTTACAGTATAAAATCTTATTCTTCTTATTTCAGAGATTTGGCTAAATCCTTCATTACCATCTTCTTCTTTAATAAGAAGTTATAGAATGGGTAAGGTGGAGGGGTGGCAGCCTACATTTGTTCAGAATTAAGTCCTAAGTTAATATTTCAATCAATTGGTAATGAAGGGAGACCCGAATTTATATTCATAGAACTAAATGCAAACATGCAGAAATGTCTTTTATGTGTTGTTTACAAAGCACCTAAACTTGGTTACCTGAGTGATCTAGAAACCCCATTGTTAGAACTCCTCCCAAGATACCAGCATGTGATCGTTACTGGAGACATGAACACGTTGTCCCAACACAAAACAATAACAAGACATGTTTAATTCCTGTAATATGACTATTCTTCCACTAAAGCCTATGCATCACACTGACATTTCGGATACGTTATTCGACATAATCGCTACAAATAATCCCGATAAAATACTAACTCACAGACAAATATCCGTACCTGGACTATCCCATCATGACCTAATTTATGCTGTTTATTCCTTACAATGCCCCAAAATAAATCCAAGACTTGTTACTTATCGTGATCACGAGACTGACTTAAAAAAAGAAGCTTTACTTTTACCCTGGCATGAAATATGGAAGCAAAGGACTGTGGATGAAAAAGTTGAAATGTTTAATAACTTGGTAATCCAACTATATGACAAAATTTCACCAGTAAAAACAAAACGCATGACTAGACCCCCAGCTCCATGGATGACTGAAGACATTAGAAAGCTCATGAACGAACGAGACAATGCTTACCGAAAATACAGACGTGATGAAAATGCAGACAACTTAAGAACATATAAATATTTAAGAAATAGAACCACACAGGCTAAAAGGAACGCTAAAATATGACACACTCACGGTCTCATAGACAACAGTCTCAAGACTTCTGACTTTTGGAAAAGCCCAAAAACCATGGGATTAGGTAAATCAAGAAAAAATGGTGATGCGACCACAATTCACCCAGACGAACTTAATGAATATTTTACATCTTTCCAGACTGTGATGATTGATGACCAGAGCAAACGAGATACAATTTATGAATTGCACAATATTGACGTGCCAATAAGAGAAAAGCTGTTCTTTAAGTATGTAATGCCCATCGATGTTAAGAAGGCCCTAAAGCACAAGGAAGTGACAATATTAGCATAACCCTCATTCATAAAATTATCGACGTGATATTACTGACATTAACACATATCTTCAATGCTTCTCTAATGACATCAACTTACCCCAGACTATGGAAACAAGCAATTGTACGACCAAACCCTAAAAATGGCACACCCACCCTCCCAAGTGATTGCCGACCTATCAGCATATTACCTACTGTCTCAAAAGCACTGGAACGGATCGTACAAAACAAATGACTGACTACCTCAATGAATACCAAATTCTTGACCCTTATCAATCTGGATTTAGAAGTGGACATAGCACTGCATCTGCACTACTTAACGTCACTGAAGACATACGCGAAGCCATCGACAAAAGTGAAATAACTGTCCTAGATTTCAGCAAGGCGTTCGACTCTGTAGACATTGACATACTTATTTCCAAACTCCGTTCAATACAGTTGTCTGAAAGCTGCATCCGCTGGTTTGATTCTTATCTTCGCGATCGCCAACAATGTGTGTTTACTTTCAGGTAGTCTTCCTGGCGTCCCGTGAAGAGAGGAGTCCCCCAGGGATCAGTTCTCGGCCCAATACTATTTTCATTATATGTTAACGACATTTCAACAGTACTCCGACACAGTAGACATCATCTCTATGGAGATGAATTTACATTCATACTAGGCCCGAAACATTGCATGACACTCTGACTCGACTAAATGACGATCTGAATGCTGTATCTAATTGGTGTAATAAATTGTCTCAAATTAAACCCAGATAAATCCCAGGCCATTATTATAGGGCATCAGAGATTACTCTCAAAATTAGATAATATGAATCTGCAAGTTATGATTAACAATAAGCCAGTCCCTTACAGCTCTTCCGTAAAGAACTTAGGGCTCCATCTGGATCAAAATCTTAAATGAGTCACTCAGGTAACACAAGTGTGCAAGAAAGTATTTGCCACAATCCATTATTTGCAACGTCTGAAGTTCTTTGAGGAAGTCCCTCGTTGAAGTCCCTAACTGAAAGACTTGTAATGCCTCATTTTGATTATTGTGATGATGTTTTATGTGACCTTAGTGAAAGCCTTGCCCTAAAGTTGCAGCATTCGCTTTGTGTGTAATACCCGACTAGCTGAGCATGTCACACCGTCCCTTCTCAGATTACCATGGCTCCATGTCTGTGAAAGACGATCTATGCACTCCCTTTCTCTTCTTTTTAAAATTCTCCAAACCTCAACTCCCCATTACCTGGCTAATCGTATTCAGTATTTCTCTTCAAATCACAACATGACTCTCTACTTTCAATACCTATCCATAGAACATCCATATATTCCCAGTCTTTTACTGTAACTTCTGCATGTTCCTGGAATCTCCTTCCCTCCAGCATCAGGGTCTGCTGTACGCTGTAAAACATTTTAAACTAGGCTAAACGAATATCTCTCCAAAAAACGCTAATATTTTTTAGGTATAAAGCATTTGCGTTTTATTGTTTCTTGTATATTGTAGATCTAAGATAAGTTACTTTTTTTTTCTCTCTCTAGTATAACACACTTTACTAAAATAGTTTTATTTCATGTAACATAGACTAAATTCACTACTGTATATGTATGTATCTAGTGTATAATTATTACTTATAGAACTATGTTAGTGTATTTGTTTGTTTCTTCTTTTCTGTCTCTGGTTGAGTGTAAGAGAAGGCCCTAAGGCCTTAAATAAAGATTTATTATTATTATTATTATTATTATTATTATTATTATTATTATTATTATTATTATTATTATTATTATTATTAAAATCTCCCAGGGCATGGTCGCCACTGACTTCTAACATTTAAAAAAAAAGTAAAACAAAGGAACTTCGTTGTTAACACTGTAGTCAGTAGTTATGAATTAAAAAAAAGACTAATGCAGTGGCGGCCAGTCATGTGCTTAATCTGTAAATTTTGCAGATTATGGAAACACTAAATTATGATATAGCTGTTGACGATTGATTAAGAGTCAGGTTTTTATTGATCACTAGGAAGGCATGAAGTCAATTTAATGAACATTTTTTAACCCTATTTCGCTTCATTATTGACTTATGAGCACCAAATTGTAATGACTTTAATGCCCTGTAGCATACACATTTACGTCTTTATAAAAGTTGCATGTCTAAGTCCCCTCTATGTACAGGTAAAATATTTCGTTGTTATTTATTAACACCCTGTATAAAGTAAAGTGTTCCCTATTACAGGCCATGGAGGCCCAAAGGGTTCCAGGAGGTGAGGCTCCTAGATTTTGGACATTCGGCACGTGAAGGTGGTAAGGTTGTCAGCCCTACGCACCGGCCGCCTTTACCCCCAGGATTGCTCCTGGTACTCATTTCTGTTAGAGGCTGAGTCGACCCCAGGGCCACAGTGTCACCAGAAGGATTAGGTCAATTGAAAAACTCCAACGACCTCATCGGAGATCGAACCCGCGACCTTCCGGTTTGTAGCGCAGCGCCTCAACCACTACGCTATAGTGGTACATACTGAAGGATTATACATTCACGTAACTTAGTACTCATTTCAACTTGAACAACGAAATAAATAAACATTTGACTACGTTAGAGTCAAGGCCCTCAGTGATTAGCAACGCTGCTTTCCCATTTAAAAAGCATGTGATCTTTAATTAGTCGTTATTCCGGTACTGGTCAACCGATTAGGTCCAAAATCAATAGGCTTCTTCCCAAATGCATATACAAAGTTTCATGAAAATCCGATAAAGCGTATTTGAGTTATGGCACGACACACGTACTGGCACTTAATAAAGGAATAGATCTACTCTTGACTCGAGGAATTTGTTAATATTCTAGTTATCCCACTTATTCATTGTCAACAGTTTCTGAACTATGGCCTATTAACTCCACCTGGCTGACCAGTTGACTATTGATGCGATTGTAAACAAACAACGGACGCTTCCCTTCCCGGTTGCCATGGCTACCAGTTGTATAGATGACGTAACAGCTGGTCAAGGCTGACCTGGAGTTTCACTTATTCATGATGGCATCACGCCAGGCAAGACAACCAGAAAGTGGCCATCTTATAACTACCCTTCGGGCGTAAACTTCCTCTGTCTCTTATTATATTATGTATGACGTTCTCTTCATGGTTACCACATCACATCGCATCCCCGAAGGATACACAACCCAAATAACATCTTATTAATGCACTCTCGTAACTTTCTTTACTCTAAGCATGGACAATACATCTTTCTCACTTCTGATATAGAACAAGATGCAAAGAGCGCGCCATTCAGAGTGGATGGCTTATAACTACCCTTCCGATAATTTTGTTTCTAGTAAAAGTTTTGGCACAGTATAAGTACCTCATGTACAAAATTTAAAGAAAAACTTTTTTTAGGCAGCTTGAATTAAATGTAGAATTTCTAGCACTATCCGCAAAATGCAAAAGTCGTTACACTAATATTTATTATTATTTTACAATAGTGCAGCCAATGATACACGAGGTAAAATGATTATATTTTCATCGTAGCCGCATAAACTATTTTTCATTTAAAGTGACATTAAAAGTAAGAGAAAATCGTCTCCTGTCTTCGCGTCACATCCTAAGAGTTTCCGTTCTGAAGCCAGGCTGTTCACACATGTTTTGTGACTATTTTGGATTAAGGGAACCTCAAAACGTTCAAAACTGGACATGGAATATCATGGTTGAAAACAATACTTCCTCAGTGTCGATTACCTCTTGTGATGTGGTCCTACGAAACATTGAAACAAAAGGAATTTTGTTAAGTGCCACAATGTAACGGGTTCCTTTCTCCATTTCTCGTAAAGCAATTATTTTATGTGTTTATGACGAGGGAAAATTGTAGTGAACGCGTAGGCCTAATCGGTGTTATGGAGGTCACATAATTATAACGGAAATACAAATGGCCTCAATAAGCTTTTTTATTCTTGATATTGAATAGAGAGGGCCTTACTTAAAATTATGTTGAAATTATAGCTTTTTTATAGAATCCAAACATTCGGAGATTTAGGCAGCACGTTTCACGTACCCTGCGGCTGCGTACAGACACACGGACAGACATTTTGCCCAATGGCGGACGCAGAGGAGGGGATCGAGGGGATATACACACGTATTTATATATTCTGTGTTCTCTAGTAAATAAATTGCTTATTTCTGATCAATTGAAAAGAGACCATAATGGACTCTAGAATACAGAAAATGTTAGTCCTTAGTCAACTTGTTCAGTTCGATTTTCTACAGTCGGTTGCTCTTAGATCCATTCTAACATTATCATCCCATTTTCGTCTCGGATCTGCTGATTATAATTTTCCTTCTGGTCTTCCCATTAAAATTAGATAAATGCCCCAGTCCACTCCCAAACAGTTCGTATTAACCACCAGCATTTAATTAATCTCTCTCTATATAAAAGGCTTTGTCCTGACTGACTGAATGAATGACTGACTGACTGATTGACTGAATGACAGGAATCAACGTACAGCCTAAACTATAACAGGTAGAGACTTGGAATTTTGACAGTACCTTCGTTTCATAATGTAGGTGCTCACTAAGAAAGGATTTTGAAAAATTTTGATTTTAAATCCCAAAAATCAAATGTTTTTGATAATACTTAATCCCTTTTTACACAGAATTATCGAATTCAATTCACATTTGACATTTAAACATATTGTTGCCAGTTTGTGTCAGATGGGTTTGGAATTAAATTAAATGGAAGTTTGACAATTACAGTTGGCTTTGGCTATTTTTGTCATACCTTGGAAATAAAACTTTCGCGATCGCTTGAATGTTGTAAGCCCTAATATGGTCAAACATTGTTTTATTTGGACGAAACTCACTATACAGAGGTTTTCTGGACCAAGGAACTCGAATCTGAGGTTGTTTTACCAGGTGACGCTATTTAATCGTGGTATGTAGTCTACGTGATTTAGGTGTTAATAAATATAATGATTTATGCTCTTAATTTTTACTTTTTGAAATAATTATCGCGGGCGAAGCCGCGGGCACATGCTAGTCTTACGATATTACGAGAGTGATACAGGCAGAGGCGTATTTAGCTACTAGGCAGAGAAAAATATTTTCGCCCCCTATTTCCACATGAATGTACCACAAAGTAACCTACAATAACCATTATTGTAACCGAAATAGTAGGCTAATAATAATAATAATAATAATAATAATAATATATAATAATAAATAAATAAGTAAATAAATAAACAGGTGCTTATTGTTGTTAATGTTATTCATTTCTATTTCATTGTATGTTACATTAGTTTACTATTTTGAAGAGTTATAAATAAAATGTTTAATATATTTAAGAAAAAAACAGTAACAGCTTAAAAGCCGCCCTAGGCAGCTGCCTAGGATTAAATACAGCACTGGATACAGGCTGTAAATTTTACTGTATTCCCCTGACATCGGCCCAAATATTTTTCTTAAAACTTTGTGCACCTCTTGTAAACAAAACTACTAGTAATATTGCAGTTTTGTAAGCTCTTATAGCCTAAATAGTTTTCTTTCTAGCTCCGAAAGAAAATTCTGCGTCAGCCACTGATTTTGCCGTCCATAACACAATAGCATAAAGGGTCATTCCATATTAAATCAACAAATGGGCTTTGCCTCACCATTTTTTATTTTGATGAAATTTGGTAGGTGATATGTACCAATCTTCTGAACCCCAAAACAAATCTTTTTACATCTCTAAGAAATTTTACTCCTGAGATATAGGCATTTGTTTAGTACACGAACAAGCAAAACAAGTAATTTCAGACTTATTTTCTGAAAGCTGAAGAATTTCTATTTGAATCAGTAGGATGGTCAGATAGAGCTCATTGGAAAGCTTAAAGAATGGACTTTCATTTGTGCATACTAAATTAGATTTAAGTTAAGTCTAAACAGACGTTTTTAGGGCTCTAATCTTCGTTTGTGAACTGTCGTTTTGCGTAACTTTAGGCATTAAAAAAACAATGAAGGACTTGGAGTAACATGCCAATTTTTTTTTCTGTTACACTTATGTGTGAGGAGCATGTGTAGGAAAAAACTGAGCTGTTACTGGTGGTCCTTCAACCTGAAAAATTTGCTTGAACTTCAAAAAGTATAAAATCTTGCTTTTTCTCGGTCCCAAAAAGTAATAATAATAATACTATTTTATTGTCATGGAGCAGAGCTATAGACAACGTCATGATGTATGTGTGTGTATATAGTTTACAATTAAATTAATAATAAAAAATGTAATAAATATATGCATTAATAAAAGCTTACCCTTACAATATGTACATAAGAAGGGTGAAGTTAAGTAATGATGTATATACTAACACTAAAAACCTTCCTTATCCTAGTTAAATGAAGTTACTGTAAAATAGTAAAATTCCTACAATGTGTATAATTAATATAATTATATGATTATTAAATGGATGGTCAAGTAACCAAAATTAAAACATATGTGGGACAGGTGATAAAAATCTGAAAATGCCAAGATGAGAAGCCCTTATAGTGTACTTTAAAATAAAAACAAAATCATTCTGTGACTCGAAGGGATAGAGGAGCTACAAGCCTTTGAAATATCAAGAAAACAACACTTGACCGCTACTGAAAATAGGCTAAGTAGGTAGGATAATTACCAACAAAATTTACTTTAAATTTACATAAAATATAAGAAATTTATTTAAAAATGAGAATTTTCCTCAGTTATGCAAATTTCTGCTTTTTTGTGATATTTTATAGCAAATTTCCACATTTGGTTTCTTTTTTAAGCTACTTTGCTGGCAATTTCAAGTACTGTATTGTCTACTTGTAATGTAATTGGACATTTTTCACATTCAAACAAAACTACTATTAACATTACAGTTTTGTAGGCTCTAAAAAGCCTAAATAGTTTTCTTTTTAGCTCCTCAATTCCCTCCCCAAAAGGAAATTCTGCGTCCGCCACTGAATTTGCCGTCCATAACACAATAGCATAAAGTAATAAACAAAACGATTTAAATGAAACATGTAGCAGTTGAGTCACAACGAGCGGTCTATTACCAACAGCAATGGAGAAAGTGACGTCGTTGGTCCAAGGTTGCGTGATGAACAAACCTCCGCTTGTTTATTAAGCGACAGCTTGTGTGGGGGGGGGGGGGGGGGGGGTCTGTCTGTACACGCTTTCATGACTTTCATGGTAAGAGGCCTATTGATATTGGACCTAATCCGTTGACCAGTACTGGAATAACGACTAATTAACGGTCATATCCATTAAAACATAACCTGCGTTGTCTGATTGGTTCGCGGAAAGTCAATCAGCAGCCAAGCTTCCACATGCATTAGTATCGGTAACTAAGGTTAACAAGAGACGTTCAGATGTATGAGTTTCTGCAAGTAGAAATAATAATAATGGAGTATTTATGCTAAATTTCAAGAAAATCCAACCAAAAATACTTTTTTGCACTCCTTAGCTAGTAAGTGTTACTTACGAAAGTTGTTTACATGGATCGTAAGTTGACATTCCCACACAATCGTGTTGCTAAGGGCGTTGCGATGAGGTTAAATTACTTACGGTCCAAGCGCCACGTCATAATTCATTACGATACACTTCATAATACAAGCCTTTATGGACACGGCCCCCAGGACAAATATTCGGTTCTCATAACAACAAACACATGCGAATCACTTTCTGAAATAAACATCTATTTTCAAGAATGTATTTACATAATATTTTCAGATAATATCACAATTAATATAATTAAATTTATATAAGTAACCGTCGTGCAAAAAATAGCATGCAACACACGGGCCGTAAAGGCATTTACGGGTCTAGAAAACTTAAAAACCCTCGGCTGCGCCTCGGGTTTTCAATCTGTTTCCTCGACCCGTAAACGCAATATACTATTTTTCACCCCTTACTAACACGTGTTTAATTCAAGTCGGTTAAGTAACACTTCGAAGGCCCTTACTCACGTGTTTCGTCTTGCACAACTTCTTGAGCACGCGGGTTATGACGCCAGGACCGTTGTTTCCCCAGTCGTCACCTCTGAAGTCCTTCCTGAAGTTCTCGAGGCACGCTGCTGCCATCTCGTGGCCCAGACCCTCGGCGTCGAAGTTGAGCACCCCGGCGGCCACGTCAGAGTTGGACTCGGCTCCCGCGAAGTTAGAGAGCCCGCTTAGCGTTCTGCAACAATACATACATTGTAATTTTTGGGGCACTGAACCGGTGACATTTCCAGGAGCCTCTGTTGTTCAAATGTTATGAATGGTCTTATCCAGCTGGGATTCTTAAATTATAGTAATTAGGTTTGTGGTACTAAAATCCCACAAACCTATCCTCAAATTTTGCACGTCGGTAGGTCTTCATTGCAGATAGACACATGCAAAAACATTAGCTGCTCATACAGGGTGTTAAACATTTTACCTTTGTATAGAGGGAACATAGACAAGAAACTATTATTAGGAGAGTTTTGTTTTCCTGTTACTGCATAAAATCTCCCAGGGCATGGCCGCCACTGACTTCTAATATTTGAAAAAATGCAAAACAAAGGAAAATCGTTAACACTGGAGTTATGAATAAAAAAAACTAATGCAGTGGCGACCAGTCATGTGATTAGTCTGTAAATTTGGCAGATTATGAAAACTCTAAATTATGATATAGCTGTTGATGAATGATTAAGATTTATCCATCAATAAGAAGGCATGATGTCAATTTAATGAAAATTTTAACCCTATTTCGCTTAATTATTGACTTATGAGCACTAAATTGTAATGATTTTAATGTCCTGTAGCATAGGCATTTTACGTCATAGTGCAAAAATGTCCTAATAAAAGTTGCTTGTCTATGTCCCCTCTATACACAGATAAAATATTTCGGTGTAATTCATTAACACCCTGTATAAACTTGAAGACCTACCGATATGCAAAACTTTCGACATGTTCACGAACAGCAGGCTAGTGAATAACTCCGGTGAAATTAAAGAAGTCCCGCTGATGAAAAGTTACGTAGGAAAGAAGATAATTATACAATAAACTCAAAAGTCACGGCTTACAAAGCTTTACAAGATTATTACGGGCGAATTTTGGGGATTTTTAATAATATGTTAACAAGTTTTTGTAAAATTTCTAAGTTTGACTATATCGATATGATTATCGAACTTGAAGATACACTAAATCGCCAGTTTACATAGTTATAAATAACTTACCAGCCATTATTAAGTGCCAGTATGGTACTTTATGAGACTGTGTGGTGGACGAAAAAATGTCTGTCCGTCTGTCTGTCCGTGTGTCTGTACGCACCATCACTCAAATACGCTTTTTCGGATTTTCATGAAACTTGGAAAACACATTTATAATATCGATGGGAAGAACTCTATTGATATTGAACCAAATCGGTTCACCGGTACCGGAGTAAAACCCAATTTAGTGAATATTTTAAAGACGCGGTAACTCAAATACGCTTTACCGGATTTTTATGGAACTTGGTATACACATTTATAATGTCCATGGGAAGACGTCTATCATAATGGATAAAATCGGTTTACCTGTTTCGGAGTAATGCTCAATTTAGTGCCTATTTTATGGTAATATACGTATTCGAAAGAATTTATAAAAAAAATGAAAATCAGTTATCTTGACAACATAGCCTATTGTTTTACTGTGATCTTATAAGGCCTTGGAAATTAAAATACAGGTAGCTATGACAAAAAACATATTGATTTACATGCGCTTATCCAACTAGACCGTTAAAATGACCCAGGTGGCCGAGATGGTAGACCTTTGTTCTTCCGTAAGCCCTGCTTAATGAATAAATCTGGAGCTTAACTTGGAAATCAATTTAAAAAAAAAAACATATTCTGCATATCATAATTGCAGTCATAACTGATTAAACAAAATATACTGGCACTTTGTTACATCAGTTTACCTGATTTTATTTTAAATTTGGTTTAAACCTAAATGAAGGGTATTTGTACAAGAAGAGTTTTTTCTTTTAAAGATTTTTTACATTAATGATTACTGCAGTCACTGTAACCTTATTTCTCCCAAATAATATCAGACAATGTCTATCTATACAATTTGTAGCTACAGATGCAATAAATTATTATTATTATTATAAAAAAATACACGTCAAAATACTTTTATAGTTTTTATGCAATTTTCTGTAAATAAAATTCTAACGGCAATCATAAGTAGCCTAGGTAGGATATCAAACATTGACTTCGACTTGCCTCACTTATTAATCAGTCCAATAAATAACGATCATAAAACACAACTTAAACAATGGAGGAAATAATAATTTAAGGAAATGGAGGCCCAAGAGCAGACATATTTTGTCTGCAACAAATACTTCAAAAGAAATATATTCGAAATCATGCCCTTCATTTGATCTAGTATTTGTAGACAGAAAAAGCTTATGATAATAGCCTATAACAATCGTTCCCAACCTTTTTGAGCTGGCGACCCACCTTTCCTTATCGGAATACCTCCAAGGCCCATCGGTCCATGGTGGAGTAAAAAACCTTATTTGTATCGTATCCCTTCCTTATATATAATTTAACATCAAATATTGCAAATATACAGGGTGTTAATAAATAACATCGAAATATTCTACCTGTATATAGAGGGGACTTAGACAAGCAACCTTTATTAGGTGATTTTTGCTCTATGACGTAAAATGTGTATGATACAGGGCATTAAAGTAATTATAATTTGGTGCTCTTAAATCAATAATTACGCGAAATAGGGTTAAAATGTTCATTAAATTGACTTCATGCCTTCCTAGTGACCGATAAAAACCTGATTCTTAATCAATCGTCAACACCTATATCATAATTTAGGGTTTATGTAATCTGCAAAATTTACAGACTAATCACATGACTGGTCGCCACAGCATTAGTCATTTTTTTAATTCATAACTACTGACTACAGTGTTAACAACGAAGTTCCTTTGTTTTGCATTATTTTCTAATGTTAGAAGTCAGTGGCGGCCAAGCCCTGGGAGATTTTTTGCTGTAACAGGAGAAATTGAATCCATAGAGCAAAAATCTCCTAGTAAAAGTTGCTTGTCTATGTCCCCTCTATACACAGGTAAAATATTTAAGTGTTATTCATTAACACCCTGTATATATAAGCTTATATATACTTTTTTGTATAAACAGATTGATTATTGATAAACAATTTGTGTTCTGATTTGAAAATGGTTGACAAAATATAAGCACTTTGTACTAAAACAGTTATTTATTTAACAATAGATATATGTTTGCAATATATGCAACAAGTGGTTTCATACTCACTAACAATTAGTGTTCCAAGGTGAAGATAAAAACTACAATTATAAAAGCACACAAAGATCATTTTAATTCTTCAGGCAAAATTGCTGTTTTTAAGTAAGAATACTATATTAATGAGATTTTTGAGACTGTTTCGATTGAACTAACACGTCAATGTCAGGATTGAACGAAGATTTTTTTTTTAAATTTCAAGTCACTTTCAACATTCAGTTGATTTCTGTATTTCTTTCTTAGGAAAACCAAAGTTGAAAAAGTACGTTCACATAAATACGTAGTGGTGAATACCATCAGAAACCAAAAAGTCAAGAAGCAAGAAAACAATCAAAACACAATTTGATTTGTTTCGATTTTTCTTATCTTTTCTGATGGTTCCTGACAGTTTTAAAGCTTTAAAAGCATAATGAAAGCAATTCAGAACCTATACGAAAATTCCAGAGCAAGAATGAAAATACAAAATCATCTCTCGCCTGGATTTCAAGTTACGAAAGGATTACATCAGGGATGCAGTTTATCACCGACACAGAGAAAGCGTTGGAAAATGCTAATTTTGGCACAAGATGAAGAAGACATAGAATACATAACAAGGAAGTTAATAGAGTATAAAAATGGGGACTTCAGGTTAACAGGAATATGGTAATAGGGCACATAAATCAAGATTTGACAGTGGAAGAAGGGATGGGAACTATTACACACACTGAAGAAAACAAATATCTAGGAGTCAATACAAGATAAATGCTGAAAATCTCTCTATTTAAATGGGTTTCTGTGGAATCGACGGATTAGAAAGGAAACATCAGAAGCATTATGACATATGGATAAGAAGTATGGACACTTAAATTTAAAAAAAATTAATGGCAACAGACGCGGTCTGCAGGGATATCTAGACGAGAAACCATGAGGAAGATAATGGATGTCACAAATTCGAAGAAAAACAGCTCTTATGGTATGGATGTCAGAGGAGAGACTACCAATGGAACCACCAGGAAGGAGGAAAAGAGGGAGGCCACATGGATACAAGGAATTCAGGCATCGATTAGAAAAATAAATATTGAAGAGAATTTATGGAGAGATAGACACAAATGGAGAAAGAAAATTAAATTATATGTGTAATCTTGGGTTACATTGTAAAACAGGATAAATAATAATAAAATAAAAAGTTGTGGGTGAAATCTGGATTATGCAAATTCCCCCCCCCCTCTCCCCTTCGCTCTGCGGGTTCCAGTTGAGTTGGATCGATGCTCCAAGCAGACGAGCCTTGTACGTCTTCTCGCTCCACCTGATATTGCGAAATTCATTGGAGACACGTACCTAACCCAAATACAACATTTTGTTTTCATGCGATTTTCCGTTCTGGAGCTAGGCCAGACATGTTTCTGGATTCAGGAGACCTTAAAAAGTGTATTTATGTTTGACATAGATGTAAATATCTCGTCCTGTACTTCCTTTAGTCAGACTCAAGGATATAGAACACGTCATGTTATAACAAAAATATACAAAACTGTAAACTGCCAATCTTATTCAAGCTGGAAATACTCATTCATATTGTAGAAGGTGTGAGTTATTAAAAACTAGGAGGTGCCCGCGATAATTAATTGAAAAATTAAACATTAAGAGTATAATAATTATTAAAGCATTATATTTATTAACACTTGCACGCGATCATTCATAAACTAAACCATTAGTAATTAATGAAACAGCTAAAATTCCGGCTTCAGAGTACATTCCACGATTAGAAAGCGCCCTCTGGGAAAACGATCTCAGATTCGTTAATGCAGTTCCAAAGAACCTGTGAACACATAATAGGCCTACGTATTGTTTCTCAACTGTTTATTGGCATGAATATGATGTGAATTTTATTTTATCAATTCAGTGTAATTTTCAGAAATTATATAATGTTTCAAGGGAAGGAATGGTTTGTTTGGATTATTATTATCAGCGATATTTCAAGAGAAAAAACCATCAATATTTTACAGCTGTTGCCCCCGGCTTCGCCCGCCATTATTCATTGACTCTAGGATTTTTAAGAAATCTACACTGGTAGTTTATTAAAAATGTTTGTGGTTCAGAGCTATGAAAATTGTAAGTAAAAATAAAATTAGAATATTTGTTCATTGTGTTCATTTCACTTAGGCCTTATATAATAAAGAAACGGTTTTCCTAATTTTGTACTTTTCGTGAAAGTTTATAGACTGAGAGACGAACATCGCCGAGTATGCCCGATGTTTCACGAAGCGGGCGAGCGAGTGAGCACGCTAATTAGGGCCGTTGAATTGTATAAGAGTAGATTCCTTGAGAGATCTTTTGATTTGCTTTTAAGACACAATAACTTAATGTTTCTTGGAAGCTTATTGTAAATCTGTATTGTAGCCTAATAAGCACCCTTTTGAAAGAGTTTTAATGAATTAGCACTGCAATTAGTTTGAAATTTATCAACATTATCCACTACATAACACATAAGAGAGTACATACTCCCCTCTAAGAGTGAGGACTTTTAATTGTTCAAACAGAGGTTTACAATATTCCCTTTTTTCTTTCCACATATTATTCTTATTGCCCGCTTTTGTAATCTAAATATTTTGTCCCTATGGGAAGAGTTGCCCCAGAATATGATTCCGTATCTCATTACGGAGTGAAAATATGCAAAATATACCATAAGTAATGCATCCTGTTGTTAGAGCAGTTTTCGAGAAATTCGCGACAAACGAAATTTTCTTAATGTAAAGTGGCATTAAAAATAAGAGAAGGTCGTCGCCAATCTTCGTTGTCACATCCTCAGAAGGAACCTAACCCAAATACAAAATTTTGTTTACATACGCTTTTCCGTTCCTGAGCTATGCTGTTCACAGACACACACAGACATGTTTCTGAAAATGGTATTTTTCTATTCAGGGAACCTTAAAACGTGTATTTATGTTAAAAACTCGGGGTCGAAGACAATACTTCCACTACGTATGGTACAGGCAGAGGAAGTAGAAACAGTGGATGAAGTACTATTTGTATTTGAACTGAGTGGGCCTGTGGAACCCTGAGCTATTTAACATGCAATCAGTGCACGTAATGAGTGTTACTGGAGTGACGGAAGTTGGTGCTCTATCAATTCTTTTAAAACTGATAAAATACGCTCCGGAAATATCATTTAAGTCATTTTAATACTTGACATTATACTTTACAACAAATAGCAGAAGTTGTATAAATCACAAAACTTAATGAAAAAACGAGATCAATCCAACAAATTTTAGTAAATTGCAAACTATTGAAGTGAAACGTCGCTTCAATATTACACAATCGATTACACAGACCAACAGCCGTTTTCGTGCCTTAGAATTTATACCTATTGTTGGGTATATTTAGGTCGCTGATGCCAAATGTGCCATTAGTTTTGCCCTACCAGCTTTACTTTGTGAGATATGGTATTACCATTATGCATATTATCCCATTTTACGTTTGATATAAATAAAAACAGTGCCTATTTTTAGCTTCTAAATCACGTGAAGAAAAAGCAACACACTAACATTACAATAACAATATACAAAATTGATATTATCACATACGTGGGCTGTAACTTTAATTGTGGCAACACTTACATTTTACATTAAAAAGGCCACCTGTGAATTATTCAGTTGCTCTTTGATGCCAGAAATAGCAGGCCTTGCCTCTTGCAAGTTTTTATTTCATTAAGTATCCGGAATCAATGCGGTTTGAATTACGTATTGTTGAATTTTAATTAACATTTTGTTTTAAGGAATTTAGTGACATACGAAGGGCTTTGGAATTACAGTCTGATCCATAACAACCAAACAAATGAATGGTAACACAGACCAACAGCCATATTGGTGCCTTAGAATTTATACCTATTCGTGGGTATATTTAGGTCGCTGATGCCAAATGTGCCATTGGTTTTGCCCTACCAGCTTTAGTTTGTGAGATATGGTATTACCATTATGCATATTATCCCGTTTTACGTTTGATGTAAATAAAAAACAGTGCCTATTTCTAGCATCTAAATCACGTGAAGACAAAAGCAACACACTAACATTACAATAATAATATACAAAATTGATATTATCACATATTGTACGGTAGTTTATGACTTATGAGCTGTCAATTTGAGGGCCAAAAAATAATCCAGTTTTTAGTTTTTCTGTACTATGTGTCCCAAGTATGGTCAAGAACCTTCATTAGGTATAGTATCAAGCAAGATTTTGTTTCGCTAGACTAAGAGTTTACGAATAAAATCTATATAAAAGTAGAGCTGTTAGAGAAAAACTGTTTACATATTTGGAATAAGCATACTAAGTATAGCCAAAATCCGGTAAAACATCTGAGACACCAAACAAAAACTTGTTTTTTGTTAGGTTGTGTTATTGTATAGTCGGTTGTCAAAATATTCTGAAACCGAAAACGCGGCACTTTTCAACTGACATTTTTAAATTAGGTCTGTAAATTAATGTAAAGCGTGTTTATCTATTTATTATAAACCCGAAGCATCATTATCAGAAAACTCAACACATTACATGAGGGTACTTAAAATACACACCATGTTACATCTCTCATGGCTTTGTCCTGACTGACAGATAATCAACATAAAGCCTAAACTATAACAGGTAGAGACTTGGTACCTTCGTTTCTTAATGTAAGTGCTCACTAAGAAAGGACTTTGAAATGTTTTTTATTTTTAATGCCAAAAATCAAATGTTTTCCAGGAGACAAAATACCTTCCACAAGAAACACACGAGCAATTCGATCGTTGGAGAAAACAGTATTCAGTTTGTGAAACTAATTCGAGATGGCTTTGCTCGGTTGCTAGCTTCATTCAATTGTTTGCGAGATTCGCAAGGATCTAATTTTTTCAACATACGTGGGTAACTTTCATCAATCTATGTTTCATTTTAGTAGTTTCATTTCGAATCTGTATATCCAGATGGCAGCACACAATTAGGAATAAAATTATCTAATTCCTGGAATTTATGTAAAAACAATGTCAGTGTTAATAAATATAATGTTTTAATTATTTATTTGTCAGGCCTAAATTATTTTTAAAAATCTAGAAGTGGAGTAAATAATCGTTAGTGACTGATAAAATTGTTGGCTACTGGACATATTTTCCGGGAGAATGGATTTTCTTCAGAAGTTTTTCACGGTAGGTCTAAAGGGGGAAGGGACACCTTTAAGTAGCAAAATATCGCCGACTTTCATAATTTTATATCTCAGCCAACTAAAATCCAATCGAAAAGAAATTCTGTGTGTACAGTATTCATTCCCTGTACTTTACTAAAAGATTTGCAAATTTAAGAAAACATATCAATATTATGCATAAATAATTATTCAAGAATAGCGTTACCCCATAAACTCTATAATTTTTGTTAGTATTTTCATGAATCTATCACTAAAATGTTCCCAATAATCATATGAAGAGCCTGTAGTAAAATATCTCTATAACAAATATGTTTTTCCCTTGATTACACAATACAGGAAAAAATCTAGCATTTTCATGTTCAATATTTTTTCATAAAAATAAACCATTAAAGGTATTAATGCTTGCAGGTGGCATAAAATAGAGAACAAACGGGACGGGACACCAGGTTGGTCCAGTCTCAAAAGAATCAGCTGTTATCCAAGACAGGAAGTGCGGTTCCCTAATGTGGTGAATGTCCATCTTATAATCTCTGTTGCGAAAGATTAAGGTCGTTAGCTGGTGGTCACATGACCTGCATCACGCCACATTGAAATGACCGTCTTATTGCTCCAATTATCTGGATCGCTTTCAGCTGCGAAACCCTCTTTCAGGGCCGATTATTTGCGAAAAAGAAAAACTTTTAGCCGACAAAATCGACAGATGGAAAGGTGAAGTCAGACTGAAGAACTCAATGACATAGCCGGGATATGAACCAGCTCTGGTTATTCATTGCATGGCCAGGCGGCTTCCTTTCGTTAGGAGGAAAAGTTTGCCGACAGCTCAACCCATGTTCTTTAATTTTACCGCACCAATCAGCTAGTTATTCCAGCCAATCAAAATCTAAGAATGTCCTGCGACAGATATGACAGCTACTCGTCAACTCCACGTGGAGTGGAACGCAAGGTTGCAAGATGTAGTTACAGTAAACGATAACACGTGTGAATTGATTAAAGTGAGGGAAGAACTGAGGTCAGTGATAATAATGAGAGAATATTGCAACGTTGCTTTTGTTTTGGAAAGCGGAAACCAAGCCCCATATAGTCAGATCAATTAACATAAAGAAACACCGACTTAATGGTTTATCTCTTTGAAGCCGCCTGGCCATCCAATGAATAACTGGACATACAGCTGACTCACTTATCCATCGGGCGTTCTCAAAATGAGACACAAACCCAGTGGCGACTTAGAGCCTGGTTCAATTCCCGGCTACGGCACCTTTCCACGTACAATTTTACCATTTCAATTATCCGGTCCCAATAAGTCCGGATAATTTGAGTTCCAAATACTGACTTTGTAAATATTAAGATTTGTTACAGACTCTGAACTGATCGTTATTGTAACGGCGATTGCCTATGTTTACACTTACGTGTACGCGATTACGTATGCTTAAACATTGACGCAATCTCTATATATATAAAAGGCTTTGTCCTGACTAACTCAATGACTGACAGAGAATCGACGTAGAGCCAAAAGTATAATAGGTAGACTTGGAATGGAAGTGCTCACTTAGAAAGGACTTCGAAAAATTTTGATTTTAAATGGTAAAAATAAAATGTTTTTGAGAATACACAGAATTATCAAATCCAAATCACAACAGTGTATTGTTGCCACTGGTCTCAGATGGGTTTGGAAATAAATGAAACGTGTCTCTGACAAATTAGAGAAGGTATCAATATAATTCATGTTATAAATAAATATTAAAGAATGAAATCCAAGAAAATAATGCGGTCACATAACTTTCTCTAGCCTGGAAATAGAGAAAACAATACGAGGTAAGGTAATATGTTTTGGGGAGAGAAGTACGAAAGTGATATTGCATTTCTGTTTAATTTCATCCCCAAAACGGGATGAGAAATAAAATATTCTGCAAAGACAATACAATTTTATGTTACCGAAATTTCTGTTTCTTCTTATTTGAACCCCTACCAGGCTTGCTGTGTACTGTACAAGCGATGGGATGCAAAAGTCTACATTCTCTATGAGCCATAAAAAGCTATACCAAGCGTTTTCTGAGGGAATAGTTTGAGTGTAATAAGTCGTTCTTCCTATTTCAGATTATAAATACCTATATTAGGACCTAGAATTTGAAAATGTAAAGTCCTTCATAAGTTAATTTCCAATTACAAAATAAAAAACCGGGCGACGCCAGGCCTTTTAAGCTAGTAATTTATAATATGCTGACTCAATGGAAATGGACAATTCTTAAGCAAGCTAAAGGAATATCTATTTTATGGGATCCGGAGGTTCATTGCCGTGCTTACCTCAGCCCGCCATTCAACCCTATTCTGTGCTAACCCCATGCAACCATCCCTCGCAAATTCTACTTCTCTTAAATCTATTCTAATATTGTCATCTCCCCTATGTCTAGGTCTTCCAAGTGGTCTTTTCCCTTCGGGTCTCCCAGTCAATACTTTTGAAATAAGTCTTTCCTTTTCATCCTCCGTGATTTAATTACCTTTACTATATCCGGTGACGAGTACAGATTATGAAGTCCGTCGTTATGCGGGTTTCTCCAGTCCCCATTTTCATCTCCTAATACTGCCAAGAATCAAATAGTACTACTTTTTAAAGTTGATACCCATTGCACACATTCCTGCAGTTTGTTATAGTATTATATTTATTAACGCTGACATCGTTTTTACACAACTTTCATGAATTACGAAATTTTATTCTTAACTACAATAAATATAAATAATTAAACTAATAAACGAATCTTATGCTGCCTTACCCAAATCATGCATAAACAAAAAACAAAACTACCTCAGATTCGAGTCCCCCCCCGCCCACATAGTGAGTTTCGTCATGTACAGCTCGAGCGAGGCCACAAGTGAAGTCTTTCCTATTTATAATTTAATGACAAGTACTCAAAGAGATTACAAATACCTGCAATCAAATCAATGAATAACAGCTCTAAAATTGTCTGCAAACTTCATTTTAATGCCTTTTTCAAAATGTTAATGTTTTGGATTAGTAAAAACTGTGCTAATGCATAAAAAAACTCTACTCTAATACGCTCGTTACATGTGACACTCATTTCGACACAGATTTCCATTATAACAGTGGTGTGGTATCGATTATTATCGATTTAAACAACTTGTATCTGTTCGTCCTAATTTAAATGTTATACTAAATAGCCTATCATGATAATTAGGATGAAACTCTCTTCCCTACCTTCATAAAAACATACTCCTACCTTAACAGGCTCGATGCATAATGTTTGTAACGAAAAGAAGACGTTACAATTAATTTTGGAGGCTTAATTTTTGGTAGATTTCGAAGAAAAATCTACCTATTGCAATGGATACCACTTTATGATTTTCGAAAAATTCTTTCATATCTTTACGTTTCATGCTCCCCTAAGTACGAAACCACCGCCCGTTCAAAAAAAAATTTTGTGATATTGAAATTTATATATATATATATATATCTTTACACGATAGCGGCCGTAATTTTGAAGATATTTGAACCAAATTTTATTATGTTATTTCTAGGCCCAATAGTTCGGACAAGTTCGTTAATGGGCAAAATTGGCCCAAGGGGGTGGTCGGGGGAGGGGGTTGAAATGTTTAAAAATGTATATCTCGGCCCGTATGAAGTATAGAGGGAAAATTTGTTTGAATAAATTAGAGTACTCCCTATGCAGTTCACAGTGACACCAACGATTCGGGGGTTCGAGTGAGGGTGGGGGTGGGGGATGAAAATTCGAAACTTTTGAAACCACGTCTTGTGGGGTATCGTTGAAAAGCTCTTGATGAGTACTCTACAAATCAATAAATAGTTTTTTGATAGCTCTCATATGACGCGAGATTTTAATGTCTGAAAATAATAACACTTGAAAGAATTATTATATCATAATTTTGTCTTGTTTAGCGGCTTTGCTAATTTTATTCATTGCTGATCTTGCGCACGGCCTCCCAGAATATTATATCCTATTCTTGTTGTCAAAACAAATGATTGTAGGCTCTTCCTCTTTACCGAATTCAGTTCTTATTACTGCAGGTTTACCATGCCAAGGCTAAAGAAGAAGAGTGCTATGCAGCGACAATAAATTAAACCAAAAGCACTTGGAATTCTACCTCCGCCTGTAGGCCTGCCTAAAGGGATTTTTTTAAATTGGGGAATATCCTCCGGTGGGCACCTCTTAAACCTGGAATCGAACCCGTGTCCATCGGGCTTGCGTACCGATATTCTACCAACTAAACCATCCATAGGTAAGATTAAGAGAAAATTGTCTTTTAATACGTGGGTCCATGGGTCTACACTATCCCTAACGTGGCGGGCGTTCATTCGTGGTAAACAAATCTGTGACTTACGAGGTTTTTCTCGGGGATTCTCCCGTTTCCGCATGTGGTTAGGTTCGAGGAGTTTCCTGCATCTAGACGCAATATTACAACCAGGTGTTGCATTGCAGTAGTGCGCATTCACGAGACAAGTTTGTGTATGACTTATAGCTTAAATAAGGTACCTTTCAGAGAATGTTACTTCATAGTAATACATTACACAATTCGTCCAGGAATAAAAAAAAACAATGTTAAAGCAGTTTTCGAGAAAATCACAAAAAAAAAAAATCTGATGTGAAAGTCACATAACTTTCTCTGCCCAAATAAAAGTTAACAGTACTCACATATCCTTGAACAGAATCGCAAGACACAATTTTATGCTAATCATCCTATAACTTAAATACCTCTTCTTTCAATCATGCGACTAAAAACACCGGCTACGGACAAACCAAAAAAGAAGAAAAACAAAAACTTTCCGCCGTAAAGAATAATTTTCGAAATTTATCGAATATTCCCCTCAGATATTTTCTTTACTGTAAGCATGGCCAACAATACATCTTTCAAATTATGATATAGAATAAGAGGCCGTGTTGCACAGAGTGCGTATTCAGTTGTTTCAACCTGATGCAAAGCTTTATTCTTCACCAGGCAAGACTGAGTTTCTAGAAACAGTGGGTGGCTTATAACTACCCTTCAGGGAATTTTTACGAAAAAATGTTTCAAATAAAAGTTTTAGCTCTTTGTATAAGCACACAATGTACAAAATTTAAACAAAATAGTTAGAGCCATTTTCCAGAAAATCGTAAAAAATTAAATTTTCTTCATGTAAAGTGGCATTAAAAGTAAAAGAAAGTCGGCACAACATTTTGCTTTCTGTTAGATGGGTTGTACACAGACACACAGACATGTTTCTGGATTCACGGGATGGAACACAAAACGGTACGCAACTTACATTGGACAAAACAAGTCTTGAAGTAAAGTTACATCACTTAGCCTACGTCTTGTCTTGTTAATCCAAACTACTGTCGTTATTACGGTTCATAATTATTTGTCATAAGTAGGGGGCGGATTTCTATTACCTAAAAAATAGGACATATGCATCCATTTATGACCTAAAACATTAAAATATGACTTTTTACCACTTATACAATGTGTATATTTTTTAAAAGTTTCATTACAATTCATTTTATTAAAATATAATGTTAATTACTGTATTTAAAATATCTGTAAGTTCTCAAAAAGTGCCAATATAATGCAAAATTTACAAAATATGATATGAAACTTCAAAATTTCTTTAATGTGCACACAAATTTGTCAAAAATATGACCTAAATATGCATATGCATACTAAATATGCTACAATAGTTGAAAATTTCCCAAATATGCAGTTATATGCATAATAAAAGCCGTTCCATTTTCACCAGGATGCTTGGAATCGGGTTTAAATTAGTCGGAAACCTGAAATAATGCAAAGGGGAAAAATATGACATGTCATAGAAATCCGCCCCCTAGTTATAACTAACTCCGTGGCGCTACATCCCTGGAGGGACAAGGCCTACCACCCGACCGCTGCGTCATCTACCACGGGCAGACGGCAGAATTGGGGGGCATGTGGTCAGCATGCCGACAGCAATGGTGGTTTCCATGCTCAATTTGAATCACGATGCTGAGTGCACCCCGTTTCAGACCTCCCTAGCTCAGAAAAATCCGAGTTGGTGCCGGGGATCGAACCTGGGCCAACGGATCTGCAGTCAGCGACGCTAACCACAAGACCACGCCGGCGGACTATTTATTTGTTATGCCAGGTAGCAACCCCACAAACAGTAGGGGGCCGTGCAAAGCTGTGAAGGCCCTTAAGGTTTAATGAGGTTGAGGTTCCCAGATTTTTAGACATTCAGTTTATAAACACGAGGCGGCCCAACCGGATAGCCAATATAATGAGTTTATACGGTAGTGTATGTTACAATACGATTGCTAGGAACACAAGGATGCGACTTTATCTGATAAAACATCAGCTCGTTACTGGACACGTCAATATGCATGGATTAATACGTGACATGCTGCCAATGAACAGAATAAAACACATAAATGAAATAACATAAATGGGCATTAGACTACCTAAAAACACAATTTCGATTCAGTGCAAGGCAGTTCGTGTGCTTTGTTAGCTTATCTGAATTAGGCTAACTGTTAGAATCTGATAATTTACTCGATTGTTCATATTCATTTAGTGTGCCGTAATCTCTGAGCTGCGACTGAATGGTGAATTGCTTTTATTATTTACCAAACCACTCGAGATTACGAGTCGTACTCACTTGGTGACGACGACGTCCAGGTCCAGGTAAGTGCCCCCGAACTTCCAGAGCGTGAGGAACCTGAGGGCGTCGCTCGCGTGCGACCGGGGCCACTTGCTGGCCTTGAGGGCCCCCGTTCGATACCATTCCTCCAGAGGAGAGTCCAGGAAGTACTTCTCGAAGTGCAGGTGCCGAATCCTCACGTTGGGGTAGGACAGCAGCTGCTGCACAACGGCGTTCCTCGCACTGGAGTTCCCCAGGGAAATCGGGGACGTAAACAAGAGGTACACTTCCAAGTCCGGGTTCAGTTTGGCCGCACTTTCCACCGCGCACGCCTGCCGCGCAGTCAGCACTATACCACCCTGTACACTGGAGGCACACGACGTCTCGTGGAAGAAGATGCTTCGGCCCTTGGCCGGGGGCGGCACGGAGGCGGTGATCTCCTCTATGGCGTTGCTGGCCTCGTCGTCGTAGCACGAGATGCCGTTGTTGCCGCCGTCGGTCGCGTTGCCGACGCCTCCCAGGAGGGACACCCGGTATAGCAGCCCGCTGTCCTCCACGACTGTCAAGTAAAACGTAACAATGAAACCCGTGAGCGCCAGACCGAAACACAGCGTGAAACTCGACCGCCGCATCCTCACAACAATCATAATCGCACACTCGCCATGGTCAACAACACACCAATCGTTCGCAAGAATCGTAAAAATTCAAAGAAACACACATCACAGACAGAGAGAGATCAATAAATCCCGCCCGTGGAGCAGAAATTCCCCCGCTGTCGTCGCTCATTTGTTACAGAGGAACTGCTGCTGGTTGCTATGGCGCTGCCCAGGAACAGCTACAACTGCTCCTGTCTTCTGCCTCTCGCACGCATGCGTACAAAGTCTCTACCTTGCTTACGTCACAAACTAGTTTAAAGTCCTTTCTTTGTATTCCTCATCTCTTCGCATCGCCGCTGTTTACATCACAAACAGTTGCCTAATTCAATTGTTCATGTCCTTTTCCCTTTTCTCCCCTCTCTTATTCTTCCCTTCTCTCCGCCCTTTTACTTTCTCCCATATAAGTAGTATAGAGAAAGAATAATAATTGTGATCTTGAAGTATTTACTTTTCTGGACTTTGTGTTTACGATAAACGAGGCGAGTCCAGAAAGTAATTTTCCCAAGGCCATTAACGGAAACAAAACACAATTTAATGGAAACACTTGTTGTAACAGATGCAGGATGTGTTGAGCTATTTTTCAACATATTCACAATCGGAATTGAGACATTTGTCATACCGTGGGACCAACTTTTGTATCCCTTTGTCATACAAGTCTGGAACCACTCCGTCTCTGTCATTCCCTATCATTTCTTCAGGTACAGGAAAAGTTGGAAATCGCTGGGAGCGAGGGCCGGTCTTTAGGGTGAATATTTGAACAGTTCCCAGCCAAATTTCTGCAGGAAACTTGCTAGGAGCTGTTTAAACATCCACCCTACAGCTCGGACTTCGCGCCCAGTGATTTCCATCTTTTCCTACACCTCAAGAAATGACAGTTACAACTGCCGAACACTGAGAACGTTAAAGATGAAGTTAGTTGGCCACTTGACTACCAACCATTAAAATTTACGTTAACTTACATACTACTTTCATCTTGAAAAATTATTGATCTTTCTTGTATTGTTTCATTTATTTTTATTTTACTTTTTTTTTTTCTCTTTCTACCTATTATTAATGTTTGCTTTCATTCCTTCTATTTACAATGTTGAATTTTCATTATCATTATTAGAACAAAGGTCTAGTTTTTTTAATCGGTTTTAAATCGTCCAGCATCAGCAGAACTATACAGATTTGTGATATCTTGACAATCGCACACTCACATAAAAATACAAAAAAAAAGAAATGTCAAATTGGCCGGCTACGGGAATTGAACCAAGAAAAACCAAAATGTGGGTCCAAGACGTTACCATCGCTCAATTTAACGATCTACTTTCATAAGCGTATGTGAAGGAATAATGTTGTTTGTCATAGCTAACTGTATTGCAATTTCCAAAGCCGTATAGGCCCTATGAATACTGTAAAACAATATGTTGTCACGATAACTAATTTGCATTTGATAAATGCTTTCTAATATATTACCATAAAATAGGCACTAAATTGGGCCTTACTCCAGTATTGGTAAACCGATTTGGTCCAAAATCAATAGGCTTCTTCCCATGGACGTTATAAATGCGTATACCAAGTTTCATGAAAATCCGTTAAAGCTTATTTTCCCTTCCGCACACAATCTCATACTGGCACTTAATAAAATTAACTTCATCGTGGAATACAAAGACTCACACGTATAAACTAAACTCCGTGGCTCTACATCCCTGGAGGGACTTGGCCTACCACCCGACCGCTGCGTCATCTCCCGTAGGCAGATGGCAGGATTGGGGGGCATGTGGTCAGTATGCCGACACCCACGGCCGTTAATGGTCTCACACGTGTAGGTTGTCCCAAAAATGGAAATGAGTCTTTTATAGATTCAACTCTTTTCTTGCTTAGTCTCAGCCACATGAAAATGTTGACGAGCTAGAGTTTGGCCACCGTGGCCTACATTATAGTAACAATGCCGTTTTTGTGAATTCGGTCCCGTGATGCAGGAAATGACGTCACAGTCCAGTGCTGCCGAACAGTCGAAGTGTTTTTCCCTAGACATAAGCTGACCATCTGCCGTGGCCCTTAAGTACTCCAAAATAAAATAATTAGTTATGTCCTTGAATAATAATGTTTATATATTTACAAGTATAAGAACTCATAACTTGTTATTTCTTACCTGCAATAAATGTTACGTTCTTTTATCATAATGCAGTTTGAAAACAACTAATTTACGGAAGGGCCTGGCTAATAGAGTGAAATACAGCCCCAGATAATGTAGTTAAAACTTATTTTGCAGGGGTGCCCACAGGGGGGGGGGGGGTTAAGACGCAGACTGCGTCATTGAAATTTCTGGGGGGGGGGCAAAATATTATCATTTATGAATTTTCTGGGGGGGGGGGGGTTGAAAATTGTTGCAAAATTAGAGTTTTATATGTTAAAAATAAAAACAGTCAAGTTCTATAACTTCAAAAGGTCTCTTCTAATTCTTTATAAAGATAAAGTTGAAGAATTTCAACAGCCATGGGCGCCCATCCCCGGGGGCGGGGGGGGCGCAAGGAAAAAATGTATATTAATAATTATTATAGTCAGGTGTTTTTCTTTTAAGACAATTATTTGAATTGCAGAAGTTTTACCAAATCGACAACATGGAAGCAGAATCCACAGTGGATTAGGAAAGGGGGGTTCAGGGGGTTCAGACCCCCAAGAGTCAAAACCTAAAATTCTATATTTGTATTTAAAAAATATATTTATTTAATTAAACAAGATTTGTTGGTCTGTCAAATATGATATAGCAGTTATTTTCTTTTCATAACATAATGAGTAGGCCTATTATGTCCACTGTTCCATGTGTTATTAAACTTTTCTTATAAATAGTAATAAGTATTATAACTTAGGTAACAACTTCTTGTTTAAGTTGCAATGCCTTAGAGTATAGTAAACAAATTTGCTAACTAGTTTTTCAATGCTAAAACAGCGTAAAATGTGATTTTCATTAGTTCAACATTTAAAATTTTTCTGGGAATGGACCCCCGACCCCCTTTTTGGGGGGTATTCCAAACCCCCCAGCACTTTCAACCTTCCCCGCAATTATTTTCTGGCTATGTCATTGTTGCACTTATTATATTATTAATATAATGTTACAAAGTGGCCCAAGAAGTTAAAGCGACAAAAAATAAATTAATTTAAAAAATTTCCCCCCCCCCTAGAAAATATCATACGGGCGGCCTTGTTGACAGCCAATAGGGTTGGGGATGAGCAATGAAGTTTGGGGGGGGGGGTAGCAATGAAGTTGGGGGGGAGTAGCAATGAAGTTTGGGGGGGTTGAGCAATTTAGTTTGGGGGGTGGGCACCCCTGTATTTTGGGAAACAAAATTAGTCTTCTGTTTCTCAGATTCTTTTTTATTAAATTGTTGGTTTTGAGAAGATAGTGTCATTTTACTTTCTCGCGTATTCGTAGAAAAGAGAAAATATCGTAAACGAGGGCTACTTGAGCCCAAAACAGATTTTTTGTTGTTTTTGTTTTGGGTTCTCTGCGTACTTTCAACATCAGTATAACGACGTAGTTCAGTGCTTCGTTGATAGGCGGCAGCACTAGGCAGACCACAGTGTGAGTCTTAAGAGGTTTGGAAAATCAATTGTTAATAACACCGGGAAAGCATGTTTCATGAAGCCTAGAAACCGAAAAAAGTGTTTTTGGAATGACGTCTGTCCGTCTGTCTGTGGACAAGCACAGCGGTTAAACGGTTCATTGTATTTACTTAATTCTTTGAATCAAGGACTTTTTCGAAATTTTATCGAACAACCCAGAAATTGAGTTTTATTGCTCAAGTATGAAAGTTTTTTGAAAAATTTTGATTTTTGAAAAAATGGCTCTAACGATTTTAATTAAAATTTAAAATTGTAAAGTCTTATCTATGACTAACAAAATGGCTATATCCGTTTTTCTGAAGAAAAAAAAATGACTTAGAGGGTACTTTACTCCTATCCATTTTGAATTTTTCTAGACTATCTCCATAACATTGACGATAGATTGAAACTTAGCACAGTAAAGTTGTAGAGAAAATTAAAAAGAACATTTTTTGTTAAACACATTTCTTTATAAAATTAATAGGTATTAAGTTGAAAACGAAATAAGATGACTTTAATGCGAATTTCAGAACAAAGTTTTGATTAAAATATGAATATTCTTTTTTGCACTCCTTAGCTAGTAAGTGTTTCTTACGACAGTTGTTTACATGGCTCGTAACTTGACATTCCCACACGCAATCTTGTTGCTAGGGGCGACGGGCGGAAAGTGAATTGTTGCTAGGGGCGACGGGCGGAAAGTTACTTTACCGCCCACAAATGCTTATTTGCGAGCAGAAATGACCAAGGCCTCCCCGCTTTATAAATATTCGGTTGCCATAAACAATAACAAATGCGAATCCCTTTCTGAAATAAGCACCATTCTTCAAGTCTGTATTTACATAATATTTTCAGGTAATATCACAATTAATATAATTAAATTGATATAAGTAACCGTCGTGCAAAAAATAGCATGCAACACACGGACCGTAAAGGCATTTACGGGTCTCGAAAACTTAAAAACCCTCGGCTACGCCTCGGGTTTTCAATCTGTTTCCTCGACCCGTAAACGTGCCTTTCCGCCCTTGTGTCGCAATATACTATTGTTGCCCACAGTAATAAGAATCTATAATCTAGATATTGTTGTGACATATAGTCTGTTTACCACAGTCGTAATGAACACACCAAAATCAATTAGAGCGAGGTGGTATAGAATAATAGGGAAGAGGTCCTGGGTTCAAACCAAATTTGGTGGCCACCGAAATTTGCCAGTAAACTCTTGTAATAACTCATTCGTGCAGCATTTGATTCTATTGTTCGGCTATATCTCAATGTATGCTGCATTTTGGCCTTTGAGATTGAGGAAACCATGCAAACCCCAAGTTATTATTGCTATTATTATATTATTATTATTATTAATATCATTATAGTGTTATTATAACATTTAAAAGTGAAAAAGAAGCAGAGAATGAAATAATAATATTCAAGAGCTTTACCTCTTATATACAGAGTGAATGCGCCTCTTTGTTAATAATACTGAACAAGGCATGGATGGGGTGACAGCCAGATTATATCCAGGGCTAAAGTTAACTGACAACAGTCGATATGCAGAAATTAATTAATTATCATCAAGAACTGAACAGACTTAACTTAAACAATCAAAACAGATCTCTGAATCAAGTAAGAGAGGACAAACAAAATCGAAGCGATCGACAAATTGTTGCTTTATATGGCAACAAATCTTATGGCACGGCTCATAATTACATAAACAAGAAGATGTCTTCATTTTATTTATTTTTTTAATAAAACTATTAACGGACGAGTAGAGGTTTCATACAACAGTTAAATAAAAAAATTTAAAAAATATATATATACAGGGTTCTGTAAACTGAAAAGTTGGGCGTTGTGACCGAATAACAAGCAAATTTATGAAATTAAAAAATATTATTCTATAGTTATTGTTAATTAAATATTTTGAAATCTGCTTTGCGCTATTTTTAATTTAGAATTCTATTTATTATACAGTGTAAAGGTACATCTATGCTTCTAAAATGTATTTAAATGATGTGATGTGAAATGGCAGAATTCATGGTTAGGTTAGAGTTTTTTTCCTGCTTTTTGCCATCATTATGTTACGCAATCACATTAGCAGAGGGGAAAAAACCATTGTTGGCGAGGATGACATTGAGTGATGTATTGACTCATCACCATGACAACTACCAGCATGCTATAAAACCAATACCTTATGAAATATGCATATCTCCTTAAATATACATTTCTATGGAAATTTTGTAAAAAAGAAATGGCTGTGCAGGAATAGGAAATTCCTTAAATATGTTCACACATGCAGCTGATGGATGAACGTGAGTAACTTTACAGATCAGGAGACATCAATTTTCCGACTCTTTTTATTTATTTATTTTTAAATATGCAGATTAATCTGACGACTTTGAAAAGAAAATATAAATAATACTTATGAGTGTAAAGCAAGGTTTAATATCACATTTATTTCAGCAATAATTGCCATTTACAGTTCTTCTATTACGAGTGAATTGAAAATTGTGCCTGATAGACAATGACCACCATTTTGGACACATTCCTATAGCCTTTCCTTGATGTTTGCAATTGCTTTCATGAGCATGCCATTCAGTATTAGCGGGGATTAGTGGGCCTCGTCGGACATCAGGATGATGGCACCAACATTCAGTGTTCAAATGTTCCAGCCACTCCTGGATGGTTACGGTACGGGTGGAAATGTATGTATGTACAGTATGTATTTATTCATTGCAATTGGGTTATTACCCGATGCAGCGATTCCTAATACTACAACTAAGACTATAATATTTACACATTAACGAGTAACATTTAACAAGGAACATCACATGAACAATTAACATTTCATAAACAAGAACCATTACATAAGAAGGTAGCATTACTCAATACACAAAGAAGACCTTAAGTTATTCTTAAATTTCTTTAGGGGGGGGGGTTTCCCTGAAAAGCTGCTACAGGCAATTCATTCCATTCCTCAATGGTTCTATTTACAAATTTGAAGATCTAAATGCAACATCCTTCGAACATTAAGGTCAGACACTCCTAAAGCAGTCGTGTTGTGACCGACTTCTGATGACTGAGACGCAAAGCTTGCACATGAGGTACAATACGAACTGTGGCTGTCCCTTGAGAATGTCTGTTGTGTTGCAACTGAACACACCAGTCCCCATTAAACAATTGTTGGGTTTCGACCACAGACTCACCATTTTTAAAATGGGTTTATAACACAAAAGCATGGTGACTTAACTCCATCTTAACTGTGGGACAGAAGCAATACGTCAGTCGAGACACCCCAACTTCATCATGTGGTAGGTACAGACTGCTCCAAAATCATCAGATTTATCTGCCAGTCCCTGTATTTTTAACAATTGTACTGTACTTTTTCGAAATATAAGATGATCCAGACCATAAGACATACTTTGATTTTAGGATGGAAATATAAGAGAAAAAATTAATGTGATTTTAAACAAAAATTGATGAACGACTGAAAATACACCCTCGAACAGCATATTGTGCACACAGACCACCCCATGGAGACAACTTCTTCTGTATGAAAGAACTCAACATTCCTTTCTCTTTGCGCTGTATACCTGGCTTCCCCTACCCTCATTTTATGAATGTGACAAGTGCACTGATGCACAGTTTTCCTATTTAGGCGTGCATACATGATCCCTTTCTGTCCATCTATGTAAAAAACTCAGTGATAAACAAATGAATCAAGATAGCAACCAAGCAAGGCCATTAATTTCACAATTGAAAACAGTCTTGTTAATAGGTAGCATTGGATGTACAGAAACAAAGTTCAAATATTAGATTATGTTTTGAGGCTTATGTCTAATTGCTAATAATGCAGTACTGTGAGGCACACTAAGTAGTGATTTTTATGACCGGGCTCCCACTGTTATTGTACAGTTAACATTCAAGACAGATATATAACCATTCATGAGCCACAGATCATTGTCTCTGTTGGACACTACATGAGAATACAACTTTATGTTCCGGAATTTATGCTTCTTCTTATTTGAACCCCTACCAGGTTTGGATGCAAAATTCTACATCCTCTAGAGCCATAAAAAGCTATAACAAGCGTTTTCTGAGGGAATAGCTTGAGTGTGATAAGTCGTTCTTCCTACAGGGTGTCCAGTGAGGCAAGCCGAAGAAATTCAAGCATAATTCAAGGATTTCAAGGCTTGAATTTCCGAAATTCAAAACAAAAGCTTTATTTACTAATATTAAAAATGTATGAACATAGGACACAATGAGTGAATATTAATGACTAATATATCTGAAAATGGTAAAATTTTCGTAAAAACTATCAACTTAAAAAAATATTAATGACTAAAATTTCTGAAAATGGTAACATTTTTGTAAAAACTATCAACTTAAAAAATATATTAATGACTAATATTTCTGAAAATGGTAAAATTTTCGTAAAACTATAAACTTAAAAAAAAAATTGTCTAATACGTGTATGTGATTTTTCCCGAAGGTTCACAAAATTCAAGCATAATTCAAGGATTTTTCCCGACATGGAAAATTCAAGCATAATTCCCGATTTTTAAGGCTGCTGGACACCCTGTCCTATTTCAAGTTATAAATACCTATATTAGGACCTAGAATTTAAAAATCTAAAGTCCTTCATAAGTTAATTTTGAATTACAAAATACAAAACCCAGGTGACACTGGGCCTTTTAATCTAGTCATTAATATACGGGAAGGGTTCCTATGACTAACCTAAGTTGAGTTTTGTGTTTTGAATAAAAAAAATTGTGTATTGAATAAATAAATAAATAAAAAGTATGATACTTTGAGAACTTGCAAATTAAAATGTACAGCTTGACCTGCACTTGTTTAACTAGAATACACAAACCCCATCCATAACCTCGCTTGTGTAAGGGAAATGCAAATGATTTGACTGGTGATATATGTTCATAACTCATAACACAGAAATGGAGACCCACTTCTATTTATAATGAAAACAGCCAATGTAGCAAAAAAGACCTCCAAGCTACCCATCAGCGTCCACAGAAATTTTGTCAAGGGGGGGACAAATGAAGTAATTTCTACTTCTACAACCACTTTATTATTATTATTATTGATAGATATATAAGCATTCATAAGTAAGAAGAGTTTTGGGATCCTTGAACTCAGTATGGTGGGATAAAAACATATCTAGAAAAACTAAATTACATATGGGGAAAGTGTTAGTGGAAACTGTCCTCTGCTACAAAAGTGAAGCCTGGATACTGAATGCTGAATACAAAAGGAAGATATCAGCAGTAGAAATGGATTACTTAAGAAGAAGTGCAGGAGTTTCAAGAATCCAAAAGATTAGGAATCTAGAGATAAGGAGACAGTCCTTGATAGAACTGAAATGAGAGGTTTAAGATGGTTTGGACACATAAGGAGAATGGCTCAGCATAGATGGCTGAATAAAATGCTTCAGCAGTGGAAACCACCTGGAAGAGGAAGATAGGGCAGACCGAGAAGATCCTGGTACCAGAGCATTAAAGAGATCATTGATAGGAGAGCCTTGGATCGAGAAAGATGGCAATTTGGAATGGGAAGGCGGCAATAGCTGCAAAATCCCCTATATAAGCATTCATGAACCACAGATTATTGTCTCTGTTGGACAGTATATGAGAATATTATAGGAGAAAAATTCTTCCGACACTGGGACTTGAACCCAGGACCAATTGCGCCAATGCTCTACCAACTGAGCTAAGCCGGAGTTCAATTCACGGCACCAGATGGAATCTCCTTCCTATGACTGATTGCCCTAATGGTCTATCTCACAGACAGACAAGGTATGTCATATGTAGTACTGTGAGCCACACTTAGGCCCGTTATTACCACCTCCAGTAAAATATTTACAGCTACTTTTACGGTTGCTTTGCTGACAGTTTGATTTTACAATATCTGGTTAGGCGTTAACTGTTGGTAAACATCTCTTAACTGGCAGTAATCTTTACTGTAGGAACATGTACAAGTAAACTCCTAACCAGAGGATTTTTTGAGGTTATACTTCTCACAAACTGAATTAAAATGAAGAGGTGAAGTTATTTAGCTGCTTTCGTAATGTCAGTGGTGATGAAGAACAATGCCAATATATATAAAAAGATTAAAAAAATATATATTGAAAACTAGATCAAACTATTATGAAAGTTTGGACAGTCAATTACTGTTTACTTCCTCTACCCGTACATCAGATTATATTTGGGTTTTGTAACCTTCAGGGATGGGGTTAGAAACGTGGTAACCTTCTTTTCATTTTTACAACCACTTTACTTGAGGAGGATTTCATTCTTCGTTATTCTTTAGAAAACAGTTTCACTTTTAGATTTTAACAGGAATTGTATAATAAGCGTAATATATAAAATATATAAGCCTACATATAATGTATTTTAATATGTTATGCTAAGAGCTAATAACTTCATTTGAAAACATCTTGTAATATAAACTTATCCTGTAGTTATTAGCTACACATTTCATACACAAATTTATTATGATTTAGGTCTTGCCTCGCAAATTATGCGACCTTTTTAGGCTAAGACAACTGTATGCACACTACTGCCCGTACTGTATACTACAATTAAATTCAGAGGAAGTTATGTGTTTCACAAGAGGTTTTTTCTGATACGTCTTTCCGAGCTTTGCTCTTATGGCCACACCATACTGCGTGTTTATTTATTTTGAATTATATGATGCTTTTTGTCGATAATATTCAGGAAGAATTGTTCTTCACTTGAAAAGAAAGTGCTTTTTTTTTTTTTTTATATCAGCCATAACCTCATTATCCATTGCAAAAACAAACCAAACAATGAAAACAAATGAAAAACTGCTGCAAACAACTGAGAAACGCTCGTACCAACTGCTGTGACTTTTGTCTGATTGCGTTAACTGGGAGTAAACTTTAACTAGGAGATGATAAGAACAAAGAAGCGTTTACTGGAACTTTACTCTGACTGTAAAATTATCTGTCAGTTAACATTTACTTCTACTTAACTGAACATTGTAAGAACGGGCCTAAGTAGTGATTTTTGTGATTGGGATCCCACTGTTATTGTACAGCCAGAAGTCCTGGGTTCAAATCCCAGTGTTGGAGGAATTTTTCTCCTATAATATTCTCATTATTATTATTATTACTGTTATTATTATCATTTTCAATTATTATTACTATTAGTATCATCATCAGCGTGAACTTCATCATGAATACAAAGGAAAAAATGTGATGTGGTACACTCACATTACTTTTTTACCCCTTTTAATTTCACAGGTAGGCCTATTAAATATTCATATAAAATGCAATACTTCCAGTCCTTTACCTTCATTACAATCAAACGTTTGGCTGGAAAATTTTCAAGTTTGGGGAAGTAATTATTCATTCATACCCATATCTAAGGTTCGTTTTTGGTCAAACATCTCCAACAATATTAAGTGGGAACTTCATGTTAGTTGCTTATAATCATTTAGTTTATAGACGTAAGTGTAAACAACATTTCCTGAGGGGTGAACAGCCCTACCCTGCCCCCTTCCGGACGGCCATGAAGCTACCTTTGACCCTATGTAGAGAGCTTCAAATAGAGGCCCACTACCATCTAAACTATTAGGAGCTGCAAACAAAAACACAAGTCATAACGACCTCGGATGAATGTGAAGCTTCTCTCTGGACCATTCCCAGGAGTGTGCATTCAGCTGTCTTTTGATTTTCTTTTTTCTGGTCAGTTTCTTTGTACGCATCACATGAGATGTGTTTTCAAATGCATTGGTATATCATAGGCTACAATTATATTTATTCAATAAGAAACACCAAATTAAGTATCTGAACTAAGCAAAAACTTTTAAGTAGAAAATCCAAAATGACAAACACAGAATTCAATTATTTTATATTTAAATAAATGGTGCAAAATATCTTGCACAAACTTTCTCACATATACGTGTTAAAGGCTAGCACAGAAAAAAGTAAATTAAAGAGACAATTAAATTTTACTTATTAGGTTTGATCTTTATGTTCAATACTTTTACTGTGAAATAATAGTAATAATAACAACAACAACAACTTGGGGTATGCATGGTTTCCTCAATCTAAAAGGCAAAAGTGCAGGATACGTTGAGATACAGCCAAACAGTCGAAGCAAATGCTGCACGGTAAATTTGGGCGGCCACGAGGTTTGATTTGAACCCAGGACCTCTTCCCTATTAGCCTATACCACCTCACTCTAATTTATTTTGGTGTGATCATTAGACTACAGGGATAAACTTTGATATATGTCCCTCGAAAATTTTCTAAGTCCGAAAGTTCACGTTGATATGCTATGAACGGCGAAGATTCCCAAAGTTTTTTCCCGAAGTGCCGAGACTAAGAATGGAGGCAACATCTGAAGTCACTGCTGCCAATATATGCACCAAAACCCCAGACATGTGTTCTGCAGATGGGTTCAAGTCCCAAAATGTAAAAATCGTAAATCCGGTGACTGGTGTTCATACGAACAATATCGAGTCACGGCGATCTCTCCGTGCACGCCTATCCAGGGGCGGTATCAGACGCGAACAGGTAGATACCCATTTGGTAGAAAGAATTCGTCGAATGTGCAATTAATGTGTTTATATATAAATAAATGATATAAACGTTTGTGTACTTAAAAAAAAGTTAATGACGAGTAGGCCTTAAAAATTCTGAAATACAAGAAAAACGCAGGAAACGGCAACTATTTTTGAAGGGACATATTCCAAAGTTGAGTCGACTACAGTTCACAACAATAATTAGATTATAGTTACTATGGGCAACAAAAGAATTCGAATATTTTAATAAAAAATGTTGGATAAACTTTGATATATGTCCCTCGAAAATTTTCTAAGTTCGAAAGTTCATACCTATTAATTATTTAAAGAAATATATTTAACAAAAATGTATCGCCCAATGTAATGGAGATAGCCTAGAAAAATTGAAATGGATACAAGTAAAGTACCCCAAGTCATTTTTACAGAAAAACAGCTATAGCTATTTCATTAGTCGTATATAAAAGTTTCAGATTTTACATTTTTATTAAAATTGTTACAGCCACTTTTTCAAAAATAAAAATTTTGACAAGAGTTTTCATGAAAAGTCCCCTTAAAATTTCAGTTATAAAAACCAAATTCAAGGTGGTTCAATGAATTTCCAAAAAAGTCCTTAATTCAAAAAATAAAGTAAATACAACAAAGCGTTTACCCGCTGTGCTTGTCCACAGACAGACAGACGTCATTCCAAAAACACTTTTTTCGGTATCTGGGCATCGTGAAATATGTTTGCCCAGTGTTATCTAGATTTTGATTTCTTGTCATGATCACAATACTTTGTCTACACTACGTATATGCGAGAAATTAAAACAGTGGATGGAAGAAATTAAGATGAAACAAATGACAAACAAAGCAAATATAACGTTATACAATTTTTAATTTTATCTTAAATTTGACACTATAGCCTATATTATGAAATCAGGAGACAAAAGACAACTTTAGGTCATGCACCAGCCAAGCTCCTTCCCCTCGCTTCTGAGTCATGCGCTCGCACTTCACTATTGTACCCTTCTGCATATATGCATAAAAATATACAAAATCACAGCGTTATTGAAATGACCCTTGCACCATATCAAAAGTATACAAAATAAAAATATTCCAAAAAATGACCCATGTACCAAAACGCTTATTTCTCATGTACTATAATACTCTCTAATCTTAAATAGATGAATTTTCCCTTCACCGCTCAGCAATTGATCATGGTGTAGTGGCTAAGGCTGCTGGTTACGGTGCATTTACTGTTATGAATAGGTCCTAAATAGGTAGGTAGGGCAAGGAGGAGGTGAGAGAAAACGATAAAGGAGAAATAAAGTATTTAATTTTTTCCCAGTTTCACTTTTCCCATAATAGATGGCGTTGGTAATAGTTCAAATACACAGACACCTAGTAGCTGCCATTTTAGTTGGTGGGAGGAGTCTAGTGCGCAACCCAATATTGTTTTTTCCCAGTCAGGATTCTCAGCAACAGTGTAACAAACTTTTAAACCTAGAAAGTGTCCACCATAAAACAGAACATGTTCTGTTCTTCTTGTTCATTCAGAACGTTTGGATGAAGTAAATTCTAGTGTAATGATAGTAACTGGCCCTTAGCTTTCCACTGTAACTTGTTTTATCTTTGTGTATGTGTATGTTTGACTTTGACGGTTTTAAGAAGTAAATTCTGATCGGCTAGTTTTTATAATAATAATAATAATAATTAATAATCTTATTAGAACCCATTCCCGCATATCTTATTAGAATGGCTAGTGCCCACTATGAAAGCGGCGCAGATGTTTCTTCAAATTTGTCCTTTGAGTAAACGTTTTGTTGCATACATTGCAAGAGAATGGTTTGAGTCCAGTGTGAGTGAACAGATGTTTATTCAGACCTGTTCTTATGGTAAACGTTTTGCCACAAATATCGCAAGAGAATAATTTCTGTCCTGCGTGAACGAGCAGATGTGTTTTCAAATGCCATTTTCTAGAATATTTCTTCGTACATATATCACAGGAAAATGGTTTGTCTCCAGAGTGAGTAAGCATATGTTTGTTGAGATTTCCTCTTTCTGAAAATTTTTTGGTACATACGTCACAGGAAAATGGCTTATATCCAGTGTGAGTGAGCAGATGTTGGTTCAGTTTCCCTCTTTCTGGAAATGTCTTGTTACACACATCACAGGAGAATGGTTTGGGTGCTATGTATCCAGAGTGAGCGAGCAGATGTTTTTTTATGTTCTCTCTTCGGGAAAATTTCTTGTTACATAATTCACACGAGACAATTTTGTCTCGAGCTCGGGGTTTTTTCCTGCGAGCAGAGCATTGCATTTGCTGATCCTCTTCATTATTTCCTCGAGAAATTCTTGACACTTGGTCTAAGGTGTGGATGCATGCTGTAGAATCGTTGCTGTCTGTATTTTCAAGTTTGATTGACTGTATATATGTTGTATCAAATGTATTTGGTCCAGGTTCACACTCTGGTTGTATTGCAGGAACTTCTTCCTTAATTTCAATCTTCAGAATGTGCTCCATTCTGTGTCAAAACAGACAACTGACAGTCACTGCACCTTGTTCATAGGTGGAATAAAATTAAAACCAACAGTCAGTTTTTTTCCGTATCATCTTGAGGGCAGTGGAAGATCACATTCAGTAGCGAAGGCTACTGTATACCCCCCATCCCCCCCCCCCCCCGCCGTGGGAATTTCCAACACATATATTTTTTTGTTGGTATTGCCATCTAGTTTCATTTTTCAGTTGTTTGCCTCTTTTCAATTACAGCATTTACCCGGAAACCCCGGAAATACGGAGAAAATGAGTTTGTTTTAATTTTTCTTTGCTCCTAATATGCCCAGGGAATTTCTGGCTTACATATTTTTTGTTGGTATTACCATCTAGTTTAAGTCTTTAGTAGTTTGCCCCTTATCAATTACAGAATTTACCCGGAAACCCCGGAAAACTACGGAAATCTGGAGAAAATGAGTTTGATTTAATTTTTCTTTGTTCTTTGCTCCTAATATGCCCAGGGAATTTCTGACTCACATATTTTTTGTTGGTATTGTCATCTGGTTTAAGTTTTCAGTTGTTTGCCCCTTACAAATTACAACATATCCCTGAAAACCCAAAAAACCACTTTTATACGGAGAAAATGACAATGTTTTATTTTATATATCTTTGTTCCTTGCTTCTAATATTCAAAGGGAATATCTGAATCATATGTTTTTTTGTTGGCATTACCATCTAGATTAAGGTTTCAGTTGTTTGCCCCTTATCAAGTACAGTATATCCCCGGAAAACACCGAAAACCACGGAAATCCGGAGAAAGGGACTTCGTTTTATTTTTTTAAATCTTAGTTCTTTGCTCCTAGTATTCAAAGGGAATTAGTGACTAATATGGTTTTGTGTTGGTATTGCCATGTAGATTTAGGTTATAGTTGTTTGCCCCTTATCAATTACAGCAAATCCCCAGAAAACTCCGAAAACTACGGAAGCCCGGAGAAAATGACTTTGTTTTAATTTTTTAAATCTTAGTTCTTTGCTCCTAGTATTCAAAGGGAATTGGTGACTCATATGGTTTTGTGTTGGTATTGCCATGTAGATTAAGGTTTCAGCTGTTTGCCCCTTATCAATTACAGCATATCCCCAGAAAACTCCAAAAACCACGGAAGCCCGGAGAAAATGACTTTGTTTTAATTTTTTAAATCTTAGTTCTTTGCTCCTAGTATTCAAAGGGAATTGGTGACTCATATGGTTTTGTGTTGGTATTGCCATGTAGATTAAGGTTTCAGCTGTTTGCCCCTTACCAATTACAGCATATCCCCGGAAAACTCCGGAAACCTAAAAAATCCGAAGAAAATTAGTTCGTTTTAATTTTTTTTTTAACTTTTGTTCTTTGATCCTAATATTCCCAGGGAACTTCTGACATACGTATTTTTTTTGTTGGCATTGTAATCTAGATTAAGGTTTCAGCTGTTTGCCCATTATCAATTACAGCATATCCCCATAAAACCCGGAAAACCACGGAAATCCACAGAATTTCTAGAACTCAGAACTTGTGATCTACAGTCACTGAAACCGTTATTGCGAAGTAATTCTGCATCAGGTGTGTCCTTTGAAGGTTCAAAAAGGTGAGTATAAGAACTACGAGATATCTGCCATAATTGTGATGGTCACATGCAAAGAAAAGGGGAATCATATCTTCTAAACATGCCAAGTGTAAGTCAAAGTTGTTTTCTTTAGTTGCGCGCTGAAATCTCAAAATCAATGACACTTTGTCCATATTACCATTCCAAAATTGTGCTGTTTTACCGAATGTCCCTTCTCTAACTTCTGTCAAGAAAGTTTGGTAGTGACTGTGGAAGGTTTGGTAAGTTAAATTAATTATCATTCACAGATGTCAAATTAGAATATGAAGTGTGTTCTGCCAGGTTTTCAATCGCCTTCATCCCTTCAGCATCAGGATTTTTTCCAGTATTCTTTGTCATGCTGTAATTGGTAGGGGAAAATAACTGAAACCTTAAACTATATGGCAATAGCAAGAAAAATTATGTGATTCAGAAATTCCCTGGGAATATTAGTATCAAAGAGCAAATATTTAAAAAAAATTAAAACAATCTCATTTTCTGCGGATATTCGTGGTTTTCAGGGTTTACGTGGATATGCTCCAATTGATAAGGGGAAAACAACTTAAACCTTAAACCAGATGGCAATACCAACAAAAAAACATATGAGTCAGAAATTCCCTGGGAATATTAGGAGCAAAGAACAAAGATTTTAAAGAAATTTTTAAAAGTCAATTCCTCCGGATTTCCGTGGTTCTCGGAGTTTTCTGGAGATATGCTATAATTCATAAGGGGCAAACAACTGAAACCCTAATCTAGATGGCAATACCAACAAAAAACATACGAATCAGAAATTCCCTTTGAATATTAGGAGCAAAGAACAAAGATTAAAAAAATAATACATAGCAATTTTCTCCGTATATACGTGGTTTTCCGGGGTTTCCGGGGATATGCTGTAATTGGTAAGGGGCAAACAACTAAAATCTTAAACTAGATGACAATACCAACAAAAAAATTTATGTGTCGGAAATTCCCACGGGGGGGAGGGTTTCATATTGGTAGCCCATGGTCTAAAAACTCATCTGTGAATTCACTGGTGGAAAGCCCGATTACGTCATGATGATTTTGAATGAAAGGAAGAGCAGATGTGACCACCCCCTCATGAAACGAAACTGCCCAACTTCGTATCACCCCCAACCTCAAAAAAGTAACCCCTCACAAATAGAGTAGACTTACTCTAAATCGTCTAAGCAAGAAAAATGCATTGTTGTATTTGTAATAAAACAATGTAAATTGAAAAAGTATCTTAATGAGGCTGCTTTTACATGATATTACTAAAACTGATAAATGATTACAAAATATATCGTAAAAAATAAGGTTTTATTACTATCTTTAAAAGTAAAACTTGACCATTTTTATTTTTAACATATAAAATGCAAATTTTGCAATAATTTTCAGCCCCTCCCCAGAAATTTTAATGACGCACTCTGCGTCTTGACTTATCTTATCTAATGCGATAACAGTTTTTCTATTGACTAAGGTAATTTGTTCCATCAAGAAGCCGAGTACTATCCATGATTTGCAGTTCCAGCTTTTAACACTAGAGGCGCTTTACCCGAGTCAAATGACAAACTGTGCTTTATAGCGCAGAATAATGACCATCTGTTCTAAGAGATCTAAATACCTCTGGAATACAGCAAAAACTAATGCACATTTGTGCGCTATTCTCATATTATTTAGAATTACGTCATTACCATGGGCGTACGGTGAAATTCTGTTCGGAGGGGATTGAGCTTCATGTCCTTGCACACATTCGAATCATTGTATTCTGTATTCTATAGTTTCTGTATCGGTAAATTTATTGGAGACGTAGTAATTTCGTTTAACTACTCGTGCTGGTTTCTGGAACAAAGTTAATTCCAGAAAATTTGGTTTTACGTATTGAAAGCTGATATCCATTGGACTCGTAAGATCCAACCGATCACACGACAGAAACATCCGGGTTATCGAATCATTTATGAAAAATTCCAAAGGAAATTTTGTTTATTAATAAGGCGTCACTGTAATATGAAGTATAAAATTAAACATCCACCAGTAATAATAAGTTATTTAATAACAATAGGCCTACGCTTTCCACTACAGTAGAAGTTATTACAGATCATTTGCTCACTGACATGAAGTATGTGCAGTATTATTAAATAAATAATTAGTAAGAAAATAACATTTACAAGAGTTCTTTTTAAGATAAGATAAGATAAGATAAGATTTATTTAGTCCAGCTGAACATGTACATGTTATGGGACGCGTCAAAACAATTACAAACAAATTTATATATTACATATTTACGATTATTAAAATATTAATTACAAAATATACAATTTAAATAAACAATTAGAAACATAATCAGAACAGTTTGTCAATAATATTAGGTTAACTTTGATTAATTTATTCTGGCAAAACTGGCCGACGTCTTGGGAACCTGAAACAAGGAAACAAAGATCACTGTCTGAATAACTCTTATGTTGTAAATTGTTGGCATTCTTCAAAAAATTCATTAATAGTATAAAAGCAGTTTTCCAACAAAAAAGATAGTAAGCCCCTTTTAAATTTATGGAGTACAGATATTTCTTTGAGGTAACCTGGCAAAGAGTTATACATTTGGAGGCTAGTATAAATGAAGCTGTTTTGACACAAGGTGGTATTACAGTGAGGTTTATAAATATCATTTTTTCTCCTTGTATGATATGAGTGGACATCTGCATTCACTAGGAGTGAATTTAAATTAGTCTTTATGTGACATATTGATTCATGAGATTCATGAGTAATGATGTGTTACGTAAGAAATATAATAAAACACTCAAACCAATGTTTTTATCTATTTTTTCAACTGATTGAGGATGATGTTATAATTCTAAAAATTAACATTTTATTTACAAATTCAACCATCTTCAAATATGGCGACTAAACCATAGTAATTAGAATGCTACGACACGTTCTTCCAACTACCATGTAGTGTAACCATAGTAGTTGGAACGCTAGGTCATATTCTTCCAACTACCATGGAAGAGACATAGTAATTAGAATGCTATGCTATCTAACTACCATGGATCTTTAATCGATAGTGATTATCTTACTTATCGATAGTTTATATTCAATTTATATTTCTAATATATTATTTAAAAATTAGTTTTCCTGTCTCTTTCACATAAGAATGCAAAGCAGGTCTCACAGTCTTCAAGTGAGAGTTGAGAACTAACTCGTGTTGTTGAAAAACTGTCCGAAAATGCTACTAGCTCGAATTATAAAGTAGAACGACCCCAAAGAGGACTGTGTGTGTATGCTGTGTGACAGACATTGTGAGAGATACCACATACTACACTGCAAGAAAAGAACGAAAACATTAGTTGCATACAGAAAATAATACTGAACTATTCCCTTAATGCCCATTCGGGCGCAGTTTCTACCTTATATATATATATATATATATAATATATATATATATATATATATATATATATAATTGTAAAAATCGCAAATATTTCGGGAGGGGATTCAACCCCCTGAACCCTGAACAATCATACTATAAAACAATTCACCAGCAACTAGTTTTGCTGTTATGATACCCGATTCATAAAATAAAGTGTTTCGTCAGTTATTGCGATAACAGTTTCTCTATTGACTCCGGCGTCAGTCATTTGTTCGATCCAAGGGAGCCAACACTTCAGTGGGCTCAAAGATTTTAAAATTGATGTGACAACAGATTAATGTAGAATTGCGCAAATAAAATATTTCAGCGTTTGTAATAACATGATTATTTTGTGATGCAATCGCCAAGAAAGTGACTGAATCAAATTTTTAAAGTTTGTAAGATTGTATACACATTTTAATTTTCTGTTTTAGCCAATTTCTAAAACAAAATTATAAAGCACGGAGTGTATCAAAATTTATTCTTCCTGACTGAAGTTCTCCCAATCAATTCAACAAATAAATTATACCCCTAAACAATATCCTGTATCCGTAGCTTTATCCTACATGTATATCTACTCTTATACAATTCAACGGCCCTAAATAGCGTGCTCACTCGCTCACCCGCTTCGTGAAACATCGGGCATACTCGGCGATGTTCGTCTCTCTCAGTCTAAACTTTCACGAAAAGTACAAAATCAGGAAAACCGTTTCTTTATTATATAAGGCCTAAGTGAAATGAACACAATGAACAAATATTCTAATTTTATTTTTACTTACAATTTTCATAGCTCTGTACCACAAACATTTTTAATAAGCTGCCAGTGCAAATTTCTTAAAAATCCTGGAGTCAATTAATAATGGCGGGCGAAACCGCGGGCACCAGCTGTAAAATATTGATAGTTTAACCAAGGAAGTATCGCGGACAATAAAAAATCCAAACAAACCATTCCTTCCCTTGAAAAATTATATAATTTCTGAAAATTACACTGAATTTATCAAATAAAATTCACATCATATTCATCTGTCAACAAACAGTTCAGAAACAATACGTATTATGTGATCACAGGTTCCTCTGGAACTGCATAACCGAATCTGAGATTGTTTTCCCAGGGGGCGCTTTCTAATCGTGGAATGTAGCCTACTCTGAAGCCGGAATTTTAGCTGTTTCATTAATTACTAATGGTTTAGTTTATGAATGATTCGTGTGCAAGAGTTAATTAATATAATGCTTTAATAATTATTATACTCTTAATTTTTAATTTTTCAATTAATTATCATGGGCGAAGCCGCGGGCACATCCTAGTTATTGACAATTACAAGACACTTAGACCTTACTCAAAACTGCAAGATTAACTAACACAAAGTAGTAGAATAATATAGGTATTGGATTGTTTAATAGATACCCAAAGCTGCACATTCAGTTAAATCTAATAGGTTTAAATCTATTTTATTCTATTAATGAGTTTTTTAGGTTAATATTGTATTCTTAATTGCCTTGTTGAAACTGTCATATTTTCATATTTTGATTTGTATATAACCTCCTAGAAACATAATAAATCTTGAATCTCTTAACACACAATATTTGTTTATCTTTTCAACAAAATGAAAGAAAATAGCAGGTTTCCTATACAGGATTTTTAATTACTCACACCTTCTACAACATGGATAAATATTTCCAATTTGAAAAAGTTTGGAACCTATACCCAGTTCTGTTATTACATGCATGTATATTTTGATCTGACGTGTTCTATATCGAGGTTTGCTCAACTCAGGATCCACAGGATGAGATATTTACATCTACAATTCATGAAAGACAGACAGGAGACACATTATCTAACATTTTTACTGATTCTGACAGTATGAATGAGCAGATGTTTATTGAGACTCTCCCTCCGTGAAAATTTCTTGGTACATACATCACAGGAGAAAGGTTCTTCTCCAGTGTGAATGAGCTGATGCCTTTTGAAACTCCCACTTCGTGAAAATTTCCTGTAACATATATCACAGGAGAAAGGTTCTTGTCCAGTGTGGATGAGCAGATGTTTTTTGAGATCATCTCTCCGTGAAAATTTCTTGGTACATAAATCACATGTGAAATGTACTTGTCCAGTATGAATGAGCAGATGTCTTTTGAGATCATCCCTCCGTGAAAATTTCTTGGAACATGTATCACAGGAGAGATATTTTCGTACAGTATGAATGAGCAAATGTTTTTTGAGACTCTCTCTCCGTGAAAATTTCTTGATACATATATCGCATGTGAAAGTTTCTTGTCCAGTGTGACTAAGCAGATGTCTTTTGAGACTCACGGTGTGAGAAAATTTTTTCTCGCATGTATCACACGAAAACGGTTTCTGTCCAGTGTGAGTTAGCAGATGTTCTTCGAGATGCTGTCTTCGGGAAAATTTATTCGTACATATATCACACGAAAACGGTTTCTGTCCAGTGTGAGTAAGCAAATGTTCTTTGAGATTTCCTCTTTGGGAAAATCTCTTGGAACACGTATTACAGGAGAATGGTTTGTGTCCAGTGTGAGTGAGATGATGTGTTTTGAGGTCCCCTCTCCGTGAAAATTTCTTGGTACATACATCACACGTGAATGGCTTATTTCCAGTGTGAGTAAGCATATGTATTTTGACACTGTCTCTACTCGAAAATTTATTGTTACATATATCACATGTGTATGACTTATGCTCAGTGTGAACGAGCTGATGTCTGTTGAGTTCTCCTCTCCGTGAAAATTTCTTATTACATATATCACAGGAGAAATGTTTGTCTGGAGTAGGAGTTAGCTGTTGACTGTTTCCAGCAGAGAATGTGCTTGTACATACAGCAGGTGACTGTGATTGCATTAACTGATCCTCTTCTTCATTATTTAATGTGTTGAATGTGATAAGTTCAGATTCATGCCTGTTTGCTGTAGAATCGTTGCTGTCTGTATCCTCACGTTTTATTTTCTGTGTTTGTACTGTGTCACATATAATGAATATAGGTTCGCTCTTTGGTTGTGTTTCAGGAATCTCTTCCTTAATTTCAATCTTAAAGTCCTCCGATTTAAGTACGGGCTCCATTCTGTATCGCATATAAAACTTATTCTCGACAGATGTCTGTCTCTTGGGTCTGTGTGTATTGGAAGACCCTCTCACATATTTTACCAACTATCAGTCAATGTTGCGATCTAGGCAGCAATGAAATAAACAGCATAGCCAACAATACATAATACTTTACACTAGAAACAAATTCTTAGCGTAATTGAGGATAATTTGTGTAATTACTAATAAACCATAATTTAAAAAGGGGTCTATGTGAGAAAGTATTAAAAAAGTACATAGGGCAGAGAAAGTCGTATAAGTGTTTATGTCGGCAGAATTATATGTTTATTAGTGTTTTGGCTGGCTGTATAGTGTAATTCCATTTGAATTGTTGGCTACGTTTTATCACTGCCTCTTTGATGAACATTGACTGGCGGCCCATAAAATAAAATAAACGCTTTCTTGCGTAGACCCAAGAGCTAGACATCAAACTCACTTAAACTTCCGAACTTGTCCTTTGTTAAAGGAAGGCGGGGATTTTTTATTATTACATTCACTAGGAAATCCCCGAACTGTTATTACAAATAATAATGGTACTTACTTACTCAAGGGACTAGACAATTCCTAAAGCTAGCTAAAGGAACCAGGAGGTTCATTGCCGCGTTTACCTCAGCCCGCCATTCAACCATATTCTGTGCTACCTCCATCCAGCCATCCCTCGCAAATCCTGCTTCCCATAAAACTAAGTCCAGTGGATCTCTTCCAGGGGCGTTGCCAAGAATTGTATTAAGGGGGCAAACTCAATATATTTTGGACACAATGATTCGTACTTATTAGGTTAAATTATACACTAATCTGCAATGATAAGAACTAAGTTAAAGTGTACTGTGAGCTAATTCCTAATTTAACTTAATCCACGATCAAGTGATACGAATAATCGACTGAAAATAAATTTCAAGTGATCAGGCTAAATACATTAATGTTCACATAGTTTCCTGTCGTAGTTTTGAATCCCAACTGGATTCCGCGAGATTATAATCAGTTAATACCTAATAAACTCATTATCAAATATTACTTTATATATTTTTATTCTTCTTGCAACAACTACAGGTTTACAGAGCAAGAATAAAATAAAATAAAAATTTAAAAAACCTTTAGGCAGGCCTACAGGCTGAGGTAGATTTGGAAGTGCTTTTGGTTTAATTTATTATCGCTGCGCAGCACTCTTCTTCTTTGGTCTTGGCAAGACAAACCCCCAATAATAACTGCAAAAAGAGAGGAAAGACCGCTTTCAAACATATAAGTCTCGCCTTACATGAGAACTGTCGAGAAACTAGTCATTGATTTGTAGAGTACTCATCAAGAGCTTTTCAACGATACCCCACAAGACGTGGTTTCAAAAATTTATAATTTCCATCCCCCCCACCCTTACTCGTACTCCCAAACCCCCCGAATCGTTATTGTCACTGTGAACTCCATAGGGAGTACTCTAATTTATTCAAACAAAGTTTCTCTCTATACTTCATAAGGGCCGAAATATATTTTTTTTTTTAATTTCAACCCCTTCCCCCGATCCCCCCTTGAGCCAATTTTGCTCATTAACGAACTTGTCCGAACTATTGGGCCTAGAAATAACATAATAAGATTTGATTCAAATATCTTCAAAATTACGAGCGGTGGTTTTGTACTTAGGGAGGCATGAAACGTAAAGATATGAAAGAATTTTTCGAAAGTCATGACGTGGTAGCCATCCCAATAGGTAGATTTTTCTTCGAAATCTACCTAAAAACAAAAACAACAACAAATAAATGAATCCATAAGGCTTGCAGAGGGGGGCACTTGCGCTTTAACCGATTTTCATTAAACTTGGATACGCATTTATGTCGTCTATGGGAAAAAGCCTGTTGATATTGAGCCAAATCGATTGGCCGGTACCACAGTAAAGTCCAATTTAGTATCTATTTTATGGCAATATATTATAAAGAATTTATCAAATGCAAATCAATTCTCATGAAAACAGATTGTTTTACAGTGTTCATAAACGGCTTTGGAAGTTGAAATACGGTTAGCTTTGACAAATAACAATACCCACATATTCCTTCACATATGCTTATCAAACTAGACCTTGTTTTTCCGTAAGCCCGGTTTAACTGGAGCTTAACTCGGAAATAGATGACAAAAATAACTTATTTTCTGGCTATCATAATTGCAATTATCACTGATTAAACGAAATCATTCTGGCATTGTGTTACATCAATTTACCTGATTTTATTATTCTTGGATTGAGGAGTCTTCAAAACATGTAAATTAACTTACCAATGCTGGGTAATCGACATCAGATTAAAAGATCCTCTCTCTGTAGGCTATGTGGTATTATGATATTCAAGAGATCAAATTTTGATTTCTGACTGTCACTATACCTAGTGGCTTGAGAGATATGTCCCATTATCGCTGATTTGCATACACGCAATGAGGTCAGAGAATACAAAAGCGGAGATATGGAGACTGCGGAAATAAACAACACAAGTGACATTTTCTCGATCTTCTTTAACAAGAATAGAATAGTGTTGTGTAATATTTTGCCGAGGTTCCATAAATTATCAAAGGTAATCCCCTATTTGCAAAAACGAAGTTGGATAGCGTCGTGGTAGTTGCTTACATCAACACACGCACCGAATCGAAATTGTGTTTTTAATCAATCGACATTTATATTATTCCGATTTCCAAAATAAAATAATGCGTTTTCATTCTGCTTACTGGCAGCATATGACGTATCAACCACCGCATCCCTTCAGGGATGTAGCACCACGGAGTTTAGTTTTACATAAAAGAAAATAATTAAGAATAAATTATATAATATTCATGCAATGTATATGTAATATCTGTTGAGTTGTGCCACTCTTGTCCTGAGTGGAGATGACGTCGTCCATAGCTCCTAGTCCAGGTGTCTCAGCTCAGTGCGTGGTTAGAAGCCTTCCCGCCAGCGTTGCTATGGTAATTATATCACTTCTAATCCACAATACCTGCAGCTTCTTTTATAAAAAAAAAAAACAATGGTAAAATCGCAATGTAGGGGGGCCCGCTTTTAAAACCAATTTTCCTTTCGTAAACACCTAATATCACACGTATTTCGTTATAGGTAGTTCTCTGCAGACGAATGATTTGGTCCCCGTAAACGATACACTTTCTTTTATAACACGATCTAGCAACAAGTAGCGACAATTCCGTATGATGAAGAAACTCGTGATTGGACATGTTGGTCAACCTGCTTCGCCGAAAAAAAATATCGCCCGTCCGTGGAAGCCTGCTCAGATCGCGAGAAGGGTCCCCCTACATTGGGACTTTGCCAAAACAATTAATCATTGAACACAGCGATTAAGTATATATAAGTTGCACATGAGATATGGAAATAATGCATATTAACCACACATCCTGAAATATCGATTGTCTCGCCATCGGCTATATCGCTAACAATGTTTAATTCAGGAGATGCAATCAGGAGTGAAACGAAAATAATAGTAATTTTTTACGTTTTATCATATTTCATCGCTTAGAGCAATTCTCGGGATATTTTAAAGGAAAATTAAATATTTTTGTCATTATTATCAAAATAATCATAGTTTTTAACTTGAAGGCACATTCACGGCGACTTAAAAGTGGTTGTAAATATGTTGTAACTCACTGTAATAAATAGGCTACAGCCTAAGGGTTCGAACAAGACGCAGCTTGGTTGGTCCCCTTCCTGGTCGCTACGCTGTTGAACCAGGCGCCGAGCATGAAGTGTGTATGCGCAAGACGCAGCTTGGTCGCTAACTGGCAGGTCGCATGTTATGGATTAAGTTTCGGAATTATCTCCATTTTATTTTTATTTCTTTGTTATTATCTTCTCATTCATAAGGTTTTGAAGACACAGAAGACAATGGGAATGAGTTTATGAATTCAAAATGATTACAGGAAGCTAAATCACATATGTCACATTAGTTAAATATGTCACAAGAGTATTTCACTGTCTCACAAAGTTTCTAAATTGAATATGCATTTTATAGTAAATTTAATGCTCCACAGCTTTTGTTCTAAAAGTTTTTGTTGTAAACCCAGTACTTTGGGTACTAGGACAGAAAGTTCGCAAAAAAAATGGAGTGAAAACTTTTTTCGGCAAAAAAATAGTTTTTGTGGCAGGGAATATTTTTTTAATCGGTTTGAGATGGAGAACCAATGTGTGGTTAGAAAAATTATTATTATTATTATTATTATTATTATTATTATTATTATTATTATTATTATTATTATTATTATTATTGTTGTTGTTGTTGTTGTTGTTTTCTTGAGTTGGTGCGACCGTTGTATTCAATCTTCAGAGCACAAGAAGACGTTGAAACGAACACACTTAACCCCGCAACACGAAAATTAACATAATATAAAATTATTAGGTTACTATAAATTATACAAAAATACTGAATATAAACAAGTCAGTAACTGTAGCCATGACTGATCTCTACAACCCCTTCATTGAGTAGTAACAGTATTTATTTTTGTGGTCTGAGCTGATTACAAAGGATATCTCTTATAAACAGTCCTTTGTTTGTGTAGAGATTGCGTAAGTATACAAGTGCAACGCCTGAATCTAGACTACACGCTAGCGACTGGTCGCATGAAAAAAGAGGGCTAGCATTCTACCAACAAACTGCGGTCTGACCAGATGGCTGGCAAGAGACCATCCAAGTTGCGTCTTGTTCGCCCTCGTAAGAAGACATGACTTCATTCTTCATGCGGCCTGCGGCATGCGACCATCCCGGTTCCGTCTTGCGCGTACCCTAAGCTATGGTTTGTCTACGACGATGAACGCCGGGGTCGGTGGTGATCGCCGGCAGTTGCTTCTGAGGCAAATTCAGGGCGATGAACGCCGCAGATTATCATTGCATATAGTAGGTCAAGAAAAGCAGAAGACAGCCATTTTGCAGAAAGTACTGTCATTGCCCTGTATGACATGAGCTTAAATGACCATAAAGATAGCTACACAAATGAAAATGTGTGGCAAATGGTAGATAAATTGTTAGAAAACACTGTTATCTGTAATTACAATTTATGTAACATGCAGTAAAATTACCAGTTCATTTATTAGTAAAAATATTTTCGATTTATTATTACCGGTTTTATTATGTTATTATTCATTGAATCATTTAACATTTAGTTCACCAAAAGTGACTTTCCTTTGTTCCTGTCAGCGTTTTCTCTTGAGTGAGTATAATATTATAGGCTATGTTGAGGTTATGAATGCTAACAAATTTCCAAATTCCATGTCCCCCCACCACATCGAGCTTTTTGACATGGCCAACTATAAATGTGGATAGCAAGACTAGCATGGACGATGATCGCCCGTAAAAGAAACCACCCCTACGACGATGATCGCCGGCGATGAACGCTGTAGACAAACCATAGCTTTAGTTAACATAAATTGGTCATAACTGCGTAGCAAACAAATTGATATATAATGCCATGAAATAAATTCAATACGGTTAATTCGGTTCGTTTCAATTTTAATATTACAATCAACTGAGTTCATTTCGTGTTTTGATGTTAAAACGCCGTCACCTGCCATCTATCGCAAAACACGAGACAAAACTTAGACAGTGGTGATAAGTGATGTGTTTGTTTTCAAGTGATGCGGCAGGATGAGAGGCCGCCACCTGTACTTGGCGATAGCGGTGACATCTGTGGCTCTAATTGTCACGACTAGCTTCCTGCTGACGAGGAGGGAAAGGCATCCGAAACCTCGCGACTTGAGCGACGTGGTTCAGGAGCCCGTGCGAGGACAAAACAACATCTTCGTCGTAGAGACGTCTTGCATACTCACACCCAACCTGGATAGGAACACAGGACTTTTGCTGACGAAACGTCAGGCGTGCACCGTCGAGTCGGCTGCCAAAGCGAATCCTGAAGCCACTGTCTACGTGCTACACACGTGCTCTGTCAACGGTGGGATCCGAGCCTCGGCGGAGCACGTCAAGCAGCTGTTCTCCTACCCCAATGTGAAGACGTGGGAAGTGCCGGCCGAGGAGTTCCTCGGGGACACACCGCTCCAGGACTGGGACTTCCTGGGAGCCTTGTCGGCATCCAAGTTCCCTGTGGAACACGGCAGCGAAGTGCTGAGGTACGCAGCGCTGTGGAAGTACGGCGGCACTTACATCGACCACGACATGATAGTCAGGAGGTAAACTGAATAAATGAAACGCTACAAATACCAGAAAATGCCCTTCATTTTTATTTAACGGAAAAATAATTAAAACGTATTTTTTAACAATGCATTAAATACATAATTTCATTCTTAATTATATTGTTTCACGTAAAATATATATATAATAATTAATTAATTACATTTCTTAATTACATATATATATATATATATATATATATATATATATATATATATATATATATATATGTAATTAAGAAATCGCGCACAATGTGCATTATCTTAACCTAAGACTTAACCTACCCAGTCCTGAACCCGGGGAGGGGATCTTTCACTACTGAAAAATCCCCCACCCGGCCGGGAATCGAACCCGGGCCGCCGGAGTGGAAGGCAGGCGTGCTACCGACTCACCCACGGCGGTGGACTATATATATAATAAAGTGACGAAGTTGTAAGTTACGTATCGAGAGCGGGCATAACTAATTAAAACAATTGATAATTTAAACCCGTTCTACTTGATTCATTTGTTAACGACTCGCAGAGATTGATTTTTGTTTACATGCATGGACAGGATGGGATCATGAATGCACGCATAAATGGGGGGAAAACTCACTATGCGGGTTTTTTCTTTGCTAGGGAACTCGAATCTGAAGTTTTAACTTTTTATGCATGATTTGGGTAAGGTTCATGAATCTATGGTTCATGAACATAGATTTGTTTTGTTTGTTTAATTATATATATATATATAATTAAACAAACAAAACAAATCTTATGCTGTCATATGGGCATACACATTCTAAAAGAAACAATTAAAATGAACCATAGATTCATGAACCTTACCCAAATCATGCATAAAAAGTTAAAACTTCAGATTCGAGTTCCCTAGTAAAGAAAAAACCCGCATAGTGAGTTTTTCCCCCATTTATGCGTGCATTCATGATCCCATCCTGTCCATGCATGTAAACAAAAATCAGATCTCTGCGAGTCGTTAACAAATGAATCAAGTAGAACGGGTTTAAATTATCAATTGTTTTAATTAGTTATGCCCGCTCTCGATACGTAACTTACAACTTCGTCACTTTATTCAATCAATGAGTTTCTCAAACGTTTCAGCTTCACTTGGACTGAATGGCTTAATAAAATCTTTCAGTCTGAGGTTCGATTTAATTGTTTCATTTCGCATCTTTGTGCCCTTGCGGAATTATTTATATTTGTTAAAAAAAATATATAATCAAGAACAAAATTATGTAATTTATGAAATTATGTAAAAACAATGTTAGTGTAAGTATTATGTTATAGTTATTTTTCTGTTAAATAAACATGTATGCGCATGTCTAGGTCGCTGAAGGAGTTGGGACACAATTACGTGGGACAGGAGAATCTAGACTGGCTATCAGCCTGTGTTCTCAGCTTCTCTGCTGACGACATAGGCCGCAATCTGTCCGAAACTCTGCTGTACGAGCTGACGGTGGAATTCAGAGGCGACGCCTGGAGCTACAACGGGGCGGATCTAGTGACGTCATTGTTAGCCCACGTGTGCCGCACGGAGGAGGTAAGCGAGCGGTTAAGTCTGTGCAATTCCTTACCTGAGGATACAAAAGCCTGCCAACACTCAGAACGTTCAAAATCAAGTTAGTTGAGCAACAACCATTAACATTCAGATCATACATTGCTTTGATATTAAAGATTATTTGCTTTTTGTTTCTTTTTTAGTTATTTTTCATTATTATTTTTTATTCCTTCGGCTTAGCATATAGAAATTTCATAACTACAGTCTAATGCAGTTTATATTTAGGCTACATATAGCATGTTTGGTTATGTTTGAATACATCCACCTCTGGTTAGGCATAACTACATCATCTCGTGGTGCACAGTTTCGCAGGATGACCAACTGCAGGGGTTTCGTAATGTGCCATACCCACCTTTGCGTTAAGGTAAGAAATGGCAGTGATATTACAGTTCCTCCGCTATTCTGATTATGTTCGCCACCCACGCGAAGGTTGGTATGTCGTAGCAAGCCATGAAACTTTACTATACACGTGCGTTTCTTCATAAACAGCTGCACTGTAGATGGCATTTGTTTTCAGATCAGACGCATGACGCCCAGGAAGTGCCATGGAATCAAAGTGCTGTCCATGGACCACTTTACCCCGGTCCGGTTCCCCGAGTGGCACATCCTGTACCGGACAACGGACACGAGCACAACAATGCACCGAGTGAGGAAGAGTTTCGGCGTTCACACGTGGAACAGCGTCAGCAAGTCCCACGTGATCGACATGAGCAAGAACCACCCGTACAGACTCCTGGCGAAGACGTTCTGTCCCCACACGTTCAAACTCTTCTGACTTCCACTCCCTCTCCCCCTCACCTCTGCACGGGCAAAACTAAGATTGTATGAAAGTTTTTGAGTTTGAAATAAAAGTTTTGGTTGGTAACATAAGCACCTCGTGAAAATAAAACTGTCCGCAAGAGAAGATAAGTAGGCTAAACGCAATATTACATCTTGATTTCACATAAGTCAAGAAACGTTCCTTGCGTTATGTAGCAGGGATTCATTAAAACATTATCTAGAAATAAAAACAGACCGTTTCTATGACTACCAATGAATATAACATTTTCCACATTCTTTTGTTTTTATTCATGCACTGTCACAGGAAAAGGAGGCCATATCGGCAGTTCATGTTCTGTGATGTACAGTAGGCCATGAAACTATTGATTGTCAATTATTTTCAATTGTTGGTGTATTTTATGGAGTAAATTTCAAGTGATATTAATTTAAATGGATGAAATGGTGAGGATGATTCATGGTATGTAAATATCCAATTCGGCATTTGCCTTTACGACTACCCATGTCAAGTTGGTCGGCCAAGGGATTTGAACCTGGGACCTCCCGAATGCAAGTCCAACGAGCTTGGCAGGCAATCGGATTTTTTATAGTTTTAATCTGCCACATGCCAATTTTCCTGAATTATTTGTCTTATTTACGTTTTTTTGGCCCAGTTTTTCTTTTTCCATTGACACACACAAACACCCATACCCAAGGCAGGACTCGAACCCACGGCAGCATGCCTTAGCCACCGTCAATATGAGAATATTATAGGAGAAAAACACTGAGACTCGAACCCAGGATCTTGAGCTATCCGTGCTACTTGTGGCTTATAGTGCATATGGCAATGAAACAAATTAAATTAGTACTATTTTAAAACTAAGCAGAGCTCCAATTGAGGCTCTTTCAAGGCCGATTACTAGCGAAAAAGCAAAACTTTTCACTGACAAAATCGACAGTTGACCCGAAACTGATGTCACTTTATGTAAGTAGATCTACAGTAATGTACAATTTAGTTTTTTTTTAAATAAATGACATTTTTAATTATTTATGCAATTTTCAGGAAAATTGGATAAATAATTAAACATGCACTTCACAAATGGATATAATCAGTTCGAGTAAAAACAGAGAGGAACACGGAAACTAAATGTCTATATTAAAAATTACTTAATTTCTTAAATTTATAACTGTTCAGATTAATTAATTCATGGTTATTTTAACAATGGAATACAATAATTTTGGACCAAAACTAGACCTGTAGCTCTTAGATAAAAAGAATTAATCATTAAACACAGCGATTGGGTATGTATAAGCTACATATCAAATAATGTATAATTAACCTACTTATATGTGTGGTGAAGCATTTTAAATAATAAATACAAACACAACATTGATATAGCAATGAGGCTAATCTAAAAGATAAAACAACTGATGGAAAATCGCACGAAGCGCGACTATCGCAGATATTATATCGATTGTTTCGCCATCGGCTACCTCGCTCCTCCTGAATAGTGCAATCCTTGCATAAAATTTATTATTATCATCTGAAGTGGGTCAGCTCTAGCGTTGCTATCGGCAAGGTCAGGAGTCTTATCATTCCGGTTTCGTTGCTAATTTTCTTCAGAGCAGAACAAAACCTGCAGGTGAGTGGCACGTCGCACCTAATCTCCAGTAGGATTTATTCCACCAATAAAATGTAACGTTAATAATTACTTTCTTACTTTGTCGTCAATATTCTGCCCGCTGAATGAATGGACAGTCGATTCCAGTTCCCAATGCTACCACAAGATGGAGTGCGTCAGCATCACAACGCTATAACAGCACACGAACTGGCTTGCACCGAATCGAAATTGTTTTTAATCAATATGCATTTCTAAACACGTTGTGTTGTATAAACTAATGTGTTTTCATTCTGTTCGCTGGCAGCATATAACTTATTAATCACGGCACGTCGATGCCTTACGTCTCCAGTAACTAGCTGGTTTTTTCAGATAAAATCGTATGCTTGCGGCCTTAGAAAGCATGTTGTAAGATAAACGAACGTGATTGGTCAATATCAAGTGGAATAGTCATCCAGACGAGTATTCTTGTTTGCAGACATGCGCATGCGTATCAGGGCCATGTCCGTGCTTCACGTCAAAGTGCAGTACGTCGCCGCGTTCCTAGTGGTGGTGATACTGCTGGTGATCTGGATGAACTACACTTCTCCCGTCATCACTCACCTTCCCGAACAAAAGACGGTGGTTCTCAGGACACCCGGTTCCACAACCAGGAAGCGACCCACGAACCCCTGGGAGCGGGAGCCCGAGCCCGGGGGCCGCAACATTCTCCTGTTCGAGACCCGGTGCATCCTAAACGAATCCACGGCCGAGAGGGAGTTGCTGAGCAAGAGACAGGCTTGCTCTGTGGAGTCGGCAGCCAGGGCCAGCCCTAGGGACACCCTGTATCTCTTCTACTCGTGCCCAATGAAACCCTCCGTCCCTCACGTGGACCAGGTGCTGGGCATGCGCAATGTCAAGCTGTGGAAGATAAACCTCAAGGATCTGTTCTTGGACTCGCCTGTGCAGAACTGGGACTTGTTGAGGTATACACGGAGGTCTAACTGGCCCGTAGAGGACGCTAGCGACGTGCTGAGGTTCTTGGCCTTGTGGAAGTACGGGGGCACCTACCTAGACCTCGACTTCATCGTCATACAGTAAGTTGTTACTTTACATCAATAAGTTACGAGTGAGGCAACAATCGAGTTTCAAAAATTCGCATACTGTTGAGTTTTAATAATGTTTAATTTGGAACAAATGAAATCACAAAGTCAAGATAATCCTATCACCACGTTCTGGTCAAGTATCTCTAAAAATACGATTCCATTCATAAACTGACTTGATATTTACGTATGTTAAGAAATGTTTGAATATAAAAGTTTGAATTCAAGCTAAGTAGATCAACCATTGATCAAATATTTTGTGTACTCTTCACCGGATATAGTAAGGGTAATTAAATCACGGAGGATGAAATGGGGAGGAAAGACATATCTCGAAAGTATTGACTGGGAGACCTGAAAGGAAAAGACCACGTGGAAGACCTAGACGTAGGTGGGAGGACAATGTTAGGATAGACTTAAGGGAAGTAGGGTTTGCGAGGGATGGTTGGATGGAGTTAGCACAGAATAAGGTTGAATGGCGGGCTCAGGTAAGCGCAGCAATGCATCTTTGGGTTCCACAAAATAGATATTCCTTTAGCTTTTTGAGGAATTGTCTATTGCCATTGAGTAAGTAAGTAAGGCGTATTTGAATGTATTTTTATGGATTCCCTATGTGTTACTTATATATTACTTACTGTACATTCTTCATAGCATCTTTAATTCACTTTTACTTACAATGAAGATAATAGATTTGAAGCGTCCAATTCCAAAACTGTCTCAATCCATTTTAAAAAAAATTGAGATAATGGCGGTTTCGTCATCTACCTACATATCTCTAACAATGTAGTAATGAATATTGTGCCTAAACTTCCTCTTTCCTTCCAAAATTAAGCTTCAGAAAAGACAAACAGTTCCAAAACTTTCTCATTCCATCCCATGTACTGTTACAAAACTGCCTCGTTCCATACATGAATTTCTTTTTCCTTATAAATAACCTTTCATTTTATGTTTCCAGCTGTTGTCAGCAGTGTATTAGCACAAATTATAATTATGAACGTTGTAACTCTCATATACCCATTGTTAGAAGGCAACAAATAGTGCAGACTCTGTAAATAAGAAGATAGTGTTTTCTATGCATTGCTCACAAATACAAGCTAATTAAGCACTATTATTAAGAAATGGATAGTAATAGGCTATATTGATATCACCTAGTGGTAAAGGACGGAAGAAATGGAAAGATCCTTCGAAATGGGGGGCAAAAAATAAAGAAAAACGCAAGAAGTGGGGGGGGGGAGAAACTAAGGTCATGAAAGTGTATGTATGCAGACGGGTGCCCAGGACAAAATAAAAAAACTACAATAATGGGAATGTTAATGTCTTGACTCAATAATAGCATACCAACTGTAAAGAACTCCATGTTATTTTCCCAATTGTCGGCCACTCTTTTCTCCCAGCCATTAGAGTTTTTGTGAGAATAGAAAATATCATTAGGAAGAGGGATACTATTATTAAACCATGTGAATATAGAGACATTATTGCACAAAGTGCAAATCTGAAGGAACTGGGAGAGGATTTTGTTATAATTGATTGGAAGAAAATAGTGCAAGCTACTCTCAAACCTAGTGGGGCATTTCCATTTTTCCACAGCTAAGCGAATCATTCTAAGAAAATTGCATCTGGAAAAAATGTGATTGTAAGAGGGGAAGTAAATTAATAGACATAGGAGCATTGAAATCGGTGTTAAAGAGAGGAAAAACATTTTGCAGATGACCCCAGAATCTCAGAATCAGAAGGAAGAGAAACTATCCGATCTCAACACTTTGGTTCCGAGTGGAGAAAAATGACTGATTTATCATTTTACAAGACCGTAATAGAGGGTGATTCAAGGTTAAACAGAGAAGAAAATGCAAATGAGGATTTATTTATGGAAACAGAAGACTTAAAAATTTGAACTGAAGTGTAATAACCAAACAGAATAATCTATTCATTCTGTATGACCATTACTTTAATATTTGAATTCAATGTCATAGACAAAATAGAAATTGAAGTAATAGATTATTGTATTTACATTAATAAGAAGCCTCTTCTAAAATATTAGAAACAAAAAAGACTCTCTCGTTTCACCCTACAGTTTCAAAACTCTCTCAATCCAACCAAAAATATGAAATAACTCCTGAAATATTGATCCCTGATTTTCAGGAATATCACTCATGAGAAGAGTGTTTCTCAACTGTAAAATGAAAAAAAATTGGAACACTGCAAACAGTTAGGAAAAAAGTTATCAGTTTTTGACGTTTCCTGAAAATTGTTAAAACTGGATTGAGACAGTTTTGGAATTGGATGCTTCATTTGTAGATTTTATACAGGAGTATATAATGGCAGGATTGGTGTCACGAGGCTTATTGCGCCCCGTTCCAGTCCTTGTCCAGAGTAGGCCATGTTAACTACTAATGTCGCTTGTGCGCAGGTCACTGCTGGGTCTGGGCACCAATTTCGTGGTGAGGGAGGATCCCGAGACCATAGGAACGAGTGTCATGAACTTGGAGCGTGAAGGAGAAGGTCATAAGTTGGCCTTACTCTTCCTGCAAGAGGTCATCCGGTCTTACGAGGTCGACATAGATGGCCACGAAGGACCTACCGTCATCACAAAAGCCATGAATGACATGTGTGGCACAACCAAGGTACTGGAGAGTAGCAAATGAAACTGCGTTCGTCTTAATTTTAATAAGTTGAGTTCAATTTGTCTTGTGAAATCTGTTCGTTTGAAGAAAGGGGCCAAAAACCTTCCACTTCACCGTACCCCATCAGCTGCCATAAAAACCTATCTCTGCGGACAGCCGATTTCTTGCTTTTTGTTATAAATCTAAAATCTCAAGTTGTAAGCTTGCTGTGATGTTTCAGGTGTCTGAGATGACGTCGGCCAAGTGCAGGGGAATTCGGATTCTGCCGGAGAACTTCTTCTACCCGGTCCACTACATGCTGTACGAGACTCTGTTCTCTGAGGAGGGCGCCGAAGACACCATGGGACAGATCAACACCAGCCTGGCCGTCCACATGTGGAACAGCATCACCAAAGACGAGCCAGTCAGTTTCCACAGCAACGCGCCATATGCACAACTGGCCAAGACGTATTGCCCCTCTGTCGTGACGTCACAGCAGTGGATAGAGGAGTGAGCGTCTCTTGTTTTTCTCTCTCTTTTAAAAGTCGTTCCATCTTCCCAGACCGAAAAATATCTTCGTAATTTTCTATTTTTATAGAGGACAAGAGGCTACCTTACATTCTTCCTTCTTTTCAACTTATACAGCGTCTATCTTCTGCAATTTTTCTTTAAGCCTTTTTACGTAAATATATTCTGGAAGTGTCCAGTATAGAAAGAAGTGCGCCTAGTAGGGCCTAGACTAAAACTAAACTCCGTGGCGCTACATCCCTGAAGGGACAAGGCCTACCACCAGACCGCTGCGTCATATACCATAGTCAGATGGAAAGATTGGGGGCATGTAGTGAGCATGCCATTAATGGTGGCTTCCATGACTGGAACCGCTACTTCTCAATCAAGTAGTGAATCACGAGGCTGAGTGCACCCCGTTCCAGACCTCCCTACCTCAGAAAAATCCTAGGAGGTACCGGGGATCGACCCTAACCACAAGACCACGCCGGCGGTCCTAGTAGTGCCTTAGCCGCTACGAAAATAGAAAAGTTGGAACGTATTTTTCAGTCTGCGATTTAAATGGATGGTAACAGCAGACGACAACCGGGAAAACAAGTGACGAACGGCTAGCGCAGTGGTGACATCTGCTCGTTCTAGTTCGCTACATCCCTATTATAACACTGTGTAGGCATTTTCTTATTGTCACTTCTCACTCGTGTTTAATTTTAACATGAAATAGCAGGTAAGCGAACAACCAATTCGGCATTTGCCGTTTACATGCGGGATTGAAATCTATGTGAACCAGATTCCAACTCAATACCTTCCCTGGGAGTTGTACAGTTCGCCTTGTGTTCTATTAGTGATTTCTACGGCATAAAAGAGTGAGATGAACGCTTATCATATGTGACACAAGACTGGTGTAGTATCGATTACTATCGAAAACGGAACGATCTTCAAGCATTGAAAACAACAACCAAAACTGCACAAAAAAAAACCCTGGTTCCTGTTAATGTCAATAGTTGTCTTTATTTCAGCTGCTTTTAGCTACGGTGCCAAATAAGGAGTTGGGGATCTGTGTCTACAATTATCATAAACTGAGTTCATTTCTTGTGTTTTAATGTGCGTTGCTATGAGCTTACAACACCTAAGCTGCCATCTATTTGTGTAAACTGGTTGTTACACATCACATCGCATCCCCGAAGGATATACAACCCAAATAAAATCTGATTAATGCACTTTCGTAACTTTCTTTAGTGTAAGCATGGACAACACATTTTTCTCACTTCACATTCTGATATAGAACAAGAGGCCTTATTGCAAAGAGCGCGTATTCAGAGTGGGTGGCTTATAACTACCCTTCAGAGAATTTTTGGGAGAAAAAGTTTCAAATAAAAGTTTTAGCTCTTCGTACAAACATCTCATGAACATAATTTAAACAGCCATTTTCGAGAAAATCGTGAAAAATTAAATTTTCTTCATTAAAAGAGAAACTTGTCGCCAATCTTCGTGTGACAACCCCAGAAGGTACCCAAGTCAAATACAGATGTAATGCGATGACCAATACAAACAATGGAATATTTCGAGATAGTGAACTCTGTATCTGTGAGAGATAAGGCCGAGTCAGAGGTTGAGTCAGTCTGTGGCTTGCAGAATGCAGAGCGCGTCTGTGTTAAGGTTAGTGGGAATCTATTTTATTTCTATCTCAATACGTTACAAGTGTAGTCATATTGTCTACAAGCACCGTGTGGCCCGGGATTTGTATTTTGCGTGTCACTAAAAATTAAATTATGGAGGACTTTTGGTAGAGTTTGAAGCGAAGAAGAAGAAATTATCACACTCAAACGCAAGATATGACTTTTATGGCTCATACAGGACTTAGAATTTTGCACCCCTTTGCTTCTACACACCATGTCTGGGAGGGATTGAAATAAGAAGAAACATTAATTCCGGTGACATAGCATTTTACTGTTTTTACGAAATGTTTCATTTCCCATTTTCATGTTACCTTACAACCATTTCAGGACTAAAAGCAAAAGAAAATCAATATCACTTTCACACATTCATCCCCAAATACCTGGGACACAAAAACTTACTGCGAAAAGAGAACTAGAAAATGTTCCATGCTTTTTTTTACTCTTTTTTTACATGCTTGGCTTGCAATAAACATCCCTATTTCTCAACAAATACAAAGCCTGTAGCTATGAATAACGTATCAGTGGATAGGATTTTTTACAGACTTCTGATATAGCATACTCAGGGTGAGATGACTGAAAATGCTGTCCCTACATTATATTTTTATTCTACATCAAAATGTGAAGTGAGAAAATGGTATTCTCTATGTCCAGGGCAGAGAAAGTTATGTGACTGCATCACATTGTGCATTATTTTCGTGGATTTCATCTTCAATATTCATTTACACCAATGAATTCTATCGATAACCTCACTCGTTTGCCAAAGTCTCGTATCAGGCACTTCCAAAGCTACCTGTGAACACTGCCAACAATACACTGTTGCCATGAGAACTGAATTGCACATTATGATGAATTCAGTGTAAGATTTTCACAAATTATACAATTTTGCAAAGGAAGGGTTAATTTGTTTGAATTTTATTGTTGACCGCGTTTATTTCCGGGTTGAAGTGGATATGTGTGCAAAATTTCGTGCAAATTGGTCAAAGCATGCAGATCTGTATATAAAACGTACGTATGTGCGTACGTACGTACATACATACATAGATACACACTTTCAATTTTATGTACTAGATGTAGAAATTCACTACGATGGTTTTTTTTTTAATTCAGCCCATAAGGGCGTCTTAAAGGGGGAGAATCATTAGTCAGTAAGGGCTATTATTAACAGTTATGTCTACTTACATTAACTTGAGGTGGGATCTACTAAAGTTCATCCTCAACTAAAGCCCTCCTGGCATTTCTCCACCCAAGCTGATTTCAACATGACCATAATCATGGCTAATACTTTTTCTCACTTCACATTCTGATACAGAATAAGAGACCGTATTGCAAAGAGTGCGTATTCAGTTGATTGAGGCTCATGCAAAGCCTATAACTACCCTTCACATAAGAATGCAGATGCGTTTTCCAGAAAATCAATAAAGAAGGAAATTGTTTTAATTTAAAGTGACAGTAAGAGAGCTTGGGTTTGAGTCTATCTAAAGCTATCACAATAACCCTATGCAATAAACGGTGCGAAATATGTTACACAAACTTTCTCTCATAGACGTGTTAAGATTTGTATTACGTAGACGAAAAAAAGCATTCAAATATTAATACGAGAGATGGCAACTCAAAGTAAGGCAATGTGTCATTTGATGGCGTTGTAATGTACAGTTATACAGATAGAGGCGATGGTAATTTAGTTAAGAGTCTGTCGCCGTGCAGAATGGATACGAAAGCAATCTCCTTACGTCAAAACAGTCATTATCCATGGGAGAAATGCCAGAGAATGCCACAAGGGACTGATGGAAGCTTTGTGGAATAATATCCATCCGTACCAAAATCGAAGGGATCATGGACTGGGTATGTGACAACACATTAGAGTAGCACGATGCAGTCGCGTATGTCTGTTTCCTTGACTATCCAAAATCTGCATTATACATACATCCCATACCCTGCCCTTTCATTTGTTTCTTTCAAAACTTTTAAATAGTCCCGCATTTTCAAAACGAACAAACAGTTGTCATCATACACATTGCCTAGGTCAAGAAAAATGTGGGGATGTTTATATGTGAGATTTGAACCCAGGACCTCTTAGTATGTGCGTTACTACACCGATACACTGCGTTTTACAACAGCGTAATATACAATAGAACTGCATTATTCGTATTTTCATAGCCAGCGCGGAAATGATTTAGACAGTGGGATGTTAGTAGGCCTATCTGTATTGGACACGAGTCCTTGAAATTTGCATTTTTATTAAATTCGCCAAGCTATGAAAAAAGTTTTCACTAAAATTAATCTAAAATTTTTTTGCACGACGTAACTAATTAGTGGTACTTACGAATATTGTTGCCGTGGATCGTAACTTGACATTCCCGCACGCAATCTGGTTGCTATGAAAACAAAAGAAATCTCCGTGCGGTAAAAATTACAAAAAGCACAAGTGCCGTAAGTAAAATCATCATAATACAAGCCTTTATGGAAAACCGGAACCAAGGCCCCCTAGTTTGTGGCGATTTTAAGAGGACAAATATTCGGTTCCCATAACAACCAACACATGCGAATCACTTTCTGAAATGTAACATCCATCTTCAATAGTGTATAAACATAATATTTTCAGCTAATATCTCAATTAATATAATTAAATTGATATAAATAATCATCGTGCAAAAAATAGCGTGCAATACTCGTGCCGTAAGCGCATAACGGGTCTCGGAAAATTGAAAAAACTCTTTCCTCGATCCGTATGCACCGCTTACGGCACTTGTATCACAATATACTATAGTTATATCCTAGAAGTGGAATCCTAGGCAATCATTTCTTTTAGTTGATAGAAATCTATGTTTGTGTTTGCCCAAAGCAACGGGTTCGATGCTAAATTTGTGCATCAGCTACACATCATGTATCAGCTGTGGAGATCATGTTGACCCCGTGATATGTGTGTACAGTCCCTGTCAAATCACTGCGCTGAGTCAACCAATTTTATAAATCTCATAATTATGTCATTCCAACTGTACATTTCTATATATTATAAACTATTTGTAAAATGGAGTTCTTTTTTTTTAGAGAAATCTACCTATTGCAATCGATACCATGTCATGACTTTCGAAAAAATCTTTCATATCTTTACGTTTCATTCCTCCCTAAGTACGAAACCACCGCCTGTTAAAAAAAAAAAGAATTGTGATATATATCTTTATATTTACACGCTAGCGGCCGTAATTTTGATATTTGAACCAAATTTTATTATGTTGTTTCTAGGCCCAATAGTTCAGACAAGTTCGTTAATGAGCAAAATTGGCCCAAGGGGGTTGAAATTTTAAAACATTTATATCTCGGCCCCTATGAAGTATAGAGGAAAACTTTGCTGGAATAAATTATAGTACTCCCTAGGGAGCTCACAGTGACACCAACGATTCGGTGGTTTTGGGGGTACGAGTGAGGGTGGGGGGATGGAAATTCGAAATTTTTGAAACCACGTCTTGTGGGGTATCGTTGAAAAGCTCTTGATGAGTACTCTACAAATCAATAACTAGTTTCTCGATAGCTCTCATATAAGGCGAGATTTGAATGTTTGAAAAGTGCTCTTTCCTCTTTTTTGCAATTATTATTGCGGGTTTGTCATGCCGAGGCTAAAGAAGAAGAGTGCTACGCAGCGACAATAAATTAAACCAAAAGCACTTCGAAATCTACCTCAGCCTGTAGGCCTACCTAAAGGGATTTTTGTAATTTTAGTTGCTTAACTGTTTTTAGTTTGTCTATATTTCTTATTTAACAATTACAATCCCTAAACACAAGCTTAGCCTATATAAGACAACTTACTGGTGGGGTAAGTGAAGACGTCAACTCACCTACAACAAAACAGAACAGTATGTTATTTTAAAAACGATTTTCCAGTGGATAGAACCAAAATCCCGGAATTTATGTAACTAATTAGGTTCACAATTATACAGTGAACATGTAGGTTATGACGTACGCATCTTCAAGACATAAATAAGCAAGGAATGTTTAAAATGAAATATTAATTTTAGCTTCAGAGTTGACCATTTATTTTTTGTTTCATTGTTATGAACTGTTCACTGAATTAATTGCTTATCTTAACTCAACGGTCTTCAGATTGATAAGCCTAACACTGTTATCCCTAGGGCTCAGAAGTTGATGATCTAAAAATGCCTGAAAAATGACCTTACATTTATAAAAATATGACTTTTCTAAAGACATTTAAAGTATGTTAATAAATAATAATAAACAAGGAACAAGATTTAATTATTTAATACTAAGTTTTCTATTATTGTAACCCCTGTTTGCCGGACTTCATTAAATAAATGCAATAATTTAAGGACATTTAGAAACTTTCGACGAAACTGTTATTATTCCATTGCACATGCGCAGTACACCAATTACAGTTTTGTTAAGTTCTTAAAACGGTCGAACATTGTGCGACGTTTTATGTTACTTTGAATCGCAAATTTTAAAAGCACAATAATTTCAGTTCGCTCGTGCCTAGAATAGTAATCGAAAAACGTTTTGGTATGTAGCAGAATTCGGGTTCTTTTAGTTGGCAACAATTTGTTTGAAACAAATGACGTATGAAAACAATTGGATATAGCAGAAATATTTGCTGAAAATAGTGAACGCCCAATGAACGGTTTAAAAATAGCAAATCGTCACTATACTACAAAGCCGCGTTGCTAACTCACTCAATGACATAATTGTTTGTCCACTTCTAGATGAGGAGGAAACTTAAAATTTGGCACATTTATAGTTTGTATCATGTAACAGACGGAAATATTCTACATTTTTATCCCCCCAAAAATTCAAAATGGCGTACGCCACTTTAAGGTCTCTGCAGACCTTCTTTGGAGGCTTATAGTAAGCTGAGAGGTAAGTGTATAAAAAAACCGATTGTACCAGTAGTGACGGGTTTTGAGTTTGGTCCTATGACTTTTTGTCGTATCACCATCAGTTATACTTTAGATTGAGTTAGATTTTTAAAAGTAAATGTTGTATATTTTCTTCACATCATGTAATTTTTTACACACTTATAGGATAGATAGAATCGTAAAATTTGGGAGGAATATTGGCACATACAACTGCCATAAGCGTGCAAAATTTGGTGTTTCTCGCTGCCCCATAAGTATGGATAGCAGTGACGTCATTCACATCTGTGACAGTCTAATCATCGACTTGATGTTCACTCAATTCCACATAAGCTAGAAACTTGAATTTTAACGCAAACTTACAGTATAGCTCTTAGCTTATAACCGATGGTAAAATACAAAAAACCTCAATTTTTCCCTCCAAAATCAACTTTAAAATTCTTTGACTGCGTATTTTTACAGCTTCAGATGTTTTCGAAAAAAAAGTGTGCGTGGAACGCCACGCGACAGAAGTGAAACTTGTTTTAATTTTTGGATTTTTAATTTTGGATTACTGGATTTTTTGAATTTTGGATTGTTGGACTTCTTAATATTGGGTTTTGGGACTATTTAAATTTTGGATTTTTTAATTTTAATTTTTGGACTTTTTATTATTAAATTTTAGATTTTCGATTTTTTATTTTGGATTTTTTTATTTTAATTTTTTTTTTAAATTTTGGATTTTTGAACTTTTTAATTTTGGAATTTTGGATCTTTTAATTTGGGATTTTTTAAATTTTGGACCTTTGAATTTTTTAAATTTTCGATTTTTGAATTTTTTAAACTTTGGAAAGCCTAATCACTGAGTTGATTGTTTTCTGTGCAGTCCGTTCCGTCACACCTCACTAATTTCCTGATGATTTTGAGCGTTACATTAATTTTGTGATGATTTTTGAGCGTTACACCCCTGCCGCGGCTAAAGAAGTTTCACTTCAAAAATAAAGGAATAGGCCTATTGTTGACATGAGGAATCTGTTGTAAATTCGTTCTGTTAATTTTATTTTCTGATTATCCCACTAATTCCTTCAGGTATCTGACTTACTGAATGTGGTGGTTCAGTGCAACGGAAATACCTAGGATAAAATAAAAGAAGAATGCTTTATTTTATTCTTTACTGGAATAAAGCTGGTATGTTTGGGCGCTAGTAAATGGGTAGATACATAGTGTAAAAGAATTGAATTCCCTCTGACTGGATAAAAAATGTACTTGAATTTAAAAAATCAGTTTCTGTGTCCAAACAGCATAGCTAGTGTCTGAGGAAGGTCCTAGTACTGAACCTTGTGGTATTGCAGGTATTGCAGACACGTGACATGGGCCTGGCCAATCAGCTCTACACTCTCGTCACTTTCGTCTCAGCCTGTCTCCTGGTGCCTGGCACTGTCGTTCTATATATAGGTAAGCTATCTTCTCCACTTCCCTATACCATATGCACAAAGTACAAACGTTCTCGCTTATAATAAGCTTTAAGATTTATATTAGTAAGGAATTCAGGTTTATGAAAGAAACCAGTATGAATAATTCAGGTTTAAGTACAATTATTAGGGATCTTACAGAATTTTTCATATAATATCCTCCGTGCACCATCACACATAAGTACCCTATTCAATAGGTTTATAGATTCCCTATCGTAAGACAGAGTGCGAATATAATAGAATATTACGAAGACGAAAGCACTCGAGACATGAACGTGACAGTTGTTTACACGCACACATGACAAGTGCCATTTTGAGATAGTGCTACCATCTTTTAGAGCATAACTTGTATTTATGCAGGGGATGTTGGCGGTACACAGGTCACAACATGACAGGGTACAAGTGGTTAAAACCTGGTTCAGAGGGAATTAAGTTTAAAGTGGGGTTCAGTTATTCAAGAGTCCCTTGTACTCTGTGTGGACACATAAATGCATAATGAAGTTTTTATTAACTTGACTGTTCGATATTTCATCTGTAATACAGTTATGACGAAATGCATTGTTCCATTTTCTTCCAATGTGGCATAATTACGTTTCTTGAAGCCATTACAAACTACGTATGTGCAAGGATTTTAGGTGTACCCGTCACATTTAACAAAAGAAATGCAAATCCTGACAAGACTGTAAGGATGACACAGTACCACAACAAGTAGAATGAAACCTGAAAGCACAATAACAATGAAAAGCACAACGTTATGAAGTTGATGTATCCCTTATCAGCTCCCATGAAGGTCCCTTTGGGTTCCAAACTATCACTTTATCACTAAACTTGTTTTAAAATGTCACCTTTACCCCTTGTTCTTCCTGTCATGGTAAATTTGTTTTTAAAAGAGTGTATAGTCCGATTTTTCTACGTTTGTAATAATGCATTAGCATTGATTAGGACTTTGTTTTGATTTTATTTTGTTCAGTCCATCGAGACATATTACATGTTATGGGACATGTCAATAAGTAGAATATAAATTTCCAGTTGTAAGTAATATGTACAATGTGAAATTTCTTTACAAAATATACAATATAAAGATTAACACATTATTGTATTAATTTACAACACAAATACAAATTTATATTACAATTATGTAAAAATTAAAGTACAAAGGTACTATATTGATAATGTTCTGATGTTATAAACACAGAATTATTTCTTAGCAATAACAATATTAATCAATTAATGAGATACGAAGCAAAATAAAAACACTAACAGCACTTAATAAGTGCATTAAGCTACAGTGGGTCCCTGCACACTGTGGGCTGCAGGGCAATGAACTAGCGGATCAGTTGGCAAAGCAAGGAACAAAGATACAGCAAATCACACAATACGAACTTCCATACCAATCAGCAAAACTAATAATCAACAGAATGATTAAAGAAAATATAACAGAACAAAACAGAATTGCCAGTAACAATAAGCCATGGGCTATCCTAAACAACAAAGGTGTAATCCCAGATTCTCCCAGACAAGAAGCAGTGGCGGTTTTCCGTACAACAACAGGACATGACTGCCTGGCAGCACACTTGCACAGGTTATCTATATACCCATCACCGAGGTGTGTCTTGTGCGAGGAAGAAAATTCCATAATGACAGCAGAGCATCTTCACACATGTCAGGCCCTATCCGGGCTTCACCCAGCGTCAACATCAACTTTATATTGGGAAGCAAGAAGGAGAATGGAGTTCATCCAAGTCCTTGGGCATTAGACTACTACTACTACTACTACAATATTAATCAAAGTTAAATAAATAAATAAATATAAAATTTAGAAGAGGAAAAGCAGAGCTCACTGCGTCTTGTAACCATAGCAACAGGGAACAGTCACTGTTTAATCTTGTTCTGTGTTGTCATATTATTAGTAAACATGTATATTGAGACAACACACTCCATGTTTACAATTCACCTTCTCAACAGTTTTCCCATCATATTAACTTACACTTTAGGTAACACTCATAATATTGCACACAAGATCTGTTCTTCATCCCAGTCGACAACATTGAAACCAGAGGGAGAGGAATTGCAGTGATGGCCAGATGATATCTGGGGACCACAAGGGCCCAAAGTTACTCAAAATTAGTCTTACTAGACAATGAAAAATCCAGCTAGGAAACTTGTCCCTACCAGGAATTGAACCAAGGTCTGCTGGTAAGAGGTGCAAACACATCACAGCAGTGCAATGAAGTGGAATGAGAAAAGTTAAAAATGTTTACAGATACATAGCTTTTAATGACTTCAAGAAACAGTTATGCCAAATTAGAAGAATATCAAATAACACAATTGGTCGAGTTAAAAGAGGACATCACTTGCACTTGCCCATGTTTCAACAGTGTTGTTTCTACATGAATTATAATGCCATATAGGCAAACCTGTTCTCTGTTTCATGCATGTCTTAAGCTAATGTAAGCACTAGGGAGTTGCTTATCTTTTCTAACTGAAGAATAACTGCATTGTGCAAACCTTTAATTAATAAGATGACAAAAAGCGTACCTTGGTATTATATAGAAGCCCTGGAAGTTTGAAGTTTGTAGCTCTTATAGTTTAGAAGAAAATGTTCCTAATATGAGGAAAACATTAACTTACAGTCAATGAAGTTCAAAACTACTCATGAGATAAAGAAGACAGTCTATATTTATAAAATACATAAAAGAGTAAAAACTCCTTTTCTTCATTTTTCACCTTAAAGTCAATAAAGCAGAAATGTAATAATGAATCAAATTTCAGTGACTTGGAAATTGCTTATAAATTCAGGAGTTGCTTTTATAATGACTACTTAATAACATGTATTGAAATTGACAGCTGTGAACACCACGAGGGCCTGGTGGATAGGACTGCTGTCGCAGTGGTACCCTGACCTCCAGTTTGTGAGAAACATAACCGTGCGGACAGCCACCGAGACCAAGCGGAACCAGGGCATCATCACACTTCTGCTCACGGTCAAGGGCAGATACGACGTCGAGCTCATCAGGGAAAGACTCAAGGTAACTCATCAGGGTAACACTAGATACAAATGCTCAATGCTTCAAGGGCAACACCGCTATACAATGTGCTGTTTTCAGGAACACATTCTCAACAGGACGAAGAAGAATGGAGACCTTATGTTCCAACACTTGCAAACAGCCCTCACAACCAAGTATGGACGCTATGCATGGAGCAGAGAGACATCTAGCTTCAACATCGAGAACCACGTCCTGGAAGGAAGCTGTCTATATCGAGGGAAAATAGTTAACGACCTCAATATACAGGTGAGTTTGTATATTTACTTTAAAGAACAGAGTGTTTTTTGAGGTTAAAGACACATGTATATTGTAATTGCAGGAATACGTGAGCGAGATTGTGGCAAAGTACCTGCCCCAGGACATGCCACCATGGCAGATCACGATCATCCCCTGCTTCCCGGCAGATCGCTTCTTCCTGCTGATTCGCATCCACCATCTGCTGTTGTCCGAGGAAGGCCTCAGTCTCGGAGACCTCCTCCTGCTCGGTCCAGAGAAATCAGAGATCTTCAACAGACTTCTAGATGAAGACGATGAGAACCCCAAAGATGTTCCAGCAGCCAGCAGTCCTCTGACGGAACTCTTCCAGACACCGGTAGCCATCCCAAAGCTCTACTCTAGACTCTGTGACTCCATCAAGCACTGCTGGGAGAATCTCGTGTCCAGATACGACCCAGTAGAGAACCCGCAAGTAGCGAAGGCTGAAGCTAACATCCCGATGTGTTCAGCCATCGTCCTCATCACAAGCATTGCAGTTGTCAGAGAAGTTTTCAACGTCATGAAGAAGTCCAACGTTCCGCTACTCAAGAGGTTGGGAAACATCAACTCCATCGTGCACCACGAGGTGGAGAAGAGACAATGCACACCACGGTTTGTGGTGAATGGCATTTTCAACTCCTGTAAGCCTGAACGCATCGTGTTGTCCAGTTTCAAGTGGTTCATGTATGCCAGCTACTTCTGCAGCGTCACTGTGCCCACAGTCATCGCATACGAAATGCGAGCAATCGCAATGCAGGACAGGAGCAAGGGATACTCCACGCAGGTCACCGATGTGACCTTCAGTTACACTGCTCTCATTGTGAAGGCGCTCAAGGAGATTCTGTACATCTGCTCCGTCATGTACACGGCTCCCAGACTGATGCTAGAGGAGCTCATCATCAGCCACAGAGGCCCACAGCACGAGCTGCAGAGAGTTTCCCTGTGTGGCCGCAAGGTGGTGTCCTGGTCCGACCCTGTGCCTCTGGATCGCATCAGAAGAATCGGCAGCACAATCGGGGCCTCTCCCAGCGAGATCCTCATCAGTGCGACCTCTGGTGCCCTCAGAGAGTACTTCAGGAACGCAGGCTACTCCGTTCCAGACTCCGTCCTAACAACGGCCAGGTTCTTTCCCCTGGAAAGTCTCACTAACATTGCAAAAGGTGGACCACCGTCTGGCAGAGGTCTTCTCTGTCTGGCACTGCCTACATCTCAGCTACACGAGGACCCCAGAGACTTGGTTCAGGAGATGCAGAAGATTCTGGCGGAGGCAAGAGACAGGCAGACCGCAATCTATGAGGCATCGCTATGGCAACTGGATGGAGGATACATAACCAAGATCCTGCCTTCTCTTACAGTGCGACTAGTTCTCAATTACCTGTCCAGAAGATACTCGGTAGCTCTGACGGAAGTGGCTCCAGAAGTTCCAGACCAATCCAAGAAGCAGCTGATATGGGGTCAGGAGGTGGAGAGCATTATGTACTGGAGACCTCCACAGTCAAACATATGTGAGTACAATCAGACAATTTGAGTTCCTAACTTTAAAAAAGTAGCCTAATTGGAGACGGTGGCAATCTTAAATTCATTGAAATAATGAATGGAGTAGAAACAGTTAATTAACAATATTCAAATATAATGATATCACTGCATTACAACGAGTTAGTGCCGCAATTAATGTATTTAGTTAAGTCCAGCATGTGTACTTAAAGGTAAAAATTCAATATAAGATAAAATGATGAACAGAATGTCTTGAAGATCAAGCTAAGGAATATAGAGTTAAATGTAGACACACGTCCCGCAATTGTTTTGTTATCTATATAAGCGAATTTTCTTGTTATTGCCATTGGTATGAATTTTCATAATCCTGCCCTCTAGCTTTAACTAAAAATAGCGTAACCGTTGATCTTTAAAAGTGCAAAGAAGCTGGTTATAAGATGTTTGGAGAAGCGTTCCAGATTTACATTCTGTCTTCCGAGTTGCCGTTAGTATGTGGCCATTCTGTAACAGGAAACGCATCAGCCCCTCCAACATTTAACATTTTATTACATAAGACCTATATATAACTACTAAAAATCCAAGTCTTGTCCCCGTGGCATCGGATATTGATGTCTGTGCTTCTACTTCGTCATCATTTAACCCCGAGAAAGCAAATGTGTATGTGCATATAATGTTATTACTTCAGTAGAAGCACTCTTGGTAAATCAAAAATGTAACTGCCTCCCTTCTTGACTGTCTTGTCCCTCAGTCCTTCCTTCAAAGTTGTTCACCCTATCACCATTATAGACTCAATGCTTAATATACTATTATAAAATACTTATCTCTTTCTAAAACATTAAGGGAATCAACTCAACAGAATCACAATCACATCCCCTGTAGGTCACACATTTGAGACTATTGATATATATACTACAACGATTCCAGGTTTGTCCCTCACGCTGATGAACTACGGAGGTGCTGTGAGGTTGGGCGTGATGGCGGACTCTATGATTGCTCCAGGGCATGCCACAGTGACCACGGCATTCCTACAGCACATCAGCATGTTGGCAGCCATGGCAGGGGTACCACGTGATCGCTCGCACCACTACCAACCCAATATCCCGCCGGAAGCTCCTGGCATGAGCACGTCCGAGTCTTCCGCATCTGAAGAGCTGCGGCGCCTCACCCAGAGCTCGCCTGAGCTCAATGCCAGTTTTTCTCCAGGCACTACCAGGTCCTGCAGCCCTGACACACGCTCGTCTAATGAAGAGAATATCTTCCCCTTCACCGACTGAACATTCCATGTGTGTATTGTATTGTGAGTAACTCATATATGTGCTTAACACCAATAAAATATAAATAAAAAATTACGCTGATTTGAAACGACAATTAGATCTTCAGAGGTAAACTGATCTACCTGGATCAGCCAGGTAGAGTATACAGTACCTAAACCATTGAAACTGACTGTATTTTGTTTAAAAGCTTAAGTTGCTTCTGGGTCGAATTAATTAAAAATATACTTACTTCAATCACGCCAGTTGTCAGTCATAAAATATATTATAACTATTCATTGGTCTCAGCACCTATTTCTCTTCAGGCATCAATCGATTTCAGGGCTTTTCATCTGACCACTCCATAAATAATTATTTATTACAAAACGGAATTCAAAGTCAATAAGCCTGGAGGTTCGTGGAAATCAACAAACTACCAACCAACGCTGCGAAATCAGAAATCCTTTGTGTTCATCAGAAAATCCAACAGGAGATGATTCACCTCACAGATGTTTACGAAGCTTTATAGTTTACTTTCATACGCAGCTAGGAACCTGATATTTTTTGTAAAATAAAACAGCTGACTTCAGTGTTAATTTCCTTCCATTTTGGTGTATTTTATAGACTTAAGCCTATTACATTTGAGTTAGGCTATAATACATTATTTGGCAATGTTGAAAGATAAAACATAATTAATACAATAATTGACCAATTTCAAGTTGTATAAGATAGTCATTAATATGACAAGATTCTGTCTAACATAAAAAACTAAACTAAACTCCATGGTGCTACATCCCAAGAAGGACAAGGCCTACCACCCAACCGCGGCATCATCTACCATAGCATATGGCAGGATTGGGGGACATGTGATTAGCATGCCGACACCCACGGCACTTCTCTATCAAGTAGTTCCTCAATTTGAATCACGAGGCTGAGTGCACCCCTAACCGTAATTCCCTACCTCAGAAAAATCCGAGGAGGTACCGGGGATCGAACCTGAGCCGACGGATCTGTAGTCAGCGATGCGACCGCCGGCAGTCTTCTGCCTAATGTACCACTATATAAGTCCTACAGGAATACAGGAATGAATAATCGAGTCTGCAACTCTAAGTATCAAAGTTGGGCTCCTGACACTTCAGCACTGACTCTGTAATTATTAAGAGTTATTCTCATCGTCATTATTTCATATTTCATATTTATTTAATCCATTTTGACCGCAGTTCTGCGGTATAGGATACAATATAACAACAATATAACAAACTATTATAGTACAAGGGTACAAGAATAATATTAGAAATACATACATTGAAATATAAAGAGATACAAAGAAATACAAAGAAATACAGGATCAATACAACACTACAAAACAATAAATAAATAAATAAAAAGTGCAATGTGTAGGTCAAAATAGTAGGTACTGAAAGATTATTTAAAGTTTTTGGCTACCTCAAAAAATTCATCATTTTTGTAGAAGCAGATTTGTTTTAGTTTCATCAGTACTAAGCCTTTAAAGTGTTTAAAAGTTAAATTTCTAGTAGCAACCGGAAGAGAATTAAACATTTTCACTGACATGTACCTAAAATTATGTTTGGTTGTTGCAAACAAGCATTGATCCTGTAAAATGTTATTGCAATTTCTGGTGCCAAAGGTATGTACATCAGAATAAGTTTTAAAGTTATCAGAATTACTCTTAACATATAACAAACACTGTAAAATATATATAGATGGTAGGCTGAGAATACCAGATGAGATGAAAAGAGGTTTACAGTGGGCTTTCCAATCAGCACCATAGATTATCCTTAAAGCCTTCTTCTGTAATTTGAAGATGTTAAGTGCAGAACTGCAATTACCCCAAAGTAGAGTACCATAAGTTAAATGGCTATGAACATAAGCATAGTATGCAGAAATTAATACCTCTCTAGTCACATATTTTTGCAGTCTGCGAAGCACAAATATGCCTCTGGCAATCTTATTAGAGATTAATACAACATGAGATGACCAATTTAAACCTCCTTGGAGGACGATGCCAAGAAATTTAGCATCCTTATAGAAGTACTGATGTTTCCTATCAAAAGTGAATTTCAAGTCAGTAACTTTAGAGTCATTAACATATAGAGAATTAGCTGCAGTCCAATCTAGAACAATATCATCACTAACTTTTAAGAGATTTAAGGTGTTGAGGTCACAGTCAGTTACAGCAGTCAGAGCCAGATCATCTGCATAGAGATACGAATTCAGGAAATCTTTAGATGTGTTATTATAGACAGACAAGACACTAGGCAAATCATTTATATAAATAATAAATAAAATAGGGCCCAATATAGAACCCTGTGGTACACCATGTTTGATAGACTTAAACTGTGATTGCATACCATTGAAGTGAACACATTGCAGTCTTCCAGATAGATATGACTGAATTAAGTTAAGAGCTTCATCACTAAAACCATAAAATCTCAATTTATCAGCTAGAGTCACATGTGAGATAGTGTCAAAGGCTCTTGAGAAATCATACATTTTACACCATGTAGATTCTTTCTTGTTAAGTCCTGATAGGCAGTCATACACCAGGTTAATAACAGCATCACTAGTACATCGACCCTTGCGGAATCCAAACTGACAATTTGAGAAAAGATTTTCATTTTCAAAATATTTGATAATTTGATCATTAAGAATACACTCAAATACTTTAGAGACAATTGGTAAGACAGAAACAGGTCTATAATTTTTAACATCAGATTTGTCACCTTTTTTGAAGACAGGTGTGATTTTACCAACCTTCAACAGTTCAGGAAAATAGCCTAGGTTGATACATTTGTTGATTAAAAATGATATAGGTTCAGCCACATATGGTGCTGACATCTTCACTAAAATGGAGTTGATACCATATATGTCTAGAGCTTTACTGTTCTTAAGTGATAAAATCTTACTATATACAGTATCTACTGTAACTTCACTAAAATTGAATGACCTACAGAGATCACCATTGTTCTCCCTCATATTATGAGTGGGCCTATTATTAGTATTATTTTTTTCAACCAACTCCATGTAATAGGATGAGTTATGTTCACATACTTTAATATCTCTTAAGATTTCATCAACAATATTCAAAAAGTAATTATTAAACTCATCAGCAGAAATTTCAAGATTCACAGAGACAGGCTTACTGTTAATACCAGAGGTGTCCTTAATTACCGACCATATAGCTTTGGATTTATTAGAAGAGGAATTAATAAGATTGGAATTATAGTTTATCTTGGCTAGTTTGACTTCCTTAATGTATAATTTTTTGTGAAACAAGTAAGCCCTTTTTGAGCTTTCTGAACCACTGTTTTTATAAGTGACATACAGTTTCAAGCAATTCTTTTTCAGGTTACGGAGATCTTCTGTAAACCATTTATTTTTAGTATTAGATTTCCTAGATAGAGTTTTAAGGGGTAAGGCCATGTTTACAGTGTTCAGAAATATACTCATGAAGAATTCAAACATGTTGTTAATATCTTGTATCTTATAAAGTGATAACCAATTAATTTTAGATAGTAAGAAACAAAAATAAGCACACGTTTGGTCATTGAGAGGTCTAAAGATGATTTTGGCACTCTGAGAGTTGTTAGAACAATTAGTATTAACAACTCTAGCTTTAACACTGATGGCATCATGATCCGACCCCACCATTGGTAAAACTTTAGCTTCAATTCTGTCAGAATGTAATGATGTCACAACGTTATCAATACATGTCCCAGACCTAGGTCTGGTAGCTTCTAGCACACTTAACTGTAGGCCAAAGGACTGAAAGAGATTATCTAATATTATCCTAAAATTACTATCACCTCCGTCAATGAAGTTAACATTAAAATCCCCACAAAGTATGACAGAATATTTTCCCAAACTAAAAACAGCAGCAAGAAGAACTTGTAACGTGTCAATGAATTGATAGAAATTATTAGGATTAGGTGTTCTATATAGAACCACGATAATAACACTGATTTCAACAATAGTCACTGATGAAAGTTCACAAACCCTTTCAACAGAGAGTTTATTCAGGTTGCTATTAGGCTTAAAGGTTAAGCCCTGTCTGACAAATATTGCTACACCTCCATGACGAAAATTCTCTCTGCAGAAGAAGTCAGCACACACATAACCAGGCAGATACAGATTAGTTATTTCATGTTGATTAAGCCAGTGCTCAGAAATACAGATTACATTAATGTTAAGTGTAGAAGACATCAACTCCAGTTCAGTACATTTATTGGGTAGACTTTGGACATTCCAGTACAGAATTGTTAGTTCACTATATTTGCACCTCGACTTATCATTAAAAAATCATTCGAGAGCTTAGATGGTAATTTGCTTGCACGATTGCATTATAACGGTCATTAGACATTGACCTATATTGGGTCATAATTTACAATATACAGGGTGTTAATGAATAACACCGAAATATTTTACCAGTGTATAGAGAGGGCACAGACAAGCAACTTATATTAGGAGATTTTTGCTCTATGGATTTAATTTTTCCTGTTGAAGCATAAAATCTCCGATGGCATAGCCACCAATGACTTCTAACATTAGAAAAAAAATGCAAAACAAAGGAACTTCGTTGTTAACACTGGACTCATGAATAAAAGAACTAATGCAGTGGAGGCCAGTCATATGATTATGAAAACTCTAAATTATGATATAGCTGTTGATGAATGATTAAGGATCAGGGTTTTATCAATCACCAAGAAGGCATGAATTAAATGTATTGAAAATTGTAACCCTATTTCGCTTCATTATTGACTTATGAGCAACTAATTGTAATGACTTTAATGCCCTGTAGGATACACATTTTAGGTCATAGAGCAAAAATCTCCTAATAAAACTTGCTTGTCTATGCCCCCTCTATACACAGGTAAAATATTTCGGTTTTATTTATTAACACCCTGTATATTTTAGTCTTATCCTATATTTGTTGTTTTATCAAACAATACTCTAATCCAATAAACAAACAACATTATAATTGAATATATTAAATCATATTATTCCTTATAAAATTAGCAGCTTTAATTGGACTTATATATTGGCATCCATATTACTGATCATTGATGCAATTTGCCCTTATGTAAGGATAAATCCACTACATTTCAATTTGAACTTTAACCTAAGTTATACTGCTTGTATCAGTTTGTCCATGTGACAACTCTCTAATAAGGGAAGCTTTGTAAATAAAAAATAAATTGCAAATTAAAACTGACAAACAGGCGATTAAAGTGCACTGGCAGTTTGAACCGCAATGAGGTTTAAAAATGCCATCGGCTGCACCTGCTCCATGCGTTCAAATGGCATAAAATTTTGCACAGATATCCTTCAGGGTATGTTTGATTGCTTTTTATGCTAGAATTCAAAAGTCATATTTTTATTAAAATGGCTGAATCAACACTTCTGTTGTCCCCTCAAAATCTGAACTCAACAACTTTGTTGTGGATATCCAGGTTTGGGGATAAAGAAAAAAGTAATTTTACATTTTATTTAAAAGAATTAAGATTGAAAAATTATCTTTATGTTGGTGAAAGAATTTAGTTGCGTCTCCACACCATTTTAGCAATGTTTCCCATAACTTTTATTTTTCAGACCCATTTTAATGATTATTGAACATGTGAAATTTTTTCATACTTAGATATTTCATTCAGTCATTACTTAGAAAGTCCAGGAGGTTAAGGAAATTCTGGAGAACGAGACAAAGATTGGACTGCAAGGATGGGAAGTGACTGAAACATTTTGAGTTGGAAAGAGGCTGGGCAGAAGAATGATGATAGCAAGATTTCCCAAGTCACGGGTTGTCCACGATGTATTAAAAAGATTGAAGATGTTACAAGGGAGTGACATTTCAGTTGAAGATAGGGACATTAGGAGACAATTAGTACACAGATTGAAAGAACTAAAGCAGGCAGGGAGAAAAGCCTACATACGCAACCTGCAACTTTGGGTGCATGGAGAAAAAATAGTGGAGAGCGAAAAGGTACTAAAGGACAGCAAAAAACCAAGGAAGGAAATGCGTCAGCAAATAGCTGCATTGCAAGAGATGCAATACATAGGAAACGAAAGGGTGGAACGTCAAGCTAGCCATGTGTCGAGGTGTCAGCGATAGCAATCAAGGCCAAAGGGCCTTGTGAATACGCATTAGTTCATATTTATATTTGCAGTATTAATACAAGGTCCGCCGGCGTGGTCTTGTGGTTAGCGTTGCTGACTACAGATCCGTCAGCCCGGGTTCGATTCCCGGTACCTCCTCGGATTTTTCTGAGGTAGGGAGGTCTGGTAGGGGTGCACTCAGCCTCGTGATTCAAAATTGAGGAGCTACTTGATAGAGAAGTAGCGGCTCCGGTCAAGAAAACCACCATTAACGGCCGTGGGTGTCGGTATGCTGACCACATGCCCCCCAATCCTGCCATCTGCCTACGGGAGATGATGCAGCGGTCGGGTGGTCGGCCAAGTCCCTCCAGGGATGTAGCGCCACGGAGTTTAGTTTAGTTTAGTTTAGTATTAATACAAGAAAAGGATGCTTATATGTATTCAAGAAGTTCGAACAAATCATTTACAAACACAACCAGACACAAGCTTTCGTCTCCCCGAAATTGTTAATTATCAATACAATTTGGCAAAGTTCAATAACTCCTCTCCTTGTTTGCAGTATGGTACAGCTGGCACGATGCATTTGTTTTCAACAAACCAGGTTGACCAACTATGCAATTTCATATCGATCATCTAGAATTGGACTTTACCGGTTGTTCCTCTCATGAGTCATTGCATGTCTTTTGAGATTCGCTCTTTGGGAAAATTCCTTGGCGCATATATCACAGGAGAATGGTTTGTGTCCAGTGTGAGTGAGAAGATGTTTTTTCAAATTTCCTCTATCGGAAAATTTCTTGGTACACGTATCACAGGAGAACGGCTTGTGTCCTGTGTGAGTAAACATGTGTGTTTCGAGATTCCCTAACTTCGAAAATTTCTTGGTGCATATATCACATGAGACTGGTTTGTGTCCAGTGTGAGTGAGCAGATGTTTATTCAAATTACCTCTTTCAGAAAATTTCTTAGAACATATATCACAGGAGAACGGCTTGTGTCCAATGTGAGTGAGCAGATGCTTTTTAAAATTCCCTCTATCGGAAAATGTCTTGGTACATATATCACAGGAGAACGGTCTGTGTCCATCGTGAATGAACTGGTGTCTTTTGAGACTCCCTTTCTGGGAAAATGTCTTGTTACATAAGTCACATGAGAACGGTTTCTGTCCAGTGTGAGTGAGCAGATGTTTTTTTAAATACCCTCTATCGGAAAATTTCTTGGTACATACATCACAGGAGAAACGTTTGTCTGGAGTAGGAGTTAGCTGTTTACTGTTTCCAGAAAAGGATGTGCTTGTACATACATCAGCTGACGCTGATTGTAATAGCTGATACTCTTCTTCATTATTTACTACAGATTCTCCAAAGATTTGCTCTACGTTGTAAATGGTGCTGCACGCTGTAGAATCGTCGCTGTCGGTGTACTCGAGTTTGATTTGTTGGGTCTGCATTGTGTCAAATGTACTGGCTATCGGTTCAATCTTTGGTTGAAGAATCTCTTCCTTGATTTCAATAAACTCCGATTTAAGTATAGGCTCCATTTTATATTAAAAACGCTTTAAATTTCGCTTATTGAAATAAATTCCCGTTAGTTTGCCCCGCTGACAGTACCTAGTTGTTTATAAAAGTAGTCCTTTGACTGTGATTGGACTCTGGTGATTCGATAGGTATTGTTTATAGGTTGAGTATTATCTAAGAGGCAGAGACGCCATTTTCTCACTGAAGTTCTGATGAAAATGGCGGCTTGTTTAAATTGCTATGAAAATACAGCTTTTTCGAATTTATTTATTTATTTCCAATCCACCATATTAGACAAAACACATGTTTGCTATCAGCTTCGTTAAAAAAGATTTTTACAACTAAAACACACATATAGACATATAAGAACACGTTAAAACACACATATATACAATAAGACATTGTTACAATTAAAAATAAAATAAAAAAATAGTGAAAATGGTCTTTAAAAATTAAATTCTCCATAGAATAAAAGGCAGTATTGCATTACTGGTTTTTTAGTTCCTGTTTCTGTCGGTAGGGTGACCGGTGTCAAATGATATAGGAAAGAATCACGCCATTATCATCACACTAAAATAACTCGCCAGCAATTTAGTGTTGAAATATTATCATGCATGATTCCTAAAGCAGTGTGTTTCGTCAGTTATTGCGGTAACAGTTTCTCTATTGACTTGTCAGTCACTTGTTCCAGGACCAAATCTGGTAAATTGAATATAAACTATCGATAAGTAATATAATCGCTATCGATTCATATTCCATGGTAGTTAGATAAACGCGACATAGCATTCTAATTACTATGGCTCTATTCCATGATAGTTGGAAGAACATGATGTAGCGTTCCAACTACCATGGTTGTACTCCATAGTAGTTGGAAGGGCGATATACTAACTACTATGGTGTTAATCCATGGTAGATGGACGGACAAGACATAACATTCCAATTACTATGGTTTAGTCGCCATATTTGAAAATAGTACTAACTTTATCTCTAGATTTCTTTGAGGCCAAATATTTCAGAATCAGTTTCCATGCACTTACACCACATATCCTGAGTTCCTTTGTTGATCCAGATATAGAAATTAAATATACATCTTTTAGATAACATGCTTTGGTAAATTCGGAACTCCTTCAGAATAGGGTAGCGAAAACTCATTCCAATATGCTCCATCCACCAAATTTCTTGGCATAACCATAGATGAACATCTATCTTGGGACACACATGTAGAAATTGTTTAAAAAAAAAAGAGTGCGTGGAACGCCACGCGACAGAAGTAAAACTTTTTTTTTATTATTTTTTTTTTTTTTTATTTTTGATAATTGGATTTTTTAAATTTTGCATTATTAGACGTTTTAATATTGGGTTTTTGGACTATTTTAATTTTGGACTTTTTAATTTTGGATCTGTGAAATTTTAATTTTTCCATTTTTTAAATTTTCGATCTTTAAATTGTTTATTTCTTATTTTTAAAATTTTTTATTTTTGGATTTTTAAATTGTTGATTTTATTATTTATTAAATTTTGGATTTTTGGATGTTATAATTTTTAATTTTGTTTTTTTAATTTTGGATTTTTAATTTTTGGATTTTTTAATTTTGGACCTTTGAATTTTTTAATTTTGAATTTAAATTTTGATTCTTTGATTTTTTTTATTTTTTGGATTTTTTAATTTTTTTATTTTGGAATTTATTATTTATTAAATTTTGGATTTGTGGATATTTTAATTTCTAATGTTGTTTTTTTAAATTTTGGAAATTTGTATTTTTTAATTTTGGATTTGCGTGGTAATGAACCTCCGGGTTCCATAAAATAGATAATATACCTTTAGATTGCTTAGGAATTGTCTATTGCATTGAGGAAGTAATGTCTGAAAAATTTCCTTTGATTACTCCTAATCATTGAGTTAATTGTTTTCTGTGCAGTCCGCACCGAAACAAGTCGGTTTTGAGTGAGACTGATTTCGTGACTGATTGTGACCGATTTCGTGATGGTTTTAGTGTGACTGATTTTCCCGATTTACCCTCTACCGCCACTAAAGAAGCTTTACTTTATAAACTGGGAAAATTCACCTATGTGCTTTACATATTAAAAAACTTACAAAAGCACTCACAACTAGATCTCTCTATTTGTCCACGTCCAAAGCATTACGAGATATGGCATAATCTTTTGGGGAAACATCACTAAAAGGATAGCAATATTCTGAATAGTGAAAAGAATTGTTCGAATACTGTCTAAATACAAATAAAAATAACTCACGCAGACCCATCTTTAAGACCTTGCAAATCCTACCTCTTCCATCCCTATACATATATGTCAAAGCTCACCTAAACAAATTTCCAACAAAATGGAACAAATCATGAGCACAACATTTAGAAACAATCTCTCTATTCCTACTCATAACACAAAATTTCAGAAAGGAGCTAAATACAGTGGAGTGAATTTGTTCAACAAACTACCACAACACTTAAGAAATATACAATTCCCAATCAAATTCAAAAGCGCCCTAAAGAAATTCCTAACTCAATCATGCTTCTACAGTTTTGAGGAATTCTATAACTCAATCTCTTGATAATGCAAAGGAAAAGGAAATATCTTGTTACTGAATTATCTGGGGGACAGATTTTGCAGCACTCCTGGTGGCACAACTTGGGGGCAAATTAATCGTGGGGTTACAAGCAAAATACACTGTCAACAGCATTTCCATAAGACTTAATGTGTTTTGCTTGCAAACCCACGATATATTCAAAACACATATAAACTGCAATGTTTTATTGTTTCACCAAACACTAAGAATCATAAGACTTGTTCACGCAAGCTAAGTGTTTTTTCCAGCATATTTATTATGTGCAGTAAATAGTTTTAATTCAAATCATCCGCCAGGTGTTCTTGCGCCAAGCATTAAGTTGAGTAGGCGTATATTTCATCATATCCTGATCACGAGTTCTTTGTGTCGGGTATTCCCTCTTTAAAGACGCCTTAAAGAGCGTCAGGAAGCCTCATCAGTATTAAGCCTGCAGTTACACGATCAAGTCACGGTCTGACACTGCTCCGGTTCTAGTAACAAAAGCCAGTTCGCGCTCTTTGTATTTTCACTAGAAATCATTGGAATAAAACTTCCTTATAAGTTTTATTAATTTCAAGTAAATTACTTATACATAATTTACTTATTCGCCGTATTATAAGTTCATTAGATTCACTTATTAGTTCCAAGTAATTAAATAGCGTGTGACGTCATCACTCACCAAGAAGCTATAAAACGTGAACAATCAAGTGTTAATAACTTAAAATACATACATTCTACTGCAAATTTTATTACCGTTAAATTGAGATATAATTCATTAGTAAATTACAAAATTTACTAAATTACCTCTAGTGGTGCAATCTGGTTCGCGCCAAATTCCAATTCATTGTTTCAACTTGTTTATTCAATTATCATTCAGTGTTCACCTATTATTTCTTCGAGTGTTACAAGTATTAATAAAGTGCAAGTATTTCATTACATTCTAGATTGTTTAACCAATATGTTTCCTTTGATCTCTGTACCAAGTGACCTCGTGATATAGTCCCTTCTTGCTCTAAATGGTCCTCCGAAATCTTATACTTCTCACATGTACATTGTTTCATACTTACATGAAGCTACCTTATTAAGCTATCCTACATTTATCCATCTCACGGATATTATCGTCCAATCCCTAGCATTGGTCCTCTCACGAGCCAGTCCCAAACATTGGTCCTTTACCGGGCAGGATCATATTGGTACAATCTTATTTATTGCATACTTGTATTCGCAAATACCGTTTCTCGAGTTCGTCTCATTCATATGTGCTTCCGCGTCGGTCAGTTCGTGAGTTCCAGCAACCCTGAACTTCGCATCGAAGACAGCATCATGCAGCAGTGATTCGACTCATCGTGGGATTCCGGTCCTCAGTGAACATCAAGAAGACAGTGAACAGTTAATACATGCATTATCGTGCAGCAGTGGTAGAATTTCAAATCTTCAAGAACAAGTAATTTCCACATTTCGCATTCAAGATGGAAAGTGAATTGAAGGAATTAACGAAAAAACGTGCTTTTCTTAAAAGAAAACTTACGTACATTCAGAAGTACAGTGACAATATTACTGAAGAAGTTGATATATTTCGATTAAAAGTTGAATATGACACTCTTAACGAAGTGTGGCAAAATTATGAAGTGGTACAAACTCAAATTGAAGCTATTATCGAAGCTGAAAGTGAACTTGACATGCACGCACAGTATGACGAAGAGATGAATAACAAGTACAAGGTGCTAAAGGCTAAGCTTAGTGAATTGTTATTTCTACACGACCAACCAGTGCGTAGTGTAGGCTCTCATCACAGTCATCAATCTAATCACAGTGGTAATTCGCATCACAGGTGTCAATCTTCTACTTCACAATGCAACAATAGAAATATACAACTTCCAAGGATTCAAATTCCAGTGTTTAGTGGGGATGTGACTAACTTTAAACACTATCACGACACTTTCAGTAGCTTAGTGGTAAACAATGAATCGTTGGATTCCATCCAGAAATATCATTATTTGCTGAGTTCTCTGAAGGGGCAGGCTCACGCGCTCATTCAGAATCTTCCAGTCACGAATGAGAATTTTACTATAGCATGGAACTTGGTGTGCTCTAGATATGATAATACTCGAGTTATTGCCACAGCTCACATCAAAAATCTACTTTCATTACCAATAATGAAAGATGAAAATGTTACAGACTTGCGAAACTTATTAAATCAGTTTCAAAGCAATCTTAACGCCATCGAAGCTCTCAACATTGAAATCCCATTACACGAAGTCATGTTCATTCAATTAATATTGGATCATCTTGGTGAAACTACACGCAAGGAATGGGAGAGCAAAATTGACTCACAAAGGTTCACACCGCTTCAAGAGTTGATGAACTTCCTAGAAGCCAAGGCTCATTCTTTAGAAGTGCTATCCAATTCTAACAATGTGCCAAGCCCATCCAAGGAAAAAAGTGAAAGACATACACAAAAGAAATCTGTAAAAACGACTCGTCAATCTTATGTTGCCATCAAAGGTGATACATGTCCTTGTTGCAAGGAAAGTCACAATTTATATAAGTGCGACAAGTTTTCACAGTTGAGTGTAGATCAACGTTGGGATTTTGTGAAAAGCAAAGGTTTATGTGCAAACTGTTTCTCCAACGGTCACAAAAGAGACAATTGCAAAATCAAGTCATTCTGTAATTGTGGAAAGGCTTCACACAGCAAACTGTTACATAATAACACACGAGACAGTAAAAAGGCTCCTCGACAACCACATCAACCGTCTGAATCTACAGATAATGTACCTGCTAGTTATTGTTCGATAAAAGAAAATTCCAACCAAAGGGAGATTTTATTAGCAACAGCAGCAGTGCATCTTGAAGATAGACAAGGAAATTTAGTGTTATGCAGAGCGTTACTGGACTCAGGAAGCCAATTGAACTTCATAACTGAAGGTTTAGCCAAGAAGTTGCAGCTGCCAACCACAGATGTCGACACTCAGATACGAGGTATTAATGGCACCTCTTCTTGCAATCACAGTGTTAAGGTTAATCTGCGATCCAGAATCCAGAATTTCCAGGCTGAAATGAGTTGTCTAGTAATCCCTCACATTGCAAACAAACTTCCTTCAGTCCGTATAGATCCCAAACATTTCAATATTCCTAGTGAAATAACATTAGCGGATCCTAAATTCTACATCCCTGGTGATGTCCAAATCCTCATTGGTGCTAGCTTGTTTTACCAACTATTCACTAATGAAAGAATAGTCATTCCTAATAACCCTATTCTTAGTAACACGGAACTAGGTTGGATACTTAGTGGAACTATTCCCAAGAAAGCAATTAAATCCAAGAAGGTCACATTCGCTCAACACAATTTATTTGTGACTGTTGATAATGTTGATACACAGTTAAGACGATTCTGGGAACTAGAAGACTTTCCTAAACCAGTGTTTACTAAAGAAGAAAGGGAATGTGAAGAGCACTTCGTACAAAACACTATTCGTGCAGAGGACGGTGCTTTTGTAGTGAAATTACCCAAGAATCGATCTCAGGACTCCTTGGGCGAATCCAGACCACAAGCCGTAAAACGCTTAGAGCATCTGGAGCGAAAATTCCAAACCAATTCTGTCTTGCAGGAAGATTACAAAAAATTCATGCAAGAATATGAAGAATTGGGACACATGAAGAAGGTTTCACTTCCACAGCCAGGTGAAAAATGCTTCTATTTACCACATCATGCAGTAATCAAGCCCTCGTCTACTACAACCAAGACTAGAGTTGTGTTTGACGCTTCTGCAAAAACATCTTCAGGCAAGTCCCTAAATGACATTCTGAAATTAGGGCCTACAGTGCAAGATGACCTATCATCAATTATAATTCGTTTTCGAACATATAAGTATGCGTTCTCAGCTGACATCTCTAAAATGTACAGACGCATTAAAATGAACGAGATTGATCAAAATCTTCAAAGGATTGTGTGGCGTTCCAGCACAGATGAACCCATACAAGATTATGCCTTAACTACCGTGACTTATGGTACTAAATCAGCTTCATTTTTAGCCATAAGATCCCTGCACCAGCTGTCAATAGAAGAAGAAGCTAAATACCCTCTCGCTTCACAAGCAGTCAGGACTTCCTTCTATGTAGATGACTGCCTGGCAGGACATGATAATCTTCAAGAAGCGCTACGCCTTCAAGAAGAATTAATCCTCATGCTTGACAGTGGCGGATTTCCCTTGCGAAAGTGGTGTTCCAACCATGAAGCATTGCTGGAATCTGTACCATCATCTTATCGAGAGACCCAGTTGCCTCTGTCTCTTGACAACATTGAAAATGCACATGCCCTTGGTTTACTATGGCATCCTGCAACTGATAACTTCCAGATTCAATCCCATCCTTCTCTCCAAACTCATACTCGAGTTAAACTTACCAAGCGTACTATCCTATCAGTCATATCATCCATTTTTGATCCTTTAGGCCTTGTCAGTCCTATGGTTATCAATGCCAAAATCTTCATGCAATCATTATGGATTGAAAAACTTGACTGGGACGAGGAGGTAGCTTCACACATAGCAGAGAAATGGATTGAGATCTGCGACATTTTAGGTACAATACACACGATGCGTCTTCCACGATTTGTTCTCACACATGGTACCCTTCAAGATATACAGATCCATGGCTTCTGTGACTCTTCAGAAAAGGCCTACGGTGCATGCATATATCTCCGTTCTGTGAACATTGAAGGTGAAGTTACAATTAACTTGCTATGTTCCAAGTCTAAGGTTGCCCCTCTTAAAAGGCAAACCATTCCACGTCTTGAACTTTGTGGAGCATTGCTGTTATCTAAACTGTACAACAAGGTGTTGAATGACCTTAACATTCAAACCTCACAAAATTATCTATGGTCAGACTCAGTTATTGTTCTGTCGTGGATAAAATCAGATTCACGAACATGGAAAACATTTGTGTCCAACCGTGTGTCGCAAATACAAGAGCTTTCTGAAACAGCAGCCTGGCGACATGTTTCTACAGACAACAACCCAGCTGATCTCGTTTCAAGAGGTGTATATTCTGAACAATTGTCTGATATTGATTTGTGGTGGCACGGTCCTAAGTGGTTGGCTCATAACACAACATTATGGCCGGAACAGCCAAAACAATTAAGCCCTCCAGATTCCTCAGAGCAACTTACTTCCATCTGCATGGCAGCTATTGTAGTAGAAGATAGTTTTATTACAAGATTCTCTAATCTCAAGCGCTTGCAGAGAGTTACTTGTTATATGTATAGATTTATTTCTGCCTGCCGCCATGAAAACAAATATCATGGACCTCTCGCAGCAGAAGAATTACAAAATGCTCTACAAGTTTGTGTTAAAATTGCTCAGAAAGAAGCTTTCTCTCAAGAGCTGAAAGATCTTAGCAACAACAAACAAGTTTCAGTGAAAAGCTCTATCCATGCATTAGTTCCATTCCTAGATCAGAACAACGTTATAAGAGTGGGTGGACGGTTGGAAAAATCAGATCTTACACATGATGCAAGACATCAGGTTATATTGCCATCCCGACATCATTTAACAGTTCTGATTGTAGAATATGAGCATCGCAAGCTATTACATGCTTCGCATCAGCTGCTTACAGCTTCATTACGACAAGCCTACTGGATACCTAGTATTCGCAGAGTAGTAAAATCTATTTTGCATAGATGTCTCACGTGTTACAAGCTAAAAGCAGAAAGTTCTCAACAGTTAATGGGAAATCTTCCTAGCTATAGAATAACTCCTGCTAGACCTTTTCTCCGCACCGCAGTCGATTACGCTGGACCCTTCAACATAAGATATGGGGCTCCACGCAGTAAAACTACTGTAAAGGCTTACATCGCTATTTTTGTCTGCTTGGTAACAAAGGCCATTCACATTGAGTTAGTTTCTGATCTAACATCAGATGCCTTCATAGCAGCCCTACGAAGATTTACAGCACGTCGAGGACTCTGTAAAGAAATCTTCAGTGACAATGGCACTAACTTTGTTGGAGCAAACAACAAGTTAAGGGAGCTCAGATTGCTATTGCAGTCAAGAGATTTTCAAACTACAATTCAAAATTTCACTGCAAACCACGATTATTGCTGGTCGTTCATTCCTCCAAATTCTCCCCATTTCGGTGGTCTGCATGAAGCAGCAGTGAAATCTATGAAGTTTCATCTCAGGCGAGTTATGGGAGCTCAAATTCTCACATATGAACAGCTTTCTACGCTTCTATCTCAAATCGAAGCTTGCTTGAATTCTAGACCACTTGTTCGTCTAAATGATGATCCAGCTGACTTGTCATACCTTTCTCCTGGTCACTTCTTAATTGGAGAACCTCTCATATCTCTACCTTCACATCCTCCTACGGAAGATAAGAAGTACTTAGAAAAATGGCAGCTGTTACAAAATCATTTGCAACACATATGGAAACGCTGGTCATCCGAATATCTTCACTCACTACAACAAAGGCAGAAATGGACCTGTTCCAGTGACAACATTCAAGTTGGTACTGTCGTCATCTTGAAGGAAGACAACATTCCTCCTCTTCAATGGAAGTTAGGCGTGATCACCGCTACTCATCCGGGAGAAGACGGCTTGGTTCGAGTGATTACTGTGCGCACTTCCAGTGGCGAATATAAGCGGCCCATAGTCAAAGTGTGTCCTCTACCCCAAGACGAGTAGCATATGACACTTTCTATGATCTTATATTCAAGATTCTCCACTTGAAGTCCATTTCTCATCTATCTCTGTAACAAATCGTACTCTTGCGAGATGTGTTACATGCATTTTTCTTTCTATCAATCTTGCTATTTGAAAGACCTCTCTCTGGTTTTCAGTTCAAGAGTGTCGTGTGCCTCAATGTAAATAGTGAACTCAGTGCTTTTTATTCAATATCATATTCTTGCAATATATGTAAGAAGTAATTTTCCAATACATATCACATGTATACATCCAATTAGAGTCAGTGCTTGTTTGTGTACATACAAGTGTCTCTCTATTATAGCTTGCCTTCCTGTTATGTTTTTATTGACGTTAATAGTCAATGGCGCGGAGTATGTTCACGCAAGCTAAGTGTTTTTTCCAGCATATTTATTATGTGCAGTAAATAGTTTTAATTCAAATCATCCGCCAGGTGTTCTTGCGCCAAGCATTAAGTTGAGTAGGCGTATATTTCATCATATCCTGATCACGAGTTCTTTGTGTCGGGTATTCCCTCTTTAAAGACGCCTTAAAGAGCGTCAGGAAGCCTCATCAGTATTAAGCCTGCAGTTACACGATCAAGTCACGGTCTGACACTGCTCCGGTTCTAGTAACAAAAGCCAGTTCGCGCTCTTTGTATTTTCACTAGAAATCATTGGAATAAAACTTCCTTATAAGTTTTATTAATTTCAAGTAAATTACTTATACATAATTTACTTATTCGCCGTATTATAAGTTCATTAGATTCACTTATTAGTTCCAAGTAATTAAATAGCGTGTGACGTCATCACTCACCAAGAAGCTATAAAACGTGAACAATCAAGTGTTAATAACTTAAAATACATACATTCTACTGCAAATTTTATTACCGTTAAATTGAGATATAATTCATTAGTAAATTACAAAATTTACTAAATTACCTCTAGTGGTGCAATCTGGTTCGCGCCAAATTCCAATTCATTGTTTCAACTTGTTTATTCAATTATCATTCAGTGTTCACCTATTATTTCTTCGAGTGTTACAAGTATTAATAAAGTGCAAGTATTTCATTACATTCTAGATTGTTTAACCAATATGTTTCCTTTGATCTCTGTACCAAGTGACCTCGTGATATAGTCCCTTCTTGCTCTAAATGGTCCTCCGAAATCTTATACTTCTCACATGTACATTGTTTCATACTTACATGAAGCTACCTTATTAAGCTATCCTACATTTATCCATCTCACGGATATTATCGTCCAATCCCTAGCATTGGTCCTCTCACGAGCCAGTCCCAAACAAGACTGTTTAAGTAATTATAAGAATAATAATGAACAAACAATACACAGAACTTCCGAAATAGATATCAAAGTATCAATGAAAACACAAATATTTCAACTTAGCGGTTGCTAACAACAACAACTTTCTCTTTTTTTTCAATGTTACTTTTTTGTTTTAATTATTTAGGTCATTCCAAACTAGCTTATTTTTATGGACCATAGATAGACAGAAAAATCATATCCCTTATGCATAACATGCCAAGGTTGGCTGCTTCAGCTCCTCTAATAGATATTGGTTGATATTTTTGTATCTAGTTACTGCAACTGTATTCATTAGTAGCAGGTTGGGCCACTAGTGGTGCTCAAGATATTGTCCCTCGATATATCGCAAAGTGTCCTGTATTGTCCTCTATAGTATTTGCTTTCTGTCCCAAGTCGATGGCATTTACATGTGCATACATGTCTCTAGATCAGTGATGGTCACAGGCCTAAGTTGTGTATCAGCGACTGATATAAATAACACAGCAAGGGTTGCATGGAATGGCTAACAAGAAATGATGTACACACAGCTTAATTATTTATAGTATTATTATATTTAGTTAGTAGTTAGTGAATATTAAGAAAAAATTAACATTTCCTCCCTATTTCGAATGATAATATAATACCTTAAATTAGCTTGTCCTCATCTGCAAACTTGATGACTACCTCTAAAAACAGCTACAAAATGTTTAAACCAACGCAATTTCTCCCACACAGCCTAAGAGAACATAACATGTTATCTTACACAAGATACTTGTTGCCTATAATTAAATATTAATTTTTTTAAATCAGCTGTTTTTTGTTTTGCTTTTTATTCATTCCTTATGGGTGAAGGGTTGTATGTCACACCCCACAGCCAATGACTGCTCAGAGTAGCTACTGGCGCAACCTTTTGTATTTTAAGAACCTTGCGGTAAACTATTCCAACAAGTGGAGAAATTCAAATATCTGGAAGCAATAATTACAGAAACAAATAATTATAAGGTAGAATTTAAGTGTCAACTGAAATCAGCAAGTCCTTGTTTTTATGCAGTTTAGAAACTCTTATCTTCTCGTCTTCTGACCAGAAATCTAAATATAAACATTTATAAGACAATTATCCTGCCGGTTGTATTATATGGACGTGAGATATGGTCGCTTAGGGAAGAACATAATCTGAGAGTGTTTGAAAACAGGGGGCTTAGGAAAATATTCAGACCTAAGAGAGATGAAAACTGCATAACGACGAGCTTCATAACCTGTACTCTTCACCGGATGTAGTAAGGGTAATTCAATCACGAAGGATGAAATGGGGGAGGAAAGACATATCTCAAAAGTATTGACTGGGAGACTCGAAGGGAATAGACCACTTGGAAGACCTGGACGTAGGTGAGAGAACAATATTAGAATAGATTTAAGATAAGTTGGATTTGTGAGGGATGGTTGGATGGAGTTAGCACAGAATAGGGTTGAATGGCAGGGTTAGTAATAGATAACATTTCGTTACCTTGCTTAGGAATAATTGCCTATTGCCATTAAGTAAGTAATAGAATAACATAAAAGAGACATTATGTTCCTAGCTCTTAAAAGTAGAAAATACATTTGTTCCAAAACATTCTGCGTCCCTAACTAGTAGTAACTAGTAGTAACTAGTAGAGAGTTATTAAAACTAAGTCCTTAATGGCCTTTATTTCAAAATTCAAGGCACAGACCCACAGACTGAAAAGTTACTTTTGTCAAAAGACACTTTAAGGGATAGATAAGCAGTTGCGTGTCCCTTGTAAATTAATCTTTGGTTTTCTTGAGATGTAATTGATACACTGGATGTGGAGACGGCCTAAACCAAGGGTCATATCATCCTTTGTGAGCATGATGTTATATTATTCTTTAGAACACAAATTCCATTTATATTTGTACAGTCGGTCAAATAAAAAACATCGGGCGGTATTTGATTAAGTATCACCAACGAGCATATGCGCATGTACAGGAAGACTTAAGGTTAGGTTCACACCTGCCTTTTGTCTCTCCATGTATTTTCTTGATTATATAGTCAGTTTTGTTCCAAAACGAACATGTAGGCCTATAGAAGGCTGTGGCTATATGTCTCACATCCGCCATATTCTTGGTTGCAAATTCTTATAATATTAATAAATCATAAGTTCGCAAGGAATATGATTATTCAAGGAGCATTTTTAAAAGATTTTATTTTATAATACCGGTACTTGTAGTGCAAAATCAATAACTTACGTTCAACTTCTGCAACCAATACGCAGCCGGCCAGATCGTTTCCTATTTAAACTTCCGGTCAGCTGCTCTTTAAGAAATATGGAACCTTCTTGCTGCTTCAGAGGCCGAAAAATGCAGATCAATTACAATATGATTGTAAAACTACCACCAGACTACGGCCTAACTGTAGTAAAAATAAATATTAATACATTACAGCCCTAACTACACTTTCTCTCGAGCTAGCATTTGTATGTGGCACGATGACACAACACAAAATGAATTATGACAATACATTAAGTTGAATATCGTGTATTGCGCTTTCCGCGTTTTTCATTTTTCCCTCGTTGTTCATTTTTCCCTCCTGTCGCATGGCCTCATATGTTCCGAAAATGACCTGTATTTTATGTTTTTTATAGGAAACTTGTGAACTAATGCGTTGAAACTTGAATTTTAACTGCATACGAGTCCCGATGTTTTTTATTTCACCGACTGTACAAGTTGTAGATTGTGAAATGTGTACCGGGTACAAAAATGCCATATCACCACCAGACCCCCTTCACCAAGGACTTCATATCAGCTCAAGATCCCTTTCCTGTTTTGCTTTGTTAGGAACTTTGCCACATGATTATTTCAACCGAACCATAGATCTTCAAAATTTCTCACTTGTCGCACAAGACAAGACAAAGACTCAGTTGTTCCTCTCATGTGTGAGCAGATGCCTCATCACACGTAAATGGCTTATGTCCAGTGTGAGTTAGCATGTGTTTTTTGAGATTCCCTCTTAAGGAAAATTTCTTGAAACATGTATCACATGTAAATGGTTTGTGTCCAGTGTGAGTCAGCATGTGGGTTTTGACTTGTTCTTTTCTGAAGAATTCCTTGGTACATATATCACAAGAGAACTGCTTATGTCCAGTGTGCTTGAGAAGATGCATTTTGAGATTCCTTTTTTGAGTAAATTTCATGTTACACATATCACATGAAAATGGTTCGTGTCCAGTGTGAGTAAGCTGATGTCTTTTGAGATTCCCTCTTTGGGTAAATTTCATGCTACATATATCACATGAAAATGGTTTGTGTCCTGTGTGAGTAAGCAGATGTAAATTGAGATGCGACCTTAGGGAACATTTCTTGGCGCAAATATCACATGAAAATAATTTGACTCCAGTGTGAGTAAGGATATGTTCTTTCAGATGGCCTCTTCTGGAAAATTTCTTGCCACATACATCGCACGAGAATAGCTTATATCCAGTATGAGTTAGTAGATGTCTGTTGAGACTCTCTCTCCGTGAAAATTTATTGGTACATATATCACATGTGAAAGTTTCCTCTCCAGTGTGACTAAGCAGATGTCTTTGGAGACTCCCGCTGTGAGAAAATCTTTTTGCACATATACCACATGAAAATGGTTTCTGTCCAGTGTGAGTAAGAAAATGTTCTTTGAGATTCCTTCTTTGGGAAAAACTCTTGGAACATGTATTACAGGAGAATGGTTTGTGCCCAGTGTGAGTAAGCAAGTGTGCTTCGCGATACCTTTTTTGGGAAAACTTCTTGTTACACACATCACATGAGAAATGTTTGTCTGGAGTACGAGTTAGCTGTTCACTGTTTCCAGCAGAGGATGAGCTTGTAGAAACAGCAGGTGAGTGTGATTGCATTAGCTGATCCTCTTCTTCATTATTTAATGTGTTGAATGTAAGAAGTACAGATTCATGCTTGAGAATTGCGCTGTTTGCTGTAGAATCGTTGCTGTCTGTATCCTCACGTTTTATTTTCTCTGTCTGTACTGTGTCACATGTAATGAATACAGGTTCACACTTGATAACGATGTGATCGGTGCTGCATGCTGTAGAATCAGAGTAGACTGTGTCCTCACATTTGACTTCGTGAATATGTATTGTCTCGAATTCACCGCTTGACTGTGTTTCAGGAATCTCTTCCTTAATTTCAATCTTAGTGTACTCTGATTTAAGTACGGGCTCCATTTTGTGTTTTAAGAACTTATAGTTTTTGTACATTAGGTTTTATCTGAGAGGCAGTGACTTATGAATCGTCAGCAGCTGAAAACGCACAGTTTCTAGATAGTCTACCTAAACACGGGAAATACAAAATGAAAGGGAGTATAGCAGAGCATGGAGTATTAATCCAATCTAATGTAATCCAGGGGTGCCCACAGGGGGGGGTGGGTTATGACGCAGACTGCGTCATTGAAATTTCTGGGGGGGGGGGCAAAATATTAGCGTTTTATGAATTTTCTGGGGGGGTTGAAAATTGTTGCAAAATTAGCGTTTTATATGCTAAAATTAAAAAATACCAAGCTAACTAGTTTTTGAGTGCTAAATAGCGTAAAATATGATTTTCATTGGTTCCATATTTAAAAATTTCCCGGGGGTGGACACCCGACTTAAGTAACAATTTCGTGTTTACATTGGCATGTCTTAGAGTATGGTAAACAAATTTCCTAATTAGTTTTTGAGTGCTAAAATAGCGTAAAATGTGATTTTCATTAGTTCAGTATTTAAAAATTTTCCGGGGGTGAACCCCCCCACTTAGGCAGGCCTAATGATTTCTTATTTACATTGGCATGTCTTAGAGTATGGTAAACAAATTTCCTAACTAGTTTTTCTGTGCTAAAATAGCGTAAAATGTTATTTTCATTAGTTCAATATTTAAAAATTTTCTGGGGATGGACCCCCCGGCACTTTCGACCCTCCCCGCAATTATTTTCTGGTTACGTCATTGTTGCACTTATTATATTATTAATATAATGTTACAAAGTGGCCCAAGAAGTTAAAGAGAAAAAATTAATTAATTTAAAAAATTGCCCCCCTAGAAAATATCATATGGGCGCCCTTGTCGACAGCCAATCAGGTTGGGGGGTGAGTCATGAAGTTTAAGGGGGATGGGCACCCCTGTGTAATCTGTTTCAACCCTTACAGCAAACTATTGTTCCTTATAACTACCCTTTGAATATTTTTTTTAATGTAAAAAGGTTTCAAATAAAAATTTTAGCCCTTACTATAGGCACCAGTTTTCTTGATTATCTAACACAAAATATACCAAATTCTACTTTTCCAGAATTTTAAGTTCTGGAGCTTTGACACACTGACAGACATGTAACATGTATTCAGGGGACTTAAAAACGTGTATTTATGTTGGAATATCGGAGTGGAACACAATACTTTCTCTATATCTGGTACGGGTAACATATGAAAAAATTCCCTTTAGGCAGGCCTACAGGCTGAGGTAGATTTCGAAGTGCTAAATCTCGCCTTATATGAGAGCTATCGAGAAACCAGTTATTGATTTGCAGAGAACTAATCAAGAACGTTTCAACGATACCCCACAAGACGTGGTTTCAAAATTTTCGAATTTCAATCCCCCCACCCCCACTCGTACCCCAAATCCCCCGAATCGTTGGTGTCACTGTGAACTCCATAGGGAGTACTCTAATTTATTCAAACAAAGTTTCCCTCTATACTTCATAGGGGCCGAGATATACATTTTTAAACATTTCAACCCCCTCCCCCGATCCTCCCTTCAGTCAATTTTGCTCATTAACGAACTTTTCCGAACTATTTGACCTAGAAAAATCATAATAAAATTTGGTTCAAATATCCTCAAAATTACGGCCGCTAGATTTGAACGGCCGGTGGTTTCGTACTTAGGGAGGCATAAAACGTAAAGATATGAAAGAATTTTTCGAAAGTCATGACATGGTATCGATTGCAATAGGTAGATTTTTCTTTGAAATCTACCTAAAAATTGAAATAAAAGTAGTCTAAAGTAGAGGTTTCCAACTAGCTGCCCGCAGGCCGCATGAGGTCCGTGTAGTCAGTTTGAAAAATATATTAATGCAAAACACTTTTTACTTAAACATATTATGGCGCCGAAAAGCAGTTAGTTTTAGAGGTTTAAATTTTTATTTGTAATTAAATGGAGTGCATTGCCTCCTCCTCTACCATTGGCAGATGGCAGGTCCAGTTAAAAGTATACAACTCGGGTTTTATATAAAATACAACTGGTATTACGTTTCTTCAAGATTTCTTAAATAAAGGCCAAATTGTGAGGCCTCGGACCTCTGGTTGAAACTAATTTTTATGAAATGTTTGGCGCCAAAATCGAGGAATTAAGCACTTAATAATAAGTTGCTCCCAAACTATTGCGGCATTAAAATAAAAAGAATCAATCAATCATTTTGTGCGTTTCCTAATACAACAGTCATCATTTGTGAAATGGACCAAACTGAACTGCATGAGATTCGAACTCAGAATCCAAAATTAGGAAATGCTACATCCATGTAAAGAGCACGTACTTACTCAATGGCAATAGACGGCTCTGCTGTGAATATTTAACTTTCTACGCTTTGGACATGTACATTTAATAACTGATTAAAGAAATTTTTCCACCTAGTCAAAATTTTATTTGGAGCCACCAGTATAGTGTCATTATTGTCCTTAATTATGTTTGTTCCTGGTTGAAAACCTCTTTTGATCTCATTTATTCCCTTGTAGAGATCCCTAACATTTTTGTCTTTGCTATTTTCCTCTATTTCATTTACTTTGTCTTTGAGATAGTTTCTTTGTTCTAATGGTTCTAGAGCAGTGGTTCCCAAACTTTTCAGTCCGCGGACCCCTTGAAAAAAAAAATTAAAATATCGCGGATCCCCTCTGGGTTTTGAAAAAAAAACTAAATAAATACTTTGATTCAAATGTATTAAATTCAATAGACAAAATAACAATATCAATGGTAACAAACAGACTTTTACTCCTTAATGTGAACAGTGAAGCTCCTTTAGAAGATATGTAATTTGATAAAATTACGAGATATCCTATTTCTTCTTGAACTTCTTGCGGACCCCCTGAAACACCATCGCGGACCCTCGGGGGTCCGCGGACCCCACTTTGAGAATCACTGTTCTAGAGGTTTCTCGTTTAACATTGTTTCATGCACTCATCATCGAACCACGGTTTATTTGGTTTCAGTTCAATCGGACCTAATTTTTCTTCTGCGGATACTTTAATAGTTTCTTCAATGCATTCCCTGGTCTTATCAATATTCATATCATCCCTTGCTTCATGTTCTGCATTGTTTTCTAGAAATTTCATATCTACTTGAAATCTCGACTTTGTAAGCATTTCTACTTTGGTCTTGGTCTTGGTCTAGCTTTTTCCAGATTGAATCCCTGTATATCGAAATTTTGCCTAGTTCCTTTGTTTAATGAAATTTTATAATAATAATAATAATAATAATAATAATAATAATAATAATAATAATAATAATAATAATAATAATAATAATAAAGATTCTAATAATAATAAGAGTAATAATAATAATAATTAATAGTAGTAGTTGAATTATTTCCTACAAAGCTGTATTTCCTCTGTCATTTCACACTCGCTGTGCATGCCCCCCCCCCCAAACCTGCTTACATTCCTTTTTCCCGTTTTGCTTTTGGGCACCCCTGCATCGCCACTCTTTCATAAACCTGTACGGACATAAGCAGTTATATGAAGCAAAAGACTCAGTTCAGCGTTCCCTTGTGATGAAGGTAAATATCGTTTCGAGAAAATTGCGAAAAACGAAATTTGCATGTGAAGTGGCATTTAAAAGTTAAGATTCTACACCAGCCTTCTCACAATATTTTGTTTTTAATCGGTTTTAGGAGCTACATTAATACACATTGAGTCTGAGATAATATAACACATGCTTCAAGAATATCTGGGAGCAATAAATAATGTTAAGGCAGAAGTTAAGTGTAGACTCAAATCAGGAAACGGTTGTTTTTATGCGGTTCAGAAACTTGTTTCTTCTCGTCTTCTGCCCAGAAATCTAAGACGGTTATCCTGCCGGTTGTATTATGTGGATGTGAGACATGGCCCCTTACATAATCTGAGAGTGTTCGAAAACAGGGGGCTTAGGAAAATATTCAGACCTAAGAGAGATGAAAACCCGGCCGCGGTCGATGGATTTTTCAGGACGTAAAAATCCTGGGCATGGAGTCCTCCGGGAGGGACTTTAAGCTGGGGGTCCCGTGTCGTAGATTTACGGCACGTAAAAGAACTCCAAGCCTAAATTAGAGCCTCTGGACAAAATTTCTCGGCCCTTTCATGTGCAAGAAATACTTAGTTTCCAGAGGGGGGTTGCGAGGCGATGGGCTTACCACCTGTCCCTCTACCCTCTCTCGGAAAATAAGCATATCAAAATTAGTATAGGTAATGAAACCTCCGCTTGGAGGCCCCTTCGCCCCACCTGGGGATCATAGGGTACCAGATACAGATACAGAAGAGAGATGAAAAATGCGTAATGAAGAGCTTCATAACCTGTACTCTTCAAGGGTAATTAAATCACGGAGGATGAAATGGGCTGGACATGTTGCACGCATGGGGGAGGAAAATTATATCTAAAAAATATTGACTGGGAGACCCGAAGGGAAAATACCATTTGGAAGACCTAGACGTAGGTGAGAGGACAATATTAGAATAGACTGAAGGGAAGTGGGATTTTCAAGGGATGGCTGGATGGAGTTAGCACAGAATAGGGTAGAATGGCGGGCTCAGGTAAGCGGGTCCCATAAAACAGACAATATTCCTTTAGCTTGCTAAATTGCATTGCTATCTCTGATAACTGGCACAGCTGCAATAATGCGATGTTGAAGATATTGATGTTATACATTTTAAAGTGAAGCGCCGGGGGGGGGGGGGGGCGAGGCGGTGCGAAGCGGTGTTTACCAGTTCCGTCTGGTTCAGCCACACGCGAGCCCAGCAGGAACTCAGGTCTCGCATCTCCTGGCTATGTGAAGAAATTGCTGCCAGTCGCGTATTTATTTATATCAATGTAAAATATTCACACATTTCAAAAGACGAAATACATTTATTTCATCGCTTACATTTCTGCATTGTGAATAAATAAATAAATAAAACAAATCCAAATATATATACGCAATAAAAATAAGATGTCACTGGCAGTTGGCCCCCCTGCAACATTATTTTGGGCCACAATTACTTTTTTAATAACACGGAGAGACCTTCAATACGGGAGGTTTTAAAAGGTGATACTCCGGCGGCCCGGGTTCGATTCCCGGCCGGGTTGAGGATTTTTCAGTAGTGAAAAATGTCTTTCCCGGGTTCAGGACTGGGTGTGTGTGTCCTTAGGTTTAAGTAGGTAGGGGACTGGCGCATCCCGGTAACAAATCCGCTGAGAATATCCTCTTACGGGATCACCAGGGGTCGCTCGCGAAGCTGAGGAGTGCCTTTAATTAAGTCCCCGTACTTATATTTTATGCTGCTTAAGTAGGGAGGAAAAATATGAAATCGGCAACACTTTCCATTATTACGGACGAAGTTGGTTGCATTGGTTCTTACTATTTGATTCATTTTAAAAAAGTAATTTTAGTATAGCGTGTGGTATCGTAAAATGAAAAGTAAAAAATACCTGTTTAACAATTAATGGGTTCTTCTAGGAAAAGTTTCAACTTCAGCAGTCCTACCAACCACTGCATTTACAACTCAACAAAATTAAAATTAAATGACAGGTTGACGTCTGCTATCAAAGTTCAGACACACATTTTATTTCAAGTGGCTCAATTTACTACTATCAGCCTATACAAATTTTCAGTAGTCGATTTCAAAATGTTTTTGAACGCTGGATAATTACCTTGTTAATTTCAAAAAGTGACAGGATTTCCAGTTTACCTTTAGCAGCCCCTTATGCAGTTTTATGCGATTAATATAAAATATGCACCCTAATCAGAAGAAACTAACATAATATGCAAAATATGCTTTGTTAAACCTAAAACCACCAAAACATGCAAGTATACACGGAAAAGTGCATTTATTTGTAATGAGTTGCAAGCTGAACATGGGAATCCAGTTCGGATATATAATATATTATTATTATTATTATTATTATTATTATTATTATTATTATATCAAACTCTTCACCCTCCCCTGGGTGACAAAACTAGAAAGGACGACACATTTCTGTATAATACACTGACCGGAAAAAAAAAACAATCACTTAAAGAAATTTTTAAAAATGATGTAGTAGGCCTAGTGCTTGAAATAAAATTACTGCAATTATATACGTTTTTAAGATTAAAATTAAATGACACATTTCACACTTAATTCCCCATTTTCCCTCTTGCACCGTGGTGAATGGTGAGCCTAAGATTGCAGGGGCATAACGGAGGCTGCGTCCATCATCAATTAGAGGAATGGCTTTGGCAACGTCTTGGCATAATTTCGACTAAACTTACTGACAGAATCACTTCAATGCGAAGGGAGACAGTTTCCGTTCAGTTTGGAAGGAAATGACGCAATACAACAATGAAACTCCTTGCAATGTGTATGACAAGTTAGTGCTTATTATCAGACAGGAATTGCCCTATTGCGATTTTTTGTTTTGTTTTGTTTGGTGATAAAGTGAAGATATGAAGAAAGCAGATATGCTGTATCTATAGTTAATGGTCCAATAAAAATAATAATTCATCCTCACCAACAACATTGTATAAACATCCAATCAAAAGTACGTTTAATCTTAAAAGTACAACAAATTTTACAGTGATCGGTTTTTTTTGCCGGCCAGTGTATTAAAATAGGCTATCAAATACCATTTGTATCTGAAAACTTTTAGCCGCCAAACAACTATCAGATGCAGGACTTAACTCTCTGAATTTAACCCCAGTTAAGAGATCAGCATGAAATTGTAAATGGGTTTGCAAAGAGAAAATCCAAGAAAACAAGTATTGTGAAATAAACTTTATGCCAATTGAAACAAAAAAAAATATTATTGTTGTTGTTGGTAGAAGAGTACAGGATTTGGGGATTAGAAATAAATTTCAATAAAACTTAATATTTGTCAATGGGTTTGAAAGAAAAGTTAATACTTAATACAGAAGAAATTGCACATGTTGAATATTTCACATTTCTAGGGTCTATTATACAAAAGGATGCAACAACAAATTTAGAGATTCAAAGAAGAATAACGGATCGGAAGAGAATTATAGGAATGCTAAATTCAATCTTATGGAGTAAAAATACTCAACACAGAACTAAAAAATTAATATATCAGACATTATTCCAAAGTACTGTACAACATTATATGGCGCTGAAACTTGGACCATAAGTAGACAACAAGCAAACAAATTAATGGTATTAGAAATGGATTATTGGTGCCGTTCAGCAAGAAAATCCACGAAAGAAAAAATTCGAAATAATATAATAAGGGAAATAATGCAAGTTGAAAAGAATATTTTGGAAATTGTAGAAGAAAGACGCTTGAAATGGTATGGACATGTACTCAGAATGACAGAGGAAAGAATACCCAAGAAAATTTTGGATTGGAAAGTAGAAGGAAAAAGAAGAAGAGTGCTGGATAGATGGGGTGAAAAGGAGTATGGCGAGAAAAGGATTAAGTGAAGAAGATGCTACGGACAGGGACTTATGGAGGCAAAAGATTGTTGTGGGATGAAGGAAAACCATTGTATTGTGGAATATTCTTTAATAAAAATTATTAATATCCAGCTGTTTTGCGCGCTGATCAATGGATTTACTCGCTGGCGTGAATGGCAGGCAGCACGGCGCATGCGTGTAGTATTGACAAGCAGACAAGAGAGAGAGGACAAGCGTCTGCTTCAGTCGCCCGCGCGAGTCGCAGAAGTGCGTGTTTGTGTGTGTAAACATGAAGGGGATACAGAACACATTCGGTAAGTTCTCTTTTTATGGTAAAAACCTAATTTTATTATTACTGTCCTTTTATATTCCCAAGTACCTTAAGTGTGTTCAAAGTGTTGGAAAACAGGGGGCTTAGGAAAATATTCAGACCTAAGAGAGATGAAAACGTCGAGCTCCATAACCTTTAGTTCTACTTAGGGTAATTAAATCACGGAGGATGAAATGGGGAGGAAAGACATATCTCAAAAATATTGAATGGATACCCGAAGGGAAAAGACCACGTGGAAGAGCTAGACATAGGTGCGAGGAGAATATTAGGATAGATTTAAGGGAAGTAGGATCTGCGAGGGATGGGTGGATGGAGTTAGCACAGAATAGGGTTAAAATGTGTAAAGACGTGAAAAGAAATAACAGAAAATTGGTAGATTCATTTTACATAAAAAATAAAAATCAATATTTAAAAAAATTGTAAACCATTATTTGTAGAAACAGAAATTCCAGCGGTTAGTAATGTGTTTTGTGTTTAATTAGAGAGAATCTACACATAAATAATATGAGAGAGGATATTTATAATTATCATACAAGGACTTTGATATCCCACCTCAGAAGTTACAAACAAATGGGAATGAAAATGTACAACAATTTGCCAACGAAAATTCAAAATTCAAATATTAACATGTTTAAAAGTAGATTATATAAATTACTGGTAAACATCCTTTTTATAAAGTAAGTGATTCTGACAATGTAATCAAACATGACATATAATTGCTAAATTGTGAAATGCAATAATGCCATTATTATTATTATTATTAATATTATTATTATTATTATTATTATTTTCTTTCTTTTATAAAATTAATTTTTATATGTAAAATTTGACGAAGTCTATAGCAAAGTTGTATTTTGCTCAAATTGTGAATATTAAACTAAACTAAAGTTGCATATTTTGTTAAATTTACACTAATGCAGCATATTTGATTAATTCGTCACATTTTAACATAATGCATTACAACTTCATTTGCTAATGTAACAGAGTTTTAGACCTCGGTTTGTTGAGAAAGTTTGATAAGCATAAGTGAAGGAATAAGTGGGAGAACTGGAATATAAACAGACTCCTCAAAATGCACACATTACTTTACTTTTGCCAAAACATCTGAAGGCGTACAAATACTTAGTCACTAGTCTTCAGTTCTCAACAGCATAGCGATTGGTGCAAATTTGCTATTTAAAAAGCATGTGGCCGCTAATTGGTCATTACTCGGTACCGGTCAATCAGTGAAAACCAATTCAATTAGTTGTAACAAGAAACATATTTACCCTATGCTAGCTACAGTATAAAGAAGCCTGTCGTGTGGAGCCTACAGCCCACAGCTTCCAGCTGTGTAGCAATTAGTATTTAGAAATAGTCACACTACCCTGTACATGGGTAGTTATAAGTAGACTTCGAATTTTAGGTAAAAACCTATTTTAATCCTTAAGTGATATATGGACGAAAACTTGTATGTGCATGTTTCATAAGTGACTATGCCTAAAACTGATACTTTTATAGGACCTAAAACAGCCTATTTTTACGTTAGAGCCTAATATTGCCTTTTTGCTTGTTTTTCCTTATAAAGTTCAAAATAAGTTATTTTTTGTTGTAAATTCTAGCATTTAAGTTATTTTCAGATCGTACTAAATTTTTAGCTCGGAATGTGCAGTAAATGACACATTTATGTCGTGGTTAAATAGTAAGGAATGTTTCGTCTTCAGTAGAAAAATTCCTTGGAATCAAGGAAATGTAGTGTTTTTCTCCCGACTCCCACATCCAGTAAAAAAAAAAAAAAAAACGTAGTTCTCTGAATTACTGAGGGATATAAGGGGTTGAATATGCTAGTATGATATGCGTAGCTTCTGGGCGCAAGGATTAGGTTTTCACTGTTGTGGTAGTAATACAGGCCCTAGTAATAGGTCTACATAATTCTGTGTACCATAGGCCTATATCTGTGTTTTATCATTGGTTAATGGTGACTTCAATAAATATAATATTCTGCATTGCAATTGAGATATTTCAGAAAATTGGCAAATTAACGATTTTATAAGAGACTATTTTACGATTTTTAGAGCCTATTTTAGGTACCTAAAACAGCATTTTCAGCGACGTAAAAGTCCGAAGTCTAGTTATAAGTCACTCATTAGGTTAGGCTGATATCATTTGATCTGAAATGAAAACGAGCCTCGTTCATTCCAGTTGTCCCGGACCTAGCCCAATATTTCCCGTGTGTCCGCATCGCCCACAGAGGTCACTGACACTTCTTGTGCAGTCATTTGACTTTCCCGCGCAAATAATTATGTTTGTGTTTTGTTACGGCCATTAAAGCTGAATATCTTTTATATTAACCTCATTGCTATAATAATGTCGTGTTTGTATCTATTACATAAAATGCTTCATCACACATAAATAATTATACATTATTTTCATATGCAGCTTATATATACACAATCGTAATGTTCTATGTTTAATTGTTGAAGTGAAATTTCTTTAGCTTGTGCAACGCTCAAAATCGTCACGAAATTAGTGAGTTGTGACGGAACGGATTGCACAGAAAACAATCAACTCAAAGATTAGGCTTATCGAACATTTAAAAAATCCCAAAATTAAAAATTCGAAGATCCAAAATTTAAAAATCTAAAAATCCAAAATTAAAAAGTTCAAAAATCCAAAACTTAAAAAATAAAAAATCCATAATTAAGAAATCTTCTTATCAATAATTTTAAAAAATCCAAAATCCAAAATTTAAAAAATAAAAATCCAAAATTAAAACATTCAAAATTTAAAAATTTAAAATCCAAAAAATAAAGAATTCAAAGATCTAAAATTAAAAAATCGAAAATAAAAAAAACAAAAAAATTCTAAAATTAAAAAAAATTAAAAGATAGGCTATAAAAAATTTTAAAAATCCAGAATCCAAAATTTAAAAATTCAAAAACCCAATATTAAAAAGTCCAACAATCCAAAATTCAAAAATCCAATAATCCAAAATTGAAAAAATCCAAAAATTGAAACAAGTTTCACTTCTGACGCGTGATGTCCCACGCACATTTTTTTTATCAAACGAACTACAGGTATTTAGATGTTTCAGTACATTATAAAGCTTCGCTCGTTTCATAATAGTTTCAATTACCATCATATGTAAGTTACATACTAGTCTACTGTTAATTACATTAGCTTCATAAAATAAACGGACTTTTACAACACGAAATTAATTCGATATTAAAACTAACCCGAACAGAATCGATATTTTTATTTGCGTTCCATGTTCGATATTAATCGATACCACTCTAGTGTTCTAATGAAAATCTGTACTTATATGGATGTATTACAGTGTGGTAAGTGACAGACACTTGAGAATGGCCTATTCATGAGATAATCAGTGTAAATGCACATGTCATGACATGTTTACAACTTAAACAAGTGATATAAACTTTCTCGTTGATAAGGTAATCTTATCAAAATCACAATCGATTGTGTACGCATCACATTCAATGTTGAGATCGATTTTGGCACGCATATATGAAAGTCATTTATAGTGCAATGAAATTGATGTTTGTCGCGTTTTATTTTATTTCTTTACATTATTTATGAAACACACAATCATTGACTTGACATAATATTGCATCAGAACTTATTGACGGAAACTTTGCGATTACTGGGGGTAAGGAATGGCCCCGAAAAAGAGGGACAGATAAAACAAATTGAGGTGCAAAATGATGAGTTTTAGATCTTCTTTTCTTGCCCAGGATTACATTGAGAAATCTGTCGGTTTTACACATTATATTAAATTTAAAACCATTAATAAAAAACCCTATCCGTGCATTTTACAATCCTCATAAATATTTGTATTAAATGCCTATGGTACTTTATTAGATTATGTGAGGGATGGGAAAATATCTGTCTGTCTGTCTGTACACGGATCGGATTTTCATGAAACTTGGTATACACATTTATATTGTCCACGGGAAGAAGCCTGTTGATATTGGGCCAAGTCGGTTGATCGGTACCGGAGAAATGCCCAATTTAGTGTCTATTTTATGGCAATATATTAGAAAGAATTTATCAAATGCAAATCAGTTCTCATGACAACATTGTTTTACAGTTGTTCATATACTGCTTTGGAAGTTGCAATACAGGTAGCTTTGACACATAACACTACCCATATATTCCTTCACATATGCTTATAAAACTTTATATCTTTGTTCTTCCGTAAGCCCTGCTTAATGAATCGATCTGGAGCTTAACTCGGAGATAGATTCCAAAAATAACTTATTTGCTGCATGTCACAATTTATTGCAATTATCAGTGATTAAACAAAAGCATTCTGGTACTTTGTTACCCCAGTTTACCTGATTACTTTTTTTATGTTGTTTTAATTACGTTTGACTGGTCTATCTACCTATTAGCTAATTCTTGAAGATTCCGTGTGTATTCTGGTTCTTTGCCGACTTAGCCTACAATAAATTAACAGAATTCATCATTATTATTATTATTATTATTATTTATCATTATCATTATTATTCTAGTTTGTAAACAGTAGACCTCTTGACGACTTAAAACGGAAATGGAATTAAAAAATAAAAATTATTATACCTAGGTCGTTTTTAATTACTTCAAGGAACATTTCTGCCGAATAGAAATGTATTATCATTCCTATGTCATGCGCATGCTCAGACAGAGGTTATTTATTTTCTGGTGCACAGCTGCCAATATAAGGAATGGACCGACAACAATTTTCAACCACCAAGTATGACTATAAGAAATTTAACATTTAAAAAGGAGCGACGAATTTATATCAGACTGAGTTTATTTAATAATCATATTAAATGTTGTTAACTATGTACTGAAATCGAAGTTGGTTAAATTGTATTTTATAGCACTAGTGCGATGTGCAACCTTTACTTCGTGCAGGCCCAAAAAAAATTTGTAATATGTGGGCCTAATACAGTCGAGTAAATATTACTCAATTTTCCTCTTAAATTGTACTACCCTGAACTGTTATGACGTGTCGTATGGCACAGATAAGCAGTTGAGGTAACAGATAAGACTGGAATGTGCATGGCTTAGCTATCCGATATCACACCTGTGTCGCAATGTCATCAACAAATGAATCCAGCAGAGCGACCACAAGCAGAAAAGTGTTCGGAATCTCGTCTGTACGGACAAACGGTTCATTTTATTTACCTTTTTTAAGTAAGGACTTTTTGAAATTTTATCAGATCACCTATAATTTGGTTACTTTTAAGAAAAGCTTTCGATTCTTTAATTTAGTGACGATTTTAACAAAAATGTAAATTTTGAAACTTAAATGTGAGCTTATAACTAATCAAATGACTTGGGAGGTATTTGACTCGTATCCACTTTCAATTTTTCTAGATTATCTCCATTACAGTAGGCGATACACGAAAACCTACCACAGTAAAGTTGTAGAGGAAATTAAAGAGTACATTTTTTGTTGAACACATTTCTTTATACAGTTAATAGGTATCAAGATAAAATGGAAATAAGGGTTAAATTCAGAATGTCACAACAAACATTAATTGAAATATGAATGATATTCTTTTGTATCCCATACTAACAAGTAATTTAGTGTTGTGAAGTGCAGTGGACAAAGTAAAACCATTCCGAGCGATAGGACAATTTTTTGGCAATTTTAGGTCATTTTCAGCATTTTTAAGTCATTTTAGGAATTTCTAGGTATTTTTCGGCATTTTAGGTCATGTTTCAGTGGAGGTAGAGAGGAGCTTTTCCATGTACAAATCGTTACTTTCAGACAACAGACAATCGCTTTTATTTGAGAATCTCCGCCAAGTGTTCATGGTTCATTTTAATTCCGGTTTATTGTAAACACCACAGCAGTTTATCTTGTAGCAAAAAAATATTTTTTTTCTTTCTTTTTAAAGTCACATATTTGCTAGGGACAATTGATGGGCATGCCAGTTCAGAAAGATTTTTCTTTTTTCGTTAAGGGTGTCCAAGTACTATAGTATAAATTTATTCCTTTAGTAACAAAATAAGTGTTTTATATTGTAGGCTAAATTTAGCGATTCATTACTTTAAAAAAAACTAATTTTAAATAATAATGGGAAATTTGTTGGTCTTTTTTGGAAATTTTGTATCATTTTTTAACTATTTTTAGGTAATAATGCATTTTTTATTTAGCATTTTTTCACTATTTTATTGTCATTAAATGTCTTGCGCTAATAGTAACAATAACAACAATCATAGTAATGATGTTAATAATAAAGAAAATAGTAGGCTTAAATGTAATTTAGCCTGAATTTAAAAATGAAAAGTATTCAGATGTTATACTACATAAAGACAATATTTAAAGTGGACCTAAGTCATATATTATATTGAGTTCATTTAATTTTCATTTTTTTATGATTAATTTTCTTTACGAAGGAAATCTTAATCTATTGAATAGTCGGACAATTATTCATTTAGTTAACATGTATTAATATTGTATTTATTATTTAAAATGCTTCACAACACGTATAAATAATGAAATCAGGTAAACTGATGTAACAAAATGCCAGAATGCTTTTGTTTAATCACTTATAATTGCAATTATGATATGCAGAATACAAAAAAAAGTCAGATTGGCCGGTTTCGGGATTTGAACTAGGGACCTCAAGAATGTAAATCCAAGACGTTACCATGTCGGCCAACTCGCTCAGTTTAACGGTCTAATTTGATAAGCATAATTATATGAAGGAATATGTGGGTAGTGTTATTTGTCATAGGTAACTGTATTACAACTTCCAAAGCCGTATATGAACACTGTAAAACAATATGTTGTCATGAGAGGTGATTTGTATTTGATAAATTCTTTCTAATATATTACCATAAAATAGACATTAAATTGGGCTTTATTCCGGTACCGGTCCACCGATTTAGTCCAATATCAATAGGCTTCTTCCCACGGACGTTATAAATGCGTATACCAAGTTTCACTAAAATCCGATAAAGCGTATTTGAGTTATCGCGCGTACAGATAGACGGACAGACATTTTCCCGTCGTGCACACAGTCTCATAAAGTACCATTCAGGCATGTAATTATACATTATTCTCATATGCAGCTTATATATACCCAATAGCTGTGTTCAAAGATTGTTTAAGCTACAGCTATGAAGATGTTTCAGTGTTCAGTCCTTGTGAAGTTACATAAAAACAAGTGCACGTAGGCGCGATAAAATTAAAGTGATACAAATAAAAGGATAAAATTAGAGAGTTGTGATTGTTTGATGAGCTAAATAGGAACGAGAAGTTGTTAGAACTCGTTGGATCCAGTGCAGTCGGTGTTGATTCTCAAAATAGCCACACAATGTCATGAACACAGGGTCGCCAAAATTAGCCGATCCCGACTTGTCGCCAGTCAACATCATTGTGTCTGTGTGTGTCTGCCCATTTAGGCCTACAGGCGTTAAAACTGACCAGGCAACTTTCTGGGAGGTCCCAGGTTGAAATCCCGTGGCTGGCCAATTTGACATGGTTTTTTTTCATGGTTTCCCCAGTCGTAAAGGAAAATGCCGAACTGCATAGTTACATACAATCAATCATCCTCACCACTTCATCCTGTATCATACCCATTTAAATTAATATCAGTTGAAATTTGCTCATAAAATACACTAACTATCTCTATATATATATATATATATATATATATATATATATATATATATATATATATAAGGCTTTGTCCTGACTGACTGACTGACTGACAGGAATCAACGTAGAGCCTAAACTATAACAGGTAGAGACTTGGAATTTTGACAGTACCTTCGTTTCATAATGTAGGTGCTCACTAAGAAAGGATTTTGGATTTTTTTTTTAATTTTTAATGCCAAAAAGCAAATGTTTTCAAGGATACTTAATACCTTTTACACAGAATTATCAAATCCAAATCACAGTTCACTTGACAACAGTAGTGTTGGCAGTCTTCACATAAGGCTTTGGAAATAAATGAAACTAGAATTTGACAAATGAGAGAAACTATCGATATAATTCATGTTATAAATAAATATTAAAGAATAAAATCCACGAAAATAATGCAGTCACATAACTTTCTCTAGCCTGGACACAGAGAAAACAATACGAGGTAAGGTAATGTGTTTTGGGGATAGAAGTATGAAAGTGATATCGCATTTCTGTTTAATTTTATCCCCAGATCGGTTTTATGGTAACATGAGTGTGAGAAATAAAATATTCCGCAAAGACAATACAATTTTATGTTACCGGAATTTCCGTTTCTTCTTATTTGAACCCTTACCAGGCTTGGTGTGTAGAAGCGATGGGATGCAAAATTCTAGATCCTCTATGAGCCATAAAAAACTATATCAAGCGTTTTCTGAGGGAATAGTTCTTCCTATTTCAAACTCTAAATACCTATAAAAGGACCCAGAATTTAAAAATCGAAAGTCCTTCATAAGTTTATTTCCAATTACAGTACAAAATAGGAAACCCTGGAGACGCCGGGCCTTTTAAGCTAGTATTATAATAAGTCAGCTGAGAAAAGAGGACGATTGAGTGAATGAGATCTGTGATTGGTCCATATCAAGTGACGTATTGGCATTGGCTCGCGTTCCACAGGTTGGCGAGACAATGCACTTAGCTACCGTCATGCAACATTGAATTAAAATTCGCGAACCGGTTCAATCCACCCGAGATTAGTTCAATGCCGTTCTTGTGATAGCATTCAATTTGGAAATTCCCCACCAGTGTCACTAAGCCAGGCACAAACAGTAATCAGGCTAATTACAAACATTTTTCTTGTGACTACTTAGCGAATACTCACATAATGAATAAAACACGTCGCTATTTGTGTCACTGTAAGCGAGATAGTCTATGGCGAGAAAATAGATTTAGCCTATTAACTATAATATTGTCATAGTGTACGTTCGTCCGACATTTCCTCAACTGTTTTATTTTTTTTAGATTAGCCTCAGTGCTATAATAATGTCGTGTTTGTCTTTAATATGTAAAATGCTTCACCATACATATAAATAATTATATATTATTTTCATATGCAGCTTATATATACACAATCGCTGTCTTCAGTGATTAATTGTTTTTATCATAGAAGCTACAGGTGTGAAGATGTTTCAGTGTTCAGTCCTTGTGAATTTACATAAAAACAAGTGCACGTAGGTGATAAAATTATGCTAGACACTTACGATTGTTGGAATTTCCGCGTATTTTTATTGCCCTACTGTTTTTGTTCGACCATAAATAAATGTTAAAGTTCTCAGTTTTTACATTCAACGATACAATCAGCTGTTAGTAAATTATCGATAGATGGCAGGTGACGGCATGAGGGAAACTCAAAGCTACTTAACCGCAAAGCTACGCACGAAATGGACTCAAATTAAATTAAGACGAACAGAATTAAGTTAAGTTTATTTCAAAAACAGATTTCTTTATTTATTTTATTTATTGTATCAAACACAAGAGAGATGCAGCAGATGATTATAAGTCTAGCTTAAATTAGCCTACAATACCTAGAATAAGACAGCTCTCAAAGCTTCAACATTATTATACCCAACAGTGTTATACTGAAACTCGAAAAAGGTTTTTTTTTTTTTTTTTTTTTAAATAAACCGACACCGTATCGGAGATAGAGCCTTGTATTTAGACTATCCTGGTTTACCGTTTAGCCATAAGAAAAAACTAAAAAAAAAAAGGATTTTAGGATTTTTGAACTACTTTAGGCGCATTAGGAGTAAATCGAGAGCTAACCCAAAGTTGCGTTACGAACACTAAAACGTATAAGTCTGCCAAATCTCAGGTTTCTGGCTCATCTGGAAGTGCCGGTTGTCGACCAAGAGCTACGCTAAATTAGTTTAGCTTAGCTCACATACAGTGCGGGATTTCATATGTAGTTGTGCCGACAAAACTACATATGAAATCCAGCACAATTATATATGAAATCCCTCACTGTATGTCGACAACCGGCATTATACTACAAAGGCTCATTAAGAGTTTGTTACGTCATATTATAGTAAGGTTAAAAAAAATGTTGTTTCTGACATTCTATTGTAATCTTCACACACGTGTGTCGCATAGATTTTTTTTTTTTACCATAGGGGAAAATCTACGTGAAATAATAATTATATCAAAGAAGCTAGGTTTCAAGTTTCCCAATCTTTAAGGGTCACAATTTTATCTTGGTGCAATGAATAACAGTTTTGCTCGACGCGCGAAATAACCACAAGTTACCCTAACTAATAAAGACGCCCATATGTCAAGCGAGCTAGGGACACGACGGCGCCTATGTGACCTATAAACACAGGCGTCTACTAGCCTGGAATACATCCAGGCAATAGGCCATGTTATCAGCTAACTGCTTCCTTGAATGATAACTTACAGGAAGTAACAGTGCTATAAAATCCATTTGGTTTCAATCAAACGGAAATCACTCTTTTAGTTAACAATATTTGTGTAAGGTTATTAAATAGACTCAGTTTGATAAAAATGCACTCCGCCTTTTCAAATGTTAAATTTATCACTGTGGTCGCAAAAATCGTCAACTCCATTCCTTATGTTGGGAGCAATGCATTTCATACTGAACACTAGGCCAACTCCCCACCCCTCCGCATACCCTGTTGACATCAAACCAATAAGACTCGGGTTCATACTCATTCCAGATACTCAAATGAAATGTTTCCATTTCACCGCATTGTAAATTAAGGAGATTCAATGCCAACTTCAAATAAAGAAAAACACTAGAAGCATCTGAAAATTACTGAAACAAAATCTCAAAAAGGAATTATTTTTCTTCGCCGAATAAGACTTGTGTTCCTTGTGAATTGAATTACCAGTAAAAGCCAATTCGGCTGTGGCATTAGAAAGCTTGGGGTCAATGCCCCAAAACAAAGGCACAGGTCTTGCTAATGAGATTAGCTTAGGGGGAATATGGGACACTCTTGTAGGACTTCAGAAATTAGTTAGGCCTAACTACAGGCGACATTATCATCAGAATTATTCTGCAGTCAACTAAAATATATTGATTGTGATACGAGAGGGCATTGTTAGTATATTCTCAAGATAAACAAATAAATAGTAAGAAGAAGTGTTTGTCTGTGTGAGATGCCCAAAATTATTTGCAGGTGGCCTTGCTCTGTTGTCATAGCAATCGCATGATGCTTAATTGTTGAGCGTTTCGATTTTGTTAGCCCGCTCTGCTTGATTTATTTGTTTATAATGACTTTATTGAATGACTGTGTAAGCAGTCATTCACTTATAAACAGCATTTTAATTACAGATGGCACATTCGTAACTACGGCTAACAACGATGCAATTCCCGAAACTTGCTAATAAATATGTCTTGATGCATATCATAATTGCAGTCATAACTGATTAAACAAAAACATACTGGCACTGTCGTACAAATTAATAATTATCCATGTCCATTCACTAATCCTATAATTCCTACTACTACAATTAATCAAAATAACATAAATAACTATTTCGGAATAAAAATTTGGTCCATAAACTAGATGGATCTTTCCAAAGCACAATCTTAAGCCAACACAATATAGCCTAATGAGTAATGATAATAGAATCGCTCAAAACTTTAGTTTACTACATTTCTCCCCCGTTCATTCAAAGTGTACAATTCCATATCAAAGCGAAGGATTTGTCAATATTAATTCCTTATTGCATTTTCTATAACTTCATGGATCGATCTTTTAATGTTCAGCTGTTTCCAAACAAAATGTTACCAACCAAAAGAGCTTGAATTCTGCTACTTACGAAATTGCCGAAAAGTTTTTTGATTACTATTCTAAGCACAAGCGAACTGAAATCATCTTCCTTTTAAATTTCACGATTCAAAATAACATAAAACGTCGACTCGCACAAATAGCAAAACTCGGGCTTGCCTGTATAACGTAAATAACTATAAAACGATTTTAAAACCATTTACCGCTTGAACAAATATATAAACCGAGGTTCGAATGAAGTCCGTCTGCACGCGGGAACTGGTTTGATCCAGACAAAACTACAACATTCCACCTGAACTCGCGTGACACCAGGTCGCTGCCACTGCGGAAGTGCGCATTCCTTTGTGGGGATGAAGCAGGAATTTGGTCAGTTGGGTGCACCCCGTTCAAGATCTCAGAAAAATCCGAAATGTACCGGGGATCGAACCACGAGACCTTTGCAGTAGAGTGCAGAGAATAACTCAGATGTTATTGATGTTTGGGACAGCTTTAGACTAAATAGGTCTATTTGCCAATAATTACGATTAGGCCTATATCAATACCATTCAGGTGTATATTATAAGTTAGTGTGATTATTAGACCTGGGATTTTAAGGCAAGTGCCTATTTTGTTCCTTATGAAATAACATGAAATTTTTAAAATATGTTGACATTTCATGATAAATCACTTATATTTATAGAGTTTTATAATGCCCTAAAATGACTATTTGGACGTTTGGAGCCTATTTTACTATTTTAGTGCCTAAAATGCCTATTTTGTACATTTAAAATAAAATTCAACCTCTGTAGGCTAACTGTTACAATCATTTAATGGACATCCATGAATCAAGAGCAGAACAGCAGAGGGTGGGTTTTTTCACAGAAACTTGATTTTCCCAAACAATTCTCGCCAAAGGAATGCTGACTGACTTGGGAGGTTTAATTCAAAAGAACAAGTAGCAGGTATATAAGTAAGAAGGGACATACTGTGTCAATTTCTCATGTAATCCAAAACTGTTTTTGATAAATGTATTTTTAATTCTGTCTTAATTTTGCAATTATTTCTGTTAAGAATAGGTATACCACGTTCCTTACAATAAAAATAGATCACATTACAGTTGAAGAGCATAATGTAGTATTTTAAAGTCTATTTTCTGTCTATTTACACATTTTAAAGCATATTTTAAGTGCCTATTTTCTCTTTTAAAAGCCTATTTTAGGTGCTAGTGATTATACAACTCGAGTAGGTTATGCAACCGATGGATATGATACAGGAGTAAGTAAATATCCAATTCCGCATTTGCCTTTACGACTGGGAAAAGTATGAAAAAAAAAGTCCAACTTTATTAATATTAACTAATATAATTAGGTTTTTTTCCATAATTATGTTAGTGTATTTGTTCTATTAAATACAGACGAATTGACATGCAGACTGGTGTTGAACCCGGGTCCATGCTTTTCGGAAACACTCTCAGGTGCCATCATCAGTGGATTATGAATTTGGTGGCGAGCTTCCTAGTCCTAATCGATGCGCTTTTGTTTTCGCTGGGAAACTGGATCACGCGTTCGAATTGGGGTCACACAGTGTGTTCCGAAAACTGTTAACCCATAGAGAAATGCTTAGCTCTTTTGTTTAACTGAAATGATGAACTATTGAGTAAAAGAATCGACTATGGAGCTTTGGATCGAGATACTTGCCTCACTCGTAACTTATTGTGAAGCAATATTAGCTTTGAAAAGCGTAAACCTGACTGAATTGTGCGTAACGCAATTCTTGTGTCAACTTAACTTTTTTGTTTACGGGATTATTTTTACCTCAAGGTTGTCGGAAGGGGCACTTGAAAGGGGACAAACGTGCCCCAAATTCAGTTTTATGTTATCTGATTCATAATGAGATAACACAGCCCAACTAAAAAGAACTTTTTGTTTGGTGTCTCAGATGTTTTACCGGATTTTGGCTATACTTAGTGTGCCTATTCCAAATATGTAAAGATATACTTTTATATAAATTTATTCGTGAACTCTAGTCTAGCGAAACAAAATCTTGCTTGATAATATAGCTAGTGAAGGTTCTCGACCAAACTTTGGACCCGTAGGACGAAAACTAAAAGCTGGATTTTTTTTGGCCCTCAAATTGACAGCTCATAAGTCATGAACGACCGTACAATATGTGATAATATCAATTTTGTATATTGTTATTGTAATGTTAGTGTGTTGCTTTTTTCTTCACGTGATTTAGAAACTAAAAATAGGCACTATTTTTTATTTATATCAAACGTAAAATGGGATAATATGCATAATGGTAATACCATATCTCACAAAGTAAACCTGATAGGGCAAAACTAATGGCAAATTTGGCATCTACGACCTAAATATACCCAAGAATAGGTATAAATTCCAAGGCACCAAAATTGCTGTTGGTGTGTGTAATCGATTCGAGTTCCTTGGCTATCGAAATGTCATAATTTAAATTATTTATTTGCTATGATTAACAATACAATTAAAATAACGTAATCCATGCCCGGATGTCATATTTATGCTTATAACTACCCTTTATATCAATTAGACGGGAAAATGTTAACTTAGAGCTCTTCTATTAATGTCATTTTTGTAATCCTTTATAAACACGAGTTATAATTTGATACGAAGCATCACGTGGTACTGCAATATGAAGGAACCGGGAGAGGAACTTGAGAGTGGACAATGAGTAATCGCAATCTGGTAAAGGTCAGTTCCACACTTGAACTCATAATCGATTTTTCTTAACCGCTCGAGTAACGGAAGTTCCTGTGACGTCAAAACAGGAAGGTGACGTTGTTGTGAAAGGTCAGGGTACGATAGAACTGTAATAGCTTGGTATTGCATAATATATACATCAGCAGAAAACTGAAAGGATACAGGACTGTAGTCATTGACCCATCTTCGCGTTTTCACCTAATATCATAATCAAAAAGCTGTATCAAGCGTTTTCTGAGGGAATAGTTTGAGTGTGACAAGACATTCTTCCTCATTTCAAATTCTAAATACCTATAAAAGGACCTAGAATTTTAAAATCGAAAGTCCTTCATAAGTTAAATACGAATTACAGAATACAAAACCCGGGCCTTTTAAGCTAGTAAATAATAATGCAACAGACATTCCTACTGCCAACCGTTGTCAAATAAATTGATCTTTGGTGTTTCATAAACAAAACAGAATTCCTCAGAAAAGCCAGATCTCTGTCGTTTGTGCCGCTACAGAGAAATGACAATTAATGGGAACGTAAATTCGATGCCAGACATAGAGAAAGCAAAGACCATATAAAACCATATAAGACCATATAATATACAGAAGCCGAGTAAGAGGTTGTGAGTTTTGCCACCAGAGTCTCTGCTGTCTTCGAAAACATGACGGAAGTGACGATGAACATAGAAAAGCGTTGACATTTTAATTCTACGATTTCTTTTTTAGTTTCCGCAGTAATTTTTCTGTAATTTCGTATTAATGAGTGGAAAACCTCTGTACATAGATACTTACAAGGGAGAATGAAATAAAACCCACAATTAATTTTTTCTAGGGCTGAAAATCGATTAAAATTTCTAATCGAGTTAACGGTTCACTTTAATCGATTAATCGACTGATTAATCGACAAACAGGTCGGTATTTTAAACGAAACCAAAGTGTAGGCCTACACATAGGCGTAACGAGGGGGGGGGTTTTGGGGGTTTGAACCCCCCCCCCCCCCCCATTGATTAAAAAAAGGAAAATTATATAATTTTTTTTAAGTCTGCCCATAAATTACTTAATACAAGTATAAAGTGTGGGAAGCTTAAAACTCGTTATTTTGCTTGTTAATTTTAAAAATGTTCCGGGGATGGACCCCGGAAGCTTAAAACTCGTTATTTTGCGTCTTAATTTTTAAAATTTTCCGGGGGAGGACCCCCGGAAGCTTAAAACTCGTTATTTTGCATCTTAATTTTTTAAATTTTCCGGGGGAGGACCCCCGGACCCCCCTCTCCCTGGGGGATATTCCATACCCCCCAGACCCCGCGGATGTTATAACCCCCCCCCCATATGGTCGGCCTGGTTACGCCTATGGGCCTACATTTAATATTGTTTTACACGTTTAATAACTACTACACTACAGATAATCAGAAGAAATCCTGAATTAATGAATACCATTATTAGTTAATTAGTGAAAAAAATATATACAAAACTTACATTTTCGGTTACTTTTTCAGCCAAGACTTGCAAAACTAAACTACCCTTCTGGTTTCTGAATAACGGGAATTGTTTGGACACAATAGGCTGAATGATACATGATGTGCCAAGGCCGGAGAAGCGAGAGAAAGGAGTTTGGTCATTTGACCCATTTCTCGAAAAACGTTTTTCAGAATTCGACTAAACCGATTAATCGGAAAATGTAATTGATCGACGATTACATGTTTAGTCGATTAATCGAGCCGGTTAATCGATTAATCGGTACAGCCCTAATTTTTCCCCACTATTTTTCTGCAGGAAAAATGTTTGCTTGTATATTATTTTTCTACATAGTCTCCTCCCAGTTCAATGCATTTATGCCATAAGATAGGAAGTGCTTCGATACCGCATGAGAAAAATCACACTGGTTGACACTGTAGGCACTCGTACACCGATTATTGGACGTCTTCATCAGACTTGAACTTCTGTCCTCGAAGGAGCTCCTTTAATGGAAATCCGATGGTACCAAATGTAATGGCGGATGTGGGAGGCACTTGAAGCATATGTCGTCGGTGGTTTTCATGGTTAAACGAGCACGAGGACGGGCGTTATCATGTTGAAGCAAAACACCTGCTCACAGCAACCCCCTTCGTTTTGTCACGATCAGATTTCCAAATCTTTGGTTTGTTAAAGGAGCTCCTCGGAGGGCAGAAGTTCAAATGTGATGAAGAGATCCAATCGGCGTTGCACGAGTGGCTGCAGCGTCAACCAAAATGATTTTTCTCACGCGGTATCGAAGCACTTCCTATCCAATGGCGCAAGTGCATTGAATTGGGAGGGGACTATGTAGAAAATAATGTATAAGCAAACATTCTTCCTGCAGTAAAACAGTAATTGTAGTTTTCATAAGTACGACAGTCATATGTCTGTTGTGTTGTTTCAGAAGTCGCTGTGTGACGCATGCTGTGTGGGACGCCACACAGAGCAACAGTTGCTCACCACAACCGGTCACTGATGAGACTGAGTCTTCAGTTCACCTGGAGGAGTAGTTCAGTGAACGATCTTCAAGGCTGGCCGAGAAGATGGACTCAGACTGTATCATTAGTGAAGAGTGTTAGTGCAGGATACGATGGAACCTTTGCCGAGCCACATTAAGGAGGGTCTGGCACCGATATTAAGGTGGAGCGACGATTCCCCGGCGATGGCACCCAAGACGGCGGTGGACGCTTCCGTCACCAGCAGCGGCATCGGCCCGGACTCGCCGTCGCGAACCGTGAGCTTCAGCTCCCAAGACTTGTCCCCCGCGATCTCCAGTATTGGGTTCGAACCCCCCTCGAAGCCGGCGGCGATCACAGACAACCCCATGTACGCCGTCAAGTTCCAGGAGGCAGACTCCATCTGCAGCTCCAGTCAGGATTCGGACGAGGCAGACGACGCAGGGGCGCAGGGCAGCAAAGCGCCCGACGGCGGCTGGGGGTGGGTCGTGGTGGTGGCGTCCCTCGTCATCAGCATGGTGGCCGACGGCATCAGCTTCTCCTTCGGCCTGCTCTACATCCAGTTCCTGGGCCACTTCGAGGAGAGCAAGAGTGTGACATCGTGGATCGGCAGCTTGTTCATGGCCGTGCCCCTCCTGTCCGGCCCTATAGGGAGCGCCCTCGTGGACAGATACGGCTGCAGGACCATGACCATGCTGGGGGGTCTCATATCAGGGTTCGGCTTTGTGCTCAGTGCGTTCGTCAACAGTATTGAAGTCATGTACATAACTTTCGGAGTCATATCGGGGATTGGACTGGGATTCTGCTACGTCACGGCCGTCGTGAGTATAGCTTACTGGTTCGACAAGAAGAGGGCTCTGGCGACGGGGCTGGGCGCATGCGGGACAGGTATGTATCTTATGCATTAAAGTGCAGAACTACATTATAACACTGAAATACCCTTACATTAACTTCATCACGGTGGTCGCAAAAAACCTCATACTTGGTGGTTAATGTGCAGGTATCGGCACCTTCGTGTACGCGCCCATGACTCAGTTCTTCATCGAGCAGTACGGCTGGAGGGGCACCATCCTCATGCTGGCGGGGACCCTGCTCAACATGTGCGTGTGTGGGGCCCTCATGAGGGACCCGGAGTGGTGGGCTCAGGAGGGGGGCCACAAGTCTTCCTGCGGGTCCATTTCGGGCCGGAGTGGGCCCGACAACGACTTCCCTGGCCTGGACGAGATCCGCAGACTTCTGAAGAGCGGGCAGGCGCCGGAGTACCTTCTGACCCCGCACGCACCCGCACCCAAACCCGCCATCACGGACGGGAGCGAGACAGAAGAGCATCGAGACAAGATCTCCAGGTCCGTGGTCAATCTGCCCACCTTCATCAGCCAGCGAGAGAAGGTAAGCGGTGGCGCGGGCCCTAGCGCAATGCGAAATTTGGACTTTCTTTCATTAAAAAATATGTTTTAAATAACCAGTCATGAGCTAAGTTCAGTGTGTCCAACTGAAAAGTGAAAAAGGGGTGTGGGGGGAGGGGGTAGGGAGCGAAGCCAAATGCAACACATTATACTAATATACCGTTAATAACTATATGGTACAGTTTGGAGTTTGTTTTTATCACTGCTTTCATCTGTAGCAACTGAAAACGGACCTTGATTAAGAGTCTGAACAATCCGAAAACCTGCAGAGTTCTTTGACTAAAGTCGGAATAGTGATAATATATTGCCTAGTCTACAACGCCTCTAAATGGGAGAGGGATTTCTTTGGATGACATAAATAGTTTTTAGCCAGATGAGGAAATGGACGAGTGATCAGCCCAATGCCGAACAAGGCGAGGATGGGTGAAGACCACAAGGGCCTAAAGTTACCCGAGACTCGTCTTATAAGTGAGGAAAACCCCGGAAAAAACTCAATGTAATTAACTTATTCCGACGAGGAATCGAACCCGGACCCATTGTGGTGGACCTTATTTATTTCATTAGCTTTATTAGGTAGTCACACATGCTTTCTGGTTTTAACTCGACCATTCGGCATCTGTTTGTTACATGTGTATAAGGATTTTTATTTTTTTAAGTCATTAACAGTTATCTCACATGGAGATAGCTCACTATGAAACACGTTGTTATGATATAACTGTGACGTCATCATAGGTTATCTCTTGAGGTTCCAACCGCAACTGGAGAGAACCGAACTGTGAGCCCAGACAGAGTGGAGACCCTCAAGGTCAATCATATCTATAGGCTTCACCTCACATGTAAATAATATTATACAATCCCGTCGCTGTGTTCAGTGTTCAGTCCTTGTCAACTTACATAAAAAAGTGTGCGAGAGAAGTGAAACTTGTTTTAATTATTGGATTTTTTTCAATTTTGTATTGCTGGACTTTTTTAATTTTGGGTTTGGACTTTTTTAATTTTGGATTTTTTAATTTTTAATTTTTTAATTATGGATTTCTTTATTTTTAAATTTTGGATTTTTTAATTTTGGATCTTTTATTTTTTAAATTTTATATTTTTGAATTTTTTTATTTTTAAATTTTGGATATTTGAATTTTTTAATTTTGTATTTTTATTTTTTAAATTTTGGATTTTCCAACGTTTTAATTTTTGATTTTTTAAATTTTGGATCTTTGAATTTTTGATTTTTTTGATTTTTTAATTTTGGATTTTCGATTTCTTAATTTTGGATTTTTAGATTTTTTAAATTTTGGATTTTTTAAATTTTGGAAAAGCCTAATCAATGAGTTGATTGTTGTCTGTGCAGTCCGTTCCATCACACCTCACTAATTTCGTGACGATTTTGAGCATTACACAAGTTCTCGATTTACCCCTACCACAGCTAAAGAAGTTTCACTTCAACAAATGCACATAGGTTGTAGAATGAAACAGCTATGATATCTGCCTTAAAGAGATATGATTTTAAAAGGTTTCAATTTGTCTTTAATTGAACATATTTATTATTCATAATTATCTATGTATAAACATTTAAATCTAATTATTATTTATGATGCAGGTGGTAAGATTGCTGTGAAGATGTGAATATTTTCTTACTCTTGAATTTTAACATTCTTGTCTGTTCTCCATGATAAACCATGCCGCTTTGACTGTTTCAGGTCCCGCTAGAGGTGCTGGAGTCGCTGCGATCAAACAACCGCCTGTACAACGTGATACTTGAGAACTACCCCAGCTTGCTGCTGTGCAGAAGCCTAAGCGACAACGGGAAGATCAACTCCATGTTGTTGCCCGCACGCGTGCCCGTCACCATCACGGCCACCACTCAGCCGGACATCCCGGAGGACGCTGAACCTCAGTCCCCCCTCCTGGAGAAGCCCAGGTCCGTCCTCAAGAAACAAGAGTCCCTGCCAGAACCCACCATCAAGAAGCAGATCTTCGCAGCCACGCAGTCTTCGCCTCACTATCTCAAAAACATCCGCGTGCACAGGTCAGGAATTGATTTTCTAATGACTATTTAATGAATATCCGGTCAGTAAGTCATGAATAACGGCCATGCCTCCAGGCCGAGTCCCTCAAATGGATGTCGTGCCATGGAGTTCTGTTTTATTTAACGAATAATGAATAAATGAATAATTTATTATTAAAACACATTTATTAGCGAATATATTAAGCAGAGATCAGTGAGTGTTAGTTGGCAGGAATTGCCCTGTGATGTAATTGGCGTGTCATCAGACTATACTGGATCTTGCCGGTGTGTTTTATATACATGCACCGAGTCTGTCTTTATCATCTTGAGCGTGTGTCTTGTCCTATGTGTTCATGTTGTCTCAGAGATGGCCCCAGCATTGGGCTGATCACTCACCCGACAGATAGTGGAGGCGTGGAGAGGTTAAACTGAGTTAAATCAACACACATAATCACGGACCAGATTGTACAATACTGTAGATGTCTATTGCCATTAAGTAAGTAATTGCTTATAATGTTTAACAATTCAAGTAATAATCCACTAGTATTCCATACAAGACACGGCCGAAGAGTAATTTTGGTATTATCCGATGTTTCAGAGGTTGATGCTGCCTCCATTGAAACTTAGAGATATCGATTTGAAATTCATTAGATTAGAATTTTAAAATTTTGCCGTGCTCTTAAAAACAGTAAAGAGATGTTGGACCAAGTACAGAACCTTGAGGAACTCTATTTGTGTTGCAGGAACTCTGTGATGTACCGCGGCGCTATGCTCAACATACACAGATATCGTCTGAGAGCCTCGTCTTGCCCTGACATCTATCGCAACTCCATGACAACCATCGCTAGGGAGAATGAAGAGGTATTCAGTCTGTCAACAAGCCAATTTTAAAGTAGCTTATAATTACCCTTCAGGAATTGTTACTAAAGTGACAAATAGTAGTTTGAGGACCTACTTATTATAAGCAAGTGTCCATGCTGATGAACTGTTTGAAAGAAGCTCAACATTACATGAAACTAAACTAATACAATTGTCACTATCTTGAAATGGAAGAAAAAATAAATTTTACACATACATTGTTTTTAATGCTGGTTTGGCAAGGCGTAACAAACAAAATGACAGTTGCTCGCTTCACTTTGTCAATTAAGAAACATGACACACTGGAACCATCTAGAGGTGGTTCCAGCTATAACATGCACTAATACTGTAACGTCTGTAGCGATGCTAAGTGGAGGAAGTGTACACTCCATGCGCTTCTGGCATTTATCAGTACAGACAACCTTGGGGCACTAAAACTCATTGTTTAAATGTACAAAATGCATGGTCGGTATTTCAAAACTGTACAGGTGCGTGCATTTGACCAATTTTGCAACTCAATAGGAAATGAATTTATGGAGTTTTATTAAAATGAACAACAGAATGAGAAAATTGCCGATCAAATTACGTGGTACACATATGTAATTCTTCTTGGGAAAAAAAAGAAAGTTGCTCAATTACAATATTCCCTGCCTTATCACTTTTAAATGAGCGACGAGATGGGAGACTGTACTGTCGAATGACATAATTTTATTATTTCGATAAAGATGTTTTAAAAGTATTTAAGATCTATTTTAACTAAATTTGCAGAAGTGGTACGCAGATATGCAGGAACTACTGAAAGGCATGGTGGACTTCTCGATGTTCCTGGAGTGGCACTTCTTGCTCATGTCCCTCGCCACAATCTTGCTCTTCACCTGGTTCATCGTGCCCTACTTCTACCTGGCCGACCTCATGCTCTGCAACGACTACACCGAACAGGAGGCGTCCACCTTGCTCAGCGTCATCGGCTTCGCAAACTTCCTGGGGATGGTAAGTAGTGTGAGAATATGTAACGTACCAACCAATCGCAAGTGTCCACCATGATACCTACGTGCACTTGTTTGACAGATAATTCTGGGGTGGGCCGGAGACCAGCCCTGGATGAATGTCCCCAAGTGCTACGCGGTCCTCCTGGTGCTGTGCGGCTTCAGCATCTTCGGCATGCCTTTCTTCGTGAAGAACTACTGGGTCCTCACAGCTTCCGTCACACTGTTCGGCCTCTTCTTTGCCTCCAACTTCTCCTTTACGCCTCCCATTCTGGTGCAGCTGATCCCACTCGAGAGATTCACAACTGCGTACGGACTCATCCTGCTGTGCCAGGGCATCGGGAACCTCATCGGACCACCACTAGGAGGCAAGGGCGCCCATACCCGGGGGCAGGGGGGGGCCGCGGCCCCCCCCTAGCTCTCAGGGAAAGGAAAAAATTCAATATTAATAATTATAGTCTGTTTTTTTTTTTCTTCTTCTTTTAAGACAATTATTTGAAAGTCAGTAGAGACATAAGTTTGCAGAAGTTTTACCATATCGACACCATGGAAGCAGAATCCACACTGGATTAGAAAAGGGGATCCTAGGGGTTTGGACCCCCAAAAATCAAAACCTAAAATTCTATTTTTCTATTTAAAAAAAATTAATAAATTAAACAATTTTTGTGGGTGTGTCAAATATGATATAGCAGTTATTTTGTTTCCATAACATAATGAGTAGGCCTGTTATTTCCATTGTTCCTTGTGTTATTTAACTTTTCTTATAAATAGTAATGAGTATTATAACTTAGGTTTGTTTAAGTTCGCATGTCTTAGAGCATATATGGGCAACGCCCGGCTCGCGGGCCGGATGTGGCCTGCCCCGACTTTTGATCCGGCCCGCGGAACATTTTAAAATCGTGCTCGAAAAGTAAATATTTTCGATTCTCGACAATAGGCGTACCGAGGGGGGGGGGTTGGGGGTTTAAACCCCCCCCCATTGATTAAAAAAAGGAAAATTGTACAATTTTTTTAAGTCTGCTTATAAATTACTTAATACGAGTATAAAGCGTGGGAAGCTTAAAACTCGTTATTGTGCATCTTAATTTTTAAAATTTTCCGGGGGAGGACCCCCGAACCCATACCCTAAGGATGTTATAACCCCCCCATATGGTCGGCCTGGTTACGCCTATGCAAGAGAGTGAAAGGGGGCAACACGAGGGTGCTCCTTCCTGTCAGCGCTAGAACAATGCTGCAATAGGCCTAAATCAAAGTATCGAACCAGACTTACAGATGAAAATTTTGAAAACACTCTGCGCTTGTGTATTAGTGGGATTGATGCCAACATTAATCATATTGTTTCTCAAGTTCAAGCTCAAATTCTCATTAATTTCTGCTGATTGTAAGTAAATACCTAATCAGTTCTATATTGTTCTCATTCATGTAACTTGAGCATTATACTTTATAAATGGGTCATTCCATATGAAATCATCCAAAATTTTTAAAAATGGTTGCATGACCATTTTAGAAAAAAATTATTTTTTGTATATGAGTTCATACATGTTTCAAGATATCAAAACAAGTTTTCAAAAAAATCTTGTGTTCTTGGTTTCCCAGGGGTGTCCATTTTTCAATCCTGGTGTAATGCATTTTTTGCGAATGTAGCTGATTGCGAATATTTTCATAACTCAACAACCATAAGAGTTAGAAATTTGAATTATGAACCATTTTGTAACTATTGAAGCGTACTTTCAGAAATACTTTATTGTTTTCTTCAACACAAAATTTTCCATATGAAAATATGAGTTTGAAATTCGGGTAAATATTTCCAAAAAAATCACTTTTTGGACCAAATTTTATATGAGGAGGAAGTGATTGTAAACGTTCAAATTTTTGTTATGTTCAAATCTACATGTGATTTGTCTGTGAGGAAAAAATCATGGTCTAAAAATACATCCCTTATTTTTTAACTGGCCTCGAATATTACCGTTTTTCAGATTTTGACTACATTTGGGCTTAAATATCTCTGGTGGGTACCCTTAAAAGAATCTGAGAATTTGTGTAAATGAAGCCTTTCATGTGCCTAACACACAGTTAAAATTTCTATTTTTGGATCCAACTCCTTCTATTAATTTTATAGAACTGAAATATCACACTTTTTAGGCTAGCGTATTTGTGAGAAACTACATATAACTCAACAGCCATAAGAGTTAGAAATTTGAATTAAGAACCATTTTGTAAGTAATGAAGCGTACTTCCAGAAATACTTTATTGTTTTCTTAAACACAAAATTCTTCGAATGAAAATATGAGTATGAAATTCGGGTAAATTTTTCCAAAAAAATCACTTTTTGGGCCAAATTTTATATGAGAAGGAAGTGATTGAAAACGTTCAAATTTTTGTTATGTTCAAACCTACATGTGATTTGTCTGTGAGGAAAAAATCAGGGTCTAAAAATACATCTCTTATTTCTAAACTGTCCTCAAAATATTAGAGTTTTTCCGATTTTGACTACTTTTTTGGACTTAAATATCTCTGGTGGGTACCCTTCAAAAAATCTGAAAAATTGCATAAAAGAAGCCTTTTATGTGCCTAATTCACAGTTAAAATTCCTATCTTTTGATTCAACTCCTTCTATTAATTTTATAGAACTGAAATATCACACTTTTTAGGGTAACGTATTTGGGAGAAACTACATATAACTCAACAACCATAAGAGTTACAAATAAGAACTATGAATCATTTTATCATTATTGAAGCTTTCTTTCAGAAATAGTTTGTTTTATTCAACACAAAATTTTTCATATGAAAATATGAGTTTGAAATTCGGGTAAATTTTCCCAAAACAAAAATCACTTTTTGGGCCAAATTTAATATGAGAAGGAAGTGATTGTAAACATTCAAAGATTTTTTATGAGCAAACCTGTATGTGATTTGTGTGTGAGGAAAAAATCAGGATCTAAAAATACATCCCTTATTTCTAAATTGTCCTCAAATATTAGGGTTTTTCAGATTTTGACTATTTTGGGGCTTAAATATCTCTTATGGGTACCCTTCAAAAAATCTGAAAAATTGCATAAAAGAAGCATTTCAGGTGCCTACCACACAGTTAAAATTTCTATTTCTAGAAACAACTCCTTCTATTACTTTCATAGAACTGAAATATAACACTATCACATATATGTAGTTTCTCTCAAATACGCTACCCTAAAAAGTGTGATACTTCAGTTCTATAAAATTAATAGAAGGAGTTGAATCAAGAAATAGAAATTTTAACTGTGTGGTAGGCACATGAAAGGCTTCCTGTATGCAATTTTTCAGATTTTTTAAGGGTACCCATAAGAGATATTTAAGCCCAAAAATAGTCAAAATCTGAAAAACGCTAATATTTTGAGGACAGTTTAGAAATAAGAGATGTATTTTTAGACCCTGATTTTTTCCTCACAGACAAATCACATGTAGGTTTGAACATAACAAAAATTTGAACGTTTTCAATCACTTCCTTCTCATATAAAATTTGGCCCAAAAAGTGATTTTTTTGGAAAAATTTACCCGAATTTCAAACTCATATTTTCATTCGAAGAATTTTGTGTTTAAGAAAACAATAAAGTATTTCTGAAAGTACGCTTCATTACTTACAAAATGGTTCTTAATTCAAATTTCTAACTCTTATGGCTGTTGAGTTATGAATATATTTGTAATCAGCTACATTCGCAAAAAATGTGTTACACCAGGATTGAAAAATGGACACCCCTGGGAAACCAAGGACAAAAGATATTTTTGAAAACTTGTTTTGATATCTTGAAACATGTATGAACTCATATACAAAAATTATTTTTTTCTAAAATGGTCATGCAACCACTGTTGGATGATTTGGCATGGAATAACCCAAATACAAAAAACCGTATCATGATTACTTTTTCACAACTACCTATTATCTACGGCCCGCGACTTCATAAATATCGTAAAGTTTAGCCCGCATCTTTCCAAAGGTTGCCCATACCTGTCTTAGAGTATGGTAAACAAATTTCCTAACTAGTTTTTCAGAGCTAAAATAGCGTAAAATATTATTTTAATTAGTTCAATATTTAAAAATTTTCCGGGGGTGGACCCCCGACTTAGGTAATGATTTCTTGTTTACGTTGGTATGTCTTAGAGTATGGTAAATAAATTTCCTAACTAGCTTTCAGGGCTAAAATAGCATAAAATGTGATTTTAATTAGTTCAGTATTTAAAAATCTTCCAGGGGTGAACCCCCGACTTAGGTAACATTTTCTTGTTTAAGTTGGCATCTTAGAGTATGGTAAACAAATTTCCTACCTAGTTTTTCAGAGCTAAAATAGAGTGAAATGTGATTTTCATTAGTTCAGTATTTAAAAATTTTCCGGGGTTAACCCCCGACTTAGGTAACAATTTCTTGTTTAAGTTGGCATATCTTAGAGTATGGTAAACAAATTTCCTACCTAGTTTTTCAGAGCTATAATAGAGTGAAATGTGATTTTCATTAGTTCAGTATTTAAAAATTTTCCGGGGGTAACCCCCGACTTAGGTAACAATTTCTTGTTTAACTTGGCATATCTTAGAGTATGGTAAACAAATTTAATAACTTGTTTTTCAGAGCTAAAATAGCGTAAAATGTGATTTCAACTAGTTCATTATTTAAAAATTTTCCAGGGGTGGACCCCCGACTTAGGTAACGATTTCTTGTTTACATTGGCACGTAAACAAATTTCCTAACTAGTTTTTCAGTGCTAAAATAGCGTAAAAAGTGATTTTAATTAGTTGAATATTTTTAAATTTTCTGGGGATGGACCCACGACCCCCTTGCTTGGGGGGTATTCCAAATCCCCTGCCACTTCCAATCCTCCCCGAAATTATTTTCTGGCTACTTCATTGTTGCACTTACATTATTAGCCTATATTATTAATGTAATGTTACAAACTAACCTAAGAAGTTAAAGGGACAAAAATAAATTAACTAAAAATTTGGCCCCCCCCTAGAAAATATCATATGGGCGCCCTTGCTAGGAGGTACCAACACAACTTGTTTTACCAGTATTTCATTATTTCTCTCTAGCTTCAATGCTAGGATTCCTCCAATTCTACAGCAATCAAATTATTTTGGTTGCTTAGCAGTGAAACCGCTGCCAACAGTAAGGAAAAAAATACTTAGCTTAATCATGTACTATGCAAAGATATTAGTGTAACACTAGCACGCTCTTCAGAGATCGCTGGGCTTGATTTCGTTGTAACGTGTTGGCCGCTAATACTACTGCATACTTCTCATGAAACTCCACTTTCAGTTTCTGAACTCTCCTATCCAACGTATCCCAGACGTATCTGGGCAGTGTCGTTCTCCCAATCCATGGTTATGATGGTGACTGCCAGGTTATAATTGTTTAAGTTTTTATCATTTTTCTGTTTTGTGGCTCAAAACCAAGGCTGCAAATATTCAAGATCAGCTAAAAGCTAATCAGATGTGAACTGATCTTCTACACAATAATGGAATAGACAGTAAATCGTTCGAACAAGTGGAGAAATTCAAATATCTGAGAGCAATAATTACATAAACAAATAATATTAAGGCAGAAGTTAAGTGTAGACTCAAATCAGGAAATGCCTGTTTTTATGCACTTCAGAAACTCTTATCTTCTCGTCTTCTGACCAGAAATCTAAATATAAACATTTAAAAGACAATTATCCTGCCGGTTGTATTATATGGACGTGAGATATGGTCGCTTAGGGAAGAACATAATCTGAGAGTGTTTGAAAACAGGGGGCTTAGGAAAATATTCGGACCTAAGAGAGATGAAAACTGCATAACGACGAGCTTCATAACCTGTACTCATCACCAGATATAGTAAGGGTAATTAAATCACGGAGGATGAAATGGGGAGGAAGACATATCTCAAAAATATTGACTGGGAGAACCGAAGGGAAGAGACCTCCTGGAAGACCTAGACGTAGGTGGGAGGACAATATTAGGATAGATATAAGGGATCATTGGATGGAGTTGGCACAGAATAGGGTTGAATGGCGGGCTCAGGTAAGCACGCCAATGAACTTCCGGGTTCCATAAAACAGATAATATTCCTTTAGCTCGCTTACTAATTGTCTACCACCATTGAGTAAGTAAGTAAGGAAAGGTCTACACTATAAAGTAATATACATTCTTAGATGATAAAATAATATTGCAGCTTCTTTGAAAGAGTCGTCTGTCTGTAAATGATGTTGAGAAGAAAACAGTAAATGTTTATAACAGATTTCATGTACGCTGCACAGTTCCATCCGAGAAATTACCCAGACCTGAATATTACTCAAACCACAAAGAATTGATATCTGTAAATTAAATATCTGAAACGAGCAAAGCATTGACATGAATTACCAAATAAATACAGCATCAATTGGTATGTGTCGTGTTGTGGCTACCAATGCTACACTTTGGTGCATTATGTTGAAAAGAATCTATTTCATGTCCACCTGGATTGAAAGCTTGATGTTTCGTATTGTTGGCAGGATTGCTGTTCGACATCACGCAGACCTGGGACCTGAGCTTCTACATGGCGGGGATATGGATCATCGTGTCTGGCTTGTTGACGTGGCTGATTCCAGTCACTAAGAACCGCATCATCTGGGGCTCCGGGAGTCTGGAGATGGACATGGAGCACGAGAGAGCCAGCAACGCCTGAGTAAGGATAACAGTAATCCCACTCATTGTCTCTTAAATGTGATAACAAGTAAACAATATTAAATATGTGAATATAACCACAGCTTCCATGAGCTGGCAAACAAGACGTACACAGTCAGTATCTGTGAGTGAGCTGATAGAGAAAACATATCTAGTGAAATCTACGGATGAGCAGACATATATCCATTGTGTAAATTCCAGGTTCAATTTCTGGTTTGTGGTGGTATACAAACATTCCAGAATTCAATTCCAGTACGTCAGATGGGAACATTAAGCCTTACAATTCTTTGGCCCACCCACACTATTGCCATCTCAGTGCAGACCTCAATGTGTGAGAGAAATGGGGTTGGTATTGGACATATTATGTACACATATTTAGCTACAGATGGCAGCTTAAAGCAGAGAATAGCTAACAGATGTATGACATCATATGTCTATAGCACCAGGGCCGGATTTAAGAGTATGCCGCCTATAGGCTAAAGTCCATTTGCCGCCCCCTCTATAGTTCATATTTGCTTAATACATTTCTTTTATAAGGATAGGGTTCATTGTTATTTTCATCTTTTTTAAACATAAAGTTCATTTATATTTTAGATAAAACTACAATTTTAATGATTTACATAATAAATTATATAATCAAATTAGTTATCTACTTGTTCTTTTTATTTTTTACTTACTTCTTTTAAGATTCGTTAAAACATGAAATGGTTTTCGAAATTAATTAATTAATTAATTTGTTCTTGTAGATCAGTGATCACTATTTGCAACACATTTTTATATTTTAATGCTAATGAATATTTTTTGCGTAATAGAAGAACTGTTTTCAGTTTGAATTAATTAATGAAATTACACAAAATGTAGTTAATTACTGGTTTATTTGTTGAAAAATATACAAACTTCTCTAAAACAACTCACCCCACGAAATACTTCATTTTAACTTTTGAATAAATTGCCAAACTGCCGCCCCTGAAAATTTGCCGCTCTAGGCTGCAGCCTACTTAGCCTATTTAGAAATACGGCCCTGAATAGCACAACCGCAGTGTTGAGGGCGTTTTTTAAAATTCAGCTTTAGTTATACTCTTTTGAGCATGGAGGTCATATCAGGAGTTCAGATTGTGTGTGTACCAGTAGGCCATGCAGCCGTTTGCTATTGTTGGTGTGTTTATGGTGTCTGTTAAATTTCAACTGATATCAATTTTCATGAAATAGCGAGAATGAGTCATGGTAAATAAATATCCAATTCGGCATTTGTCATCACAACTGGGGAAACCATGAAAAAACCCACGTCAAATTTGCCAGCTATGGGATTTGAACCCAGGACCTCCCAGACAGAAAGGGTTATTGTTTTAATTGTGTTTGTATTATCTGTGTTTCAGAGAGAGGAGACCGTGCCTTACAACGCAGAGCAGTGAAACCAAATATTATTATAGTGTGTAGTGTGTATTAGCGTACGCAGTCACTGGAGCGCTAAGAGATGCCTTAAACCGTTCGTGTGTGTTATGTGGATGTGAAGGGACAATGACAAAAAATAATTTGAAATGGATCGAAACGGGATAGACCAACAAATCCCAGGATAAAACCAGCCAGAAATCGTGATCTTCCCTTGAACCAAACAACTCATAGTCCATGACACACAAGGTTCCCTACAACATCAGACTCGTGGGCAAATGAAGAAATCACATTTACACACAAAATTCTCACTTTTTACCTGAAAAATTAGTGTTTATGGGTGTGCCATGTGTAAATAAATATCGTGCTGATGGATTAAGATGAAGACTGTTCTAGATTCGACGACTTGATACTGAAAGATATTGGCCCTCACAGCATTAATATGGTGTGTTGTAGCGAGCCAAGATGTGACGACAAGTCTCTACACATAGTCCATCAGAAGACATCTTCTTACATGATAGGTGGCAGCTTGTCGGCTTTGCTCACATATTTTCATGTGCATTACTTCCTAGGAGCTATTGTGTGCGAGCATGACGTTACTCTACGTGGTGGTATGAATATCCATTGTGGGAAAGTGTGTAGAACATTTTGATTCCGATCCTGTATACAGGTAATAAGGGACAGCATTTCTAACAACTCTTATAATCCAAGTTAGCACAATAATATACGACAGGTCTGGAGTGAGATAGGAATGCACAGATGGACGGTCTTAGCGTTCCAAGCGACTGCATTATATAAGAAGGTTTTGGTCGCTCTGAGTTCTTCCAGACTGGATGTAGTTGTATTCGATCTCAGTAGGTAACTATCGTATGTGTATCACGTTGGTGCTTCTTTACAAGTGTCAGGTAATGGCTCTATCGACAATCAGACGGCAGTAATAACAGTGACAGCTGCGGCCCGTTCACAAAGACCATGATTCCAGTGACCTATAAATGCATGCACCTATTTACGTAACACGAGTACACGTCGCACAGAAGTGCACATACATTCACAGTGTTGGAGATGGTGACAATCTTAAATTGCATTGAAATTGTAAATAATAATCAAGGAAATAGAAACGAGTTAGTGCCGCAGAAAATATTAAATAATAGAAATAATGTGTTTAGTTGTGCACTTACTGAATCGCACCGTTAATCCACATTCTTGTGTTATGTCACTTATTTATTTCTTAAATGGCAACATTGGAGTTGTGAACGGGCCCTAGGCAAGTGCCTGAATAAAGTGTGGCAATAACGAAACCAGGCCTACATTCTGATAATTGCCTTAGAAATTGTGACCATGTCAGGGTGTAAAATGTAGAATTAGTTTCATTCTTGTACTATTTTCCCTCATCACAACAAACATACAAACAGCATTGCCATCTATAGTATTTACAGTCTGCACTTTTACAAACCCATCCACAAGTCACAATAGAAATGTAACATGGTCCCTAATGTTTTCTTTGTTGTGAATCTCATGTTTAAAACATCAATTTTTAAACTTTTTAGAATAATGAGAATTTTATACTGAAGTTGAATCCATCCAAAACAGAAAATGTATTATTCTGACACCTCGCAGAGTCACAATTAATTTTTTTACAAAATAACCATATACAAGATTTTACTAAAGTCCTGAACATAGATTTAATTTAATTTTTTTTTTAAGTTTGGAAATAGATTACAACTCTAACCTAACCTAACTAATTGGGGATATCCACAAATCTGGATTATATTACATAATTGTTTTTATCAGTTCATGTAATAAGCTGAGGCAGGCTGGAACCTCAGTGTTGTGTCATATTTTACACTTCAGTTTGTAAAATTCTACTGCTTTAATTTCAGTAAAATTTAATTGAATAGTAAAATTATTAATTTCACAGCCTACAAAGGCATCAGAATTGAGGCACTGGTGAATGTAATAATTTTTATTCTTGCCTTAGAGAGCCAAGAGCTTGCGATAATAATAACACTGCCAAAAAAGAAACAACCTTCGTAAATAATCTTTGTATGTTTCATGTTTCATTTGAAGAGCTGAGAGTCATAGCGAACTGTAGATTTGGCCCGATGCTTCCACAAGTTTTGTAATACCAACACTGAACTGCTGTTCAATTCCATAACTTGGACAGTAGAACAGTGAGCGCCGATGTGCGGCATCTCAATCGTAATACATTTTTCTATTTATTCAATATTAGATTATATACTTTTAATTACATTAATCTATTTCATTCAAATGTGAGGCTAAAATGGCATTATTGTGTAAGTTAAATCTTCCGGCATCAATTCTTAAATTCATGTGGCTACAAAGCTCCAGCCACTCCATCCTCCTGTTTAAATAAACAGTTTGTGACAACTTGAAGAAACATCGCTATATAAGAATGTGAGCTCGCCTGTCAAGTTCGCTTGGCCCCCTATGTTTCTCAGCTCTTTATTTCTTTTGTTGCCCAAAGAGGCGAGTTATTCAATCACTGTCAGCTTCTAAAAACAGTGAATTTTTGTTGACTTAAATTGCAACAAGTTACTTAAATTCTGATAATTGTTACTTAATACCTGTTTTTCGGATACTTAAAAATGCCTGTACTTAAAGAGAAATGAGCAACTGGGTCATTCCATGCTAAACAGTACTATGTAAATAAATGGTGCAAAAATACGTTGCACAAACTTTCTCGCATATACGTGTTAAAGGCTAGCACAGAAAAAATTAAATTAAAGAGACAATAAAATTTTATTTATTACATTTTCATAAAACTAAGAAGTATCTAGAACGGAAACCATCAGAGTCGATCTTCATGTTTAATGCTTTTACCGTGAAATAATAATAATAATAATGAATGACAGTAAAACTGCATATTATTAGTACTACTAGTATTACTACGGGAAAATTAAAATATAAGTCGCACCTTGGGATAAATCGGCACCACCCAACCCACCCACCAATACAAGGACAATTGGTCACTCTGCTTCGCTCAGAAACAAAATACATCACACAGTAAATGCAAATGTGAATATCGAATGGACGGAGCTTAAGGGGCGACTTATATTTGAATTTCGCTATACTAAAACTAAAACTAAACTCCGTGGCACTACATTCCTTTAGGGATTTGGTCTACCAACCGACCGGTGTGTCATCTACCACAGGCAGATGGCAGGGTTGGGGCATGTGGTCAGCATGCCGACCCCCACGACCGTTAATGGTGGTTTCCATGACCGGAGCCGCTACTTCTCTATCAAGTAGCTCCTCAATTTGAATCACGAGGAAGTGTACCCCTACCAGACCCCTCAACCTCAGAAAAATCCAAGGATGTACCGGGGATCGAACCCGGACCGACGGATCTGACGCTAACCACAAGACCACGCCGGCGGTCCTACTGCTACTACTACTACTTAGGTTATATTGCACGCTTTAACTGCATTGTAGGTCATGTAATGTGTTTAGTATGTTTGCGTGAACTAACTCATTCGCGTCATCTGTTTCTATTGTTTAGTGATGTCTTCGTATGTGGCATTCAGTTTAAACGATTATAATATCCAGTGACGTAGCGGCGATGAGTTATGGAAAATAAGCAAGTCCTATAAACCCGGCGTTTGCTTTTGCGAGGTAACCATGAAAAACCCAAGTCAATTTGGGCGGCCACGAGGTTTGATTTGAACTCAGGACCTCTTCCCTGTTAGCCCATAGGCCTACCACATCGCTGTAATTGGTTTAGTGTGTTCAATGCGACTGAGCTAAACTGATTGCATTTCACAACAATAAGTACATTAGGCCTATAGAATTCTTGTTGCTAGTGGCAACAAAATGCCATTCATATTTTAATTGATATGTATGTTCTGAAATTCGCATTTAAGCTGTACTTATTTCGTTTTTATCTTGATATCTATTAATTGTATAAAGAAATGTTTTAAACAAAAAATTTCCATTTTAATTTTCTCTACAACTTTACTGTGGTAGGTTTTCATGTATCACTTACTGTAATGGATATAATCTAGAAAAACTGAAAATGGATACGAGTAAAGTGCCCCTTAAGTCATTTTTGCGGAAATACGGATATAGCCATTTTATTAGTCACAGATAAGACTTTACAATTCTAAATTTTTATTAAAATCGTTAGAGCCATTTTTTCAAAAAACAATTTTTTTAAAAAAGTTTTCATGAAAAGTCCCCTTAATATTTCAGTTGTAAAACTAAATTTCTGGGCGGTTCGACAAAATTTCGAAAAAGTTCTTAATTCAAAAAATGAAGTAAATACAACGAGCCGTTTACCCGCTGTGCTTGTCCACGGACAGACGGACAGACGGACAGACGGACAGACGGACAGACGGACAGACGTCATTCCAAAAATACTTTTTTCGGTTTCTAGGCTTCATGAAACGTGCTCTCCCGGCGTTAACTCAACTTCGATTTTTTGTCACGATCACAATACTTTCTCTATACTCCGTATAAGCGAGAAAGTAAAAAATCCTTCTTGGTCACATTTTTTAAAACTTCTAAAGGGTGTGTAATACTATAAACAGATTTTGTAACAGTTTTGATGACACGGGCATGGGCGTACGGTATGGGGGGTTCAGGGGGTTGAAACCTCTCCTGGAATATCTTCAATATTTTGAAGATTATATACATATATATTTTTTAGAGTTTCATAAATATGAAAGCATTATTAAGATTTATTGTAATTTATTTAAGATTCACATTTCAAAAACTCGTACTGTTGATAGTTCTTCAACTTAATAATATTACTAGTAAACAAAAATCCCTTCGGAATCTCTCAAACGATTCGGTGGCCTGGTTATCCATCTGGTGTGATCGTTTGGATGTCAGAATTTCATTGGATTTCAACTTACTTCCTGCAAAGTTTGACTATATATAAAAACCTATTCGGGAATGGATTTACGAAATTACTACGTTTGCAATACAACTGTTTTTGTATCTGTATCTGGTACCCTATGATCCCCAGGTGGGGCGAAGGGGCCTCCAATGGAGGTTTCATTACCTATACTAATTTTGATATGCTTATTTTCCGAGAGACGGTAGAGGGACAGGAATACAACTGTTTAGTAATTTAAAAAAAAGTATTAAGTCACAATGTGCGCAAGGACATGGAGCTGAGACGACTCTACATTGAACCCCTCCCGAACAAAATCTCACCGTACGCCCATGGACACGGGGTATGTTATTTGCATTAACCCCTTGACTCCAGTATAGTTCAAATTACGTTTTGAAAGATATGAATGCAAAGAAAAAAAATAATATTCTTTTAATTCTACACCACAAAGTTTCTTTGGAGAAATATATTAATTCAGAAAAATATAAAATACATTAAAAATGAAAATAGGCTATTTATTTGAAACTTTTACAAGAATTGCAGTATTGTGTAAAAGGTTGATAATGGAACCTACAGAAATCCGCCCACAATACACTCGCTGCCATGTGCCTGAAGAAGCAAAACTCGTATGTTTTTCAAGTATAAGCGTGTTCATCTATCTTCCCATCTGAGAATCTTGAGTGGAATGACCCAGGTACAGACAAATGATCCTGTTTTACTTAAATTACTTAGTTGGTAACTAGAACAACGAATAATGCCAGATACTTAAGGGAGAAAGGGTCCTTTTCTTTCAATTCATAATTGTAGTACGCATACATGTAGGGATGAAAATGTTATGTTGTGGTGCAAAAAAGAAAAAATTCCAACCATGCTATAATAGTGGCTCGGACAGTTACGTTAAATACCAAGAAATATGTGACATCATCATTTCAGACACTATGGGATGTTATAAAAAAATAAAATTGAAACTAAGCTTGGAAATATGTAAATATATCAACTCTCCAGTTTACGTTGGTGTGAGAACTCCACACACCACAAATTTCAATCTGAATGTTAATAGAGAAAACATTTAATTACATAACAATTCATAACGATATCCATTAAGATACAGAATTTCATTGTAACACTCGTTTCCTATTGATTGATATCAAACACGGAACAATCTTCAACCTGTATTTACTAAATTCAGTTCATATCTGCACGCCATCACCTGCCATCTGTCACAAACATTAACAACTGATGTTCGTATGAAAATTTTGAAATGAGCGACCAGGTTTTCATTCTGGAGAATAAAAATAATTTATTATAAGCTGGGTGGAAGTAATTCAATTTATTCTTAGCTGATTGCAAATATTATATTATTATTATTATTATTATTTGTTCGCACATGAGCCCATGTAGGACTATGCAAAGTACTTAGAGGCGTTTCTGTGTTTTCCTTTGACTCCATATTGCTTTATCCTTTGGCTGTGAGCTTCCTTCCTCTCGTTTGTCCATGTTGTTCCAGTTTTTTCTTCGGTCTGTCCTCTTGGTCAACTTCCCACTTATGCACCTTGATTCTAAAGCTATCTCTTTTCAAAATATCTTCTGCCAGTTTTAAGTCATTTTTTACTTCACCAATCCATTTCATAGTATCTACTTTTGCTTTACTTCTGCTTTCATAGAATTCCAATATTTGTTTTGTGAGCCTATTTGAATTCATTCGTGTAATATGTCCATAAAATTTTAACCTTCGTTTTCTGATATCACTGAATGTCTGTTTATGTTTTTTATTTCCTTTTTACTCCTAAGTCTGTATTCTTTACCTACGCTTCGTGGACCTAAAATTATTATTATTATTATTATTATTATTATTATTATTATTATTATTACTATGCTTTAAAGTGCTGAAACAAACAAAGAGTTAAAAACTGTATTCAGATGGTCAGCTGATTGAATGGCATTGGCTGTTGTTGCTACGGTAATATACAGAACTATACATGGCCTGAAATTATCATGTTCTGCCATTACGAACTGAATAAGAGACGTTCATTCATTAACTAATCTGTGGGACTTCTTAATAAATGCCATTATAACATATTTCTGTTTTATCGTGAGTGTTGTTTTATCAACGGAAATAACCACAACAAGGCGTCCCTACATGTATGTGTCGTGTTATTCACACATTTAGACTCGTTTATTTGATAGTTTCAATTGTCATTACAAAAACGAATATCTCATGAACCATTTGTCTGATTTCATTCTAATTTCGCACAGTTTGTGCTTTGTGTTATTGTGCAATGGTTAAGGTTCAATTAAAAATTATTAACTAGAAAATAGAAACGTTAAAAAATAAAGTAAAAATGTTATTGCATATCTAACAAATGTAAGACAGACCCTTCAGACTGGCAATAACTTCCTGTCTTTACTTGATATCACATCAATAAGTGTACAAAATGTATGAAAATCTGTCGAGACACATGGAAGCCTAATAGTGACTAGTCCAGTATTATGTAGTTCTAGTTTCTAAGTATTATTTCTTGTAATGTTGGCACAGTATTTTTGTATAGCCAAATATGACGGCTCTCTACAAACAATCTGAACTTGAGTGAAGCTAGGATTCGAACCCACAACCTTCTGCTTTCTGTGCTGATGCTCTACCAACTGTCACTGGAAGACATCCATGTTAAAGTTACCAGAAGTCTCTGTTACCGAGGAAACAACAACGACTTAATCTTAAGTAATTCTGAAACGGATTTCTATGACCTAAAAAATAGGATATACGCATGCATTTATGACCTAAAAACATTAAAATATGACCAATAAAATTTAAAATATGACTTTACCACTTAAACATTATGTATATTTTTTTTAAGTTTCATTTACAATACATTTTATTAAAATATAAAATATCTGTAAATTCTCAAAAAGTATCATTCCAAAAATATGACCTAAATATGCATATTCATACTAAATATGCTACAATGGTTGAAAATTTCCTAAATATGCAGTTATATGCACAATAAAAGCCCTTCGATTTTCACCAGGATGCTTGGAAACTGGTTTAAATTATTCGGAAACCTGAAATAATGCAAAGGGGAAAAATATGACATGTCATGGAAATCCGCCCCCTAATTATCAGTTAGAGGCGCAAAGTGCAAAATGCAGAATTTATGGCCTGTATCACGAAATAACTGACAATAAGAATAGAAAGTCAATTTCACATCGGATCAAAACAAGAGCTAATTTGAAAAGGAAACCAAGCTGCTTAAATTAAAATCAATCTAACAAAAATAGTGAAATTAAAAATGTACTCATTTTACGTGTGATAAAAGTAGTAAAAGAGACATTTTATTTTGCAAGGGAGTGAAGCAATCCTACGAGCATTTTACCACTTGTGGCATGACTGCCAACATAAGGAACGCAGATGACACCAAGTATGACTTATACAATTAGAAAAGTTTAGTAATTCGATGCTGTGTAAATAGCAACACTTTCGTACAAATAAATAATTATCATATTGTTAAAACTTTCCGGGCTCTGTTGCCGTGGTCCATCGGATTGCTTTCCGGACGTTTCGCCCACAACTGCGGCAGGCATCATCAGCGGTGAGTTCTGCTTCGGAGTTTCCTCGGCGAGGTCTTGCGACCGCAAGACCTCGCCGAGGAAACTCCGAAGCAGAACTCACCGCTGATGATGCCTGCCGCAGTTGTGGGCGAAACGTCCGGAAAGCAATCCGATGGACCACGGCAACAGAGCCCGGAAAGTTTTAACAATATGGACACCGGCCGTGAAAGCCTACATCATGTTATAAAGAAATAATCAATTTCCTTCATTTTAACCACTACAAATACTATTATTATTCAAATAACATTATCATATCTTATCTTATCATTTAGGATTTAGTCCATAGCTAGGTGGTTTAAATGTGTTGACATAACACAAACTACTTATGACCTTTTGTCCTCCTTATCATGCCTAACAATTTCTCAAAATTAATTTATTAGCCTTTTCTTTAACTTCAAGGAGAGATATCCATTTCTTTATAAATATGTCACAATTCAAAGTTTTCCGCAAATGTTTCTGGTACTGTTTTCATAAAATGTGATCTGTTTCAACATATTGTAGCCAACCAAAATAGCCTGAATTCCGCTGCAATATGAAATTACTTAAACATTTTTTGACACTATTCTAAGCACAAGTGAAATGAAATTATCTTCCTTTAAAATTTACAATTAAAAATAACATAACAGGCTTACATATGCTCTATATATTGGTCTGTAGGAAATGTTGTGTAACTAAGCCGTCCATTCCCGAATAAAACTCGGTTCAAAGTGTCCTTGGATTCCTTGATGACTTTAATTTAGTTACCACTGTTACTAAGATGTAGATTTCTGTGGGCAAGTTCAATTGGTAGAGCATCAACGGCGTGTGGGTGATCAGTCTTTCCAAATATTCGTAATGCTTCCAACATATGAAATGTTTGTTACGTATAATAAAAACATTGAGCCTTACATCTTTGTTATTCAACCTCTTCTTCTCCTTAAAAGACAATTTCTTTTCAGAAGAACTGTGTTGCAACGTGAGGCAAGTTACCTCAGACATGGATATGCATGGAGAAAATTGAAATCGCAGAAAGAAAGAAAGATAAAAACAGTGAGATTTGAAGGGCAAATGTTAAACCAGTTTAAATAACAATACTAAATGCAGAAATTTACCTTTGCTGAAGACGTTATGAAAAGTTCATCAAATGAAAACAAAATCAGAGATTGACAATTACAACCTATACATAGGGTGGCCAGACTGTAAGGCTTTTTGCTAAGCAGTCCTCCATCCGGCACAGCTTTATGCCGGACGTTGATTTTTCCCCCTTTTCGAGACTCTGATGGATCGGTAAAACATATTAATAAAATTTTTATTTTCCCATATGTTCCTGCCAATCCTAAGGTTGGCACGCTTGTCGATACTATCATTTGGTTAGTTTGTGCCATGGAAAAATCTGAATCTAAATCTATTCCTAACGACGATAGCGTACTATCATTTGTTTGGTGCAGTACTGTTGATTGTTGTTCAAGTCTCCATTTGTATTGTACAATCTTTGCAGTTTGTCGTGTTTTTCTTCAATTACCAGAATGCCAAAACAAAAGACTTCTTTTAATCCTCAGTGGGTCAAAGAATTTCAGTTCATTTCAAAAAGCAGTAAAGCAGTGTATAATAATTTATTTTATATAATTTATAAAATTAGTAAGGGTTATATCATGTAATATCTGCTGTCCAGCCGTCCATGCCCGAAGTTTTATACCATGCTAGATTACCGAAGAAGTGTCCTCCTCTCTGACATTTTAGAAATGGCCACCCTATGTATACATGATATAGACCAGTGCAAATCCGATTACAAAAAAGTCAATTTGTGCATGTGATAAAGATTTGAGGGATAACTGGACAAGATGCATCCATCGAGAAAATTTTATCCCAACAGATAACTCGGTGGTTGTTAGTGAAGATATATCCGTTACATCAGTGCCTAGGAGAAAGAAGAGGCGTACCAATCAGTTGCGACAACACAGGTGGAAGAGTTCAAGTGAGGAAGAAAAACGTAGATCCCTAAATCTTTTTAGACAACGGGAACCTGTGTAAAATTGAGTTCCAAGAATGACAACTTCTATCAGATCTTCAAGTTCAAGGCAAATGACATCTCAAACTTTTTGTCCAGTTTGTTTGTGATCTGTTTAATTCAGTGGCGGACACACAGCGGGATATATCCCTCCCCGAAAGTTGAAAAAATAAAGTAAAAAGAATATGCTAGAAATGTGAATTAATACGGCAAAACTTTTTATATCTGTTTTCAGAAAAATTTAAATTGCTTATTTTTATTGCTAACAAATGCTAATGGACTCTAGAATACAGAAAATGTTAGTCCTTAGTCAACTCGTTCAGTTCGATTTTCTACAGTCGGTTGCTCTTACATCCATTCTAACATTATCATCCCATTTTTGTCTCGGACCTGCTGATTATAATTTTCCTTCTGGTCTTCCCATTAAAATTAGATAAATGCCCCAGTCCACTCCCATTCGAGCAACATGTCCAGCCCATATTAACCACCTGCATTTAATTAATCTCACAGTATTAGGAGAACGATACAGAAAATTTATCAAATTCAAATTTTTTATTGGTCCAGAATAATCACTATGTACAATGTACAATTGATATTGGACAAGTCAACTTATAATTAAACTAGACTAAGCTAAAATAATATAAGAAATATTTTTGTAAATAATATTTGCAAGATGGTTCTAAAGTACATATGCATTTTCTGTAAGATATTCCTCAACTGAATAAAAGCAATATCATTCTGGAGCTTTCTCTATTCCACTGATACCATATTCTTTTTTATCAAAATATTTTCCTTAAGACTTTATTTTCCTGCAATGTAAGTGTCTGTTTCACATTCATACAAAACTACAGCTAAGATTAGGCCTATATAAACTCTTTTAATAGGCTATAAGTGAACTTTTTCTGAGTTTTCTCCTCGAAACCCTCCCTGGCACTGGTTTAATTATTTCGAGTTCTTTCTTAGTGGCATGTTTGTTAGTCTATATGAAATTATAATTTACAAACAACCACACAGCTCAGTAGAAAATGAAAATAATTGAAATTAGTTTGAAACATTTAAATACATCTATGACCTGACCTCTACAGGCCTTGACTCGAACCACTTGCAAGCAGTTCCGACTGTAGCGGATAGATGGCGCAGGAAAGCCAACGCCAATGACAGAACGTAAGAGGACATGTATTGAACTTTTACAATCTCAAAGTACTGTACAATTAGGTTCCTGTTCGAAATGTTATATTTATTTATTTAACTCTGTTTAATATTATTCAACACTTCACCAACATGTTCCTAGAAACTCATTTTTATAATTCTGCATTTAAAACATCAGAAAATTTGTACTATAAATTTGTAAATTAATGCAATAATTTGTTAATCTGTATATTTTGTAAATAAATTATCACATTGTACATATTGCTTATAACCAGGTACCGGATTCTAATGACATGTCATCTTTTTATTGATGCTGCATAGACATTGCCAACTTGTACATAAATCCTAATCATGGCCTCTAGATTATAGAAATGCATTTTTGTTAGATCATTTTTTGTTATTTTATGCAACTTTATATTTTTAGGGCATTTATTTCAATTTTAGGTCATTATTTTGTCATTTTTGTGTCATTTGCTTCCTTATTTAGTTATTTTTATGTATTTATATTGAGTGTATTAACTTTTTTTCATCGCTAGCGGTGTTGTCTTTGAAGTGTTGTTTGTTTAATGCAAGAAGGAAAAATTCGGCGTTAAGTGTTGTCATGTCTCAGTCGGAAATGAGAATGAAAGAAACGCCAAAATTTTGTATTATATTACTATTGTTATTAGATTGACTTGGCACCAGTCTGCCACCTGCTTGGATTTGAGAGTGCAAACTACTGTTTCCCCTAAATAAACAACAATATAATCCGGCAGACCACAAAAGGAAATGCCGAGTGTCTCAGTGCCAGTATAAATTTCCGTGAGAAAAGAACATTCACAACATTACAGTTATTTACAATAATGTACAAACTAGTCTATAGCTTTGTGTGTACAATAATAATTTTTTATGAAGAAAATATCAGTTTTTAGGTAATTATTTTATAATTATTAAGTCATTTTCTTTCAAAATTAGGGTCATTTTATAAGTCATTTTTAAAACAATTTTTGGTCATCAGAATCCGGGCCCTGGTAATTATAGTATACACCAACAAGAAAAGCTGTATACGTTTAGAAATGTTGCTCTAAAGACAATGTAAATAGGTATTTTAACGATTATGAAAATATGTGTATTTTTAGTCATTTAATCATGTCATTAGAATTTTAAGAATATCGAATTTAAATATTTTAGATGAATCACAACGCAGAATTGTTCCTGCTATATTATTAATAAATATTTGAGGTTACTGCTGATAAAATTTCCTTGGTTTACCGATCTCATTTTTGAGGGTATAAGGGTATAAGGCACACTAGTTCCTTAACTATGTTAAGCCAGGATTTTCAAGATTCCCAAATGCTTGCAGCATAACACAGTTAATTAATATGTAAGGAAGTTTGTGTTAGTCCTGTTATTTTTAGGTATACCCTTAGCAACCAGGGAAGGCGGTTGAGGCCAGGTAGATTCCTTCATCCACAGGCAGGAGATTTAGGACCAACCGTAATTTCCTCCCCGTGAGTCACCTAGTCTACTTCAATCAATCAATCTTAGATTCTTTTAATATGTCATTTTATCTTAAAATGTTTGTTATATATCAATTCTACACATAATTACAAGAAAAATGACACCAAACTTCGTATAATTTACTTTAACAGGAACATTTCTAACAAATACATAAATAAAAGTTACGAGAAAACTGATTTCAAGTCCTATGTTCCTATTAAAGTAAATTATACATTGTTTGGTGTCATTTTTCTTGTAATTATGTGTAGAATTGATATATAACAAACATTTTAAGATAAAATGACATATTAAAAGAATCTAAGATTGATTGATTGAAGTAGACTAGGTGACTCACGGGGAGGAAATTTCGGTTGGTCCTAAATCTCCTGCCCTTGTAAATGTGAGGGTGCCTGTGGGTGAAGGAATCTACCTGGCCTCAACCGCCTTCCCTGGTTGCTAAGGGTATAGATTAAGAAGAAAAATCTACCTATTGCAATCGATACCATCATATCTTTACGTTTCATGTCTCTCCAAGTACGAAACCACCCCCTGTTAAAAAAAAAAATTGTGATATATATATATCTTTACACGCTAGAGGCCGTAATTTTGAAGATACTTGAACCAAATTTTATTATGATATTTCTAGGCCCAATAGTTCGGATAAGTTCGTTAATGAGCAAAATTGGTCCAAGGGGGTGGACGGGGGAGGGGGTTGAAATTTTAAAACATTTATATCTCGGCCCCTATGAAGTATAGAGGGAAACTTTGTTTGAATAAATTAGAGTACTCCCTATGGAGTTCACAGTGACACAACGATTCGGGAGTTTTGGGGGTACGAGTGGGGGTGGGGGGATGGAAATTCGAAATTTTTGAAACCACGTCTTATGAGGTATCGTTGAAACGCTCTTGATGAGTACTCTACAAATCAATAACTAGTTTCTCGATAGCTGTCATATAAGGCGAGATTTGAATGTTTGAAAAAGTTCTCTTTCTTCTTTTTTGCAGTTATTATTGCGGGTTTGTCATGCCAAGGCTAAAGAAGAAGAGTGCTGCGCAGCGATAGTAAATTAAACCAAAAGCACTTCCAAATCTACCTCAGCCTATAGGCCTACCAAATCGGATTTTTGTTATCCACGTGTATTGATTGCAATACACACGGCGGGTGGTGCTTTTTACAAAATATGAAAACATTCCTAAATTTTATAAGAACAAAAGGTGAGTTTGAAAGGCCTGCCATGGCCTTCGCCCTCGACTTCCTGGGGTGGAGACCTCCCTAACCTGACACCAGATGTCCGGGGTGAGCGACCGCGCAGGAAATACAAGACTTGCACTTTTTAGAAAGACCCATTCTTCTTTTTTAAGAAGAGGATTCCCTTTAAAAAGAGAAAACACAAAAGCACCAAATGTTTTCGCTTTCCGTCATTCGAAACCATCTTCAGATCTATGATCGTGCAGATATTGAATTACCTTCACGCGTCCGTACGCAGGTGGTGTAGCAATAATAATAATAATAATAATAATAATAATAATAATAATAATAATAATAATAATAATAATAGTAATAGTAACAATAACAACAATAATAAATTGAGGTTTGCATAGTTTTTTCAATCCCAAAGGGAAAAATGCAGGATACATTGAGATATAGCCGAACAGTAGAACCAAATGCTGTACTAATGAGTTATTACTAGACCTGGGATTTTAGGCTCTAAAATGTTAGTTTTAGGCACCTTAAATAGGCTTTTAAAACAAGGAAATACGCTTTTAAAAGAGAAAATACGCACTTAAAATATGCTTTAAAATGTGTAAAACAGAAAATAGACTTTAAAATACTACAATATGCTCTTCAACGTGATATTAATTTTGCTGTAAGAAACGTGGTATAGGTCTACCTATTCTCAACAGAAATAATTCCAAAATTAAGACAGAATTAAAAATACATTTAACAAAAACAGTTTTTGATTATATGAAAAATCGACACAGTATGTCCCTTCTTACTATATGCCTGCCATTTGTTGATTTGAGCTAATGCTCCCCCATCAGTCAGCATTCCTTTGCGACAATTGTTTGGAATAATCAAGTTTCTGTGAAAAACCCACCCTCTGTTGTTCTGCTTTTCATTGAGGGATGTCTATTATAAGATTGTAAAAATCACAGAAGTTGAATTTTAAAACAAAATAGGCATTTTAGGCACTAAAATAGTAAAAATAGGCTCCAAAGGTCCAAATAGGCATTTTAGGGCACTATAAAACTATAAATATAAGTGATTTATCATGAAATGTCAACATACTTAGAAATTTTCATGTTATTTCATAAGGAACAAAATAGGTACAGTATTTGACTTAAAATCACAGGTCTAGATATTACAAAGAGCCTACAAGTAAATTTGGGTGGCCACGAAATTTGATTTGAACCCAGGACCTCTTCCCTATTACCCTATACCACCTCGCTCCAACTGATTTTGGTCTGTTCATTACGACTGTGGTAAACTGACTACATTTCACAACAATATGTAGGTTACTAGGGGGTGCCCGTGGCTTCGCCACGATAATTCTTTTAAAAATTAAAAATTAAGAGTATAATAATTATTAAAGCATTAGACTATATTTATTAACACTTGCACGCGAATCATTCATAAACTAAGCCATTAATAATTAATGAAACAGCTAAAATTCCTGCTTTAGAGTACATTCCACGACATGAAAGCGCCCCCTGGGAAAACTATATCAGAATCGATTATGCAGTTCCAAAGAACCTGTGAACACATAATACGTATTGTTTCTCAGCTGTTTATTGACATGAATATGATGTGAATTTTATTTTATCAATTCAGTGTAATTTTCAGAAATTATATAATGTTTCAAGGGAAGGAATGGTTTGTTTGGATTATTATTATCAGCGATATTTCAAGAGATAAAACCATCAATATTTTACAGCTGGTGCCCCCGGCTTCGCCCGCCATTATTCATTGACTCCAGGATTTTTAAGAAAATTACACTGGTAGATTATTAAAAATGTTTGTGGTTCAGAGCTATGAAAATTGTAAGTAAAAATAAAATTAGAATATTTGTTCATTGTGTTCATTTCACTTAGACCTTATATAATAGCGGTTTACCTAATTTTGTAGTCATGAAAGTTTAGACTGCGAGAGACGAACATCGCCGAGTATACCCGATGTCTTACGAAGCGGGCGAGCAAGCAAGCACGCTATTTAGGGCCGTTGAATTGTATAAGAGTAGATAGTATTCTTGTTACTATGGGCAAGAAAAGAATGTTCATATTTTAATCAAAATGTTTGTTTTGAAATTTGCATTTAAGTCACGTTATTTCGTTTTTATCTTGATACCTATTAATTTTATAAAGAAATGTGTTTAACGAAAAATGTTCTTTTTAATTTTCTCTACGACTTGACTGAGCTAAGTTTCCATCTATCGTCCAATGTTATGGAGATAGTCTAGAAAAATTCAAAATGGATAGGAGTAAAGTACCCCCTAAGTCGTTTTTGCAGAAAATATAGCCATTTTGTTAGTCATAGATAAGCGTTTCCAATTTTAAAATTTTATTAAAGTCGTCAGAGCGAATTTTTCAAAAATCAAGATTTTTAAAAAAGTTTTTATGAAAAGTCCCTTAATATTTCAGTTATAAAACAAAAATTCTGGGCGGTTCGATGAAATTTCGAAAAAGTCCTTGATTCAAAAAATTAAGTAAATACAATGAACCGTTTAGCCGCTGTGCTTGTCCACAGACAGACGTCATTCCAAAAACACTTTTTACGGTTTCTAGGCATCTTGAAACATGTAATTCCAGTGTTATCTCGATTTCGATTATTTCTTACGTCTCTTGGGTTTGAACAGTTTGTTTACGACTCGCAGAGGTCTGATTTTTTTTCATAGGTGGACAAAAGGAGATCATGAACGCGCACCTAAATGGGAAAGCATTGAATGATTTGGACGAAACTTACTACGCACTTTAATCGTGAAATGCATTTCGAAGCCGGATTTTTAGTTTTTTAATTATCAATCGCTTCAAGGTTTATGAATCTATGGTTTGTGTTTTTTACGTTGAATTTCAGGGGGGAACACGATACACCTGAATACTACAGAATTGTTGGAAGAGCAACGCACCGCGGGACACCGTCTCAAAGGAACGCCGACACCAGATGGATCTCCTGCTCATCCTCTTGAAGAATCTGTGCACTAGGCTCTGGTCTAAGGCCGCACGTATCATAGGGGCACTTACAAACAGTTGAAAAATAAAGTAAAAAGAATACGCTACTACACGGCAAAACTTTTTATATCCGTTTTCAGAAATATTTAAATCGCTTATTTTTCATCAATTAAAGAGAGGATAGTGGACTCTAGAATACAGAAAACACTAATCCTTAGTCAACTGTGTCCAGTTCGAATTTCTTCAGTCAGTCGTTCTTAGATCTATCCTAACATTATCATCCTATCTTCGTCTCGGTCCTCTAATGGTCATTTTCCTTTTGGTCTTCCCATTAAAATTTTGTTAAATGCCCCTCCCCACTCCCATTCGAGCAACATGTCCAGCCCATATTAACCCCCTGCATTTAATTAATCTCACAGTTTAGGAGAACGATACAGACTGTAAAGTTCATCGTTTTATAGCTTTCTCCATTCCCCTGACATTCTATTTTTTTTGGTCCAAATATTTTCCTTAAAACTTTATTTTCAACTTGTGCACATTTAAGTTACACTATTTCAATTTCCAAACAAGTAACATTGTATAAAATAATGTGTTTTTATTGTGTTCACTGGCAGCATATGATTTATTAATAATTAATTATGTTTCCATAACGAGCTGATGTTTTATTTAATACGTCATTGATTCTAGGCTATAACATAAAGTTTCACTCAATACTTAATGCCCACATCTATATATATAAAAATGAATGTATGTGTGTGTGTCTGTGTGTGTGTCCTTTATGCATTACTACACCATTCATCCGATCGCCATGAAACTTTGGGAAGTTGTTGAGTGCATTCCCGGGAAGGTTTCTGGCATATTACATTTTTAATTTTTCCTTTCGTTCGTGAGTTATGAGTGAAAAACGGGCAAAAAACGTGTATTTTTTGCGTTTTCGAAGCATCGTTTTCAGTAATACCATTCAATGTCAAATCAATTACAGTAGGCTTTGGCTATTTTTGTCATTCCTTGGACATAAAACTATCGCGATCGCTTGAATGTTGTAGCTCACGCTGGTCGATTCATTTGTTTATAATGTCAAGGCACGCAGACATATGAAATTTTCAACCTACACCGAAGAGGATTATTATTAGGCCTATTATTATTATTATTATTATTATTATTATTATTATTATTATTATTATTATTATTATTATTATTATTATTATTATTATTATTATTATTATTAGGGATAATCAATATAGGCCTCAATATGGTCAAACGTTGTTCGATTTGGACGAAACTCACTATACAGGGGTTTTCTGGGCCAAGGAACTCGAATCTGAGGTCGCTTTTACCAGGTGATGCTATTTAATCGTGATATGTAGTCCACATGATTTAGGTGTTAATATAATGATTTAACTATTATGCTCTTGATTTTTAATTTTTGAAATAATTATCGCGTGCGAAGCCGCGGGCACACGCTAGTAACTTATAACAATGCAGTTGATTCATACAAAAAAAAAAAGCCCCGTCGTCTTAGTTGACTGATATAATAAAATTATAAAATTTTGACGAAAAAGTATACTTCGTCTTATTTGCGGAGTTATAGTCTACGGTAACAATAATGTGGCCCCCTTCTGTCTCTTTGCAAATGTCAGTTTTCTAAATGCACTTGGTCAAAAGTATTCCTTAAATACCGCTGATTCCAGTTCGAATTGTACTAGACAACAATAACTTTATAGGCTATTAGTTTTACAAATTCAAAGTCTGTCGGCTGCCATAAAAATGCCCTTTCTACAAAATGTTCATGTTATGACGACCTGTTTTTCTAGAACTGCTGTGATTAATTGAAGGGGCTAGTTCCATAAGGGCGTAAGGCACAAGAGCATAGTTTTGAGAAATCTTGATGTTTTAAAGCAATGTTACCACTCACAAGCACAGGACTTTTCTTATAATTGAGCAGAGGTGTAAGGCACAAGTATAAATTGTTCGCTGAGTATTTAAGAGATATGAGGAGAAGGCATAAATGTTAAAAGCTCAAAATTCAAGATGTGCCTTACGCCCTTATGGAACTAGCCCCTTCAATTGTAAGCAGACAGATCCTAACTTCCTCAGTTCCAGAAACATTTTACTTCTTCCAGCTACAGTACAAATAAACCAGTCTTCGTGTGGAGCCGACGCCAATGCTGGATGACTTTGACCTGTGTGTAGATTAGTATACTCGCATTGTACATAATGAATATAGAATGATATTGTATTCGATGTCATTTGCACGGAATAAGAACCTATAAATGCACTATAACTTAGATAATGCATCAAAATGCAAAAAAATGCCCTAACAAATATGTTTAATATATAACACGCAAATACGAAAGCAGGTATTTATTTCTGTGCTACTAAGAAAAAAACGTGCAATTTTATAAATAGTCGAGGGAACACTACAATCTATTATAATTAATAACTTGTATTATTCTTGTATTTTGACAGCTTACGTTTTTTTTATGGGACGAGAAGACCCTATAGATCTTTATGTTAAATACAACAGCTGATGTTGATCCGTTAGCAACTGTTCTAATGTCCACGGTGATTTCATTGGCTAATATTAAATTATGATTCTCCAAGGCCGTCTGATACTTCCTGAAGAACTTCGCTAATTGAATGCCTTTAAGGAATACGGAGGCCATGATTTAACAGATGAATAACGCATCCCGTCATGTGTATCGTAGCCTTGGAAACGAGATACATTGTTGCCATTCCTGTGCTCGGATTGTAATTGACATTCTTCTTGATAAATGAATAGCGATTGGGATGATGGTATCTAACTTATTTCGAGGATATCTACTTCATATTTATCGAAGGATCAATAATGTAGTGGGAAAATCCCGTTCAAATGTTAATCGAACCGAGTAATCAGAAACGAAACTAATTGTTATATTCTTGAATTCTTATATCTTTCAATCAATTACCTCAATCCGAGACATTTGAATTAGGAACTTATACAACTATAACAAGGGGCGTTAGGCCGTTCACGTGAGAGTAACAGAAGAAATCAAAAGAAAAAGTAAGAACTATTTTCGAAAAATGGAAAAAAAGGCTACCGGTACCTATAACAATTTAAAATTATAACTACGGAGAGAATAGATTAGATTGTATGGTTACGTAACGACGGGGGTGTACTGCAACTTGTGTCCGTATAGAGATATGGGCCTATAACATACTTAAATGCATACAAATTTATAAATTTTATTAAGTTACATTAATACCACATCCCCATACTTTGATTGTTTCTTGTTAAAAATAGCCCTGAATTAATTAATCTACATTTTTCTTGTTTCTATTTTTATTTCCTTCCAATTATTACTGTAAATGAATGCACATTGCACAGTACTTGATTATATGTTTATTTAATGTGTTTATATCCATTTCTGAACTCTCCCGCATTCGGTTGGCTTTTTAATGTGGGAATTTCTCAAATTGTAATTATAATTGAACAAAGCTATATGCCAAGATGGCGGACACGATACAAAAAGGCACGAAAATAAAGATTTATCCAGTTGAACATCGCTATTCCCCAGGTGTTCATTTCTTGAAATGAATATTAAAGTCACCATGTAACATTATTAAGGAAAGATGCAGTTGCTTGCGTCACATGCATAAATGTCTAATATGAAACAATAAAACATGTTTGGATGGGAAAGTACATTGCACACTCGCGTCGCGTATCCAGCTGGCTGTGAGGTAACCATGACAACAGAAATGGGCTTAAAAATCACAATCGCATGGCGTAGCATTCCAATCGTTTTTAAAATAGTCTACTATTACGCAGGTGAGCAAATACAATATTAGGTAGGAAAATACAAATTGCACAAGAACCGAAACATTCCATTTTAGATCATTTGAATTAAAAGTAGAACTTCTAACAAAAGACGTACGACGCAACAGTGTTAAAAAAATCCATTGTAAACAACTTTGGCTTCAATCACACGGAAAATACTGTTTTATGTTAACAATATTTGTATAAAGTTATTAAATAGACTAGGTTTGACAAAAATTTAAAATGTGATGATCCATTAAGTCTTTTCCAATATTAAATTTCCCACGATGGTCGCAAAAATTCACATATTTGGTGGTTGAAAAATGTCGACTCCATTCTTTATGTTGGCAGCCGTCCACCAGAAAAGCAATGCCCTCTGTCTGCGCATGTGCAGCTCGACGCTCCAATATGGCTGAACAGAATAAACATAATATTTATTATTATTATTATTATTATTATTATTATTATTATTATTATTATTATTTCAGAAATATTAAGAAAAGCAGTGTAGATGGGCTCATTTCGCATTTTACATTTTATTAGCTGTATCGCAGTCTATATCTTCCATATTGTGTTATATTACAGGCAAGTGTTAAGAATTGTTAAGATAATTATACAAAACAAAAAGCTTGAAATCATCTTGATTGCGTTTTCTCTTTTTGTAATATTTGGCACCACGTGTGTTCTAAGTCTATTTCGTTTTAAAGCGAATTGACCCCAAAATTAACTTTTCTACCGAAATGTCACATAACATAGAATCCATACATAATTAACCAATTATTATCTACTATAGCATTTGAGCTGATGTTTCCGTGTGCAATTGTGAAATTAATTGGTGGCCTTGCATAGCAAACTGGGTAAGAAGAGCATCGCTGAAATACATGAATGATGATAAAAAAAGTAAAGAAGGACGTTGAAAGAGAGAGAAGTTGATTGAAAACACAACAATTGGCATTTAATCTAGAACTAGAAATATATCGATATTAAATCTAAATCTCACAGATGCAACGAGGCCTTGATTCGTTCCTAGCCTTTCACAATTACGAAGAAGATACGTCATTTGACCCCCGGGTCAAACAGTCACTCCTTGTGCAAGCGAACAAGACAACGTTTATATTAAAATCTCCTCAATTTATAGCGTGACGACATAGATATTTGCGAATGCCGGGTTTCGACATCAAGTTGACTTAAATGTTGAGTTTGGAGAGATTTACTTTTTGCTATAGCATACATTAATTTATCACTAGTGAATGTATTTCATATTTCATTTTGGTATAGAAATTGCTGTTATGTCCTCCATATTGTGTTACATTGCAGACAATCCACTTGATTATGTGTTCTAAGTCCAATGAAATAACACAGGAAATAGTGAACTACACGTCCCAGCCTACTCTATCATTAGCCCTGACCCTTCATCTGCTTATCCACTACTTGAAGAAATGAACACTTACCAGTGATGTCTTGAGGTTCCTGAAAACAAAAGAACATTTCATTAGGTCAGGACTGCACTGGTCCAGAGGCTAAGTCAATAAGTATCCCATTCCATGCTTTGGCTCAAAGTCATGGATCCACGTTTCGTCTCCAGTGACTATTCGTTTTGGATCTTTGGTGCAGCCATGTTTAATGTGCAACAGCGCAACACCCAGTGGAGTTTAACATTCCACAAGCAGAGATTAAACTTATTGACTTGCCCAAATAGTTAACAATTTAACTCGTATTAACAGAAATGTTTGTGTTTCTGCAATAGCTATATTATTGCTATAGTTGACTGTCAGCTAATTCCAACATACACTGGGCATTGTGTATTGTGTGTACTAAGAGAGTTATCAGTTTCTTTATCTACGTCTAGGTCTTCCAAGTGGTCTTTTCCCTTCGGGTCTCCCAGTCAATACTTTTGAGATATGTCTTTCCTCCCCCATTTCATCCTCCGTGATTTAATTACCCTTAAAGAGTACAGGTTATGAAGCTCGTCGTTATGCAGTTTTCATCTCTCTTAGGTCCGAATATTTTCCTAAGCCCCCTGTTTTCCAACACTCTCAGATTATGTAAGGGGTCATGTCTCACATCCATATAATTGAACCGGCAGGATAATCTATCTATATAAAAATGAATGTGTGTTTGTGGGTATGTATGTATTTACGTATGTATGTTCCCTATACAAATCTACATTTCTTGACCAATTTGCACGAAATTTTGCACACGTACTCAGTTAAGCCCGAGAATTAACGCGGTCAACATTAAAATTCCCTTGAAAATTATATAATTTCTGAGAATACTATACTGAAAAAATGAAATCCCATTCAGTTGTCATGACAACAGTGTATTGCTTACAGTGATCACATAGGGCTTTGTGAACTACAAATTCTGATGCTATCGATGTAATACATTTGTGAAAATAATTCTTGAAGAATGAAATCCACGAAAATAAAGTACAGTGTGATGCAGTCACATAACTTTCTCTACCCTCGACATAAGAAATATTTTCTCACTTCACATTTTGATGTAGAATAAGAGGTCGTATTGCAGGGACAGCTTAAGTGTCTGCCAATGAGTGTGCTCTATCAGATGTCTGTAAAAAAATCCTATCGACTGATACGTTACTCATAGCTGTAGGCTTTGTGTTATTTGAGAAATAGGGATGTTTATCATAGGCCCAAAACATCTAACAGAAGACAAAATGGGATGGTACATTTTCAGTCCTACGCGCACAGTATATTATTATGTCCCAGGTTTTGGGGAGGGAAGTATGAAAGTGATATTGATTTTTTTTAATTTCAGCCCCGAAACATGAGAGTGAGAAATAAAATTTTCCGTCAAGGCGTCTAGACAGTACAATCTTATGATTTTATTTTAAATACAGTTGTTTTTTACGCAGTTTGATTAGCTGCTTTCGAGGTTTCAAGTTTCTGTCGTGTTCGAAATTTATCAGTGTTATAATGAAATTCTGTATTGTAATGTAGTATAAACAAATGACAAACAACTGTTAATTTGTTGCGTACGAGGAAGTCTCTAGAAGGCTTCCTTAATAACTTTTTTATAAATCTGCGTCATACAAAGCAGCAAATGCATTAAAACTGGTTTATCAATCTCTTTAGTGTAATTTGCATTTCAATAGATGGCACGACTCACAAGGCCACACGTAACAATGTCTGCACCAACAGGTGTTTGAAGCGATACAGGAGGCTTTGTAAATACTGGAGATCAGATTTCAAGGCTACAGAGAGAAACAGCTGAAAGTGGGATATCATCAGCGTATAGTTATCATGGCCGCCTGGTATCTTCAGCCCTGCCATGGCCTTCTTTAACATCAAGAAGGCACGATCACAAACAATGATATTTGCTTTGCTAATTATATGACTTCACAAATTGATATAGCTAGCATTTCCAAGAAGGAAGTTTAGTGACATAGCGGAACGGTTTATCAAGAGCGCTCTACAAACTACGCAACAATAGTTGACACATTTTATTCTGTTCACTGGCAGCATGTGACGTATTAATCAATGCATGTTGATAACTTACGTTTCCAGTAACGAGCTGATAAAATCGCATCCTTGTGTCCCTAGCTAGCATTTTAATGTAAACACTTGAAGGTGAGTTCATACATAAGATCAGATTCTTAACATATTTCCAAACTGGTCATTAAAATGAAGTTATAACAAAACACTTTATTTAAGAATAGGCCTACTACATGAGGGTCGTACAATTAGGACCGTATTCAGTTGTGAATTTAACTGAAGGGGGCCTTGTCCATAACAATATAAAAAAGTAGAGAAGAACGTTGAAAGAGAGAGAAAAGAAGAGGTTTTTGATAATCTATATTAATAAAAGGAAGTGTCTGTCTGTCTGTCTGTCTGTCTGTCCGCGATGCCCAGCGAAATCTACTGAACGCAGAGATCTGAAATTTTATACATAGGCGGACTAAAGGGTCGGAATGTGCACCTCGAAGCCGGAATTTTAATTTTCGCTTTAGTTCGTGAGTTATGAATGAAAAACGGGCAGAAAACGTGTATTTATTCCGTTTTCGAAGCATGAGTTTTCAGTAATACAAATCAATTACACTAGGCTTTGGCTATTTTTGTCAAACCTTCGACATAAAAGCATCGCGATCTCTTGAATGTTGTAGCTCACGCTGGTCGATTCATTTGTTTTTAATGTCAAGGCACGCAAACATAATGTGAAATTTTCAACCTACACCGAAGAGGATTATTATTATTATTATTATTATTATTATTATTATTATTATAGGGATAATCAATATTAGCTTAAATATGGTCAAACGTTGTTCGATTTGGACGAAACTCACTATACAGGGGTTTTCTGGGCCAAGGAACTCGAATCTGAGGTCGCTTTTACCAGGCGATGCTGTCTAATCGTGGTATGTAGTCCACGTGATTAAGGAGTTAATAAATATAATGATATAACTATTATGCTCTTAATTTTTAATTTTTGAAATAATTATCGCGGGCGAAGCCGCGGGCACACGCTAGTCAAGTTAATAAAATGAACAAAACGCATAGTGAAATAGGACTTTGCATCTCTATGGCCCCCTTTGAAAACAGTTCAATGTCTAGTGCACAAACGCCAAGGAACTCCATTGTTACCATGGTGACCAATTGGACAACAGAAGAGTTACGTTCTCATTGTGCACAAACCTTGGCAGAGTTTTTTTTAAATTCAGTTGTATTTGTACTCCTTTTAGCTGCGAGGCCAATTGCTGTATTTTTATGGAGTAAATTTCAACCGATATTAATTTAAATGGTAATGATGATGATGATGATGATAATAATAATAATAATAATAATAATAATAATAATAATAATAATAATAATAATAATAATAAACGAAAGTTGCCATATTGCGCGCTTTTCGATAGGAATTAAGGGAAAAAAGGGTACATGTTAATGTGACTTTAAGGCTCAACAGCCAAAACAAATCTAAAGTGATACACTGACATAATATTCTGATATATAATAAGAATAAAAACGCGTATCCAGTTGTGAACCAAGGAAGTCTGAACGGTGACTGCTTATAACTACCCTTCGGTGAATTTTTACGAAAAAAAAGTTTGAAATAAAAATCTTCTCTTATTAAGCACATCCCCTACGAAAGTATTTCAGTGATGACTAGACTTCGGATTTTAGGTAAAAACCTTTTTTAATCCTTAAGTCATATATGGACGGAAACTTGTACTGTATATGCATGTTTCATAACTGACTATGGCTAAAACTGATACTTTTATAGGACCTTAAACAGCCTATTTTTAAAGTTCAAAATAAGTTATTTTTTGTTATATGGTGACTTCAATAAATAGAATATTGTGCATTGCAATTGAGATATTTCAGAAAATTGGCAACTTAACGATTTTATAAGCGACTATTTTACGATTTTTAGAACCTATTTTAGGTTCCTAAAACAGCATTTTTAGCGACCTAAAAGTTCGAAGTCTAGTCATGGACCTCTTAATTATAAAAGGCCATGCTTAAGTAAAAGAGATTGATTAGAGCATTGTTACCATAGCAACAGATTGTGATGGGAGTGGCAGAATTTTTTAGCAGTCGATGTGATGCTCCATAATCGATTGCGCAATGCAAGAGACTTGAGGAGAAAGGGTCCAGGTGAAACGAGAGCAAAGAAGAAATGGAGGTCGCAGGAAGGCCAAGGTCACTTTCTCCTGGTGTTACGTCATGTTATACGCAGATGATACTGTTATATGGAGAATGGCGAGGGAAATGCTGACCATTTCTACACTTGCCTAATGTGGCTGCACACCCACACCGAGTGCTCTACAATAATAGATAGCGTGACGTCAAGCTCATCTGGCTATTCAAGAGTGACCAATATGATGAATAAAAAGGTCATAATATCACGATGTTCTTTTAACTTTAACCTTCATTATCTCCTTTTGTAAGCGTCTCATTTGGAATCAGGAATAAAAACAATATTTTAAAAAGAGACACGTTTCTTACTGATGATTTTATGACGACCCGATTCGCTACTGTCCTCACGAGGCTTAGTGCACTAGCCACTATAAGTGTTGTCTGTCTGTGTGCGACGCTCAACCAAATCTAGGGAATGCAGAGATCTTAAACTTGTAAAAGCACCTCCAAGCCGGATTTTTTTTTAATTTCGCTTTCGTTCCCGAGTTATGAGCGAAAAACTGGCAGATAGCGTGATTTTAGTGCAGCAGTTATGGCTAATGCTTTTCAGCTGTGAAATTAATATCAGGTGGCCTTGTCTGTTGCCATAGCAACTGTCATCATCACGAAATCGAGAAGGGACTCTATCAACTTACATGAGGATTTGAAAATGCAATCTATACATGAAATGGAAAGACATCCGAAAGCTCTATACCGCCATCAACTTCCTCTATCTATAGCACCTATGGTACGGGCAGAGGAAGTAATAAAATCATGTAATTCATGCAAAAACTGTGTCGGAGTTGTTTTAGTTAGTGCTGAAGCCGCGTTTGGACAGCCTTGCCAAGTGATTATTGCATCCACCCAACTTGACCCACGCAGTTTGTTAGGTTAGGTTAAGATGATTGATACCTAACCTCCCTAATCTGCTTCCATTGTTCCCAGGGCGTGTCTGCCCCAATGTCAAGGGTTCCAATCCACTCCACTGCATTTCGATTGTCTTCTTTTTGCTAAGAGCTTGTTTTTCATTTGTCAAATTGCAACGTCTAACTTCTTTTTTTTTTAAATTTTAATTCCAAGGCCGGCTTGTTCTTCTTAAACTGCTTACTCCTCTTTATTCTTCTTCTTTTTCTTAACTTCATCACTGTTCTGTTCTGTTTAATCTTACCTTTCCTTTCTTATTACATTCTCGCCAGAATAGTGGAAACTATAGCATGAAATGAAATCATAACGGCATTTTCAAAAGGAATAAAAATAAGCCTTTTTAATAAATTATATCAAATTAGAAGAAAATGGAAGAACGTACAGCATCCGGGTTCTAGTCTCGGATCTCATCTGCAACTGGCAAATGTCAGATCGTGGCAAAGCCCAAGGTTGCCATTCTGATGTGACGTCATCTTCTCTGATGACTGAAGAAGGCATTGGAAAGTGGATAGCAATCAGATAACATAACCTAACTTATTGCATCTCTTGTCTTTTTCACCCTTTATGAGTAATTTATTAAAATTCGTTCCATGTCCTATGGATTTTCTAACAAACGAACATCATTGCTATGGCAACATGAGTTACTTTCATTATTAATATGCTACAGGCATTATCAAGGCCTCCTGATAATTGTAATTTATTAGTGAAGATGATAATCACAAAGACTAAAGTCACCCGAACGTAATATAAACATATTTTTTCTTAGGTAATCCCACGAGAGTTGACGAGTTTTTCTCATGAAACTCGTAAACTCGAGCTGAATTTATTAAGACTATTCCATGAACAAAAGTGTAACGGATTATACAAATAATAATTACTCTCGTGCTTTATTATACAAAACAACTAACAGCTGTGAGATCACGGCCTACTATGAAACATCCATGAATCGATTCCAGTTACCATGTTGTGACCTATGGTGCATATATAAGACATAGTTAACTTAATTCAAGTAAGCTAACAGCAGAACAGAATAAAAGCACACCAACTGGCTTGCACCGAATTGTTATTGTATTTTTAATCAATGTACATCTCTATTATTTCAATTTCCAAACAAGTTTTGTTGTATAAAATAATGTGTTTTCATTCCGGTCAACGGCAGCATGTGACGTAATGGTCACTAGACGTTGATACCTACATTTTCAGTAACGAGCGGACGTTTTATCAGATAAAATCGCATCCTTGTATTAATAGAAGCATTTTATAAGATAGACGATCGTGATTGGTCTATATCCGAGGAATTGCTAAACGTCATTGGTCAATATCAAACACGCGGCGTATGAGTGGAATAGTCGTATCAATAACTTACCATATTATTGTCTATGTTTAGGCAGCCGTTAAAATTTGTGAAATACAATAATAATAGTTAGATTTATTCTAACGAATTGCAGCACACAGATGTTACAGGGCAGGGCGTGGAATGTATAATGCAGATGTAGGATAGTGAAGGAAACAGACGCCCATAGCGACTGCATCGTGCCACTCTACTGAAATCATACATACCCACTCCAGTGAGTTGCATTTATCTATATATATATATATATATATATATATATATAAATGAATGTGTGTGTGTGTGTCTGTCCTTTATGCATTACTACACCATTCATCCGATCGCCATGAAACTTTGGGAAGTTGTTGAGTACATTCCCGGGAAGGTTTCTGGCATAGTACATTTTTAATTTTTCCTTTCGTTCGTGAGTTATGAGTGAAAAACGGGCAAAAAACGTATATTTTTTTTCGTTTTCGAAGCATCAGTTTTCAGTAATACCATTCAATGTCAAATCAATTACAGTAGGCTTTGGCTATTTTTGTCATTCCTTGGACATAAAACCATCGCGATCACTTGAATGTTGTAGCTCACGCTGGTCGATTCATTTGTTTATAATGTCAAGGCACGCAGACATATGACATTTTCAACCTACACTGAAGAGGATTATTATTATTATTATTATTATTATTATTATTATTATTATTATTATTATTATAATAATAAAAGGGATAATCAAAATAGGCCTCAATATGGTCAAACGTTGTTCGATTCGGACGAAACTCACTATACAGGGGTATTCTGGGCCAAGGAACTCGAATCTGAGGTCGCTTTTACCAGGTGACGCTATCTAATCGTGATATATAGTCCACATGATTTAGGTGTTAATAAATATAATGATTTAACTATTATTCTCTTAATTTTTAATTTTTGAAATAATTATCGCGTGCGAAGCCGCGGGCACACGCTAGTAACCAATAATAATCAATTTTTGTTGAGTCCTTGTGAATTTACATAAAAACAAGTGCACGTAGTCGTGGGTAATATAACTAGAGGTCAGACAGACTGGAGGGCATTCGCCTCTGCGGGCAAGAAATGAGTGGTTCTGTTGCTTTTCCTGGAATCGAAGCCAGGACTCCTTGTCAATCACAGACACGTAGCGTAAACAAGAAGCAATGAACTTTTACTCATTTCCAGTTAAACTCACTTGTCGTCATAGCAACGCATCCACACTCAATAATAATAATAATAATAATTTTTATTCTGATAGTTTATTAATCTGTTCCAATAACAAAGGATAATTTGATGAATTTCATATTTGATCAAAAGGGGGGAAGTTTATTTGAGAAAAGTCGTCGCTCCTTATACCCCAATTTAATTATAATATAACTAGCTTAAAAGACCCGGCGTCGCCCGGGTTTTGTATTTTGTAATTGGAAATTAGCTTATGAAGGATTTTCAATTTTAAATTCTAGGTCCTTATATAGGCATTTATAATTTGAAATAGGAAGAACGACTTATTACACTCAAACTATTCCCTCAGAAAACGCTTGATATAGTTTTTTTTATGGCTCATAGAGGATCTAGAATTTTGCATCCCATCACTTGTACAGTGCACAGCAAGCCTGGTAGAGGTTTAAATAAGAAGAAACAGAAATTCCTGTAACATTAAATTGTAATATCGAGGCGGGAAATTTCCCACTCTTGTGTTACCATAAAGCCGTTTTGGGGATGAAATTAAACAGAAAGCATTATCACTTTCATACTTTTCTCTCCAAAAACCTGCGATATAATATAATAATATACACATTACCATACCTCGTTTTGTTTTCTCTATGTCCAGGGTAGAGAAAGTTATGTGATTCCATTATTTTAGTGGATTTCATTCTGTAATATTTATTTATAACATGAATTATTTTGATAACTTCTCTTATTTGTCAAAAGTGCATTTCATTTGGTTTTTCCAAGCCCACCTGATTCCACTTGGCAACAATATATTCTGTGATTTGTAATTGATAATTATATGTAAAAAGGGATTAAGTATTTTCAAAAACATTTAATTTTTGGCAGTTAAAATCAGAATTTTTCAAAATCCTTTCTTAGTGAGCACCTACATTATGCAACGAAGGTACTGTCAAAATTCCAAGTCTCTACCTGTTATAGTTTAGGCTGTACGTTGATTCCTGTCATTCAGTCAATCAGTCAGTCAGTCATTCATTCAGTCAGTCAGGACAAAGCCTTTTATATATATAGAGATTAAGGAAAGATAATCTGACCGTAAACTTTGTGGAAGTATTCATAATTTACTGTGTTACTGGTATAGCCATAGAATTAGACAACATTAACACTTTTTACTTGAGAATGTCATAAAACTGTGTGGCATGGACTGAAATATTGAGTCTTCTCTAGATGTCTAGCCTTGTCATAAAAATAACACTTTACATATTCTGTATAAATGTTAAAACCAATGAAAAAGCGAAAAGCGAATAAAAGTTCACTGAATGAATACAAAAAATGTGTTGCCTGAAGATGGCCAAGTTCTCTTGTTAAGGTTAGATTACCTTTCCTGAATTATATTGGGGTATAAGGAGCGACGACTTTCCTCAAATAAACAAATGACAATATCATTAGTAATGAATTTCATCGTCAGACAGGGTTAAAATCGTTTTAAAATAGAGACAAGGGTTCTAAGGTGGACAATCTCTCTATTTTAAAATGACAATATGTCATACTTTCAAATGACTCTCTGTCAGTTTTCTCGCTTCACATGCCTAAATTGAGAGGCTCCTACAGTTAATTCGCAAGACGTTTTACAGAAAAGTGTTTTATTATTAGACACTTAATTTCGTGAATGTTCGCTAAATTGTCCTGACCTGTCGCTATATTCACTGTCATCAAAACATAGCATGCACAGTACAATCCACTCCGCTCCACTGCTTTCTTCTGAGAGTGGCACAGATGTACTGCGTGGTAGTCTAGTCGCACTTCATCAGGCGGTACAAACCTCCTTTTCTGGTTAGCTAAAAATATATTAAATAGTTCAAGTAAGAATCAGCTTGAAAAATGTTATGTCATAACCGGGATTTGAACACGGATCTTCGGCTTAACGCGCCGATGCTCTACCATTGAGCTACCATGACAACATGCCAGTACGACATCAAATTCCTCAACTGATTCAGAAGACAAGGCAGACCACGGGAGGTTTCTCCATTGAGAACACACATCCAATCTCAATGGTAGAGCATCGGCGCGTTAAGCCGAAGATCCGTGTTCAAATCCCGGTTATGACATAACATTTTTCAAGCTGATTCTTACTTGTATTAATATCCCAGACATGGATTTAATGTCTATTTCCTTTCCCTCCATATTAAATAGTTATCCATTGCATCTTGTAATTGGTTCTTTAGATAGCTATTTAATGGATAACAGTGTTACATTTAAATCTACATTATAAAGAACTCTTATTTTCTTTGTTATTTCCGAAATCTATCTATTTATTAAAAGACTCTATTATTATACCGATGCATAAAAAAATGCAATAACTATCGAGGAATAATTTCTGTCTTATCAACATCATACAAAATTCTATCTAATATACTTCTGTCAAGATTAACCCCATATCCGGACGAAATCATTAGAGATGACCATTGTGGATTTTGGCAAAATAGATCAACTATTGATCAAATAATTTGTATTTTGGAGGGAATATATAAGCCAGTTCACCAGCTATACATAGATTTAAAAAAAAAAACATATGATTCAGTTAGGCGAGAAAAACTGTACAATATCCTCATTGAGTTTGGGATACCAAAAAAGATATGCTGATCAAAATGTGTCTAAATGAAACCTATAGCAGAGTCAGGGTAGGGAAATTTATATCAGATAGGTTTGCCATGAGAAGTGGATTGAAGCAAGGAGTTGCTCTGTCGCCTTTACTTTTTAATTTCGCTTTGCAATAAGCCATACAGTTCAGAAACTCTTATCTTCTCGTCTTCTGACCAGAAATCTAAAAATAAAAATTTATAAGACAATTATCCTGCCGGTTGTATTATACTAGGAGGTGCCCGTGGCTTCGCCACGATAATTCTTTTAAAAATTAAAAATTAAGAGTATAATAATTATTAAAGCATTATATTTATTAACACTTGCACGCGAATCATTCATAAACTAAGCCATTAGCCTAGATTTAGAGAATTAAGGAAATCTAAGTATTATTTTAGTATTATTATCTTTTTGTTTTTTGTCTTAATAATGTCTTTGTGTCTATGAAATTTTTACTTGTTTGGGGGTGGGGGGTTACGTCTGGGGTTATGTAAATAATAGAATATACCTTTTTCAATTGGGTTTTTATGGGGTAATAATTTAAGTGAATGCAGTGAGCACGTATGGTCGACACCGACCCGTGCGCCGGTTAATGTAAATAATGTGGTTTATATGTGAGAATTTTTGTGAGAAAATAAATACACTACTACTATAAATAATTAATGGAACAGCTAAAATTCCTGCTTTAGAGTACATTCCACGACATGAAAGCGCCCCCTGGGAAAACTATATCAGAATCGATTATGCAGTTCCAAAGAACCTGTGAACACATAATACGTATTGGTTCTCAGCTGTTTATTGACATGAATATGATGTGAATTTTATTTTATCAATTCAGTGCAATTTTCAGAAATTATATAATGTTTCAAGGGAAGGAATGGTTTGTTTGGATTATTATTATCAGCAATATTTCAAGAGATAAAACCATCAATATTTTACAGCTGTTGCCCCCGGCTTCGCCCGCCATTATTCATTGACTCCAGGATTTTTAAGAAAATTACACTGGTAGATTATTAAAAATGTTTGTGGTTCAGAGCTATGAAAATTGTAAGTAAAAATAAAATTAGAATATTTGTTCATTGTGTTCATTTCACTTAGGCCTTATATAATAAAGAAACGGTTTTCCTTCCTAATTTTGTAGTCGTTTAAAGTTGAAAGTTGAAAGTTTAGACTGCGAGAGACGAACATCGCCGAGTATACCCGATGTCTCACGAAGCGGGCGAGCAAGCACGCTATTTAGGGCCGTTGAATTGTATAAGAGTAGATAGATGGACATGAGACATGGCCCCTTACATAATCTGAAGTGTTTGAAAACAGGAGGCTTAGGAAAATATTCAGACCTAATAGAGACGAAAACTGCATAACGACGAGCTTCATAACCTGTACTCGTCACCGGATATAGTAAGGGCAATTAAATTACGGGGGATGAAATGGGGAGGAAAGACATATCTAAAAAATATTGACTGGAAGGTCCGAAGGGAAAAGACCACCTGGAAGACCTAGATGTAGGTGGGAGGAAAATATTAGGATAGATTCAAGGGAAGTAGGATTTTGGAGGGATGATTGGATACAGTTAGCACAGAATAGGGTTGAATGGCGGGCTCAGGTAAGCGCGACAATGAACCTCCGGATTCCATAAAATAGTTAATATTGCTGAGGAATTGTCTATTGCCATTGAGTAAGTAGGCTACAACATATGAATATACAAATTGTAAACATGAAACCTAATCCTAACATAGGCAGCCAACCCGAGTTTTAAATTATAAACTAAAATAAGCGTAGTTCTTAGATGGCATGCATCACCATGGTGACAAGAAATAACCTGACATTCCAAAGCAATACTGTCTCTTATTCTACAGAACACTCTGTAGGGTACATAAGCAAGGCGGTGAATAATGGAGATTGTATCTTTGAGATACAGGCGGCCGTGGGAAAGCTGATTTATCTCGTCACTTTAATGAGGGAGTTTGTTTGCAGACGACATTGTCCTTTATGTTGGAGAATTTTGTTCAAACATTGTCTCAAATGGTCAAATATAACTTCTTCAAGCTCCTTATATTCTACTGCATTAATTTGCGATACCGATTGTTCTTTTGTCATAGGTAATATAACTAGAGGTTCGATGAGTAATATTTATTGTGACTCACAGAATGAAGCATGTAATGAATAAAACAAATCGCTATTTGTGTCATTTAATTGAGATAGCTTGCATCAGCTGTTTTATTAGTTAGATAAACAACGTGCATTTGCTGTCCACGCCAGTGTTACAATGAAAATCTGTATCGTAATGGATATGTCACACCTAATAAGCGTATTAGGCCTTTATTATAGTCGAATAAAATAGGCAGCTAGCGCAGGAAATTATTATTTTTTTAATAATTCAAAGCTCTCTTTGAGGAAAATGTCACGTGACCTGGCTGATACCTAACCACAACTATTAAAAAATAACATTTGTCTTCTGCTTCATAATGTTATTAGTTATGCGTTCATAAGGGAGAATCGAGGAAAAGTTTGAAAAGACGATGTTAACTCACACATCACGGAAAATAACTTACGTACGTGCGAAATAATTGCATGGAACCCAACAGTTCCAGTTGAGGATCTAGTTACACGCGTACCAACTTTAAAAAGTTAAAGACTTTCTTAATGTTGCTGCCGATATTACGAAATTAGGAGACGTGGATGTACTGGGTAAAACCTCTTTCAAGTTGGGATAGCATGGATATTCTAGAGATCATGTAATAGGGGTTGAAGGGGTGGCTACTTTGGCTGAAGACGTCTGCAGTAATAGACACTTGTGCGGCAAGGAAGCATGCACGGAAAATGAATGAAAAGTACTATCGTAGAAAAACTTTTTCCTTTGCTTTCGATAAGAATAAGCGAATTGATATAAAATACTGGAATATCAGACAAATCAAAAACAGAACAGGAATGAAGCTAATATCCTAACAGACTTTTGGTTGCCATGGTTACGGTTATTCCAAGGCCACCTCACGCATTCTGTGTGACGTAACGGGCTCCCTTTCTACACACGGGTGAAAGTCGCGTCCAATTCACTCTCGGAGGGAGAATTTCATTTCCATCTGGAAAAGTGGAAATTAAATTGTGTGAAATCTTCTTCTCCATCTTTTAAGTCTCCTTGTCATCCAGTATCTCAATTCTTTCTCTATAACATTTTCTTCTTCCTTTCATTTTTCCTTCGATTACATCCAGCAGAAGTCCCGGAAGGTCGCGGGTTCGATCCCCGATGAGGTCGTTGGAGTTTTTCAGTTGCCCTAATCCTTCTGGTGGCACTGTGGCCCTGGGGTCAACTCAGCCTCTAACAGAAATGAGTACCAGGAGCAATCCTGGGGGTTAAGGCTGACAACCTTACCACCTTCACGTGCCGAATGTCTAAAATCGGGGAGCCTCAGCCTCCTGGAACCCTCGGTGCCTCCATGGCGTGTGATAGGGAACACTTTACTTTACTAGAAGTCCTCGTCTTCTCACTCTGTGTTAGCTTTTCATCCACTCTTCATTCATTCATTATTCTGTCTGTCCATAAACTTCTTGCAAGTTTGGGGTAAAATCTCTCGGAATATTACATTAGACATGCAATCGATATTAACTAACAACTTATCACTTATTGCATTTTCTATAATTGAATCCCTGGAGAAGTCAAAGGACTTAACTTTCACCATGTAACTTATCCAACGGGAGTCGAACCGATGACTTCTCAGAAGCAATGACACGCTGTACTCAGATCGGAAGCGCTGTGTGTGAAGTTACCAAGACAAAAACCCGAATCAGGAAGAGATGCTTCACGACCCGGCTAGGGGGACAAGCGCGGTCAATGACCTTCAGCAGTCGTACTAGACTGCCTAATCACATTTCACTATGCTGCAATCGAAAAGGCATCAGAGGCCCAGCAAAAGGCGAAAGTTTTAAAACGACATTATCCGAGATTTCGTTAATTTTTCAGCAATTCCTCAAAGCACTCAGAAACAAATGCTATTGAATTTCTAGGCTCGTCACCAGTGGATTGGCGTCAGAGTGTTTACAAGCAGAACAGTTTTAGCCCTGTTCATAATATTAATATGGTTAGTTTATGAATGGACCACAAGAAAGGGAATCAGAGCAATTTATTACCTTATTACTACTTAAAATATTATAAAGTGCAGGACTCTAATACAGTGTCAAAAAAAAAGTGTGCGTGGAACGCCACGAGACAGAAGTGAAACTTGTTTTAATTTTTATTTTTTCAATTTTTGATTATTGGATTTTTTGAATTTTGGATTGTTGGACTTTTTAATATCGGGTTTTTGGACTTTTTTAAATTTTGGATGTTGGATTTTTTAATCTTTGATCTTTTAATTTTTTTTATTTTATAATTTTTAATTTTTTTAATTTTGGATCTTTGATTTTTTATCTTTTGGTTTTTTTTATTTTTAGATTTTTTAATTTTGGATTTTTAGATATTTTAAATTTTTTATTTTCGATTTTTTAATTTACAACTTTTGGATTTTTTAAATTGTGGATAAGCCTAATCATTGAGTTGATTGTTTTCTGTCCAATCCGTTCCGTCACAACTCACTAAATTTCGTGACGATTTTGAGCGTTACACAAGCTCTCGATTTACCCTTCCGCGGCTAAAGAATTTTCACTTTTAAAAAAAGTAAAGTGTTCCCTATACAGGCCATGGAGGCCCAGAGGGTTCCAGGAGGTTGAGGCTCCCAGATTTTTAGACATTCGGCACGTGAAGGTGGTAAGGTTGTCAGCCTTAACCCCCAGGATTGCTCGTGGTACTCATTTCTGTTAGTGGCTGAGCCGACCCCAGGGCCATAGTGCCACCAGAAGGATTAGGTCAATTGATAAACTCCAACGACCTCATCGGGGATCGAACCCGCGACCTTCCGGTTTGTAGCGCAGCGCCTCAGCCACTACGCTACGGCGTATACATTCGCGTAACTTAGTTTCAATTTTAACAACGAAATAAACAAACACTTGACTTTATTGGAGCCAACCAATGTAAAATAAAACAATCAAAGCTTATGCTCTCATTTCTATCAGTTCCAAAAATCCGACAGCTTTTAGCCTGAAATGAACGGAAAAATTAAAACCAATTCAAATTCTTAACTTTTTTAAACCGAAGAAAATCTTAAAGTCGTTCCGCACGTTTTTACGTTTATTGTCCAAGGTTCAGTTCCTGATAATTGCAATTATGAAGTTATTTTTGTAATCGATTTCAGAGTTAAGCTCCAATCGATTCATTATGCAGGGCTTAAAAAAGTACAAAAATCTAGTTTCATAAGCATATGTCAAGGAATATGTGGGTGGTGTTATTAGTCAAAGCTAACTGTTTTGCAACTTCCAAAGCCGTAGCCTATATGAACATTGTAAAACAATATGTTGTCATGAGAACTGATTTGCATTTGATAAATTTTATTCTTTCTAATAAGCACTTAATTGGGCTTTACTCCGGTATAGAGCAACCGATTTGGTCCAATATCAACAGGCTTCTTTCCATGGACGTTATAAATGTGTATACCAAGTTTCATAAAAATCCGATAAAGCTTATTCGAGTTATCGCGCGTCCCCTACAAAAGTACCATTCTGGCACTTAATAACGGCACGGGATGGATGGCTTATAACTACCCTTTGGATTTATTTTAACGAAGAAGTGTGTCAAATAACAGTTTTAGCTCTAGAGGTAGTTATAAGCTAGCCTGTGTCGGTCATTACTCTGTGTTCGGCGGGAAATACGGTAATTAAAATGGTCATCGACCAAATAGAAAAGTGTGTTGAGCGTCATTTGTTTGAGGACGTTGTCGCTTCACAGCTGATAAGGAAACACTGGCCTTGCAAATATTTCAAAGCCCTCTTATATGCGTTGTTATGGTGACATCGTGACTACATTGTGTTTATTAAGACTGTCATCGTTTTTACATAAATTGAATGAACTAGTCTACAAGTTTTATTTGTCATTATCGATTATTGCTGTGTTTCAGCGAAGCTATTCTTTTCCCAGTTGCTATGGCAACAGAGCAATTTCACAATTGAAATATATTGGGCAAAATAGGTATTTCGAAGTTATAAATGTCAGATTCCTGCGTGGCTTCGCACTTCCTCTTATTGTGTACAATCCCTGTAATTCAGTACAGGATGCGAACCCGGCACATAGACCTATTCTAATACTGGAAGTCATTTTAGTACGATAGTGTTTTCCGTTATGCTATTAGCCTATAGTATCGGAGTGTACCAATATAAAATTGTTGTAATGTTGGTAAACTTGACCCTAGCTTCTGGAATATTATTATTATTTCATCTAAGTTTTTTCAGGTTTTCCTCTAATGTAGAAAAGTTGTATGTGACACATGATGCCTCCGTCCCGTTTTTTTCTAGCTTTTCCTTCGTTCTGTTAAAAGGCTCTTCATATTTACTCATTCATTGTTCCATGGCCTCCTCTGTTGATCCAGGGTGCCAAAGCCCTCCATTCACTTCCTCGTTCCTCCTCTTACACAGGGGGCCTTCGCATCACGTACGAGAGACGGGAATCCATCAGTTAATAATAATAATAAGCTACTGGTTGGCATTTCGTTTAAAATCTGTATAAAAAAATAAACTTTCGTGGCAAAAATGAATGGAGAAAATATCAAAGAAACTAAAAAGAACATAGGCTACTATCGAAAGTTTCTGCAAAAAATAGAACTGAAATGTAATAAAAATGACAAAAATGCTCTACGAAACAGGCTACATTTATATAACGAGGGAAATTCCTCGGCAGATTGTTTTTACAGTTAACAAGTTGGTAGAATGTGCAGCGAAAAACACTTTTCATTCAAGTCAATGCAGGACACAGAACCCAGATGCTGTAGTCTAGAGTTCAATCCCAGGGCAGTAAAATATTTTTTAAACAAAAAGTAAAAACAATTTGAAACAAACCAAAGATCATATTCATATTAGAATGAGATTTGAGGAAGTTGCGATGCTGCAGGCCAGGAGCTCGACCCTGACCGAGAGTAAATGCGAGAGATTCTCTTGTTTCTGTCTCGAGTCAGGGTAATGAAAAGAAAAGTTCTCAGAGCCAGTAACAACTGTAATCACAATCTCCAGTTGTATGGACGCCGCCCGGGCCTTACAGGACCACACACAGACCAGACAAGGACATGGAGGGCTTACAGCTCAATGCAGGGCCACCTCCGAGACACACACTCATGAAGATGATATCCGGGGACCACAAGGGCCTAAAGTTACCCGACATTCGTGTTGAAAGGGAGGTAACTTGTCCCAGCAGGATTCGAACCCAAGCCCGCATTCCCTGAGCCACAGCTAATAATAATAATAATAATAATAATAATAATAATAATAATAATAATAATAATAATAATAATAATAATAATAATAATAATAATAATAATAAATAAATAAATAGATAAATAAATAAATGAGGTGTTGATGAGCAATCGCCTAAAATCTTATAGCAAAGTTATACAATCCTTTCCAAGGAATACAAAATCAGTTGTAGAGCAAAAAGCCGTTGGAAATAACAGTTTGCAGGTTCAAACCCTGCCAAGGAACTTAATTGCATTTATTAACACGAAATGAATTCATTTTATTTTATTACGCATATTTCAGCTGAGGTCTCAAGATCGTTCCGTGTTCGATAAAAATCGATAACACACCAGTATCGAAATGAATAACATACGTAATAATAAGCGTATTTTAGACGAACAAAAGATAACTACTAGGTTCGAACCAGTCGTTTCCATAGCAACGCCATGTAATGCTTATTACACCTCGAATTGCCACGATACGAATCTAATTCAATTTGAACGTATCAAGTCGTCCAGGGGAGGCCATGGATTCTTTATCGTCACTATAGCAACGGATTCGATGCTGCTGAACGTCTTGAGACTCCGATGCTTGGGTAAGACAGCAACTTCCTCCCCATCTTCTCGGTCCAATGACCCTCCAGAACAAAGAAGTCGGACAGTTGGGGGAGTTCACCCTTTGTCAGGTACATGGGACCAGCATCTCCAGCCTCTTCCCAGCAACCCTTACAGCAACTTTACACAAACATTTCAACAACTGGGCACCGGATGTTTAGGCTTTCAATTCAACGCGTATTACCTGAAAAATTGAGTGAAATTTGCTGAAACTTCTTTTAAGGCATTAATATAGAATTTAAGTAAGAAAATGCAAACATATGCCTTTCATCCTCTGTTATTATTCCATGCAAGTAATTTCATGTGTTTGTCCTAAAATAGAAAAAAAAAATGCAATACACATGCATTAAATGTACCAAGCCTCTGTTGTTGCCATGGCGACATTCAATCTCTTTTTTGTTCTTTTATAGCACAGAGGACTTGTGGCGTAGGGCCGGGTTCGACTCCTGGCCGTCATGTTTGAGCTAATATAACGTATAAAGCACAAACAAATCGAAGCTTTCTTTGGCCGTTTTCTTAAAACGAACGGATTTTTACAACAAGAAATGGGCTGAGTTTAGTACAATATTAGAATTATCACGAAGAAATTGATTTTATATTAAATACAGGTTGATTGTGACGCGGTTTGATTTGTTACTCTCAAAGTTTCCGTGTTCAGTAATAATTAATTGCTACCATATTAGTGTTATAATGACAATGTGTTTCGGAATGATATCACGTCGTATTACACAAACTTGCGACTTTGAATGAGGCTGAGACAACTGAATGCAGACAGCGTGTGACGTCATTAACATCTGTATACCCATTAATCATACCAGGAGGCCATGCATCTGTTAAATGTCACCTGATATCCAATTTAAATGAATAAGATACAGCATCAAAGTAAGTAAATGTCCATTTGGGCAAGTGAACTGAGCAATCCACTCCTTGCAATTGTTGCGTGGGAGTGGAAACAGGTGGGGGTGAGTGGGGCTGCAGCTGGGGCAGGTGTTCATCCCTCTGGACCACAGCTTCACTTCTTTCCCACGGACACAACAGGGATTCTAACCATGCAAGTCGCGCATAGACAATAAACAGTAACCTTACAAATAAAACTACTCGAATATTTACCATAGATTGGGATTTATTAAGACTATTCCATGATTAAAACGTAACGGACTATATAAATAACTAGCTGAAAAGGCCCGGCGTCGCCCGGGCTTTGTGTTTTGTAATTTGAAATTAACTTATGGAGGACATTCGATTTTGAAACTCTAGGTTCTTATAGCCTATAATATGTATGTAAAACTTGAAATGAAGAAAAAGATTTATCACACTCAAACTATTCCATCAGAAAACGCTAGATATAGCTTGTTATGGCTCATAGAGGATGTCGAATGCAGCATTCCGTTGCTTCTACACATCATGTCTGGGAGGGGTTGAAATAAGAAGAAACATAAATTACATAAGATTGTATTGACTTGACGGAAAATTTTATTTCTCATTCTCATGTTACCAAACAACCGTTTCGGTTCTGAAATACAGTATCACTTTCATACTTTCCTCCCCTAAAACCCGGGACATAAAATACTGCGAGCATAGGACTCAAAATGTTCCATCCCATGATTAGGGCCTATGATAAACATCCTTATTTCTCAACTAATACAAAGCCTACAGCTATGGATAACTGACTATTTACCGACTTCTGATATAGCATACTCACACACTTAAGTTGTTCCTGCAATACGACCTCTTATTCTACATCAAAATGTAAAGTGAGTAAATATTTCTTATGTCGAGGGTAGAGAAAGTTATGTGACTGCATTACAATGTGCTTTATTTTCGTGTAATTCATTTTTCAGTAATTATTTTCGGCAATATATTACATGGAATCATAATTCGTTAAAGTCCAGCATTAGGCTATATAGTTGCCAAGGCCCTATGTATTCACAGTAAACAATTCACTGTTGCCATGTGAACTGAACAACATTTCATTTTTTTCAGTAGAATATTCACAGAAATTATATAATTTTAAAGCGAAGGACTGATTTGTTTCAATTTTAATGTCGACAGCTATACTTCCCGGGCTTAACTGGGTATGTGTGCAAAATTTCGTGTAGGTTGGTAAAGAAATGTAGATTTGTATAAGGAACAAACATACATACACACTTTCGATTTTATATATTAGATAATTACTATCTTATTTGTGTAGATTCAAATCAAATCAATGTTTTCACCTGTGAAATCATTAAATGAATGAACAATCGAATGAGCTACCAATTCTGCCCTGATCAGATAAGATAACGCCAGAACAGAATAAAAACGGCTGGCACCCAATCAAAATCATTTTTAATTATTTCAACTTCCAAACAAGTTATGTTGCATAAAAGAATGTGTTTTTATTCTGTTCACTGGCAGCTTGTGACGTATTAATCACTGCATATGGCACCTTACGTTTCCAGTAACGAGCTGACGTTTTATCAGTTAACATAACGCCTATCCTTGCGTTCCTAGTAAACATGTTATAAGACAGACGACCGTGATTGGTTAATATCCGAGGCATTGCTAAACTTACTTTTATATCTGTACCAAGAGCTAGAAAGTTTGATTACCAAAGCTCTGTGAAGGGTAGGTATAAGTAGACCTGGGATTTTAGGCTCTACAAAAATAAGTTTTAGGCACCTAAAATAGGCTTTTAAAACAAGATAAAATAGGCACTTAAAATATGCTTTAAAAATGTGTAAATAGAAAATAGATTTTAAAACATAACAATATACACTTAAACTGTAAGTTTTTTTACTGCAAGAAACGTGGTATACCTATTCTTAACAGAATTAACTGCAAAATTAGGTATCACGAACTATATTCACTTAAACAGATGTTCTTTCACTGGTAACTTGACATAGTAGTCCTTCCCCCTTAATCCTCCCGCTTCCCGTCATTCCATTAGCGACAATTGTTTGGAATAATCAAGTTTATGTGAAAAACCCACCTCTGCTGTTCTGCTCTTTATTGAGGGATGTCCATTATAGTGCACAAAAAGGTATTTTAGGCACTAAAATAGTAAAATAGGCCCAAAAAGGCATTTTAGGGTACTATAAAACATGTAAGTGATTTATCATGAAACACCCACATATTAATTTAAAAAATTTCATGTTATTTCATGAGGAACAAAATAGGCATTTGCCTATAAGTTAGCCATATGAGACAACTGTATGCAACACATTTGAGAGTTGCATTATTGTGTTGTTGTGTGGTTGCCAACGAATGCCGTTATTCGTCAGAAGAGAAGAGACCGGTTCCAACGCGTCCAGCCTCACTTGGTCACGTATATATATAATTTACACGTCACACTTGCTTGTCATGGCCGTCAAATAACACTCAATACGCACGAGTGACGCAACAATCGAAATACTTTCGACTGTCATTTAATTTGTTAGAAATTATCCTTTTGGTTGTATTATGTGGATGTGAGACATGGCCCCTTGCATAATCTGAGAGTGTTGGAAAACAGGGGGCTTAGGAAAATAATTGGGCCTAAGACAAATGAAAATGGGGACTGGAGAAAATAGAATAACGACGAGCTTCATAACCTGTACTCTTCAGCGGATATATTAAAGGTAATTAAATCACGGAGGATGAAATGGGGGAGGAAAGACATATCTCAAAAATATTGACTGGTAGACTCGAAGGGAAAAGACCACTTGGAAGACCTAGACCCAGGTGGGAGGACAATATTAGGATAGATTTAAGGGAAGTAGGATTTGCGAGGGATGGTTGGATGGAGTTAGCACTGAATAGGGTTGAATGGCGGGCTCAGGTAAGCTTGGCAATGAACCTCTGGGTTCAATATTCCTTTAGCTTGCTTAGGAATTGTCTATTGCCAATGAGTGAGTAAGCGATGTGTAATTGAAATTCACAATGTTTCTTATTTTAAAATTCCAAGTGGGCTTTGGACTGAGTCTATCTGGAGAAGCAGGCGTTGGTGGTTGTCATGACGACCTGTCATTAACAAGAATATTATAACAATAGCGTTTCACTAAAAATCAAGTTTCGCACGAGTTGGAATTTCACACAATATTCCGTCATCGCATGACGGAACTGGCGAGGAATTTCGCGGGCAATGTCAAGGCCTGCAAGGAGCGAATCTACAGATACGGTTTTGAGAAACGAAATAATTAGATTATAATCAACAATAAGATTGTGTTTTTCACTATTTTCTCGAACAGGCACGAACTGAGCTTTTAATACGCACTCCCTGCAATGTGGCCTCTCATTTTATGTCAGACTTTGAAGAAGTATTTCCCATGCTTAGGATACAGCTTTTTTTTATATTATCAATACCATCTCTATAACATTGAATATTTTCTTTGCCATTCTAGGTCTATATATCTCTATCTATATAAAAGGCTTTGTCCTGACTGACTGAATGACAGGAATCAACGTACAGCCTAAACTATAACAGGTAGAGACTTGGAATTTTGACAGTACCTTCGTTTCATAATGTAGGTGCTCACTAAGAAAGGATTTTGAAAAATTCTGATTCTAAATGCAAAAAATTAAATGTTTTTGAGAATACTTAATCCCTTTTTACACAGAATTATCAAATCCAAATCACAGAACATATTGTTGCCAAATTTTATATGATGGGCTTGGAAAAAACAATTGAAATGCACTTTTGACAAATAAGAGAAGTTATCAAAATAATTCATGTTATAAATAAATATTACAGAATGAAATCCACTAAAATAATGGAATCACATAACTTTCTCTACCCTGGACATAGAGAAAACAAAACGAGGTATGGTAATGTGTATATTATTATATTATATCGCAGGTTTTTGGAGAGAAAAGTTTGAAGGCTTTATGGTAACAAAAGAGTGGGAAATTTCCCGCCTCGATATTACAATTTTATGTCACAGGAATTTCTGTTTCTTCTTATTTAAACCTCTACCAGGCTTGCTGTGCACTGTACAAGCAATGGGATGCAAAATTCTAGATCCTCTATGAGCCATAAAAAACTATATCAAGCGTTTTCTGAGTGAGATAAGTCGTTCTTCCTATTTCAAATTATAAATGCCTATAAGGACCTAGAATTTAAAATTGAAAATCCTTCATAAGTTAATTTCCAATTACAAAATACAAAACCCGGGCGACGCCGGGTCTTTTAAGCTAGTAAGGTATATAAGACTGTGTAATTTTTACCTACTAACGCACAGGACACGGGTTTCCTAAGTAGGTATTATTCCGGAGTTTTCCTGGCCTTTGAATTACTTTAGGCCCTTGTGGTCCCCGGATGTCATCTTCATCCAATCCTCGCCTCGTCCTATGAGTTCGTGTTGCCTACAGAGGTGGCCCCGGCTTGAGCTGATCACTAATCCGAGGAGGCTCTCCATGTTATTGTCTGGTCAAAACAGCACGTACGAGATCCTTTCCCGATAAGTAAGGCCCGGGCGGCGTAGGCCTACAACGGGGAAGAAAGAAAATATAATCGTAGAATAGGTTTATTACTCAGTACTGTTGCTATAGCAACGCCATGTCTAATTCTAAAAGATAATAACAGGGGGCTCAGCCACTTCCGTCTGTGTTTTGTTTGATTAATTAAAGCGATGAATCTGGAGGGTCAATGAATGAGTTTGAATTATTCATTCGATGCGGACCACGAGTAATGCCATGAATATTAATTACAATGAAATCAGATTTTGAAATGCAGGCAATTTAAATTTCGGGAAATGTAGGTTTTATCTCGGAATTGAATCTGAATAAACTGGCAAAGGTGCTTGTGTACTCTCAAAAACTGCAAGAGATGGGCCATGGCCTACTAAAACAAAAATTACAACAGGCCATGTTTAAGTAAAAGAGATTGATTTGAGCATTGTTACCATAGCAACAGATAATGATTGTGAAGAATTGTATTTTGGTCAATGCATCTGCTATACCAGTGGAAGACTTATTGTTATATTTCAAGATACCTTGAGGATGAGTGAGCCTAAAATCGCCTGCGTGTCACAATCTGAATGCAGGCAGGAAAAACCGTAGGCAAATTAAAATTCAAACAAACCACCCCTTCCCGACATAATTGCAGTCTCCATGGCAACAGTGTTCACAGCTGGCTTTGGAAATTACATGATTCTGTATTAATTAATTGGAGAGGCTAGCGATGAAGATTGAAATATCGGGTGTGACGGATCACAAAGTAGGGATGCTCCCCGTATTTCTTGTCGCGGAAATAGACAGAGTCGTAATCTAAAAACTCAGACTTGGAAGTTTAATCACGAGCGAACAGAAGTCTATAAATTAATTGATTAGTAGCAATAATAACATGCAAGGGATTATTTACTCAACGGCGAGATGTTTTATTTAAGTAATTTATTTATGAGAAAACTAACTAAACATATTTATTATCACTGACATTTTCTTACATAATTTTATTCTTAATTATATTGTTTTTGCGTAACAAATATAAAAATTAAATGAATAAGACGAAATCTTGGGCTTGCAGATTCGAAATGAAAGATTAAAGCGAACCACAGACTCATGAACCTTAACGAAATCATGCAAAAACAATTAAAAAGATAAACACTCGCCTTCGAGGTGCATTTCACCGCCCAAGGGGGAAAATCAACCTCAGATTTGAGTTCCCTAGTAAAAAAAAACCACAGTAGAGTGCGTATTTTAATGTTTTCCCATTTAGGCCTACATTCATGACACCAATCTGTTCACAATGAGAGTCAAGACAGCAACCGAGCAATTAATTTGACAATTTGAATACGATCTACAAGAAAACACCAGGTCAGAATTAAATGTTCGTTTTTAAACAGGAATCGGTATCATTCATCCCAGCACATGCGCAGAAGACAATTACAGAGAAAGTTGGCATTGAATTAGTGAGGCTGTAATCTTCATCTTGACACACTTTTACGAGACCTTGCAGTTACGTAATCGATACATATCGAGATATCATAAAGAAAAATGAAAAGAAAAAGTGTTTATTTAAAAAATCTTATTTGAAACATAACTTCCTCTGCCGAAATAAAAGTTTGTATTATGTATGACATTCTCTTCATGTAAATTGGTTGTGAAAATAAAGAGAATGTCTTTACTACATCACATCGCATCCCCGAAGGATACACAACTCAAAATAAATGCTTATTAATGCACTCTAACTTTCCTTAGCCTAAGCATAGGCACATTTTGTTTTCATACGATTTTCCGTTCTGGAGCTAGGCTGTTCGCACAGACATGTTTATGATTTTTTTCTCAAAGGATCTCAAAACATGTGCACATGTAAAACAAAAAACTCAAGTTAGAATTTGGAAAGGGCAGAGGAAGTAAAAAGTAATAATTTACACCAAATAGGATACAGACTCAGCCCTTGTAATACAGTAATAAACAAGTGTTAAACTTAATATTGATTATAATTTTGGTATAATTAGAGAAAATGGTATTAATGAGAATGACAGTGGAAAACTTTTAGGTATTTACATGGACACAAAACTGGACTGGAAAGCGCACACTAAAAAGCTATGTATCAAGTTGTCTAGAGTTATCTATCTCTTGAGTAGACTCAAACCAAGTGTTAACAACAACTGTTTACGTCTAGCGTATTTTGCTTTTTTTCATTGCCACCTTATTTATGGCATAAGAATCTGGGGACATGCATCATCTACTAAGGAAGTGTTTATTAAGCAAAAGAGAGCAATAAGGATTATCCTTCTGATCTTATCATTCCCAAGTTTCTGCACTAATTTGCTTCACAAACGTGTCTATTGATTTTCCGTATAACTTAATATTATCCGAACCGTTTATCGAATTTATAAATAAGTTATATTTCATTAAGTCGGCCGCCTCTAGATGCGAGGTCGCGGGATCAAATCCGGCCGCAGTCGATGGGTTTTTCAGGACTTAAAAATCCGGAACTTAAGCTGGGGGGCCCGTGTCGTAGATTTACGGCAGGTAAAAGAACTCCAAGCCTAAATTAGAGCCTCTGGACAAAATTTCTAGGCCCTTTCACGGCCTTCGTTTCCGGAGAGGAGTTAAGGGGCAATAGGCTTAACACCTGTCCCTCTGCCCTCTCTAGGAAAATAAGCGAGTCACGTCACGAAATTCAAGCTTTAGATCAAATACGATACAAGACGAAGCCAAACAAATCCTTTAATTGAACCAAAACGTTTCACACAGCTCTGGTTCCTTGTTAAAAATAACCCTGAATTAATTAATTTGAACAATTAAAAATATAAGAAAATAATTAAGTTATAGTATATTGCGATACAAGTGCCGTAAGCGGTGCATACGGATCGAGTATTGCATGCTATTTTTTGCACGTAATTAATTGAGATATTAGCTGAAAATATTATGTATATACACTATTGAAAATGGATGTTATATTTCACAAAGTGATTCCCATGTGTTGGTTGTTATGGGGACTGAATATTTGTCGCCACAAACTGGGGGGCCTTGGTTCCGGTCTTCCATAAAGGCTTGTATTATGATGGTTTTACTTACGGCACTTGTGCTTTTTGTAATTCTTACCGCACGGAGAATTCTTTTGTTTCCGTAGCAACCATATTGCCTGTGGGAATGTCAAGTTACGATCCACGGCAACAATATTCGTAAGTACCACTAATTAATTACGTCGTGCAAAAATATATAAATAGTTATTTATCTTATTTCTTTCTTTTCAATATACTTCGTATCATTGTAAATTAATTATTTAACTATATTTTTATTCATATAGTCTGCCCCCGACCATTTGGGTGAATAAATTGTATTTGTTTAATATTGTATGCAAATAAAAATTGGGAACTTCAAAATTATTATCATCGTTATAACTGTTATAGTAGCAAACATTTAAGTATTTAATTAATTAGGATTCGATTAGATTTCAGTCATGGCCCCCTGCTTGAATGAGAATAAAAATTACAACAGGCCATGATTATGTAAAAGAGATTGATTAGAGCACGCATTGTTTATTGTTGTCATAGCAACAGATAATGATGGTCGCCATAGTAACTAATATAGATAACAAAGCTGTCCAGGTAACTGTTGTTGTTAAATGCGGGCCATGAGGGCGCTATCATGACCAATGCCACACATAACCTATATATTGTAGTTGACACATAAGGGCGACCCAAAGCGTAAGAAATGCTCCTTTTTCGCTTCACATTCTGATGTAGGCTAAGCTATCTTAAAGCCTAAACATCTACCACCTCATGTATCATTTTCTCCATTTAAAGTGTAGTAAAGGATGATGGGACTCCCTAAATGTATTTATGCGATTTTTCGTCTCGAGCTATTGCTTATCACTAGGGCCCGGATTTTTATGTGCTAAAAAACTTTAAAATATTTATTTTTTATGTGCTAAAAATGTTTAAAATATGTGCTAAAATTTTAAAAATATGTCCTAAAACAAAACAAAAAAAAAATATATATATATATTCTGAAAAAGAAACAAAAACACCAGAATGTGTATTGAAACATCAGATGTAAAATGCTGACTGGAGTTGCATTGCGCAACAAATGTCATCTCCAGATTATGGATCACAAATCCTTGCCTATTATCCGAGAATAATGCCTTATAATGAGAAAATGAACGTTCTACATCACCTTGCATATTTGAAGAGGAGTATATCACTAACACACACATGATCAAGTTCATTTATATTTTGACCTTCCAAAAATTGCAGAGGGTTTGGTAGCCACCATTTTTCTCAAACATAGCTTTAAATTTTGTTCTTAGAACTTCTATTTTCGAACCTGAGATAGTGTTAAGTTGCCTTTCAAAATATTGTATTTCTTTAACTGAACTACGCAATGTTGAGATTGGATTCTGTTCTTCCCCGATAAGCAAGTGCAAGTGAATCACTCTCACCTCATTGCAAGTGAAGCATTTGTGTTGAATTCACTCGAGATACAAATTTTTGTTGTAAAGTGTTAAAAGAGAATGAGGAAAAGTACTAAAATATTTATTTATGGAGAATATATCGAAAATATTTATTCATATAACTTTTTTTGTAAAATATGTATTTTTATGTAAAATAAAATTTAGAATTTGCGGTTTTCGGACCTTGATATGAGCACCAGGAAAAAAAATTACATAAAAAATCCGGAAAAGTACTAAAATATGTATTTATGGAGAAAATATCGAAAATATTTATTCACATAACTTTTTTTGCAAAATATGTGTTTTTATGTGAAATAAAATTTGGAATTTGCGTTTGCCGGACCTCGATTTGGATATAAAACTTTGTTTTAGGAATGTACGCATCAGGAAAAAAAATATTTTTTTACATACAAATCCGGGCCCTATTTATGACATGTCATATTTTTATCCTGAACTCTGTTTTCGCCGCAAACACAAATTAAACACGAATTCCACGCTTGTTATCCTAAATCGGACAGTTTTTATTTTGAATACAAAGTCATATTTTCCTCACTTTTCTGATGTTGGTCATATTTTGGACATATTTGTAATTTAACGTCATATTTCAGTTATAAATTCGATAAAGGAGCTCAATTATTCAGTGTATGTACATGAGCGAGTTAAATTTGAAATTTATTTAATTAATTTAATGTTTATGACAAATTAATAGATCATTTAAAATTAATGCAGTTGTTCACATTTATAGCAACACGCAAATATTATATTCTTTAAAAACAGAAGTTAATTACAAGTAAAATTGTAAATCACCAAAATTATTAAAAAGTTATTACCTAATTGAACTCACGTGATGTAAATTTAGTGCTATTAAACGTTTTAAATTGGAACTCTTATTTTAGAAAATACGTTATTTTATCAGGTCATATTTAGGGTTTTTGGGTCATATTTAGTCACTTTTAAGGACATATTTGTGGTCATATTTTTCACTTTTTTTAGTCATAAACATCCGAACCCTACTTATCACAAATACACACACAGTCGTGTTTCTAAAATATCATTTTTTGAATTCAGAATGGAACACAATACTTATGTAATTACGGTACGGGCACGCATTATTCAGAAAGACGCATTTTCCACTTGTCATTGCGCCATTAGTTCTCATTTAACCCGTTTGGAAGTTTATGATAATAACGTCCACTTAAATCTGGAATTATGAAGAAAGACCGGAGGAGAAAATGTCTGCTCTCCACCTGCCACGGCCTCCTGTGGGCAAAAAAACAATCATCTTCGTTAGATTTGGAAATACTCGAAAGGGTTGCCTAGGCGACGAGAAAAAATGAATACGGAATCGTTTCCAAGGCAACAGGAAAGAGAAAGAAGGGCTTCTGAGGGGATGTACAAAAAAGACGATAGTCCGATAGGTTTGACAAGCCGAGAGAGGAAGAGGATGACGTCAGAGGTTCAATGCACCTGCCGGAATGGTGATGGCCCCTGAGTCCCGTTATGTTCCACGTGAGCCATAGCGTTGCTCTTGCTCATACTTAGGTAATTCTCTAATAGTAATACATTTATTACTACAATTTAACATTTTACAAACGTGAATTTGAAAGTTCAATACAGAACTGTTGCATTATTTCATATTTTTGAACTTTTCATTTTTTGTTGCTGGAAGGAATGTTTACTTGCTAGGGCAAGCCAGTTATGATGCCCAAAAATATTAATTTACTTGGTTAGTAACAAAAAAGTGTGTAACACTGTAAAATCCACTCATTACTTCTGAAACACTAATTTCAAGAAATAATGGAGAATTGATTGATCATTTTTTATTTTAAGTCTTTTTTTTGCTATTTTTAGGTCATACATGCCTTGTCTTGCTGGTAATTCACGAAAATCCTATTTCGTTACTGTTTGAGCCGAGGTTGGTAATACTGAAATAGCGTACCAATCAGAATCATTGAGAAAACAATGAAATAACATCAATATCATTTCACATACAGACTTATAAACTCTACATCAAATCTAACAGATGAAATTATGCTATGATGGCAGGCCGCATGGCTTCGTTTTAAACTCAAAGGAACGCACATTGAAACACGCGAAATGAACTCAGCCCCACTGCACTTCTGCATGTGAGATATGTGTTTTGTTTTGTTACTATAGCAACCAGGTTACAGACAATAACGCAACTCGAGTTATATTTATTGTGACGCAATTAAACATTTAATCTCTTCTATGTATAAGAGGCTTTGTCCTGACTGACTGACTGACTGACAGAGAATCAACGTAGAGCCTAAACTATAACAGGTAGAGACTTGGAATTTTGGTAGTACCTTCGTTTCATAATGTAGGTGCTCACTAAGAACGGATTTTGAAAAATGTTTGATTTTATATGCCAAAAATCAAATTTTTTTAGAACATTTGATTCCTTTTAACACAGAATTATCAAATCCAAATCACAACAGTGTATTGTTGCCACTGGTCTCAGATGGGTTGGGAAATAAATGAAACGGGACTTTGACAAATTAGAGAAACTATTGATTCACGTTATAAACCAATATTAAAGAATGAAATCCACGAAAATAATGCAGTCACATAACTTTCTCTACCCTGGACATAGAGAAAACAATACGGGGTATGGTAATATATATATTATTATATTATATCGCAGGTTTTTGGAGAGAGAAGTAGGAAAGTGATAATGCATTTCTGTTTAATTTTTATGGTAACATTAGAGTGAGAAATAAAATATTCCGCAAAAACAATACAATTTTATGTTACCGGAATTTCTGTTTCTTCTCATTTGAACCCCTCCCAGGCATGGTGTGTAGAAGCGATGAGATGCAAAATTCTACATCCTCTATGAGCCATAAAAAGCTATATCAAGCGTTTTCTGAGGGAATAGTTTGAGTGTGATAAGTCGTTCTTCCTATTTCAAATTGTAAATATCTATTTAAGGACGTAGACCTTAAAAAGTTCTTCATAAGTTTATTTCGAATTACAAAATAAAAAAACCCGGGCGACGCCGGGCCTTTTAAGCTAGTCAATAATATAAAACTACGAAAATGAGTTAAATTACGTTTTTGTCAAAATAAACGACAGAAACAATCTCTATATATATAAAAGGCTTTGTCCTGACTGACAGGAATCAACGTAGAGCCTAAACTATAACAGGTAGAGACTTGGAATTTTGACAATACCTTCGTTTCATAATGTAGGTGCTCACTAAGAAGGGATTTTGAAAAATTCTGATTCTAAATGCCAAAAATTAAATTTTTTTTGAAAATACTTAATCCCTTTTTGCATAGAATTATCGAAACAAATTCACAGAACATATTGTTGCCAATGGTATAGGTGGGTTTGGATTAAATTAAATGGATGTTTGACAAATTAGAGAAGGTATCATTATAATTCATATTATCTATATTAATAAAAGGAACTGTCCTTGATGTCCAGGGAATTCTACTGAACACAGAGATCTGAAATTTTAAACATATGTGGGCTGAAGGGTTGGAAAATGCACCGCGAAGCCGGAATTTTAATTTTAGTTTTCGTTCGTGAGTTATGAGTGAAAAACGGGCAAAAAACGTACATTTTTTGCGTTTTCAAAACATAGGTTTTCAGTTATACATTTCAATGTCAAATCAATTACAGTTGGCTTTGTCTATTTTTGTCACACCTAGAAAATAAAACTTTCGCGATCGCTTGAATGTTGTAAGCCCTAAATATGGTCAAACGTTTTTTTATTTGGACGAATCTCACTATAGGCCTACAGAGGTTTTCTGGGCCAAGAAACTGGAATCTGAGGTCGCTTTTACCAGGCGACGCTATCTAATCGTGGTATGTAGTCCACGTGATTTAGGAGTTAATAAATATTATGATTTTACTATTATGCTCTTAATTTTTAATTTTTGAAATAATTATCGCGGGCGAAGCCGCGGGCACATGCTAGTCGATATATATATTATTTAAAATGCTTCAGCACACATATAAATAATTATACAACAATTGTTGTGTTCAAAGAAGCTACAGCTATGAAGATGTTCCACTCTTTGTTGTCCAGATGGAATATGGATGAACGCCGGCTCCGTGGGAAACAATTCAGAACATTTCCCAGCCCAGAGGGAAATTATTGCGTGTAAAGTTTACAGGTCTGGTGATTGCCCACGCCTAATTTACCGAAGTAAAGCAGACTATTTCAAGGTTAAACCGTCCTACAGGGGAACCAAATGCCAGTCATTCTGATGAAACGCCACCATCTTCAAAGGGAATACACATTTAAAAACCCTTACACATACGTTGTTATTAACGACTTGAAGGAAAATTCACGCATAATTGGTAGAAAACACATAACGGTCGGGTAACGATATCTAATGCACTCACTTAGGTCGGATTGCAGGGGCTGCGTATTCAGTTGTTTCAGTCCCATGCAAGACTTAAAAGCCTGAGTTCGTATGATTATATAAATGAGCTTTTCTGTATTCTGTAGTCTTTCATTAAAAAAAAAAAAAAACATAAAAGGATAAACTTTACAGATATATCTAATGTAATATTTAAACTCGTGTTTCCGTGTAGGCCTACATCCAACACCAACTACTAACAAGACAGCGTTCAATTGCAATTAATTGCCATAGCAACCAGGGGGAAAAAGTATTCAGTGATTTGCTTGAAACTCACTATTCGGGTTTTTTCAGGACTAAGGAACTCAAACTGAGGTTTTTCCCTCGGGCATCGCACTTTAACCGTGAAATGTACCTCGAAGCCGGGTTTTTAGCTTTCTAATTGTTTATGCATGATTTGGGCAAGGTTCATGAATCTGTAGTTCGTTTGATTCGTTTAATTACTTATGTTTACTATATAAAATGATGTAATTAAGAATAAAATTATGTAATTCATGCAATTTATTAAAAACTACGTCAAGTGTTAATAAATATAACGCGTAAATTATATTTTGCTACATAAAACATCTATTTACTCAATAGCAAGTGGTAACACTCCTTACTTCCACCACTAAGTTTCCATCACACGACTTCCTCATTTACTACATTTAAATAAAATCGTCACAACTGTTTTCGAGAAAATCGCGAAACCGGAATTTTTCTTCATTTCAAATTGCATTAAAAGGAACAAAACGTGGATATCAATATGTGAACGTAGGGTTTTTTTTTCTAGGGGTCCTCCCGTTTCCCCCTCAACACCATGCCGAACAACCCGCCTCCCCCCTTCAGGGGATGTGATGTGGTATATAATAATATATTATACTAAGAGGCAAAACTTAAATTTGGGCGGAATGATGTTTTGATTCGGCTTCTGTTTACAGCTCTAACTCATCGGTATAAGAACTCCAGTCTCTCACAAACACAAATTGTATGCCAAGGTTCAATTTACCAGTACTTCACCAAGAGGCCTAATTTCTCTTGTACCTTGTATGCATCTTTTCATCTTTACCTCACAGTTTATAAATAAGTAACCAGGGCCGTAGCGAGGTGGGCCCCCACCAAGGGCGCAAAATTAACCATGAAAAATCCCGCCTTTCTTTAGACTGGTGCAATTTATCAAGCAATAAAAATTCCACGCAAATGGAAGAAATCTTTCAGGTTATTAAAAATTACTGCACGTGAACTATCTGTAGTATTATGCCAATTGTCTACAAACGAAAAGCAGTCTTGCAACGTTCTTTAATTAACACGTTTCTTATTGACAGAGTATAACATAAATCGTGAACAGTATGGAAAGATATAACGACAATAGAAATTAAAATGTACGTTTTTATTGACATAAAAGTGGTTCAACTATTCGAAAAAAAATATTTTTACCTATAGGCCTATTAATGTGTTAAACATTTTAGTAGGCCTCCGATTTTATTCTCTAATTCTTTTTTAAGTAGTTCAATCGTCTGAAAATAAGGTTTGAGTACCTTGAAAGTCAAATTGAGGTTGAGTTTTACAGAAATTTAAAAATTGTTCAGACCCCCCCAGTATTGGAGGGCGCAGATTTGTCAAACTCGCCAAGGGCGCAGAAGGACCTTGCTACGGCCCTGTAACTAACCTATCACTACGTCATATGTTGCTATAGTAACGATAAACAACAGGAACAGGTTGTTTATTGCGCAGTTTGATGCAAAACGAAGTCTCCAAATTTGAAAAAGCGACAGTATTTTGTTTGTCAGGCAGGAAAGTGTGTCAGGGAGCGGCTACCGAGGTCATCGACCTTTGAACTGAGCGAAACCAGACGAGCCAGAACACTGAGCACTTCCGCAATTAAAAAGTTCCTCTCTATGACGGGAGGGATTGTCAGATTTCGGCAAAAAGGAAACCCAAATTATCCTTGTATAATTACCCCTGTTATCTGATGTTTCAGGTAATGTAACGAGAGGCCCTGCCATTCCGGACCACGAGTTGTATTTATTGTGACTATTTAGCGAATAGTTACATTGTAAGCGAGGTAGCCGATGGCGAAACGATCGATATAATATTTTCGATAGTCGCGCTTCATGCGATTTTCCATCAGCTGTTTTATCTTTTATATTAACCTCATTGGTACAATAATATCATGTTTGTATTTATTATTTAAAATGCTTCACCACAGATATAAATAATTATAAACAATTTTCATCTCTATATATATAAAAGGCTTTGTCCTGACTGACTGAATGAATGACTGACTGATTGACTGAATGACAGGAATCAACGTACAGCCTAAACTATAACAGGTAGAGACTTGGAATTTTGACAGTACCTTCGTTTCATAATGTAGGTGCTCACTAAGAAAGGATTTTGAAAAATTCTGATTCTAAATGTCAAAAATTAAATGTTTTTGAAAATACTTAATCCCTTTTTACATAGAATTATCAATTCCAAATCACAGAATATATTGTTGCCAAATGGTATCAGGTGGGCTTGGAAGAAACAAATGAAATGCACTTTTGACAAATAAGAGAAGTTATCAAAATAATTCATGTTATAAATAAATATTACAGAATGAAATCCACTAAAATAATGGAATCACATAACTTTCTCTACCCTGGACATAGAGAAAACAAAACGAGGTATGGTAATGTGTATATTATTATATTATATCGCAGGTTTTTGGAGAGAAAAGTATGAAGGCTTTATGGTAACATAAGAGTGGGAAATTTCCCGCCTCGATATTACAATTTTATGTTACAGGAATTTGTGTTTCTTCTTATTTAAACCTCTACCAGGCTTGCTGTGCACTGTACAAGCGATGGGATGCAAAATTCTAGATCCTCTATGAGCCATAAAAAACTATATCAAGCGTTTTATGAGGGAATAGTTTGAGTGTAATAAGTCGTTCTTCCTATTTCAAATTATAAATGCCTATATAAGGACCTAGAATTTAAAATTGAAAATCCTTCATAAGTTAATTTCCAATTACAAAATACAAAACCCGGGCGACGCCGGGTCTTTTAAGCTAGTTTTCATATAATATAAAGCTTATATATACACAATCACTGTGTTCAACGATTGTTTTCGATCAATGAAGTTATAGATATGAAGATGTTTTAGTGTTCAGTCCTTGTGAATTTACGTAAAAACAAGTGAACGTAGGTGCGAAAAAATGCAACTGATAAAAATAAAACGATAAAAGCACAACGAAAGACACTTGCGACATATTCTTGTAGAGGACTGAACAATGGAAACAGATGCACGTCAATTAATTATTACAAGAAACTAAACACGTGATATGACCATTATATGCAGGTTTCTTTCGTCAACCTTGAAACCTAAAAAATGCAATTCTTAACACGTAAAAGTTTGTGTAACATATTTTGCACCGTTTATTTTCTCCCACGTGTTTGCTCTACTCTAAGTGTTGGAGTTGTACATGTAACGCATATATAAAATCTAACACGCGAGTGATGGCGCTACCAGAGTGACGAATCCACCCCAGACAACTTGACCTTGAAGAGAGGTCAGACGCACCTTTCAGGGGGTGGGCCTGCCATCTGCTTCACGCCATATGTAAAATATTTGGAAGCCGAAACAAAAGAGAAGCAAGGCCCATTCTACAAATTAAACTATTTCCTGGCTTTGCACCTGACACTGCGAGGGGCTTACAGAAACGCCGTTTCCTGCAGGCCAATGTAATCTTAACTCTTTATATTAAATAAACGGTGCACAGACCCTCTTACATAATTATATGCAAGTTGACACATTACATTTATTAACACTTATATTCCATGAATTACATAATTTTATTCTTGAAGATGGTTTCCACGGTTATGCACTATGTTTATTCACAGAAAAAGTTTAAAATCCGTGATTTTCAGTTTGTTGTGTTCTTCATAAACCACACAAACCGTTTAGTAATTTACTTTTTCTGGAAAGTGTCCGAAACGCTGGGAAAATGAGAATAAAGAAGTCGCTTTTCTAACATATAAATGGCAGCTGTTGGTTGGCAACAATCACGATTGGTTGTGCATGGGTCACGTTACCAGAAACAAGACTGAGATTGTAAGCTTCATTTCACTGTATGTAAGCCTACTGTGCGTAATGAAGGAAACTAAACCCTTTAGTAAATATAAATAACTAACTTAGGTCTAAACGAATAAAACGAATCTTGTGCTGCCATACCCAAATCATACTTAAACAATTAAAAAAACGCATCGCCAAATAATTCAATGTTTTCTCATTTAGGCGTGCGTTCCTGTCCAACCATGTAAAAAAATAGTGCGTGGAACGCCACGCGACAGAAGTAAAACTTTATTTAATTTTTAATTTTTCAATTTTTGATTATTGGATTTTTTCAATTTTGCATTATTGGACTTTTTAATATTGGGTTTTTGGACTTTCTAAATTTTGTATTTGGGCTTTTTAATTTTGGATCTTTGAATTTTTAATTTTGGGTTTTTTAAATTTTCGATCTTTGGATTGTTTATTTTTTGATTTTTTAAATTTTTGATTTTTTGATTTTTAAATTTTTAGATTTTAAATTTTTTTATTTATTAAATTTTAGATTTTTGGATGTTATAATTTTTAATTTTGTTTTTTAAATTTTGGAAATTTGTATTTTTTAATTTTGGATTTTTAATTTTTTTAATTTTGGATTTTTGGATTTTTTAATTTTGATCTTTGAATTTTTTAATTTTGGATTTTTTAAATTTTTATTCTTTGTTCTTTTTATTTTTTTGGATTTTTTAATTTTGTATTTTAGTTTTTTTAATTTTGGATTTTTAGATTTTTAAATTTTGGTATTTTCGATTTTTTAATTTTTAAATTTTGGAATTTATTATTTATTAAATTTTGGATGTTTTAATTTTTAATTTTTTTTTTTTTAATTTTGGAAATTTCTATTTTTTAATTTTGGATTTGCGCTTTAATGAACCTCCGGGTTCCATAAAATAGATAATATACCTTTAGATTGCTTAGGAATTGTCTATTGCCATTGAGGAATTAAGGTCTGAAAAATTTCCTTTGATTACTCCTAATCATTGAGTTGATTGTTTTCTGTGCAGTCCGCTCTGAAACACGTAGTTTTGAGTGTGACTGATTTTGTGACTGATTTTGTGACTGATTTCGTTACGGTTTTAGTGTGACTGATTTTCCAGATTTACCCTCTACCACCACTAAAGAAGTTTTACTTCAAAAACTCAGATCTTTAGGAATCGTGAACAAATGAATCAATACAGCGGGTTAACAAAATCGGCAAATTGATGTATTTCATTCCAAAAAATAGATTTCAGCGATGCTTCCCCCCCCCCCCCCCCACCGATTGCTATGACAACTGAACAAGGCCACCTTCAATACTAATACGCTCTAATTTGGCGTGGCTCTAGCGTCTCTATAAGAATCTGCTGGGGATTTGGGATAATATAGAAATGGAGCAATTTTCTCATTGGATTTTCCACTAGCGTATGTGAACTGTGCTTTACTATATGTGTATAAGGCTTACTTCTTTTACTTTCTGGCATACACGTAGTATAGAGAAAATGGAAAATATGTTTCATGATACCTAGAAGCCGAAAAAAACTGTTTTTGGACCGACGTATGTCTGTCCGTCTGTGTTTTACTTCATTTTTGTTTAATTAAGGACTTCTTTAAATTTTATGAAACCGCCCAGAACTTTGTTTTTACAACTGAAATGTTAAAGGGACTTTTCATGGACTTTTTTAACCTTTGGTTTTTTATACCAACGATTTTAATAAAAATTTAAAATTGGACTAATTAAATGGCTACATATGTTTTTCTGCAAACATGAAAAATTTACTTTTTCTGTGTTAGCTTTTAACACGTATATGCGAGAAAGTTGCAACATATTTTGCACCATTTATTTTTTTAATGCTTTAATATGAAGTATAAACCGAAATAGGGTTTTATTTAATTTTTCTGAGTGAATTTTTTAACAAAAAGTATAAACGGTATAAAAATCTAGCAGTGAATTTGTAAAGAATCTCACATAAAAGTCAGCTATGAAGGAGGAGATGTCGACGCTGGGGTAGGAGTGAAACCTTCATCCCCCCCCCCGCTGAAAGCGACTCATGCAGGATTCAAACCGATTTGAATTCGGGGACTCAGTCCCTGGTCCGATGCTCTAGAAACTGACATAGTATATAATATTTAGACCTGTGATTTTAAGGCAAATGCCTATTTTGTTCCTTATGAAATAACATGAACATTTTGAAATATGTGGACGTTTCATGATAAATCAGTGCCCTAAAATGCCTGTTTGGGCCTATTTTACTATTTTAGTGCCTAAAAATGCCTATTTTGTACATTTAAAATAAAATTCAACTTCTGTAATTTTTACAATCTTATAATGGACATCCCTCAATGAAAAGCAGAACAGCAGAGGTGGGTTTTTCACAGAAACATGATTATTTCAATCAATTGTCGCTAAAGGAATGCTGACTGCTGGAGCAGGATTAAGGGGGAAGGACTACTGTGTCAAGTCACCAGTGAAAGAATATCTGTTTAATTGAATATAGTTCGTGATGCCTAATTTTGCAGTTAATTCTGTTAAGAATAGGTATACCACGTTTCTTGCAGTAAAAAAAAAACCATGTTACAGTTTAAGTGTATATTGTAATATTTTAAAATCTATTTACACATTTTTAAAGCATAAGTTAACTGCCTATTTTCTGTTTTAAAAGCCTTTTTACTTGTTTTAAAAGCCTATTTTAGGCGCCTAAAACTAATTTTTTGGAGCCTAAAATCCCAGGTCTAATAATTTAATTACTGACATAGTTTGTTTCTTCTTTCCCTTGAATTTAAGCGCTCCCGTTGTAGGCACGTTTAAGCATCCCCGGATGAGTGATCAGCCCAAATCCGGGGGCACCTCCGAGACATATTCTCATTCCGAACAAGGCGAGAATGGGCTGAATGACGACATGCGGAGAAAACTCAGGAAATCCCGACCAGGATTGGAACCCGGGCCGATCACTGAGAGGTACGGGTGACCCAGTGAAAGCCAGTTGAGGTCTGGCCTTGACCTCTGTCCGGACAACGGGATCTCACCCGAGGACATCAACCTGTTCCTCTGATTCACTTTTAACATCTCCTCTCAGATTCCTTTGTCCTCGGCATGTGTGTTTTCATTCTCAACTTCCTCACAGCCGATCTAAAATATCAAAACTTAGACATTTAATTATGGTCGAACAAAGACAGTCGTATGAAACTCGCTTTGCATAATGCACTGATTGTTAACAGAAGCAGTAGCTCAGATGGGAGTGCCTCGTGTAAAACTGTAGATTGTAAGTGCAACCTAATTATGTCTGAAAAAAACTTAATAAATAATAGCAATAATTATAACTAGGGTTCGGATGTTTATGAAATGTCATATTTTTATCCAGACCTCCATTCTCGCCGAAAACACAAATTAAACACGAATTGCACTTTTTTTTGTCCTATTTATTTTCCATATAAAGTCATATTCAGGTCATTTTTCGGTCATATTTGTAATTTAAAGTCATAAAAGAGCATAATTTGCACTAAATTGTCGACTTGATTTTTTTTCCCCCAAATGAGAGTCACGGATATTTTGGTTTTACTTTAACTGAAATGTGAAGGGACAGTAACAAGTAATAGCACAATTACCTCTTCCTCTTTATTGTTAACAATTTCCAATACAGGCTACTTTTTTTTAAAATATTTGTAATTCATAATTGCAGTGATATCTGTAAATATTAACAGATTAGAAATTACCTGATGGAATTAATGTGATGCAATAATTTAATCTCATTAAAAGTTTTAAATTGGAACATTTATTTTTAAATTATACGCTCTTTTATATAGGGGTATTTAGGACTTTTGGATCATGTTTTGTCATTTTAAGGTCATATAATTAGTAATTTTAAGGTCATATGTACAGTGATATTTTCCAATTTTTTAGGTCATAAACATCCGAACCCTAATTATAACAATGACGTGGGGCCTAAAATCAAGACCGGGGCCTAGAGGCCCAAACTTCATAAATCCCCTCCCACTCGGAATAACTAGAACCAAGCATCTCGCCTTGTGACCACTGGAAATTCCTGGAATACCTACATACCGTGCGAACTACAAGACAACACAGTTCTGCACTATCACTGTTGCCTACTATGTAAATACTTTCAGGCTAAAACGCAGGTTGTAATAATAATAATAATAATAATAATAATAATAATAAATTATTTTTCGTTCAGCCAGTTACAAACCAGCAATAGACATCGTCCTAAACATTAAACAGTGAACTACTATATAAATCATTAAAACATAAAAACATAAAAATTTCTCCTATTGTACAATATTTCTTGTGAAATATTCGTCTATCTTATAAAAAGGATTCCTTGAGAGCCATTCGTGTAACGTATTTGCATATATATTAAAAGGCAAATGATGCCAGGCTAAAGGTAATCTATTATACATTCTTAATCCTAGATAATGGTGGTACCTCATAGTTGTAGACAATCTACACCTTGGTAAGTCTAAATTATTACTATACCTTGTTTGATGACCGTGTATGTTGTTTCTTGATTTATACAAATGTAGATTTTTTTTTAACATAATAAAGGTCTAAATTTGAAATTTCGCTGCCCACATGAGTTATTCCGACAGTCATCTGTCTGATGGACTTCACCTTGTTGCCATGGAAACTGTGTTGGATTGGGAAGTGAAAACAAAAGCTGGTGCAGTCGTGACGCCCAACAGCGGGACGCGTCTGCGATTGGGACGCCGACAATTGCGGTCACCGAATCTCTTTGTGGCCAGAATTACTTTCAATTGCAAGTACAAAGGAGGAACATGTGTTCCATACACCCGCAGCAGAACTTCCTCAACTTCTCTTATCTGCTTTAAAGCGCTTGTGATCATGTCCTTAGCTTTAAGGATGCAGATATATGAAAATCATATTTTCTCGCTTTTGATGCCTAGGAGATATTATAAATGCATACAATTCAGGATCAATACATTAATTTCAGTTTCATTAAGAAAACAATAGAAAAGCATGAAATAACTATCAACCGCAACTTAATTTTCTATATTCAGTGTGTTTTTCAACAACTAAACCTGCGTTGTTATTAATAAATGATACAGGGGACCCTGCTAGTTATTTATATTTATTTATTCATTAAGTGGTACTTCGTGAGATTCTGTAGTTCACGGAAAAATGTCTGTCCATCCGTGTGTTTGTACGCGCGATAACTAGAATACGTTTTTCCGGATTTTCATAAAACTTGGTATACGCATTTATAACGTCCATAGGAAGAAGCCTGTTGATATTGGACCAAATCGGTTGACCGGTACCGGAGTAACGACTGATTAATGGTTACATGGTTTTTACATGGGAAATCATCGCTATACTACAACAAAGTCGCGTTGCTAGCCACAACCACGGTCTCCTAGTTCAGTTAAGACGTCAAATAAATATATCATTAATAGCAGGCTGAACGCATGAGTCAGCCATTACGTTACGATGGATGAAAATGGTCTTTTTAGTACACGCTCTCTAAAACAGCTGCTTATCGGACTGGTAACACGCCGAAAAGCTGCACTTTAAAGGACAATTCCGCTAAAATTGCATAAAAGTGCATTCAAACTGCATTCAAAATGCAATTTTAGCGGCCTTGTCCTTTAAAGTCGTTATGGCAATCTATAAACAAAACCCAGACGGCATTGACCAGTCACACCAACTTTAACATGGATTTACGCATATAATTGGTCATAAAACAACAAATTTAAGCCAACACGTTTATTTATGATAATCAGAAACTTTACCAGGATTTTTCGCAAAACACGGTAGCCCACTTCATCACATGACAACAAATATAAGCCAACAACTTTTCACATTTTGGTTCACATGAAAAACATTCCTTACCATGGACGAACAGCATTTAAATGCCGTAATATATCCCTTCTCATAGCCTATTTCTGCCGTGAAGTTGCTGGTAGCAGCTCCAATTCAATGTTTCTGGCTTGGATTGAAATTTCCTCGGCATTATCATTTATATTTTCACAAGCTTTTCATATATACTAGTTGGTATGCAATATCTTTTACAAACAAAGGATTCATATATTATTTTTTTTTTTTTTTTTTTTTTTAAATTTAATTTCAATCGTTCAGCATTACATTGCTATGTCAGATTGGTGATAACCATTGGAGATTTGTAACAGTAGGCCTATTAGTATTCTCGCTATAGAGGTCAATGTTTGACCCCTCACTCAAAATTACGCTTTAAAGTTATCTGACATAGGCTAATTATGGTCACAGGCTTGAACTTAATCAAAGAACTATATCTTGAGGCAAACGAGGTTTAAGTCGCCGTGCATTGTGGGACTTTTGTCCGAGGCCATAATACTGTGCCCCTGAAACATGTTCTAGATTATTAAGAAAATGTTTAGTCAAATTAGAGATGTGTTCATGAATATACTGTACACCGAGTTCACTGTGTAATTGGTTGTTTCGAAGGATTCATATATTATGCATCCACATTTGTTATTGGTACGTACGGTCATTGTTGTTTTATGATCTAGATGGCCATGACAATATAACTTAAAGAAATGACTGATTGCCTTTCATTATAATTAATTACGGTATTTTTGTTTTATTTCATATAATTTATAGAACTTTTACTAAAAAATATTGTATGCACCACGTACGCAAAAACTTTAGCGGACTCATCCAGTATTTCAGCCCCGGCTTTCGCCTCGGCCGCTATACTAGATTCGTCCACTAAAGCGTTATTTTGCGTACTTGATACATAAATAGCTATTTTATACAGAAATAGAGAAAATGCCTGATAAGTGTTGTGTTCCTGGCTGTACTATAGCAATAATAATGCTAACGGAGAGTCTGTCTATCCAGACGGCTTAAATGGATATCTGCAATTCATAGAGAAAATTGTATAGCTTCAGATAACAAGTAAAACTGTAAACTTGTTAAAAAGTTATTATCTGATATTATTCATGTGACATATTATATTTTAAATTGAAACAATTGCTTTTTGAAAACGCATTATTTTGTTAGGTCACATTTAGGATTTTTTGCACATACTTATATGAAAGAGAACTGCGGTAACATGAGATCTAGGAGGCCGTGACTCGTTACAGACAATGAATGGCCACTTGAATGGTGGGAACATCCGTCTGACTTGACCGGTCAAATCCACTGTCTCTCTTTTTTAATGCAATTTTACACATTTCTAGCGATTTTAAAGAAACGGCTTTCGCGATTTTATTTAAATTTTACACATGGGGTGCTTAAACCAAGAGCTAAAACTTTTATTTGAAACTTTTTTTCTAAAAAAATTCTCTGAAGGGTAGTTATAAGCCACCCACTCTGAATCCATGCTCTTTGCAATACGGTCTCTTATTCTGTATCAGAATGTGAAGCGAGAAAGATGTATTGTCCATGCTTAGGGTAAAAAAAGTTACGTGAGTGCATTAATCAATTTTATTTGGGTTATGTATCCTTCTGGGATGCGATGTGATGCATTTAACAACCAATTTACATGAAGAGAATGCCATACATAATAATTATATCATACTAAGAGGCAAAGTTTTATTTGGGCAGAAGAAATTATGTGAGTTTCATATGATTTTTTTTACATCAATTTACACGAAGAATGGCTCTAACGATTAGAGAAAATGTATCATATGAGACTCTTTAAAATGGTTATCATACCAACCTCGTAGACTCGAGTGCAGGGAATCTTCATGTTGGCCCACTCTCCACCCCTGCTCCCAGATACAGCTAAGAACCTCTACACTCGTTGGGAGCACATAACATTTCAGAATTAATACCTTGTGTGACAGTATTAACAACACTCGTTGTGATGCATGCTTCCAGCCACTTCTGCATTCAAATGATAAGGAGATTCAATGCCAACTTGAAATAAAGCAAAGCACTAGAAGAAACCAGATGCATCTTAGGATACAAAGACAGGAAACGTAGGAGGGATGACAGTGACGAGATAGCGGAAGCTTGTCAAATGTTTTTAAAAGGGTTAACTCAACAAACTTTGCATTAAGAAGGGTAAACAGGTCCCCATCTGTGCTTATTCACAAACCAGAGCGGAAAATACAGAGTGTCCAGAAATTAAGTATCTACCTTACAGGTGTACTGTATATGGTAGGTTATTTTCAGGTACGTTTTATATGCAAATAAATTACATTTCTGCTATTAAATAGCACTTTCTCGTAAGCGTACTTGGTCTGTCCGTGTGTTTGTACGCGCGGTAAAGTCGAATAAGCTTTATCAGATTTTCATGAAACTCAGTACACGCGCTTATAACGTCCACAGGAAGAACGCAATTGATTTTGGACCAAATCCGTTGACGTCATTCACATCCACTTGTAGCATTGATGTTTACTCAGATCAGCTAGGAACTTGAATTTTGGAAACTTATAACTAGAGACCGGATTTTAAAGGGAATTCCTTTTTTTATAATTCACCACAAAACTTCATAAAATTGAATAGGGCATTACTTAGAAAGTTTCAACTGCAAATGACCTGGTTTTAACTTCCCTTTTTTCCCCTTTTTTAGGCTCATCTCCCTTTTTTTTAGGAACTTTCCCTTTCCAGTACCTTTTTTGCTAATTTATTTTGAAAATTTCGTAAATTACCCAGTATTTGGTAATATGAAAACATTAAAAATTGTTTTCACTGATTCACCATTGAAAAAATAATTCCTCCCAGCAGAATAGAGCGTTACAGAGAAATCACAGGCTTGGGGAACATGGATTTCGTGTGCTATTTTCCTCTGTGAGAATTTCATCAAGATCAAGGAATTTCTTCAGTCATCAGATGATACAGAATCAGCACCTGTAGAGCAAGCAAAGGCTTTACTTACAAACCCGAATTACGTTATCTGGTTCAACTCTTTTCTAATGAAGTAAAGTAAAACATAAAACAAACGTATATCTCTCTGTTGTATTTTTACACTCTGTTATACTTTTGTATCCCTTTTTTCCACTTTTTTTTGGCAATAATTTTCCCCTTTTTCGTCCTTTTTTGGGTGAAAATTTTCCCTTTAAAATCCGGTCTCTACTTATAACTTTTAGCCTATAATCGATGGAAAAATTCCAAAAATATTCATTTTCTTTATTTTTTACCCTCCAGGGGGAAAAAAACTTTGAAATGTCTGGACGCATTCAGAATGAACTATAAAAACAAAAGGAATATTGCTGACTTGAGGAATTTGTTAGTATTCTAGTTATCATACTTATTCTATCACATATGCTTATCAAACTTTGGTCAAAAACGCAATAGTTTCTGAAACGTGGCCTATTAACTCCATCTTGCACTTTGTTTACTTGATTTTTTACATTTTTTCTCCTCATGTATATTAATAATAGTATAGAGTTCATAGAAATAAGAGTCTCGCTCGACACCCCAGTAATAATACCATCACCACAATAATAATAATAATAATAATAATAATAATAATAATAATAATCTACTTACTCAGACGAAGTGCACGTGGAATATCCACTTACCTGCAAAAGAAAAGAACTTATGAGACAACTTAAAGTGTGTTAGAAGACATAAGTTATGAAAAACGAAAAGTGAAGAAATTTTTAGAAGTCTCACAGATAACAGAGTATTACCGAAGGCACCTCAATTTCCATACATAGGAAGCTTGATTAATTGTTAAGTCGCTGGCTATGGATCCTTAGATACGTGTTCGATCCCCGGCATCTCCTTGAATTTTTCTAAGGTAGAGAGGTCTGGAACGGGGTGCACTCAGTCTCGTGATTCCATCTGAGTAGCGGCTCCGGTCACGGAAACCATTATTAAGGGCATGCTCACTACATGCCCTCCAATCCTGCCATCTGCAATTGCAGCGGTCGGATGGTAGAACTAGTCCCACCAGGGATGTAGCGCCAGATATGTCCATTGCAGAATATAAATTATACAGAGGATAGCAATGGCCAAAACTAGATTTGCAGCTAACGAATGGTTTGTTTGCTATTCTAATATTTGGTAGCGTGTTATTTTCACCTGCGTTTGTCCTCGCCCAACAGACCACAGAAATAATTCCATCAGGCAAAATTCAATGGAAGGCCCGCCAATAGAAGCTGATCCTTCCTGTCAATTTAGATGTTAATGAATTTAAAGAACCCGAGTGGGGCATTGGCACAACGCATGCATAGCAAACAGTGCAGTGTCGTCTGCAAACAATGGCGTTCCCTTCATAACGGTAACTCACGAAAGTAACAACGCACTAAGGCACTTTCCTTTGTCTTCACTCTTATGGTCATGTGTGTAATTATCATTTCCTGGTATTTTAGCGATGTGTGACTTAACAACTCATCTTCTGTGTGTTGTTCAGTGCTGAAACCAGCATGAACAATCTCAACAGCAGGAATGAGTGTCCTCTGAAGGGAGCAATGGGCAAAATATTAAGAATTTTTTGTAAAAATTTGCAATATTTTTGTTTTTGTACTTAAAAAAATACTATGTACCTTATTGTATAGGCATTTTAAGTCCCCTTAATTACGTGATATTAAAAACGCTACATTCCTTAAATGTTAAAATTTTAGTGATGACTAGGGCAAGGCATTTAATGACCATAAAAGTAGTATGGTTTTCCCACCTACGTCACAGGAGGATTGACAGGAGGATTGATGACGTCACAGATCACGTGACAGGAGGGGAGGGAGGATTGATGACGTCACAAGTGGGCGTGGCCTATGACGTCACAAGTGGGCGTGGCTATGACGTCAGTGGCGGATTGTATGACGTCACAAGTGGGCGTGGCAATAACCACGTGATTCAAAATGGCGTCGGTTCCGGTTCCTATTGCAAATGGCGGCGGTTCCGGTTCCGGGGCGTACGAAGCGCGAAATTTAAAATTTGAAAATTAATAATATAAATGGCGTCCGTTCCGGTTCCTATTTCAAATGGCGTACGAAGCGCGAAATTCAAAATTTGAGAATTTATAATGTAATTGGTTACGTTTCCGGCGCGAAATTCAAAATTTGGAAATTTATAATGAAAATGGCTACGTTTCCGGTTCCTATTTCAGGTGGGCGGATGGCGGTTGATTTGAAAATTGCAAAAGGTGGAAATTGAATATTACAATTGCAAATAGCGGATGGTGGGAAATTTGAAATTTGTATATTGGTATTGTTTTACAATATGGCAGCATCGCTTACGTCAGAGGAGGATTAGAGGAGGATTGCTATGACCTTCCTCAACCGTGGAATGTTTTATGACGTCATCGCTTACGTCAGAGGAGGATTGAGAGGAGGATTAATGACGTCATCGCTTACGTCACAGGAGGATTGACAGGAGGATTGATGACGTCACAGCAGATTTTAATCTTTATGTCTTTTTAGCATGGAAGCATATAGATCACGAAGCGTAAATACGTCATATTCCTACACATAGGTTTTCTGTAAGATGTTTATTTCACTATGGTCCTGGGATCGACTCAACCTGGATACCTAAGGCTGTTAACCTTATTATTATTATTATTATTATTATTATTATTATCAGACGCAGTTGGAAATGTAGAGAAGCGTTTTTTTATACCTTCAAGTATTTTTTTTATAATTATATTTCACATACAGTTTTTTCCGTAAGATGTCTACTTATCTAAAAAATAGCCCTGAGGTCAACTCAGCCTAGGTTTACCGATTAGCGTTTAATTTTTACTTTGGTCCTATGGTAAAGGCGGCCGGTGCGTAAAACTCATGCTAGGGTCTTTAGAGGGGATATATTATGATAATAATTACAGGATTTTATAATGTCGATACAGAAAGCCAGTGAATGTTTAATCATATGCGTGCAGTGATTTTGCTTAGGTAGCAGTAGTATCATCTAGCCCTCCATACATGTTATCTCTCTTACTATGCAGCGGTAATATAACGCTGTACGCTTATCGCTATCTTACAACGTCATTCATTGAGACTTCCTTTTAAATCCCAACTCTATCATATTATAAAGTCGCAGGCCAGTACTTTTAAATATTAAATCCTTAATCATAGCACATGTCTTATGTAGTATTAGTCAACAGTATTTTTATTGCGGAATATTGTAATATTTCATCGCAGAGTGGTAGTGAACTTATTTTGTAATATTCCATCACTGAGTGGTTCTGAGTTCGATTCAAAGTCAGTAAAGGCATATTCAGCTTTTCTCACATTGCGGGAAATTGAATATACTGTTTCAGAAAAGCGCTGATAAGAAATAAATATCAAATAACGCTTTAACGTATATTTCTCCCAGTGATTCATCTCCGATGGAACCTTATATTATTAATGTAGTTTGATACAGAGTATGTCAGCATTTATTATATGAAAATTAATATTCTATTTCCGTACCAGAATTAAATATCGGATATCTGATAATTTCACCAGAAATGAATATTTTTCGCATACGACATCGATTTAATGTGGGAAATCATGAACAGGTATTTTCACAAGCAGGAAACGCGAAATATCTAATTACTACTGACTTAAGCTTTAACGTATATTTCTCCTGTCGCGAGGCTAGTCAGCATTTTTTAAAACTCCAATCATGCCATTGGTGTAAAATATATTTGTCCTGTTGCGAGCCTATTTTATAACAACACTATATAATCCAAGAACATGCATCGATAGTCTTAATCATACTTGTATATGTAACGATTGTGAATATTCTCATTCTATAAAACTTCGCCATGGCACCTATCCATAACAACCATCACTTGTACGAGATCCCAGATCAGGTGTTTATCATACCCGATGAGGAACCACCAGCACTACCAACGCAGCCTAACCCTCCAGAGTTCTTTAACATTAAGTTGTACAACGTAGAGGGACATCACACCGCTGATTTAGAGTTTGGTGTGGTTTCGGTAAGAATCTACAGCGTGGACCACAACCCCGAGACATCTGTACTTCTACCATGTGGGAACACTCATTTTGAGAGTGCCGGGGATGATGTGACACACATTCAGGCCCACCACGATGAGGTCTGCGATGGACAACAACATTATCACCGCTGTCGAACCACCAAAGATGGCTTCTTCAGCACATGGTCGTGGCGTTGCAGCCAGAGCTGTCCTCTGTTCGAGAGGTTCCAAAAAGCTGTAAGTACTAATATCATTACTCAATACATTTATTGTAAAGCCCGTTCTTACTATGTCCAGTTAAGTAGGAGTAAATGTTTGAATAAGTTTATAGTACGAGATGTTTTCAAATGACGTTATTAGCTCTTACCATAACTTATTAAAATACATTATATATAGGCTTATATATTTTATATATTACGCTTATTATTCAATTCCTGTTAAAATCTAAAAGTTAAACTATTTTCTAAAGAATAACGAAGAATGAAATCCTCCTCATGTAAAGTGTTTGTAAAAATGAAAAGAAAGTTACAACGTTTCTAACCTCACCCCCCGAAGGATAAAAAACCCAAATATAATCTGATGTACGTGTAGAGGAAGTAAACAGTAAATTAAGTAACTGTTCAAACTTTCATAATAGCTCGATCTAGTTTTCATTACATTTTTTATCTTTTTACTTATATTGACATTGTTCTTCATCACCATTATCATTACGGAAGAAGCTAACTAATTTTACATCTACACTTTAATTCAGTTCGCGAGAAGTATAACCTCGAAAAATCCTTCGTTAGAAGTTTACATGTGCATTTTCCTATAGTAAAGATTACTCTCAGTTAAGAGATTTTTACCAACAGTTATCGTCTAACCAAATATTACAAAATCGAACTATCAATAAAGTAACCGTAAAAGTAGCCATAAGTATTTTACTGGAGGTGGTAATAACGGTCCATAATATCATAACATATTGCTTATAGTGTTTATATTTCTTTTTTTCAGATGACGGAAGCCTTCTTCAACGATGGCCACTGCAGCCAGTGAACTGTACATCATCCACTAATATATATTGGGTCTTGTTTAAAACTTTGTAGTAATACAAATAAATATCTAGTCAGAACAAAATCTGTGTCAGCCACAAGTAATTGAAACCAGAGCTATATTTCTATCCTGATATTATTTCTTCATACTTCCTTTTTGTTTCAAAAGTATTACTCTTTACACATTTCCACCACTAAATCAATATTCTATGTCTTCCGAGGCATACTCGTTAATGTATTAAAGTCATAGAGTTTTATCTAATTTTCAACATGTATAAATTATTATCTTAACTTATTACTACTATTTTCCTTCATTTTTTGATTGTTATCACAAAATTTACATCCAAGTGAGGTACTCTTCACTTTCCGCTTTTCCTATATTATATCACATGCTTTATTTATTTATTTATTTATTTATTCAAAATCTTAACATCAGTAGAGTAAGAAGTAAAATATGTATTATAAAGAAATCTTTTTCGTTACAACTTCAACAGAATTTTTTCATCTCATAATGTATGCAAAAGTTCAGTCACATCCTTAAATTATATACCAAATTCATTTCCCTCATTACATAACCTTCCATCAAGATGATTATTTATTTATCAAGTCATCAAATATCAAAAAAGTTAAAAAATCTATTTAAATAATTATAATCATTGAATTTTAGCTAATTTGTGACATCATATGTGAAATATTTTTCTTAGCTTCTGGTAATATGCACATTATATTTTATGTATCAAATGATTATGCAAATATCAGAGTCAAGAAAATAACATACATCTTCTAGCATATAGAGAGTAAGTTTCACAACGCAAAACGTACACGTGAGAAGGTGTTGATTAGTCAGCAAAGTATATCAGGATCCAAGTCTCTATACCGTACACCTTCATTAAGGAAAAAAGATATCGCGTATAATTTTCATAATAAGCATTTATATTTTGCATGCTTTTTCCCTAACGTCCTGATTATAATATTCAATTAGATATAAGTTACCATAGCTATGTTATCAATACAATGTTGAGGTTCAGGTTTTACATCTGCTTCATGTATGAAACTTGGAAATAAGACTTAGATAACGCATAAATTTCATAACCTGTTCATGTTTCGCGACACCTAATAGTTATTGGTAATATTGTTTTAAATTTAAAGTCATTGCCTAAGTTCTCATCATTACTTAAAATACATTTGAACTCAACCAGTCTTAGACCCATATTTTATAAACACTTGACACAAGTAACATTTTTACGAGATCTTTATCATAATTTACAGATCACCTAAACATCTCCATTTTGCTTCAAAGTGATGTTCTTTACGTATTTCTTTTATAATGTGGTACCATCTCCTTAGTATGCAAAATGTCATAGATTTTTACCTAGTTTGCACCATCATGTTTGAATTAGTTTCTTAGCTTTCCACCGATGTTTAACTGAACCTATACAATAGTCCATCAATTTTTTCTTTTTATCATACAACCTACCTAATTATCCTCACAAAATGGGGTTATTACCAAGTTAACATACATTTTTTATATAATACATCACAAGTTTAGCTTTTAAAGATAATATGCTTAAGTTCTCACCATTACTTAAAATGCCTTTGAACTCGACATGTTCATCATTCCAGTCTTAGACCTAATATTTTAAATGCACTTGAAACAAATATAATTTTTTACGAGATCTTTATCATAATTTACAGAGCACCTAATAGTTATTTGTAATATTGTTTCAAATTTAAAGTCATTGTATCCGTTAGTCTTCACAATATTTCATTTTACTTTTTCGGTTATGGTCGTTCTATATATTACATTTTCTACTTTAGTTCTACTATTGAGGCTTCTTTGACAAAGGCAATTACTTACTTTATCTCATTATAACATATAATAAGAAACCTTATTTTTAGGTAGTAAAGAAGAGGAAGACCTAAATGAATGAATAAAACCAAAGTGATAAAAGCACAATCTTTTGTAAGTTAATTCGTAACTAGATTTTCTCACGTTTAACAAAGTCCAGTTTTCCATAACCTCTCCTATTCATATTTCCTAGGACGAGGGACTGTTAAATAAAAAACACATCTCAGGATTATAGAATTTTATTCATTTTATTACATTCATACTAGGATTTCATACACAACGTAAGTACATTAACATTTCACAATGTGCATTTCATATTAGACTCATTATGAAAAAGTAATCTGGTTTCACAGTCTCTTAATTCGTCAAGCTTTGGAACACTAAGATCGTTCATGTTTATAACAGATCTCTGCAAAAGTTTACAATGAAGAACATCTACACTTTCAAGAACAGGCTTCAAATCATCGTAGTATAAGTATCCCTCTACCACAGAACTATATGGATGTAAGATTCGATGTGCTACAACTTTACATCTAGGTAAATGTGTTTATGCAGTCAGAGAACAAAATGTACATTTCTACCATCCACCGATGTAAACATGATAAAATCGCTTCTCTTAAGTAGAGAGTGGGAAGGTTTTTGATAGTACGACTCTTACATTCCAGTTTATAAAGTATTCAATACGCTCCAGTCTTACTGTTTACGATCGAGTCATTGTTTGAAACTCTTACGTAATCGTAGTCATTCTATGATTTTTCTCCCCCGCAATTCAGATATGATTTCTTGTATCTCGCTGTGATGAGAATAATTCCCTACCGCAGATGAGGACAAAAGTAAACGTAATCTGTCAATGAGCTCATTCGGATCAGGCCAGTATTTATAATCACATTTACGATTCGTATGTACTTCTCCTGTATGGTGCGACGAAGCCTCGTTGGAAGAGTCGAAATCTTGTTCTTCTTTTTCAACATCATCTTGTTCTTCCTCTTCTTGTTCTTCTTCTTCCTCTTCCGTATCCTCTTCAGGAAATAGTTGTTTACTCATATGATTGTATTTTTGCGTATCGAATCTACATACTTTTTTAACGATGGGGTAAGCATGGTGACCGGTGTTCGTATACAAGTCAGGAATTCGATCGGAAACGGTTTTCTGTTTGTTATTAGTCATCCTTTCACGACAAATTGAGCACATGGATAGATATAGAGATATCATATACTGTGTAACGTTTGCAAATTTTCTAGATAGTTCAATATACATTTTATCTCGACCACAATGTCCTATTGCTGTATGGGTGGTATCAATAACGTCGTATATTTCGTCAGCAGAAAGGTAACATTTTATATTAGTATCGCCATCGGTTTTTGCAACAAGTTTCCTCATTCCTCCTAATTCTGATACATCAAATCTTTTCAATCTTCTTTTCTGTATAGCTGTCTTATATTTTGCTTTTTTAGCATCATCCACCTCTCGCATGAGTGAAAAGTATTTTTCCTTTGTTAGAACATTAAAATGAGAAGATATTTCACTCTTAGTTCTTAAAAGCTCAACCATGAATCTCTCTCTACATTTGTTTTTAGTTTTGTTACAAATTGACCAACTCTCATCCATGATAAGAAGAAACGTAGAATGATACTAAATGCAAGTCACCAGTTATGTATATTGTTGTTCACAGCATCGCATTGAATGTCCTATTGTTGTATGGGTGGTATCTAGTCAGAACTAGTCTTAACTGACTTTTTCTAGTTAGATCTAGTCTTAACTGACTTTTTTCTAGTTAGAACTAGTCTTAACTGACTTTTTCTAGTTAGATCTAGTCTTAACCGACTTTTTTCTAGTTAGAACTAGTCTTAACTGACTTTTTTCTAGCTAGAACTAGTCTTAACTGACTTTTTTCTAGTTAGAACTAGTCTTAACTGACTTTTGTTTTCTCACCTTAACAGCTTGACGGTTGAACAGCAACTAATTGTATTTGACATACATCAATTATTTATTGGTAAAACTCGTGACGTCTAACAAGAAAGATCATTTTGATCATAACTCGCATAATACTTGTTGAATAATGAACCCGTTGGTCTTTCCGGAATTACTAGGCCCACACACACACACACAACAAATACACATCATCCACGAAGCAATCTCATAAAAGAAGTCTTAACACCGATAAGATTAAAAAGGATTATATCCAAAACACTAAGTTATGTTAGGTTAGGCTAGATTAGGTTAGGCTAGGTTAGGTTAGGTTAGCATAGGTTAGGTTAGCAGGATGATATTTTAAAATTATTTCTACATTAATGAAAATTCTAAGTTAGGTTAGGTAGATTATGTTGGGTTAGGTTAGGTTATGGAAGGTTAGGTTATGTTAGGTTAGGTTAGGTTATGATAGGTTACGTTAGGTTAGCAGGATATTTTAAAATCATTTCTACATTGATAGAAAGGCTAAGTTCCTTGGCACATTTTATCAATGTTTCTAGAAATAATTTTAAAATATCGTCCTGCTAACCTAACGTAACCTATCATAACCTAACCTAACCTAACATAACCTAACCTTCCATAACCTAACCTAACCCAACATAATCTACCTAACCTAACTTAGAATTTTCATTAATGTAGAAATAATTTTAAAATATCATCCTGCTAACCTAACCTATGCTAACCTAACCTAACCTAGCCTAACCTAATCTAGCCTAACCTAACATAACTTAGTGTTTTGGATATAATCCTTTTTAATCTTATCGGTGTTAAGACTTCTTTTATGAGATTGCTTCGTGGATGATGTGTATTTGTTGTGTGTGTGTGTGTGGGCCTAGTAATTCCGGAAAGACCAACGGGTTCATTATTCAACAAGTATTATGCGAGTTATGATCAAAATGATCTTTCTTGTTAGACGTCACGAGTTTTACCAATAAATAATTGATGTATGTCAAATACAATTAGTTGCTGTTCAACCGTCAAGCTGTTAAGGTGAGAAAACAAAAGTCAGTTAAGACTAGTTCTAACTAGAAAAAAGTCAGTTAAGACTAGTTCTAGCTAGAAAAAAGTCAGTTAAGACTAGTTCTAACTAGAAAAAAGTCGGTTAAGACTAGATCTAACTAGAAAAAGTCAGTTAAGACTAGTTCTAACTAGAAAAAAGTCAGTTAAGACTAGATCTAACTAGAAAAAGTCAGTTAAGACTAGTTCTGACTAGATACCACCCATACAACAATAGGACATTCAATGCGATGCTGTGAACAACAATATACATAACTGGTGACTTGCATTTAGTATCATTCTACGTTTCTTCTTATCATGGATGAGAGTTGGTCAATTTGTAACAAAACTAAAAACAAATGTAGAGAGAGATTCATGGTTGAGCTTTTAAGAACTAAGAGTGAAATATCTTCTCATTTTAATGTTCTAACAAAGGAAAAATACTTTTCACTCATGCGAGAGGTGGATGATGCTAAAAAAGCAAAATATAAGACAGCTATACAGAAAAGAAGATTGAAAAGATTTGATGTATCAGAATTAGGAGGAATGAGGAAACTTGTTGCAAAAACCGATGGCGATACTAATATAAAATGTTACCTTTCTGCTGACGAAATATACGACGTTATTGATACCACCCATACAGCAATAGGACATTGTGGTCGAGATAAAATGTATATTGAACTATCTAGAAAATTTGCAAACGTTACACAGTATATGATATCTCTATATCTATCCATGTGCTCAATTTGTCGTGAAAGGATGACTAATAACAAACAGAAAACCGTTTCCGATCGAATTCCTGACTTGTATACGAACACCGGTCACCATGCTTACCCCATCGTTAAAAAAGTATGTAGATTCGATACGCAAAAATACAATCATATGAGTAAACAACTATTTCCTGAAGAGGATACGGAAGAGGAAGAAGAAGAACAAGAAGAGGAAGAACAAGATGATGTTGAAAAAGAAGAACAAGATTTCGACTCTTCCAACGAGGCTTCGTCGCACCATACAGGAGAAGTACATACGAATCGTAAATGTGATTATAAATACTGGCCTGATCCGAATGAGCTCATTGACAGATTACGTTTACTTTTGTCCTCATCTGCGGTAGGGAATTATTCTCATCACAGCGAGATACAAGAAATCATATCTGAATTGCGGGGGAGAAAAATCATAGAATGACTACGATTACGTAAGAGTTTCAAACAATGACTCGATCGTAAACAGTAAGACTGGAGCGTATTGAATACTTTATAAACTGGAATGTAAGAGTCGTACTATCAAAAACCTTCCCACTCTCTACTTAAGAGAAGCGATTTTATCATGTTTACATCGGTGGATGGTAGAAATGTACATTTTGTTCTCTGACTGCATAAACACATTTACCTAGATGTAAAGTTGTAGCACATCGAATCTTACATCCATATAGTTCTGTGGTAGAGGGATACTTATACTACGATGATTTGAAGCCTGTTCTTGAAAGTGTAGATGTTCTTCATTGTAAACTTTTGCAGAGATCTGTTATAAACATGAACGATCTTAGTGTTCCAAAGCTTGACGAATTAAGAGACTGTGAAACCAGATTACTTTTTCATAATGAGTCTAATATGAAATGCACATTGTGAAATGTTAATGTACTTACGTTGTGTATGAAATCCTAGTATGAATGTAATAAAATGAATAAAATTCTATAATCCTGAGATGTGTTTTTTATTTAACAGTCCCTCGTCCTAGGAAATATGAATAGGAGAGGTTATGGAAAACTGGACTTTGTTAAACGTGAGAAAATCTAGTTACGAATTAACTTACAAAAGATTGTGCTTTTATCACTTTGGTTTTATTCATTCATTTAGGTCTTCCTCTTCTTTACTACCTAAAAATAAGGTTTCTTATTATATGTTATAATGAGATAAAGTAAGTAATTGCCTTTGTCAAAGAAGCCTCAATAGTAGAACTAAAGTAGAAAATGTAATATATAGAACGACCATAACCGAAAAAGTAAAATGAAATATTGTGAAGACTAACGGATACAATGACTTTAAATTTGAAACAATATTACAAATAACTATTAGGTGCTCTGTAAATTATGATAAAGATCTCGTAAAAAATTATATTTGTTTCAAGTGCATTTAAAATATTAGGTCTAAGACTGGAATGATGAACATGTCGAGTTCAAAGGCATTTTAAGTAATGGTGAGAACTTAAGCATATTATCTTTAAAAGCTAAACTTGTGATGTATTATATAAAAAATGTATGTTAACTTGGTAATAACCCCATTTTGTGAGGATAATTAGGTAGGTTGTATGATAAAAAGAAAAAATTGATGGACTATTGTATAGGTTCAGTTAAACATCGGTGGAAAGCTAAGAAACTAATTCAAACATGATGGTGCAAACTAGGTAAAAATCTATGACATTTTGCATACTAAGGAGATGGTACCACATTATAAAAGAAATACGTAAAGAACATCACTTTGAAGCAAAATGGAGATGTTTAGGTGATCTGTAAATTATGATAAAGATCTCGTAAAAATGTTACTTGTGTCAAGTGTTTATAAAATATGGGTCTAAGACTGGTTGAGTTCAAATGTATTTTAAGTAATGATGAGAACTTAGGCAATGACTTTAAATTTAAAACAATATTACCAATAACTATTAGGTGTCGCGAAACATGAACAGGTTATGAAATTTATGCGTTATCTAAGTCTTATTTCCAAGTTTCATACATGAAGCAGATGTAAAACCTGAACCTCAACATTGTATTGATAACATAGCTATGGTAACTTATATCTAATTGAATATTATAATCAGGACGTTAGGGAAAAAGCATGCAAAATATAAATGCTTATTATGAAAATTATACGCGATATCTTTTTTCCTTAATGAAGGTGTACGGTATAGAGACTTGGATCCTGATATACTTTGCTGACTAATCAACACCTTCTCACGTGTACGTTTTGCGTTGTGAAACTTACTCTCTATATGCTAGAAGATGTATGTTATTTTCTTGACTCTGATATTTGCATAATCATTTGATACATAAAATATAATGTGCATATTACCAGAAGCTAAGAAAAATATTTCACATATGATGTCACAAATTAGCTAAAATTCAATGATTATAATTATTTAAATAGATTTTTTAACTTTTTTGATATTTGATGACTTGATAAATAAATAATCATCTTGATGGAAGGTTATGTAATGAGGGAAATGAATTTGGTATATAATTTAAGGATGTGACTGAACTTTTGCATACATTATGAGATGAAAAAATTCTGTTGAAGTTGTAACGAAAAAGATTTCTTTATAATACATATTTTACTTCTTACTCTACTGATGTTAAGATTTTGAATAAATAAATAAATAAATAAATAAAGCATGTGATATAATATAGGAAAAGCGGAAAGTGAAGAGTACCTCACTTGGATGTAAATTTTGTGATAACAATCAAAAAATGAAGGAAAATAGTAGTAATAAGTTAAGATAATAATTTATACATGTTGAAAATTAGATAAAACTCTATGACTTTAATACATTAACGAGTATGCCTCGGAAGACATAGAATATTGATTTAGTGGTGGAAATGTGTAAAGAGTAATACTTTTGAAACAAAAAGGAAGTATGAAGAAATAATATCAGGATAGAAATATAGCTCTGGTTTCAATTACTTGTGGCTGACACAGATTTTGTTCTGACTAGATATTTATTTGTATTACTACAAAGTTTTAAACAAGACCCAATATATATTAGTGGATGATGTACAGTTCACTGGCTGCAGTGGCCATCGTTGAAGAAGGCTTCCGTCATCTGAAAAAAAGAAATATAAACACTATAAGCAATATGTTATGATATTATGGACCGTTATTACCACCTCCAGTAAAATACTTATGGCTACTTTTACGGTTACTTTATTGATAGTTCGATTTTGTAATATTTGGTTAGACGATAACTGTTGGTAAAAATCTCTTAACTGAGAGTAATCTTTACTATAGGAAAATGCACATGTAAACTTCTAACGAAGGATTTTTCGAGGTTATACTTCTCGCGAACTGAATTAAAGTGTAGATGTAAAATTAGTTAGCTTCTTCCGTAATGATAATGGTGATGAAGAACAATGTCAATATAAGTAAAAAGATAAAAAATGTAATGAAAACTAGATCGAGCTATTATGAAAGTTTGAACAGTTACTTAATTTACTGTTTACTTCCTCTACACGTACATCAGATTATATTTGGGTTTTTTATCCTTCGGGGGGTGAGGTTAGAAACGTTGTAACTTTCTTTTCATTTTTACAAACACTTTACATGAGGAGGATTTCATTCTTCGTTATTCTTTAGAAAATAGTTTAACTTTTAGATTTTAACAGGAATTGAATAATAAGCGTAATATATAAAATATATAAGCCTATATATAATGTATTTTAATAAGTTATGGTAAGAGCTAATAACGTCATTTGAAAACATCTCGTACTATAAACTTATTCAAACATTTACTCCTACTTAACTGGACATAGTAAGAACGGGCTTTACAATAAATGTATTGAGTAATGATATTAGTACTTACAGCTTTTTGGAACCTCTCGAACAGAGGACAGCTCTGGCTGCAACGCCACGACCATGTGCTGAAGAAGCCATCTTTGGTGGTTCGACAGCGGTGATAATGTTGTTGTCCATCGCAGACCTCATCGTGGTGGGCCTGAATGTGTGTCACATCATCCCCGGCACTCTCAAAATGAGTGTTCCCACATGGTAGAAGTACAGATGTCTCGGGGTTGTGGTCCACGCTGTAGATTCTTACCGAAACCACACCAAACTCTAAATCAGCGGTGTGATGTCCCTCTACGTTGTACAACTTAATGTTAAAGAACTCTGGAGGGTTAGGCTGCGTTGGTAGTGCTGGTGGTTCCTCATCGGGTATGATAAACACCTGATCTGGGATCTCGTACAAGTGATGGTTGTTATGGATAGGTGCCATGGCGAAGTTTTATAGAATGAGAATATTCACAATCGTTACATATACAAGTATGATTAAGACTATCGATGCATGTTCTTGGATTATATAGTGTTGTTATAAAATAGGCTCGCAACAGGACAAATATATTTTACACCAATGGCATGATTGGAGTTTTAAAAAATGCTGACTAGCCTCGCGACAGGAGAAATATACGTTAAAGCTTAAGTCAGTAGTAATTAGATATTTCGCGTTTCCTGCTTGTGAAAATACCTGTTCATGATTTCCCACATTAAATCGATGTCGTATGCGAAAAATATTCATTTCTGGTGAAATTATCAGATATCCGATATTTAATTCTGGTACGGAAATAGAATATTAATTTTCATATAATAAATGCTGACATACTCTGTATCAAACTACATTAATAATATAAGGTTCCATCGGAGATGAATCACTGGGAGAAATATACGTTAAAGCGTTATTTGATATTTATTTCTTATCAGCGCTTTTCTGAAACAGTATATTCAATTTCCCGCAATGTGAGAAAAGCTGAATATGCCTTTACTGACTTTGAATCGAACTCAGAACCACTCAGTGATGGAATATTACAAAATAAGTTCACTACCACTCTGCGATGAAATATTACAATATTCCGCAATAAAAATACTGTTGACTAATACTACATAAGACATGTGCTATGATTAAGGATTTAATATTTAAAAGTACTGGCCTGCGACTTTATAATATGATAGAGTTGGGATTTAAAAGGAAGTCTCAATGAATGACGTTGTAAGATAGCGATAAGCGTACAGCGTTATATTACCGCTGCATAGTAAGAGAGATAACATGTATGGAGGGCTAGATGATACTACTGCTACCTAAGCAAAATCACTGCACGCATATGATTAAACATTCACTGGCTTTCTGTATCGACATTATAAAATCCTGTAATTATTATCATAATATATCCCCTCTAAAGACCCTAGCATGAGTTTTACGCACCGGCCGCCTTTACCATAGGACCAAAGTAAAAATTAAACGCTAATCGGTAAACCTAGGCTGAGTTGACCTCAGGGCTATTTTTTAGATAAGTAGACATCTTACGGAAAAAACTGTATGTGAAATATAATTATAAAAAAAATACTTGAAGGTATAAAAAAACGCTTCTCTACATTTCCAACTGCGTCTGATAATAATAATAATAATAATAATAATAATAATAAGGTTAACAGCCTTAGGTATCCAGGTTGAGTCGATCCCAGGACCATAGTGAAATAAACATCTTACAGAAAACCTATGTGTAGGAATATGACGTATTTACGCTTCGTGATCTATATGCTTCCATGCTAAAAAGACATAAAGATTAAAATCTGCTGTGACGTCATCAATCCTCCTGTCAATCCTCCTGTGACGTAAGCGATGACGTCATTAATCCTCCTCTCAATCCTCCTCTGACGTAAGCGATGACGTCATAAAACATTCCACGGTTGAGGAAGGTCATAGCAATCCTCCTCTAATCCTCCTCTGACGTAAGCGATGCTGCCATATTGTAAAACAATACCAATATACAAATTTCAAATTTCCCACCATCCGCTATTTGCAATTGTAATATTCAATTTCCACCTTTTGCAATTTTCAAATCAACCGCCATCCGCCCACCTGAAATAGGAACCGGAAACGTAGCCATTTTCATTATAAATTTCCAAATTTTGAATTTCGCGCCGGAAACGTAACCAATTACATTATAAATTCTCAAATTTTGAATTTCGCGCTTCGTACGCCATTTGAAATAGGAACCGGAACGGACGCCATTTATATTATTAATTTTCAAATTTTAAATTTCGCGCTTCGTACGCCCCGGAACCGGAACCGCCGCCATTTGCAATAGGAACCGGAACCGACGCCATTTTGAATCACGTGGTTATTGCCACGCCCACTTGTGACGTCATACAATCCGCCACTGACGTCATAGCCACGCCCACTTGTGACGTCATAGGCCACGCCCACTTGTGACGTCATCAATCCTCCCTCCCCTCCTGTCACGTGATCTGTGACGTCATCAATCCTCCTGTCAATCCTCCTGTGACGTAGGTGGGAAAACCATACTACTCATAAAATAGCGAAAAAATGCATTTATGACCTAAAAATAGTGAAAAATGACACAAGATTATAAAAAATGACCAATAAACTTCCCATTATTACTTATATTTAGTTTTTTAAGTAATGATTTATAAAAGCACATTTATTTTATTACTAAAAAAGTACGTAAATTTACACTACTTCGACACTCTTAGCGAAAAAACCAATTCTTCCTGAACTGGCATGCCCATCAAATTGCCCCTAGCAAATACAAGCCATTTAAAAAGAGAGATAAAAATATTTATAGCTGCAAGACAACCTGCTAATATAAACCTGAATTAAAATGAACTGTGAACACTTGGCGGAGATTCTCAAATAAAAACGATTGTCTATTGTCAAATTAACGATTTATACATGGAAAAGTTCCTCTCTACCTCCACTGAAAAATGACCTAAAATGCCGAAAATGGCCTAAAAATGCAGAAAATGACTTAAAATTGCCAAAAATGACCTATCTCTCGAAAATGTCTAAAAATGCAAAAACAAATTGCCTTATTTGATCAATTATTTAATGATACACATTTATATATATTCGAGCTTACCTTTTAACCTTCATATAAAAAAGATACAAAATCATCAAATGCCTTGCTCTAGTGATGACAAACTGCCTTCAGAAGAGAAAGAAAAGTAACATTCAAGCTGGTTTCTGAAGAGGCTGCACATGCAAATCTCCCATACTATTGACAAATTACAATTATGATATTAAGGAAATAACTTATTACTTCCTCTGCCCGTCCCATAGGTACTATAGGTAGAGGAAGTATTGTTTTCGACCCTAAAATTCGAAGTTGAGTTTTTAGCATATATACACGTTTCAAGGCCCCCTGAATCCAAAAATACTATTTTTGGAAACATGTCTGTGTGTCTGTGTGTCTGTGTGTCTGTGTGTCTGTGTGGAAAATATCTGTGAACAAGCTAGCTCCAAAACGGAGAATCGTATGAAAACAAAATTTCGTATTTGGGTCAGGTACCTTCTGAAGATGTGAGGATAAGATTGGGGACTATTTTCTCTTATTTTTAAGGGGATTTTACATGAAGAAATTTTAGTTTTTCGCGATTTTCTCGAAAACGGCTGTAACGATTTTCTTTAAAATTTGCACATAGGTTGCTTATACTAAGAGCTAAAACTTTTATTTGAAACATTTTTTCGAGAAAATTCTCTGAGGGTAGTTACAAGCCACCCACTGTTCACCCACTGTTTGTAGAAAGTTTCTTACGTGATGAACAACTGAATTCGCGCTCTTTCACGGCCTCTTATTTTATATAAGAATGTGAAGTGAGAAAGATGTATTGTTGGCCATGCATAGAGTAAAGATGTATCTGAGGGAAATATTTGAAAAATTTCGGAAATTATATTTTACGGCAGAAAGTTCAATAAACGTCTGCAGTCATTTGTTTTTTTTTTTTAAGTTTGTTATATAGACTGCGCTTTTAGTCGCATCATTGAAAGAAGAGGTATTTATAGGATAATTAGCGTAAAATTGTGTCTTGCGATTCTGTACAAGGATATGTGAATACTGCTAACTTTTATTTGGGCAGAGGAAGTTATGTGACTTTCACATCAGATTTTTTTTATAATCGATTTCAGAGTTAAGCTCCAGATCGATTTATTAAGCAGGGCTTGCGGAAGAACAAAGGTCTAAAGTTTGATAAGCATATGTCAAGGAATATGTGGGTAGTGTTATTTATCAAAGCTAACTGTGTTGCAACTTCGAGAGCCGCTATCAACACTGTAAAACAATATGTTGTCATGAGAACTGATTTGCATTTGATAAATTCTGTTTTCAGGCAGATCGTGGTATAAAAGAATGTGTATCATTTAGGCCTTACGGGGGCGTCGAGACAACAGAACGAAATAGGCTATGAAGTTCCGAGGAGTGAAACTACATCAAGTTTGATTTTTATCAATATATGTTAATATTATGTAAATTAAATTCAAGAAAAAATAAATTCTGATTCTTAATTGTAATTAATCTTCTCTTTTAACCTGTCTCGTTCTAGGTACATTTACGCGGCCCACGCCTCCCGGGCCTTACAGGAGAGAAATTATCTGTAGATCACATACATACTTTTCTGACACACAAGGACATGGATGAGGCAACAGGAATACATAGGACGAAGATGATAATGGCGGTGAGGAAATTCCAGGAAAACTCCCCACTTAGGTGACAGGGTTGGCACCCGGGTCCGCTGTGTGAGAACAGGATAACTGTACAGTGGAAGGATACACTTGCCATATGACGGGCTGAAGTTGCTTCGTCACTTCATCTGCTGTGCCAAGTCATTGCAATGTTGTTATTATTCCCATGCCATTAGCATTATTATCATCATTATCATCACACGTGATCACATATCGATAGAGATTGCTAAAAGAACCTCTGGTTTCACTGAATATCACAACTTTGACGATTGGTTCATTCATTGGCTTGTTTGTTCTTAGCTGAACTCCAACGCAAGTTATGGTTGTACGGTTCGTGCCATTTTAAGAAGACCTCGTTCCGAACCATCGACTATCTATAAAATAACTTAATAGCATTGTTCCCTAACCCGAAAATCTGCACCAATACCGACAAAGAACAGACTTGTGGATTTCCCCAGTGTTGCCGCTGTCATTCACCACTTCTCAAGTGAAGTAAACGTGCTGTGGTACGTATTTGGCAACATTGTAATGGACTGCAGTTCTGGAAAAAAAAGTCTCTAAGAAGTGGCACCCACATTACGTATGTATCTCCGGTTAGTAGAAGAAAAGGCAAATGTATATTATTTATACATAATGAAGAGGGGGCCGAGCAAACAGCGTTCACTTTTTATTACTTCCATCTTAATTAAAAAGCGTTTCCATGGCAATAAACTTCAGCACGAAACTTACCGTTACTAATTAGTAATAACACAAACGTTACGCCAAGATTTTAATTTGCGAGGTAAATGTGATTATCCACCTGTGCCAATGCCAAGGTTATCACCACTTACACTAAATCGATCATGAACAACGAAAAAGCTTAAAATCCAGATTCGAGTTCCCTGGCAAAAAAAAAAAAAAAAAAAAAAAAAAAAAAAATCCGCAGAGTGAGTTTCGTCTAAATCATTCAATGTTTTCCCCATTTAGGCCTACATTCATTATCCCTCGAAGGGATGCGTTATGTTGAGAAAGATAATAGGCATATGCATTTGAGCGATGCTCTTCTTACCCGGCTGTCATGACAGCAGAACAAGGCCACCTGCAATTCATTTTATGACTGAAATATTCTAGCGCAGAAAATCACGTTTTTGGGTCATAACCTGCGAACAAAAGCGAAAATTAAAAATCCGGCTTCGAGGTGCTAAATTTCAGTTACTCCGTGCCCTAGATTTGGCTGGGCATCGTCTTATGATATACATTATATGTAATACTGGCTTAAAACGCCCGGGTTGTACTGGGTAAAACCGATCTGGGTCTTTCAAGTTGTATCTAGAGAACACGTAATAGGGGTTGAAAATAAACCAAAGGGTAGTTTTCTAGAATATTACTGTTCCGTAAAATGTTTGCCCGTTTCTACAGGGTACACGTGTAAAATGCTGTAGACATTGGTGTAGAAATAATGTTTTGAGAGGGACTGTACTGTACATGACAATGACAATGGACTGGCTAATGCACTTTTCGTGTTCATGGGGGCCCCACATCAGCGACTAATAAATAAGGGCCAAAGCTTCCGTTAAACACTTACAACAATAGCCAAGGCCGACTCTGACTACTTGTTGGATAAGAGATGGGAGTCACTACAGTGTAGCCACCTATTGAGTAATTACCCTACTCTAGGTATATTTAGTTTTATTTACCCTTAACTATGCTGGTGTTTTCAGGTTGCACTAATATGGTGGTGGGGTCTTGTATACCCCAAATAATAAAATAATAAAAAGGTAAAATAAAACAAATATTATTTCTAAACCATAATATTATGAAAAAATATAGAATTGCTAATGGTTAAAGAAGGTTGTTAACAATTTTCACATCCAAAATTAGCAAATAGGCTAGAAATTGAAATAGCACCCATTTCCACACCAATTTTTAATATTTCTGTCTCTCTGTAGACAAATACAAGATGATCGTGGGGTCCAAACGGTGAAAACTGTGATATTTCACTTTTGAGCGCCAATAATGCACACCACTTCCAGCAATGGTCAAATAATAATAATATATACTAAGATTACAAAAAGCCTCAACGACATCTCATGTTTAACTCGTGAAATATTAGAAAACAAAAGAGTGGAGGGATTTTACAGACCCCACAAGCACAGTTAAGGGTTTAGGGTATTTCTAAGGTAGTAGAGAAAATGTAGGCTATTTGAATGAATGATTGAATGAATATGAATATTTATTAAAAATCCGGTCGTAGTTTGAAAAAAGGGACCTAAAATGGAACGATTTATTTATATGGAAAATTGGCCACTGTTGGATTTCAGTCTTCAATATATTAATTACAAGGATTTGCTTGTATAAGCAATTCTTCTTTCTTCTCTGTTCATGCTGTAGGAATTGTTTATGCCCCCCCCCCGGCAGGGACCTCCTGTGCATCACAAAAATACTCTTTTCACCATGGACATGGAGGGCCTCCTTAGATGAGTGATGACCAAACTTGACTTTGGCAGAGGAAGTTATGTGAAACACAGAGGGCTATGACCTTGACTGTGCATTGTTATAATTAATAACAGTCGGCCATGCAAAGCTAAACCATCTGCGTGAAGTTACCTGGGCGGAAATGATACGACCTCTGACGGAACGGACCGGAACCAAATACCGCTTCCTACTGCGCATGCCTATTGAAACACATCGCATCCCCGAAGGATACATAACCCAAATATAATCTGATTAATGTACTTTCGTAACTTTCCTTACCCTAAGCATGGCCAATTCATTTTTCTCACTTCGCATTCTGATATAGAACAAAAGGCCGTATTGCAAAGAGTGCGTATTCAGTTGTTTGAACCCGATAAACGTTTTAGCTCTTAGTATAAGCATCGCATGTACAAAATGAAACAAAATCGCTCAGACTTTTATGAGAAAATCGCGAAAAATGAAATTATCTTCATTTAAACTGACATTAAAAGTCGTCGCCAATCTTTGTGCCATGTCCTCACAAGGTGCCTAACCCAACTACAAAAATTAATTTTCATATTATTTATCGTTCTGGTGCCAGGCTGTTTATGAAAATAGTATTTTTGTATTCAGGAGACCTCATAACGTGTATTTTCTTAAACGCAATATTTTCTCTACTTTACAGCACCTAATAAACAAAGGGAATGAATATTAATAACCTGCATTGCCATGGAGACAACAGTTGACAATCACTCTTGCAGAAATGTCAAGTTGTGATAAGAAGGCCGTGGCATGTCTACCATATCGATCATTATCGGCTCCTGGCATCTTGCAAATGATCGGTGTTTTGCATAAACAAGCCATTACTCGTGGCGTTGCAAAGGGCACATATTTTTGTAATATACTCGCCGGCCAATGCAACAGAAATACACTTTCTTAAGTTCTTTCTTTCTTTCTTTTTTTCTCGAAGTTTAACCTCTCCCTTTTAGGATTTAAGTGACCCAAGCCGCCCGGGCCTTACAGGGCCGCGACCTGTCGGGAGAGGGATTATGTTTGAATCACATACATACTGTTTTGACCAGACAAGGACATGGAGGGCCTCCCCGGATGAGTGATCAGCCCAATGCCGGGGCCACCTCCGAGACAACACGAACACATAGGACGATACACATCATTCACTCAGAACAAGGCGATGATGGGATGAAGATGATAATGACGGCCAGATTATATCTGGGGACCACAAGGGCCTAAAGTTACCCGACATTTGTCTCAAAGGTGAGGAAAAACCCCAGGAAAAACCCCACCTAGGTAACTTGTCCCGACCAGGAATCGAACCCGGGCCCGCTGAGCCACAGCGGTGGAAACTTTCTTAAGTTCCTGAATCTAAAATACTATTTTCAGAAACGCATAGCTCAAAAATGAAAAATCAACAGAACATCACATTCATCAACAAACAGTTGAGAAACGATACGTATTATCCACCGCCGTCTCGAGAATTACGCACGAGAATTAGCCTATACAGTTTAGAAGGCAGTGGTTCACAGTTAGCTTTGGAACTGCATAATCGAATCTGAGATCGTTTTCCCAGGTGGCAATTTCTAATCGTGGAATGTACTCTAAAGCCGGAATTTTAGCTGTTTCATTAATTATTAATGGTTTAGTTTAAGAATGATTCCCGTGCAAGTGTTAATAAATATAATGCTTTAATAATTATTATACTAGTAATTTTTAATTTTTCAATTAATTATCGTGGGCGAAGCCGCGGGCACCTCCTAGTTATTTACATCTGTGGTGAAGCATTGTAAATAATAAATACAATATTGTTCCGTTATGTACTAGTGATGCTTTTCTGTAATTCATTTTATAGCAGGCTTTGCTTGCTATTATTTTCTTTGTTTATTATTAAACAAGTGAATCTCAAGTGATTCTGTTTAAGGCTATTGTAATATTTAATTATGTTCATTGTGTCTTGTATCCAATCAGAGACTGGATATCATTTCTTATTGTTTTGATAGCCAATAAGGTTTTAGCTTTATTCTATTCTTTCTTTATCACTTTTAAATTCAACTCTGTCTCATCAAGACATGAGTTCTTCTAGGCTTATTAGTGCCTATCTTTTAGCTACCAAATAGGCTTGGTGGTTTCTTTTTCAATAGCTGAAGCAATCAGCTTTTCCATGTATTATTAAGGCTTCATATGCCTAATTATTCTGATGGCTGCAAATAGTCTCAAATATTTCAATCACCCAGCGTGTGATTCATCGAATCTTCTCTTCTGTGGTGTTGGTGTCGCAAGATCTTCGAGCCAGCATCTTTAGCAATTATCAAGAAGTGGTAATTATAATTAATTCAAAAGGTACGTTTATTTTTTTATTTATTTTAAATAGATAACTTAATATAAATCTGAATATAAAATATAAATATAAATCAACTACTTAATATAAATCTGAGGAACATTTCAGATATAAAGTTCATCAATGAACTAAGCTTCATGTGCTTTGGATTGAACTGATTAAGCCATCTCGAGGATAATTTCATGACCTTGACTAAAGGAATTGTATTCAAATAATTGTGACACTTTATAATTTCATCAGTGTTTCTCAATAACAATTCATCATACATCCAAGTGATCCGGTTTTTGAAGTAAAACTTCTTTAGTGGCGGTAGAGGGTGAATCGGGAAAATCAGTCACACTAAAACCGTCACGAAATCAGTCACACGAAATCAGTCACACTCAAAACTACGTGTTTCGGAGCGGACTGCACAGAAAACAATCAACTCAATGATTAGGAGTAATCAAAGGAAATTTTTCAGACCTTAATTCCTCAATGGCAATAGACAATTCCTAAGCAATCTGAAGGTATATTATCTATTTTATGGAACCCGGAGGTTCATTACCACGCAAATCCAAAATTAAAAAATACAAATTTCCAAAATTAAAAAAAAAAACAAACAAAATTAAAAATTATAACATCCAAAAATTCTAAATTTAATAAATAATGAAATAAAAAATTTAAAATCCAAAAAAAAAATTAAAAAAAAAACAATTCAAAGATCGAAAATTTTAAAAATCCAAAATTAAAAATTCAAAGATCCAAAATTAAAAAGTTCAAAACCCAAATTTAAAAAAGTCCAAAAACCCAATATTAAAAAGTCCAAAAATGCTAAATTGAAAAAATCCAAGAATCAAAAATTGAGAAAATAAAAAAATTAAATAAAGTTTTACTTCTGTCGCGTGGCGTTCCACGCACTCTTTTTTTTAAACTGCATATGAGTTATTTAATGTTCTTTATGGCAATAAATTGTTATATGCCAACATATTCTAACTAAAATGTATTGGGCAAGTGTAGCTTGATCTGTTCACAGCTTAAGCCTTCAGCAAAAGAAGGAAATTCGTTTACAGTCAGCTTGTTGTCTGCTTGCCCGTACAATATTAATAATATGATATTATTCCTCAGTACTTCTTCAAATTTGGTCTATTGACTCCATCTGGCACTTCGTTATGTCAGTTTTCTAATGCATTTTTGTTGAAATCCTACATAAAGCCTTGTGGCATTTCTAACCCCCGCTTCTATCAACCCCTGTCAGGCAAGCGTTCTCTGCCAGCTGTCACTATTGCCAACCTCCACTTTGAATAATACAATGTTTTTATACTTATAATAGAAAATGTTTAGTATTCCTGATAAATGTTTTTCTTCCCTGCCATATTGGTAACTATGATGTAGCCAGTTTATCTACATGGTTGCCATATCGCTGCACACTCATAATGTCCGGAATTCTCTGTTATGTTTAAATGCATCTATGGCATGGCCTCCATCTATATAGACGCACGTGATGGGTGTTATGATCACGTGTTCTGTGTCTTCCTCAAGGCCAACTCGTCCGCCCGCCCCCGTAGGTCACCGTGGTTATGCAACACAGCCAGACACAATTCAACATGGCCTCCTGCTGTCTCAGATTCCAGTACAAGAATAAATCTATGAAGAGGATTCAGAGGGCCTTGGTAAAAGAGTTTTGTCATAAAATTACGCTATTCTCATTTTGTGTTGCTATAGTAACAACAAAGAAGTGTTATTTAAGCAGACGGCCATGTTACATGAGGATGTGTATAATTAGAAGTGATAAAGAAGACAATACAGAAGCGAGACTGCAATTACCTCAGCGCATGAGGCAACATCTCACCTTTTGACTCCATCGCTTGAATGCCTCATAAAGAACATCTTACGTCACTTTACAGTACTTTTAAGTGATTTAGGAAGTCTTACATGTAAAATCCCTCATGTAATAAGGTAACATTAATGTGCTTCTATCTATATTTTCGTTGGGAAATTAATTGCAGGCGGCCATGCTCTATTGCCATGGCAATAGGAAAGAAGAACATAGTAGAAATTCATTTTTTTCAACATAATGCATCAAACTTCCGATCGGTTCGATTTTGTTAGCTCGCTCTGCCGGATTCATTTGTTTACAGCGTTACAGGACGGAGAGATTTGAAATGTTTACAAATCTGGTCTGAAAGGGGGGGGGGAACTTTGATAGATTTGGACGAAACTCACTATGCGAATCTGAGGTCGTTTATTTCTAATTATTGTGAAATGTGCTTCCAACTCGGATTATTTGGTTTTTAATTATCATTTTTTAATTGTTTATGCGTGATTTGGGTAACGTTCATGAAACTATGGTTCGTTTTAATAGTTCTATCTTTAATCTGTTTGCTCATATGACAACAGAAGAACCGTTTTATTCATTTCAATTCAATTTTTGAAGTAAAACTTCTTTAGTGGCGGTAGAGGGTGAATCGGGAAAATCAGTCACACTAAAACCGTCACGAAATCGGAATCGGAATCGGAATCGAATTGAGAATATCTGCAACGTACTTTTGATACGTGGCTCCTTCCTCTTTTATGCCCACTACTATGTAGTAGGCAATCAGTCACACTCAAAACTACGTGTTTCGGAGCGGACTGCACAGAAAACAATCAACTCAATGATTAGGAGTAATCAAAGGAAATTTTTCTGACCTTACTTCCTCAATGGCAATAGACAATTCCTAAGCAATCTAAAGGTATATTATCTATTTTATGGAACCGGAGGTTCATTACCGCGCAATTCCAAAATTAAAAAATACAAATTTCCAAAATTAAAAATTAAAACATCCAAAAATCCAAAATTTAATAAATAATAAATTCCAAAATTCAAAAATAAAAAAGTCCAAAAACCCAATATTAAAAAATCCAATAATGCAAGATTGAAAAAATCCATTAATAAAAATTTGAAGAAATTAAAAAATAAAATAAAGTTTTACTTCTGTCGCGTGGTGTTCCACGCAGTCTTTTTTTTTTTACTACGCAAAGCAAGCTAAAGAAATATTATCTATTTTATGGAACCCGGAGGTTCATTGCCGCGCTTACCTAAGCCCGCCATTCAACCCTACTCTGCGCTAACTCCATCCAATCATCCCTCGCAAATCCTACTTCCCTTAAATCCATCCTAATATTGTCCTCCCACCTACGTCTAGATCTTCGAAGTGGTCTTTTCCCATTTCGGGTCTCCCAGTCAATACTTTTGAGATATGTCTTTCCTCCCCCATTTCATCCTCCGTGATTTAATTACCCTTAGAAGTACAGGTTATGAAGCTCGACGTTTTCATCTCTCTTAGGTCTGAATATTTTCCTACGCCCCCTGTTTTCAAACATTCAGTTTATGTAAGGGGCTGCATACGACGTATTAATCACGGCACGATGATGCCTTACATGTCCAGTTAACGAGCAGACGTTTTATCAGGTAAAACGGTTTGCTCATATTAATACCAATCATTTTATAAGATAAACGATCCTGATTGGTCTATATCCGAGGAATAATTGCTAAACGTCAATATCAAAACACGCGGCGTATGAGTGGAATCCATCAGTAGGGGCGGATTTCTATGCATGGGCGTACGGTGAAATTTTGTTTGGGAGGGGTTCAATGTAAAGTCGTCTCAGCTCCATTGTGAATTATGATTTTTAAAAATTACTAAACAGTTGTATTGTGATAATTAATACACTGTAATAAATTAATATGCAGCTCAGTCTTTGAAACTGTTTTTCTTGAGATTTCTATCCATTTCTCGTTTAAGCTAGAGTCTATAAATAAAAACTTTCTTTTGAAAAATTATCATAATACTGTATGGTGTACAGGGCACGTTTTTAAAGTCATCTGTAAATCCACCGGTGGAAAAGCCCGATTAATGCCGATTACTTCATGATAATTTTGTGATGAGCACGTGATTACTGTTGGCTTTACAAACAGGTTGATGGATTTTGGAGGGAGTATTGGAGTTGTCATTTGAGAGATTCTAAAGGGATTTTTGTTTACTAATAATACATCACTGTTATTAAGCTGAAAAATTATCAACACAACGAAGTTTTGAAATTTGACTTTTAAATAAATTACAATAAATCTTAAATAATGCTTTGATATGTACGAAATTTTAAAATATGTAACAACCGATTCAAGAGTTTTTTTTTAACTTCGTTTCATGATATATAATCTTCAAAATATTGCAGATATTTCGGGAGGGGTTTCAACCCCCTGAACGCCCCTTACCGTACGCCTATGTATGCATGCATTTATGAAATGAAAAAAAAAAAAATTAAAATATGACCAATAAAATTTAAAATATGAGTTTACCACTTACACATTGTGTATATATTTTTAAGTTTCATTACAATTCATTATATTAAAATATAATGTTAATTATTTAAAATACCTCTAAATTCTCAAAAAGTTTCATTCAATGCAAAATTTACAATATTTGATATGAAACTTTAAAATTCATTTAATATGCACACAAATATGCCAAAAATACGACCTAAATATGCATATTCATACTAAATAGGCTGAAAATTTCCTAAATATGCAGTTATATGCACAATAAAAGCCGTTCCATTTTGACGACGATGTTTGGAATCGGGTTTAAATTAGTCGGAAACCTGAAATAATGCAAAGGGGAAAAATATGACATGTCATAGAAATCCGTCCCCCATCCATCAGTTTCGCGAAGATATCGTTAACTCGGACATGGAATTTCAGTTATCTGGAAGACGGAATGTTGGAAATGATTCATTATGTATGTTTACAAGACAGGACAGGATGTAACTAATGGGCACATTTACATAAACTGACAATAACTTCATCAAATTGAGAAGTACGGACGTCGTCATGACAATGCTACGGTTGGCAGCATTTTGTTTTCTTTGCGACACAAACAAATGAATGGCTTCTAATTGCACGGAACTTTCCGAAGTTCTATTCAGAGATTCAAATTTATGCAGGTCGTGTTCCGGTTCCCAGGTCTAAATTGAAGCCTCTTGGCCAAATTATCTGGCGTTAGTTTTCTCCAGAACATGTGTTTGGCCAATGTTATGAATACAACACACATTTCATAATGACTACACTTGCATCTTTTTACGATGAAGCTAGGACCATGCCCACTTGAAGGAACTTGCCTTTTATACATTTTTTTGTCGTATCGGGCAATTTTTACAGGTTATAAGCCGTTTGAAAGTCTTTTTAAGATCAAATCCAGACTATTGACATTTCTAGCGAGTTTGCTTGCATTAGATTTTGCATTTTGGCCTTCCCTATTCATACTTGGACTCGTCCAACTACGCAGTTCGGTCTATTGCCCTCTAAAGGAACGTGGGGCTGAAACTCGAGCGAGGTGGCCGAGATGGTAACGTTCCCAGGTTCAAATCCTATGACCGGCCAATTTGACATGGGTTTTCTTATGGTTTCCCCAGTCGTAAAGGCAAATGCCGAATTGGATATTTACAAACCATGAATCATCCTCACCATTTCATCCATTTAAATTAATATCAGTTGAAATTTACTCTATAAAATACAATAAGAATAGAAACAATTGATAATCATTAATTCCATGGCCTACCCTACTCTATGTCGGCCGCGGTGGTCTAGAGGTAGCGTGCCCGCCTCTAGATCCGCAGGGCGCGGGATCAAACCCGGCCGCGGTCGATGGATTTTAAAATCCTGGGCACGGAGTCTTCCGGGAGGGACTTTAAGCTGGGGGTCCCGTGTCGTAGATTTACGGCACGTAAAAGAACTCCAAGCCTAAATTAGAGCCTCTGGACAAAATTTCTCGGCCCTTTCACGTCCAAGAAATACTTAGTTTCCAGAGGGGGGTTGCGAGGCGATGGGCTTACCACCTGTCCCTCTGCCCTCTCTCGGAAAATAAGCATATCAAAATTAGTATAGGTAATGAAACCTCCATAGGAGGCCCCTTCGCCCCACCTGGGGATCATAGGGTACCAGATACAGATACCCTACTCTATAGACACAGATCCTGAACTCCCGATATGGCCTCGTAGCTAAAGGGAATTAGATATTCACAGAGCGGAAGTTAGTGTCTGAGGTATTCAAGTGATATTTTGTTTTCAACATGTGTAAGTCCTTACTAGTTTACAGATTTCAAATTTGAAAACTTCCAAAAGGTGTTTGTAACTTATTGATAATCATTTATTAGTTGTCTTATTAGTTTAGGCTACATACTTTTAGTGTTACATTAAATATGTAATTTTAGTGTTGTTAAACTGGTGTAATTAATATAAGAGAATGTTGTAATAGCCACAGATAGTTGGATCATGTTTAAATACAAGTTTGCTTGAAATTGAGTTTGTGAAACTTAATTGTCCAATAATACAATTTATTGTTCCACCCATATCTCTATATGCTTTTAGTTGCTAATATAACAAATGACGTTCAGCAATGCCTGGGATACACAGAATCACTTTATATGTCGGATAACGGCAAACTCGTGATTCTAAATCACATTTATTTTAAACTAGCTTCGCCCACGATAATTATTTCAAAAATTAAAAGTTAAGAGCATAATAGTTAAATCATTAGGCTATATTTAACACCTAAATCACGTGAATTACATACCACGATTAGATAGCGTCGCCTGGTAAAAGCGACCTCAGATTCGAGTCCCTTGGCCCAGAAAACCCCTCGTCGCCTGGTAAAAGCGACCTCAGATTCGAGGTCCTTGGCCCAGAAAACCCCTGTATAGTGAGTTTCGTCCAAATAAAACAATGTTTGACCATATTTAGGGCTTACAACATTCAAGCGATCGCGAAAGTTTAATTTCCAAGGTATGACAAAAATAAACAAAGCCAACTGTAATTGTCAAACTTCCATTTAATTTAATTCCAAACCCACTGGCAACAATATGTTTTAATATCAAATGTGATTCGGATTCGATAGTTCTGTGTAAGAAGGGATTAAGTATTCTCAAAAACATTTGATTTTGGCATTTAAAGTCAGAATTTTTCAAAATCCTTTCTTAGTGAGCAGTTACATTATGAAACGAAGGTACTGTCAAAATTCCAAGTCTCTACCTGTTATAGTTTAGGCTGTACGTTGATTCCTGTCAGTCAGTCAGTCAGGACAAAGCCTTTTATATATATAGAGATTCTGTGAAGGGTAGTTATAAGCTAAATCCTATTCCACGATTAGGTAGCGTCCCCTGGTAGAAAAAGCTACCTCAGGTTCCAGTTCCTTGGCCCAGAAAACCCCTGTATAGTGAGTTTCGTCCAAATAAAACAACGTTTGACCATATTTAAGGCTTACAACATTCAAGCGATCGCGAAAGTTTTATTTCCAAGGTATGACAAAAATAGCCAAAGCCAACTGTAATTGATTTGACATTGAAATGTATAACTGAAATCTGATGCTTACAAAATGCAAAAATGCACGTTTTTGCCCGTTTTTCACTCATAACTCACGAACGAAAGCGAAAATTAAAATTCCGGCTTCGAGGTGCATTTTCCGACCCTTCAGTCCACCTATGTTTAAAATTTCAGATATCTGCGATGAGTAGATTTCGCTGGGCATCGCGGACAGACAGACAGACACTTCCTCTTATTAATATAGATTCGGACAACGTAGCTTTGGGATGACGTCACAAACAAAAATTCTTAATCATATTTGGGACGCGTAGGACAGTGACACTGTGTTGTGAACCCCGCGTGGGTGAAATGTTGAGAGAGATGCAATAGACTCATTCACACTCAGCTGGTAATCACATTCTTTAACACTGCGCATTACAACGGCCACCATCTTGAAACGGAATAAAATCGTGGCATATCACACAAAGGAATCCATTTAATTTATTAACTGAATCAAAAACATTACAACTGTTGGAGTTTCGACCCAAGACCGTTCAATTCATTTTCTGGCAACCCTCCTGAATAAAAATTTAAGTCTAAAATTAGCAAATTTATATAATTGCTTTTTAAATGATTTCCTTAATTCTATAATTATTATAACATTTTCAATATTAAATTTTAAAATATAGATTTAACTCCTTTTATTTTAAAATTCGTTTGACTTAACATTTTATTTACACTAGAATCTCTAAACCGGATAATGCAGAATAACAAAGAAATACGTAATAAAACGCCGAAATATCTTCAGCGCCATCTTGTTTGCTCCATACACCGCGTTGCCCGGGTTTTTTTATATTTTGTAATTGGAAATTATCTTATGAAGGGCTTTCGATTTTTAAATTCTAGGTTCTTATATAGGTATTTAGAATTTGAAATAGGAAGAACGACTTATTACACTCAAACTATTCCCTCGGAAAACGCTTGATATAGTTTTTTATGGCTCATAGAGGATCTAGAATTTTGCATCCCATCGCTTGTATATAGCAAATAGGGGTTTAAATAGGAAGAAACATAAATTCTGGTAACATAAAATTGTATTGTCTTTGCGGAACATTTTATTTCTCACTCTCATGTTACCATAAAACTGTTTTGGGGATGAAATTAAACAGTAATGTAATATCACTTCCATACTTCTCTCTCCAAAAACCTGCGATATAATAATATACCATATTACCATACCTCGTATTGTTTTCTCTATGTCCAGGGTAGAGAAAGTTATGTGACTGCATTATTTTCGTGGATTTCATTCTTTAGTATTTATTTATAACATGAATAGGAAGGATCACAAATACAAAATAAGGGGTAGATCTCAGAGAACAAATATTGCCAAATTTTATATTTTAAATGGAGGGATTCAGGATTGGAATGATTTACCTGCAGAAACCTTCGAAACGTTTCCTGCTAAAGCCAAAATTTAAAAAAATATATTGAATAGGGTATATGATCATGTATTTTTTTTTTTCTAAAATACTCTCAGTATGCAATTTTTTTATGTTATACTGTAGTTTTAAATGGAAAAAAAAATTTAATTATTAGGTATGTGGATAGCTGTTGTGATACTTAATGTGTAAGTGTATGTATAGTGTGTCATTTTTGTATATATATGTATGGCTGGTATTTATTGTACCACTGCCACCTGGTTGTTGACCCATTTGCAGTGTAAGAAATAAATACAAATATTGATAGCTTCTCTAATTTGTGAAAGTACCGTTTCATTATTTCCAAATCCTTCTGTGAAGACTGCCAACAATACTCTTGTCAAGTGAACTGTGATTTGCCATTGCCTCTCGCAGTCCTCAATCCAGGAAGGAAATTTTCCACCACTGAAAAATCCCCGGGAATCGAACCCATGCCGCCATGCTACCAACTAAGCATCATAGACAAGAATAAAATAAAAAGCGCCTATTTCATAACTTTCATCACCGCAGTTAGGTTGTGTATCCATTTCTATGTATATTTGAATATTTGGTAATGGCAGCCTCCTTAAAGTTTTCTTAAATAAATTGTTCGAAAAAGAAACTTTATTTTCAAACCGGAAAATTTGTTTCTCCTGGTTTCGTATCATTTTACCATTGGGTATTTTTTTTTAGAAAGTCGTTCATATTTGTGAAAAAATAATAAATATTAGATTCCTATTGTAAACAACTAGGAGGTGCCCGTGGCTTCGCCACGATAATTCTTTTAAAAATTAAAAATTAAGAGTATAATAATTATTAAAGCATTATATTTATTAACACTTGCACGCGAATCATTCATAAACTAAGCCATTAATAATTAATGAAACAGCTAAAATTCCTGCTTTAGAGTACATTCGACGACATGAAAGCGCCCCCTGGGAAAACTATATCAGAATCGATTATGCAGTTCCAAAGAACCTGTGAACACATAATACGTATTGTTTCTCAGCTGTTTATTGACATGAATATGATGTGAATTTTATTTCATCAATTCAGTGTAATTTTCAGAAATTATATAATGGAATGGTTTGTTTGGATTATTATTATCAGCGATATTTCAAGAGATAAAACCATCAATATTTTACAGCTGTTGCCCCCGGCTTCGCCCGCCATTATTCATTGACTCCAGGATTTTTAAGAAAATTACACTGGTAGATTATTAAAAATGTTTGTGGTTCAGAGCTATGAAAATTGTAAGTAAAAATAAAATTGGAATATTTGTTCATTGTGTTCATTTCACTTAGGCCTTACATAAGAAAGAAACGGTTTTCCTTCCTAATTTTGTAGTCGTCATGAAAGTTTAGACTGCGAGAGACGAACATCGCCGAGTATACCCGATGTCTCACGAAGCGGGCGAGCAAGCACGCTATTTAGGGCCGTTGAATTGTATAAGAGTAGATTATGCACCGTGCAGCCATATTGGAGCTGGAGCTGCCCTGTCTTCTGATCATATGAAATATTGCTTCCTAAAAGAGTATTTACCATGCGATTGAAACCAATGGAATTTATAGCGTTAGTGCAGTCTATTTCTGGTATAGAGCACTTGAAAGTAACGGGCCATAGAGATAACAATCTGGTCTATATCTGTAGGCCTATGTGATATAAATATACTAGCGCAGCGTCGGGAAGTCTGAAACGTGTTGTAATTTACTAGGAAGCCACGACCGTGACTTTCGAAACGTTTAAAAGCGATTTTCCATTTTACTGGATAAAGATACGATATCCCAGAGAACTATACAAGAATGCACTTGAAACGTTTAGTAAGAGCACTCCAAACAGTCCTACGCCATTGCAAACTGTTGAACTAAACATTTTTATTCTTCCAAAACATGTCAAGTCAAGTGACTTAGATTAGTTTGGAACAGCATTGTTACCGAGCACAACAATTAAATTCTGTTGTTAGAGCTGACTTTCATAATAGCACAAGTGACTCTAACAGAGGGAGGGGCCAATGCTAGAGTAGTCTGTGTACAAAGGTTAAAACAAGTTATGTCAAGTTTCTCTATTACTAGACCTGGTATTTTATGGTCTAAAAATATTAATAGTTGAATAAAAACACTTTCTTCAACGCACTTTATTTACCTTAGTAAACTTCTGGACGGCCGTTTCGCAGGTGGTGTTCCTGCATCATCAGCAGAGTGCCAACAGGCACTCTGCTGATGATGCAGGAACACCACCTGCGAAACGGCCGTCCAGAAGTTTACTAAGGTAAATAAAGTGCGTTGAAGAAAGTGTTTTTATTCAACTATTTGTTACACAGCGCTAAAGTCGGACACAAGAATGAATAAAAATATTAGTTTTGGGCACTTAAAATAGGCTTTTAATATATAAAATAGCCTCTTAAAATGTACATTGAAAAGGTGTAATACAGAAAATAGACTTTGAAATACTACAATACGCTCTTAAACTCTAACGTGATCTTTTTTACTGTAAGAAACGTGGTATACTTATTCGCAACAGAAATAATTTCAAAATTAAGACAGAATTAAAAATATATTTATTAAAAACCGTTTTTGATTATATGAAAAATTGACACAGTATGTCCCTTCTTACTATAGCCTATATCTGCTACTTGTTGTTTTGAGCGAATCCTCCCCCGTCAGTCAGCATTCCTTTGGCCACAGTTGTTTGGAATAATCAAGTTTCTGTGAAAAACCCACCCTCTGCTGTTCTCTTCTTCATTCAGGGATGTCCATTAAATGATTGTAAAAGTTACAGAAGTTGGATTTTATTTTAAATGTACAAAATAGGCATTTTATGCACTAAAATAGTAAAAATAGGCACCAAAGGTCCAAATAGGCATTTTAGGGCACTATAAAACTCTATAAATATAAGTGAAATGTCAACATATTTTTAAAAAAATTTCATGTTATTTCTTAAGGAACAAAATAGGCATTTGCCTTAAAATCCCAGGTCTATCTATTACATAGCCAAAAACAAAGCACAAAATACAATAGTGTGGTATTCAATATAATTTCTACTATATGTAGGAATGTTGTCGACAAAAAGCATTTCATCTTTTGAAACTTCAAAACTCTCCTGATATCCCTCGTTACTGTCTCATTTTGAAATCAGCGAAATGTTTTGCATTTACTTTATAAATTAAATGATTTTATGAATACAAAATACAAAAATCCAATTAAGATGACTTCCCTGAAACTTCTCTCAACCTTTACATTCCTGTGGACCTTAAACCTGATGAAGTCCATTTTTAAACAATATTTTCTTAATCTCTCTGCTTTCTTCGTGATATTGACGGCCATGATGGCATAGAAGAATATTTTCTCGTGGAGAGGTAACCCAAAGAGAAAGAAATTTTAGGATCAACGTAAAACGCAAAGCCTCTGTCATAGTCTGTTCCATAAATTCCAACCTCTTTGCAAATGGATATTTTTAAGGTGAAAAAATATAAATTCACTTCAGTTTTCAAGTGCTTCCTAAATTCCTGCAACTTACAAAAAAATTACATTAAAATATAATACCGACAAATTAAAAATAACAGTGAAATATTTAAATTAAAAACTAATTTTCACAGAAAATGACAGACCTCTTACTCCACGGTAGGCACTGGTATAGGCTTCCTACACGAACCTGTAATAATCGCATAGACATGACCTTCGGTACAGGCGTGGGCAGATCGTATTCCCGTATCATCTCACTCGGGATGCTGCTGAGATGGACCTTGAAGATCCTGGCCTTCAATCTCAACGTTAATTATCTGTTATAACGTTTGTTGGCTCTGTGGAAGAGTCGCCCAAGTACCCGCAATTGCTGAAAGGTAAGAGCGTGCCAAAGGACACCAAAATATTGTCGCTCCCTAAAGTGAGCCGGATGAATATTAAGAGAGAAAAAGGAAATAAAGACACAGGTAAAATTGAAATGTAAGATTTGCATGAGTCTAAGACAACCGAATGCAGATATTTCGCAATGCAGTCGCATTTTTATAAATTCTCTTGTTCGTTTAATTAGTCTATCTTATTCCTTGCATCAAGCCGGCTTTGACGGTAACCAAGGCAACCAGTGTATTCATACAGACAGCCATGAAGTGACATAACCATCAATCCTGACTACTTCCTGTTAGTAAATCACTTACATAAGCTGTATTACAGTTAAGCACGTATGAAATATTCCTGCAGATTGTCACAGTGTATTTAGAATGTAATTTATCTACCTAGCTTTTTAAACAAATGCAATTATTTAACATTTAGATGCCACTCAAAGGAGTTCTTATATATATAGGGTGTTAATGAATAACACCGAAATATTTTACCTGTGTATAGAGGTGATATAGACAAGCAACTTTTATTAGGAGATTTTTGCTCTGTGAATTCAATTTTTCCTGTTACAGCATAAAATCTCCCAGGGCTTGGCAGCCACTGACTTCTAACATTTGAAAAAAAATTCGAAACAAAGGAACTTCGTTGTTAATACTGGAGTTATGAATAGAAAAATATTGCAGTGGCGGCCAGTCATGTGATTTATCTGCAAATTTTGCAGATTATGAAAATTCTAAATTCTAATATAGCTGTTGATGTATTATTAAGAATTAGGTTTTTATCGATAACTAAGAAGGCATGAAGACAATTTAATGAAAATTTGGTTTGGTTTCGTCTCGTATCGTATGCAATCTAAAGCTTGAACTTATATTAATGTAACTTAATAAAATATATTTATAAATTCGATGGACATTTGAATCATAGAAGGCGTTGTTCACAAAAAAATTTGAAAACTGAGTTATTTTAATAATTTCGACATTTTGAAGGGAAGACGAATCTGTAAATTGGATAAACTTAATAAAAAGCAATGCATAAAGACTTCTGAAAAAGGTGAAAATATGTACCACGTTTACATGCGGGATTGAAATCTATCTGAATCCGATCCCAACTCAATACGTTCCCTCTTTACATGGCAAGTTCTAGGAGAGAATTGAGATTTGTTGGACTATTGGCTAACTTGGTTTTGTGTGGCTATTGTTGTGGCTAACCTGTTTAAACAAAGGCCGCATTTATTCCGTGATTAAAAATATAAATAAAAGTGTGTTCTATCAATAATTTCTAGTCACCATAAACAAATTATGACATAAAAGAGTAACAATGATATTAATATTATAGTGTGAGTGGGTGTTTTTTATTAAATTGACTATCAGCTGACAGAACAAAATGACGAACGCCATGCGAGTGTATGCGCGCGCACCAGGATTGAGTTCGCTAGCGTTTACATGGAATTGAATACGATTTGAATCCGATCCATTCCTCCATTTGCAGAGGATCGGATCGAAAATTCATTCCGGACTGAATCCGTGTTTACATGACTATTTCAACACTGGGATCGGACTCAGATCGATCTGAATCCTGCATGTAAACGTACTAATGGGTAAGTTGTGAAAGTGTCGAACAGTGGAATTTTCTCCGGAAATTTGTACGTTTTCAATATTATATCTGGATTTATTCCTTCTTCCAATTCGTTCTGTTGTTTATCATTAAAAAGTGCCACGTCGGAGGCAAGTTTAGTGGTTCTGGATAGAAAATACATCTATACACGGTAAAAAGCGGCTTGAAGCAAGGAGATACATTATCGCCTTTACTTTTTAATTTCTCTTTGGAATATGCCATCAGGAAAACAAGGCAGGCCTAGAATGACTGTGGTAGGCGTTGGTAAACTGTATTATATAACGAAGGAGGGTGTTAACAAATATGGCGTTGTGCGCAATAAGACGCTGGCATTCCACCTGAGTGGATCAAGAGGTACAGCAGACCTTGACTGAAGCGAGGGGTCAAAAACCTCGTGTCTTATCCACGCATCAGAGTTCCCATCCCACACCAGAAAGTAAATGAGTTCTCACTTTTTGTGCCTAGGAGATGTTGCAATGCACACAAATCGGGATTAATACGCTAATTTCCGTTTCAGGAGCACCCGTTCATTAAAAAGTAGAGGCGGATGCAAAATGAAATAACTTCAATGTCATTTCACACACAGACTTGTACTTGGCTTATAAACTCCACAACGAATGGAATTTTCTAGGCCTACTATTTTTTTTAATCTTGAAATTCCCCCTTTTCATTTTAATTAAATAATATGTATAAGTACACAACCTATTACGAGCTCACTTATAGACAACTAGTTTAAAAGGCCCGGCGTCGCCCGGGTTTTTTTATTTTGTAATTGGAAATTAACTTACGTAGAACTTTAGATTTTTAAATTCTAGGTCCTAATATAGGTATTTATAATTTCAAATATTCCCTCAGAAAACGCTTGATATAGCTTTTTATGGCTCATAGAGGATATAGAATTTTGCATCCCATCGCTTCTACACACCAAGCCTGGTAAGGGTTCAAATAAGAAGAAACAGAAATTCCTGTAACATAAAATTGTAATATCGAGGCGGGAAATTTCCCACTCTTATGTTACCATAAAGCCGTTTTGGAGATGAAATTAAACAGAAATGCAATATCACTTTCATACTTTTCTCTCCAAAAACCTGCGATATAATATAATCATATATATATTACCATACCTCGTATTGTTTTTTCTATGTCCAGGGTAGAGAAAAGTTATGTGACTGCATTATTTTCGTGGATTTCATTCTTTAGTATTTATTTATAACATGAATTATATTGATATTTCTCTAATTTGTCAAAGTCTCGTTTCATTTATTTCCAAAGCCTTATGTGAAGACTGCCAACAATACTGTTGTCAAATGAACTGTGATTTTGATTTCATAATTCTGTGTAAAAAGGGATTAAGTATTCTCAAAAACATATAATTTTTGGCATTTAAAAACAAAATTTTTAAAACTCCTTTCTTAGTGACCACTTACATTATGAAACGAAGGTACAGTCAAAGTTCCAAGTCTCTACCTGTTTAGTTTAGGCTCTATGTTGATTCTCTGCCAGACAGTCAGTCAGGACAAAGCCTCTTATATATATAGAGAGATATCACCCATCAATTGTGATGTTATTATCTGAATAATATGTTTATTTCACATTATTGCTTATTGGCTTCTATGCAATGTGGAACAGATTACTAATTTACTAGTTTGTTTATTCCTTTTGTTTTGTTACTATCCATATATTATTCTTATAATTTTGCAACACATTGTACTGTACATAAGCCACTCCTAAAATATTATCACTACTCATCTACCTGACAGCCATTTCATAATCACGGGAGGGACATTCCAGCAGATTATAAAAACTTTTTTTTGTTCATTACATATCATAAATAATAAACTAGAATTGATTCTTCACATCCTGTAAAATTTACAATGCTTTCTCCACACTGCATGCAAAGCATTATTTAAAATTTATTTTAAATATTTTAAATTTGTTTTTTCAAAATCTATTAAGGGTGGGACATAATTTGGACACTGATTTTAATTATGCAAAACAAAGTTCATTTGCTGCTCTGCTATTACTGTTAGGGCCTTAATGTTGTTATTAATGAAGGTGTGAGGGATTAAATACAAATTATAAACTGTTTCCAGGTTGTCAGAACATTTATTTAACTCGTCGATAATCTACTCTTATACAATTCAACGACCCTAAATAGCGTGCTTGCTCGCCCGCTTCGTGAGACATCGGGTATACTCGGCGATGTTCGTCTCTCGCAGTCTAAACTTTCATGACGACTACAAAATTAGGAAGGAAACCCGTTTCTTTATTATATAAGGCCTAAGTGAAATGAACACAATGAACAAATATTCTAATTTTATTTTTACTTACAATTTTCATAGCTCTGAACCACAAACATTTTTAATAGGCTAATCTACCAGTGTAATTTTCTTAAAAATCCTGGAGCCAATGAATAATGGCGGGCGAAGCCGGGGGCAACAGCTGTAAAATATTGATGGTTTTATCTCTTGAAATATCGCTGATAATAATAATCCAAACAAACCATTCCTTCCCTTGAAACATTATAGGCTATAATTTCTGAAAATTACACTGAATTGATAAAATAATATTCACATCATATTCATGTCAATAAACAGTTGAGAAACAATACCTATTATGTGTTCACAGGTTCTTTGGAACTGCATAATCGATTCTGATATAGTTTTCCCAGGGGGCGCTTTCATGTCGTCGAATGTACTCTAAAGCAGGAATTTTAGCTGTTTCATTAATTATTAATGGCTTAGTTTATGAATGATTCGCTTGCAAGTGTTAATAAATATAATGCTTTAACAATTATTATACTCTTAATTTTTAATTTTTAAAAGAATTATCGTGGCGAGGCCACGGGCACCTCCTAGTAATTTAACAAAACTATCACTGTTACGGGTGGGGCAAAAAGTCATTTGTTTGTTATTTTACATAGTAATTAAGCACACATTTTTTTAAGTTAATCTTATACCAAATTGTACCTTAAGATGTATTTTTTCTCAAATGAAAATGGACATAGCTGATTACTCTTGACTACTTGGTATTAAAGAGTGTTAAAATCATGCTAAAAATGGCACAAAAAAAGTAACTCAACGCAATAAATAAGTAAATCGACAGATTTTACACATGAAACCACTTCAGATACACCTGAGTCCTTAATATTCAGAGAATTTGAGGTTTAAAACTTATTTTGTACCACCCTATTACAATAATTTTATAACTTCTCTCTTTGAGGGAAAAAATCCCATATTTAATGAAATGGCTGCTGATGTAATTTTGATATCGTAATTCTGCTGTTTTTCAATAATTGAAGTTTCATTTTCGTATTTAAATTTGTAATTACAAATCTACTTTATTTCATGTCTACTCAGTAATGTCTGAAATTTTTCACGACTGAAAAAAAAAAAATCCAGGGCACGGAGGGACTTGTCGTAGATTAAAGAACTCCAAGCATACATTAGAGCCTCTGGACAGAATTTCTCGGCCCTTTTACGTCCAAGTAATACCTTAGTTTCCGGAGGGGGTTGAGAGGCGAAGGGCTTAACACCTGTCCTTCTGCCCTCTCTAGGAAAATAAGCGTAACAAAATTCACTTAGGTAATAGAAACCTCCATGTGGAGGCTCTTCGCCCCAACATAAAGGGGGTATAGGAAAACGGATACAGAAGACTTAAAATCGTAAACAATATTGCTTTTCCAAAACAATCAGCTGCTCACTTTTCTATTAAAATGCTGTTTTTGACACTATCTTGCTAAGACAAATGAAAATTCCGTCTTTAGTCCATTTTATTATTGGCCTCGTAGCCATCCCTAAAAGTGAAGACAGAAGATATGGTAATGAAGGAGAATAGAAAATTAATAACAGAGCATAACACGCGGGGTCGTACAAGAAAGAGAGAAATGAAATAAACAAATAAGACTCAAAGGAAGTGGATGAAACTAAGAGGACACGAAATCAAACAGCAAGAAACAAGAAAACAAAAAAACAAAAACTAAACAGAGATTCACAGAGACAGAAGAATAAATGAAGAAAAGAAAACAAGAACAGAAAAATGAGTGAATGTGTGGTGGGGAATATTGCTATTCGCCATCTGTTGCTTGCGATGTCATGGCCCTCTATAGTATACTAACAGGCCAAAAGAGATTGATTTGTTTGTTGTTACTATAGCAACAGATACTGACAATTGAGCAACTTTGTCTTTATGCTCATACATGGGAACACAAAGCGAGCTGTCCTTGAGAAGTTTTAGGGTGAATTACTGAAAGCGACCGACGTGGAGCCGGTAATAACAATGATTAAGTTGCGTACGGCATTCAAGAGCCAAGGAAGGCCGCAGTCTTTTACTGAGGCTTATGACTACATCTCCCAAAGCCCTTCCTATGTCCAAATAAAACTAATTCAAGATTCAAACTGAAACCAAGTTAATGCTGTACAACCATTGTACAATTCATGTACAACAAGACGCCATTAGAAAGAACTACAATATTAGGCTACAAACTAAATATATAGCGACTAGCTTAAAAGGCCCGGCGTCGCCCGGGTTTTTTATTTTGTAATTGGAAATTAACTTGTGAAGGACTTTCGATTTTCAAATTACACGTCCTTATATAGGTATTTAGAATTTGAAATAGGAAGAACGACTTATCACACTCAAACTATTCGCTCAAAAAACGATAAATATAGGTTCTTATGACTCATAGAGGATGTAGAATTTTGCATCCCATCGCTTCTACACATCAAGCCTGGTAGGGGTTCAAATAAGAAGAAACAGAAATTCCGGTAACATAAAATTGTATTGTCTTTGCAGAATATTTTATTTCTCACTCTCATTTTACCATAAAACCATTTTGGGGAAGAAATTAAACAGAAATCTAATATTACTTTCATACTTCTCTACCCACAAACCTTCGATATAATAATATACACATTACCATACCTCGTTTTGTTTTCTCTATGTCCAGGGTAGAGAAAGTTATGTGACTGCATTATTTTCGTGGATTTCATTCTTTAATATTTATTTATAACATTATTATATTGATAGCTTTTCTAATTTGTGAGTCACATTTCATGTATTTCCAAACCCATCGGAGACCACTGGCAACCATATGTTGTCATGTGAACTGTGATTTGGATTTGATAATTCTGTGCAAAAAGGAATTAAGTATTCTCAAAAACATTTGATTTTTGGCATTTAAAATCAAAATTTTTCAAAATCCTTTCTTAGTGAGCACCTACATTACGAAACGAAGGTACTGTCAAAATTCCAAGTCTCTACCTGTTATAGTTTAGGCTGTACGTTGTTTCCTGTCATTCAGTCAGTCAGTCATTCATTCAGTCAGTCAGGACAAAGCCTTTTATATATATAGAGATAATAACAGGTACCGACATATATTCAGATCATTAATGTTGTTTTTTATTATTATTTCGCTGTATTTATACTCCTTTCAGCGTCGACGCCATATCAGGATCTGTGTCTATACAGTAGGCCATGCAATTATTGATTGTCAACTGTTTCTATCATTGGTGTATTTTATGGAGTAAATTTGAACTGATATCAGAGGATGAAATAGCGAGGATGAGGAATGGTAAGTAAATATCCAATTCGGCTTTACGACTGGGGAAACCATGAAAAACTTATGTCAAATTGTCCGGCGACGAGATTTGCCAGTCCAAGACGTTACCATCTCGGCGATTAAATTTTGTGAATACTGTTTTACATTGTAATGTTTTATTCACTTATTTTAGGACTCCATGTCATCCAAGCCAAGCTTATTCATGTAATTGTAAAACATGTAATTGGAACATGTAAGAGAGAGCAGCGTGCGAACACGTGTTTCCCAGGCACATGTTCAAGTTGAAGGTCGCGCTGCCCTTAGACTATTCCAGCATTCAGTTGTTCTAGGGCTAAAACCCGCTAATTTCGCAACGTTTTCACACTCTAATAAAAAACATTCTCGAGTAATAAACCCCGTCAATCCCAGGCTATCAGATCTCTTCTTAGCCTTGGCTTATAAGTTACAGTACAGAAACTATCTAACTTTGTCTCGACGAAATTAATTTCGTGTATAACATGAGACCTTATCATCTATTAAGGGGGAAATCATTGGTGAGAAATATGTGAATTTCGTTATTTTTTTCCTCAGCAATTAATTGCTCTACAATCTTGCAATCTGACATACTCTTTTATTGACTATTTCTACAATTGCATACTATTTTCAAAATTAATAAAACTGTTACAGTTACGGGTAATTATCGTTTCAAAATGGCTGCCACGTTTCATGCACTGAACAGCCGTTTCCCTGATAACTTCCACAAATATAAATATTTCTGAGTGATTCTTTTTCGGTGTGTTTGTTAATCTCTTAGGATCTTTGAAATATCTTCAGTATAAGTATTTTTCAAATCATTTTTTTAAATTTCTTTTTTCGTTAAATTATATGTATTAAATATGATGACATCTAAAGCGAGGAAGTTATTGCCGATTTGATCTGAGATCTGCCTTGATATTACATCTAGTTTGCATTACAACGTCAAAGATATTTTATTTTCCACTTAATCATTTTTAATCGAACCTTAGCCATTGTACAATAATACAAAGGACAGCTGTGCAAAATTAGAATGAAATCAGACAAATGGTTCATGAGATATTAGTTTTTGTAATGAAAATTGAAACTATCACAGCTTTAGAAGAAGATTGCATTACACCACTGAATAACATACTGAATATTTTCAAGTTTACGAGAGAGTTGAGGAAAAATATGGAACAGAAATGAAATTCTGATTCATCTTTCTTAATAATATACATTTAATGAAACGGTTGAATTTCTTTCCCCAAAGATGAAATAAATCAAAATATGATATTCAAGTTAATGTAGATTTCTAGACAACAATACAACACACTGGACATCCAATTCTATAAGAAAAATTCACAAAATAATCAAGAAAGGAACACTCCACTAGCCTGAAGGATAAGTTTTTATTAATGCATATATTTATTACATTTTTTATTATTAATTTAATTGTAAACTATATACACACATATACATCATGACGTTGTCTATAGCTCTGCTCCATGACAATAAAATAGTATTATTATTATTATTATTATTATTATTATTATTATTATTATTATTATTATTATTGCCGTCATATATGGTGTAAAGACTCCCGACAATAGGGAAATTTCACTTTATATACACATTTTAGTATTTTTTACAACATAGACCTGTGTAATGTGTGACTAATTTTAATCTGTACATATTTTTAATGGTTTTTTAATGCTTCTATACATAAATGTCATTGTCACAGTGTGTTGTATGTTTATTATAATATCAGAGGGTATTAGGAGGTAAATTCTGTTTAAAAAAATGAATATCGGTATCTATAAATGTAGATTCTACATGAAAAATTATGAAGGGAAATTTTTCTAAATCGGGATTGCTCTATCAGAATTCCATCTGTGGAGTTTATACAAGTTTGAGTTGAAGTTATTACATACTTTTCTGTTGTTTACTCAATGACCCTGATTTGTACGCTGATAGTTTGGTGGCCAGTCACACAATTCAGGGCTTCTAGAGTAAATTCCAACGTTGAGTGTACGATGACATTTGGACGCTATAAATCTTAAGACAGGGAAATCCTGAAAGGTACGATTCTCCATGCCTCATGACGTCAGAATCCCTTATCAAAACAGACTTGAGAAAGAGTTGTTCAAATAAATCTGTTTGAGATTCAAGTTCTGTTAAGGGCAGTGGTAGGGAAACTTCTTTTAACTTTTGGTCTAAATAAAAGCAATTAATGTGAGACTTACAGCAAAGTGGGGCAGTAATAACTATTTTACACCCAAAATCTTCAATGAAACAGGCATTTATTACTATTAAGTTATTACTAGGGCTCGGACTTTTAGGTGCTTATAAAAACGAAAATATTTATTTTTTATGTGTTTAAACAGTCGAAAATATGTTTAAAAATATGAAAATATTTGAATTAACTTATTTAACCAATATTTACAGAAGTAGCCCTACTCTTCTAGTCATTCTAGTCAGCAAGTGTAGAACTGTTGCAGTGAACGACAGAAGTAGATCTTAAGTTGTGCATCTTAAAGCTGTGACGATTTTCACGGAACAGAGACTTGTATCTTGAAAATGTACGTTCAACATCTTGCATATTTGTTCCATCTGCTCCAAGTTCTCTACACTGTTACCTATTAAAATTTCTGAAATCTTGCAGAACACTTGTAACCCTTCATTCTTATTTAGGCATGACAGGAATTTTTGTTTAATTTTGTTTGCTTTTGAACCACTGATTTTGTTAAGTTTGTTTTCAATGTGTTTGATTTCTTTTATTTATTCTGTCAACAATTGTTTTGTTCTTTCCAACTTAGTAATGCAGTTTGAGAGGGAACAGAAATTTACACTAATAAAGGCCTAATCCGCCCTGATTTATTCTCTGACTGAACATAACAACGCAACACATTGATAATATGGCGCAATTTTACAAAAACTGTCAAAATATTCATTTCTAAACTTTATATGTGGTAAAATATTACAAAAACAGTCAAAATATTCATTTCTAAACGTGATTTGTGGTAAAATATGTAAAAAAAAAATTAAGTTACCAAAAATATTTATTCAAATAAAAAATATCGAAAATATTTATTTTTATGTGATATGCAACTCAGTATTTTGAATCCAAAGGTCCCAACTGGAACTTTGACAAAGTCCAGAAATCATAAGTAATAGCAAAAAAAAAAATGTATTTACCTAAAAGTCCTAGCCCTAGTTATTACTATAGGCAAACTGTCAAATAATTTTCAAATATGAAATCCATTTTATGTTATTTTGAATCGTAAACATCTAAGTAAAATTTCATTTTACGGGATTAGTCCGTCAAGGGTAAATAAAAAGGTGCCAGCCCGCTTTAATAATTATTGCGGGTATCACCAGATGTCACTGTCGTACAAATAAATGATTATCCATGTCCTTCATTTTAACCAATTCTATAATTCATACTACTATTATCATAGTGTATCTATTAATCAAATAACATAAATAACTATTTCGGAATTAAAATTTGGTCCATAAACTAGATGGTTTAAGTGTTTTAGACTGCACAACTGTTCCAACTCACACAACCTTCTTTTTTGCTCTCCATTCCTTAAAGGCTGCAATTCCTATCAAATCGAACGGTTTTTCAATATCAGTTCGTTTTTGTCCAAAACGTTTATGGTATTTTCAACTGTTTTCACAGTGAGTTTTGTTTTTCTTTCTTTTTCAACAAGCCGTTGCCAACCAAACGAGCCTGAATTCTGCTACAAAACAAAATTACCAACACTTTTTTTTAATTACTGTTCTAAGCACGAGCGAAATGATTTTACTTTCAATTTAAAATTGTTTGATTCAAAATAACATAATACCACGTTAGTTCGTAAACTAGTATCTTCATTTATATTTTTAAAATGAAGACCAAACGTTTATCTTTAGATATCTTCATTGAACACAACGACTGTATATATAGAGAGTGTTAATGAATAACACCGAAATATTTTACCTGCGTATAGAGGGGACAAGTTACTTTTATTGGAAGTAGTTTGCTCTATGGATTCAATTTTTTCTGTTACAGCATAAAATCTCCCAGGGCATGGCCACCACTGACTTCTAACATTTGAAAAAAAAATGCAAAACCAAGTAACTTCGTTTTTAACACTTGATTTATGAATAAATAAAAAAAAATAAAAAAAAACTAATGCAGTGGGGGCCAGTCATGTGATTAGTCTGTAAATTTTGCAGATTACGAAAACCCTAAATTATGATATAGCAGTTGACGAATGATTAAGAGTCAAGTTTTTATCGATCACTAAGAAGGCATGAAGTAAATTTAATGGACATTTTAACCCTATTTCGGGTAATTATTGATTTATCAGCACCAAATTATAATGACTTTCATGCTCTGTAGCACACATTTTACGTCATAGAGCAAAAATCTCATAATAAAATTTGTTTGTCTAAGTCTCCTCTATACACAGGTAAAATATTTCGTTGTTATTTATTAACACCCTGTATACAAGCTGCATATGAAAATAATTATAATTATTTATATTTGTGTTGAAGCATTTTAAATAATAAATACAAACACATTATTATAGCAAAAGAAAAAAACAGCTGATGGAAACCGAGAAGTCGCCCTAATCGTGGCTACCTCGCTTATTATGACACAAATAGCGATGTGTTTTATTCATTACGTCTTTAAGTACAGTATTGGTTGTATTTACCTAAGCACGACTAAATAAGATAAATGTCTGAATATGGTCCATTGAGGCAATTATTATAGTGGAAGGTAATAAGTTAAGTTGGAAGTCATGCCATATGCTTCGCTGCTGGACCGCTAACAATTCTCACTTCCTCTTCCGGCTTCTGCAGCCTCGGCGGTCAAGTTCATAGCAAACAGAGATGCGACAGATCTTTTGATTTTCTCATCAGTGGGGTTTTTCCTGAGGTTTTCCCTCACCTGTAAAACGAATGTCAGGCAACTTTAGGCCCGTGTGGTCCCCGTCATTATCACATTCATCGCCTTGTTCAGAGTGAATATGTGTGTTCGTGTTGTCTCGGAGGAGGTCCGGCATTGGGCTGATCACCCATCCGGAGAGAACCTGCATGTCCTGTCTGGTCAAAAAAGTCTGTGATCCACAGAAACTTCCTCCACCCCCTTACAAGGGATAAAGAAGAAGAAGAAAATAGCTTTCAGTCCTTCAATTGTGTTTATCTGTTGTCTTTCAAGTCAAATGCCTGCGTTTCAAAAATTATCTCGGCCGCCAATAAAGATAATAAAGGGCACTAAAAATAATCTTCTTTACAGCCTGAACTTGTAAAATACGCAGCTTGAGGCAACTTGACAATGTAAAACCCTTATCAAGTCATTTCGCATAATAGAACTCATGCAGTCTATTACATGCTAGTGTTCAAATTTGTACAAAGCATGAAAGAAATAACAGAAAATTGCATATTGTTGTTAGTTTTGTATTAATGCAGCATATTAAAATATTTGTGTGTGTTTTATTAATTTGTCACATTTTTAAGAGCATATTTGTGACAGATTTTAAATATTGTTAATTCAAACGTTTAGCCTATAGCATGTTTAGCTAAGCTAATGTTTTGAGAACCGACTGTACAATAGATGACAGTATACAGTCTAATGTTTTCAGAACTGAAGGTATAATATTAAAGTGACGTTTCTTTTTATTAGTTTTCATTTTACTAAAATTTGTTGCATTGACGTTTTTAAAAAAATCTTATACTGTAATGTATACTTCTACTACTTTTTCTAATTTATATGGCTGAGTAAATTTACCTCGAGACAATTATTATTATTATTATTATTATTATTATTATTATTATTATTATCACCATCATCATCATCATCATCATCATCATCATCTCAGACTGCATGACAATAATTTTCATGAAATCAAACTGGACATGTCGGAAGTAGGCCTACAGATGTGTCGTTAAATTCTATAACATACTTTTATATATCTAAAATAAGGATTTAGTTTTGATTTCAAATAAAGTTCAGTATCAAACATAGACTTTACAGTTCGCGGATAAAATGTAACAAACGACTGTGCATTGAAAGCGTTTTCCTAAGTGAAGGATCATATCCAAAAATATAGGCTAATTTCAATTCATGACTGAACAGAGACCGACTCGTACAAATCTAGCTTAAAAGACCCGGCGTCGCCCGGGTTTTGTATTTTGTAATTGGAAATTAACTTATGAAGGATTTTAAATTTTAAATTCTAGGTCCTTATATAGGCATTTATAATTTGAAATAGGAAGAACGACTTATTACACTCAAACTATTCCCTCAGAAAACGCTTGATATAGTTTTTTATGGCTCATAGAGGATCTAGAATTTTGCATCCCATCGCTTGTACAGTGCACAGCAAGCCTGGTAGAGGTTTAAATAAGAAGAAACAGAAATTCCAGTAACATAAAATTGTAATATCGAGGCGGGAAATTTCCCACTCTTATGTTACCATAAAGCATTATCACTTTCATACTTTTCTCTCCAAAAACCTGCGATATAATATAATAATATACACATTACCATACCTCGTTTTGTTTTCTCTATGTCCAGGGTAGAGAAAGTTATGTGATTCCATTATTTTAGTGGATTTCATTCTGTAATATTTATTTATAACATGAATTATTTTGATAACTTCTCTTATTTGTCAAAAGTGCATTTCAATTGTTTTTTCCAAGCCCATCTGATACCATTTGGCAACAATATATTCTGTGATTTGGAATTGATAATTCTATGTAAAAAGGGATTAAGTATTTTCAAAAACATTTAATTTTTGGCATTTAGAATCAGAATTTTTCAAAATCCTTTCTTAGTGAGCACCTACATTATGCAACGAAGGTACTGTCAAAATTCCAAGTCTCTACCTGTTATAGTTTAGGCTGTACGTTGATTCCTGTCATTCAGTCAATCAGTCAGTCATTCATTCAGTCAGTCAGGACAAAGCCTTTTATATTTATAGAGATAAAGAGTGCCCACTATAAATCAACCTATGAAACATTTCTTAAATAAATTCATTGTCTTAAAATAAGATTATTGAAACCGATTATTTCCCATTTAGGCCTACGAAGCCCATATTCCAATGTTTTTCACTTTCTGGCATACACGTAGTATAGAGAAAGTTTTCTGAAGTCGACAAGCAGAGCGGGTAAACGGTTCATTGTGTCTACTTCTATTTTTTAATTAAGGACTTGTTTATGTAATCGAACTGCCTAGAATTAGATTTTATAACCTAAATATTAAGAGGACTTTTCATTTCATTTCAAAAATCTTATTTTTAAAAAAGTTAATCAAACCATTTTAGTAAAATTTCAAAACATCTTATGGTCAATAAAATGACTATATTAGTTTTATCTAAAACTCACCTAGAATGTACTTTATACGTATCCATTTTTTATTTTTCTAGGTTATATCTATTACACAAGAAAACCTAGCACAGTAAAGTCGTAGAAAAAATTAAACATCAAGTTTTTGTTAACACATTTCTTTATAAAATTAACAGATATCGAGATAAAAAACTAAATAAGTGTGCCTTATGCAGAATGCCAGAACATGGTTGATATTCTTTTGTTTCTCTTAGTAAAAAGAAAACTATAATTAACCTATTGTATCACACTAAAACGAATGAGAGGTCCTGGGTTCAAATCTCAAACCAAATTTAACTTGGGTATTTCATGGTTTGCTCTTTCGCAAAGACAAACGCCGGGTTTATTTTGTTACAATGTTTTGGTGGAATTAGATACGCTGGCAAAATGTGTTTAAATAAGTGATTTCCATAAAAATGAAATTGTAATGAACATTTTGTAACATGTCCTTTTGCTTTAGCCAAGCTGTCTTCACATGGAATCCAGTTTATAAACTAAGCTTTCTGATGTTTAAAATCTGTCTTGGTAACGTTAAATATAAGGAAAGTGTTACATCTGTTTGTAGGGCCTCTAGATTTAGGCAAAACGTTAGACATACAGCTCACCCAAACCAAGAGAAAGAGTGTTAAGTGGATCCTACCTGTTTTTGATGAGAGAATCGCTGGTCTTCTGGTGTTCAGTGGCCTCGGTTTGCACCAAGACCGCTCTTCGCCTCTAAAAAGAGGCCCCTATCTGAGCTCCTTCCTAAGCACTGCTTTCGTTAATACCTTGAGGTGTCCAGCAGTATTAGAAATGGAGCATACACAGACCTCACTTCAAAATTCCACGCCAGAGCACAGAATTATGAAGTGGAGGTCTGATTCTAAGTGATGTCTTCCTCAGCTTGTTCTTGATATAGAAAAGTCCTTTTCTTGATGTCACAAACACTAAATAAAAATCTTCTAGTCTTCTTGTTTCTTGATATAGTAAAGTTTGTACACACGTCACTATTGTACACCGAAAAAACCGAAAAAGTAAAACTTGACATCAAGGCTGGGTACTCCATCATGGCTTCCACAATATCTGCAGTAGTGGTGTTTTCTGTGTAACCCCTGCGGTGGGATGCAGAATGCAACCCGCAATACAGGGGCAGACCCCGCAATACAGGATGCGGTGCGGTGGGTTGGATGCGGTGGGATGTGTAGGGGAAGGTGGGTTGGATGCGTAGGGGAAGGTGGGTTGCGGAGTGGGGTCCTCAACTACCGGGTTACCCACAAAGTGGGGCCTCCAAGCAAATAGCGCCAACTTAATCATTTATTTTTTTAATTTTATCATTTTCGATTCAGTCTCCCCACCCACTGCCCTTTGGTCATCTGGGTGTTTGATCATAGCTCTGGGTGCTTGCGCCACCTGTGTGTAGAACAAAGGCCTAAGTGTTTAATTAATGGTAATATTTGTGAGTTTGTAATATTGCGGCTTGCATATGTTAGCATGGTTCCAGACGTGATGCAGCTGCGCGTACTAGAATAGCCCGGCTCACCGCGCGGGAGGTCCCGCACGCACACATGCTGTCTCGCATGGCAGAGCCGCATCTCTGCGTACCAGAATAACACAGTTCGTCACGCGTGGGGTCCCAGCATGCACGTTGTACTCTAGCGTATGTCAATGTTGCAGTACATGTGATATAATATTATTGCGTATCTTAGCTAGAGTACGGCCCCCCGCTTGTATACCGACGCCGTACCTACGCGTGGTGACCGTGGTCCCTAGCGTGAGCCGATATAAATACACATGCTGCAGACGATTTCGCTCATTCAACGGATAGCAGCCGACATGGAAGGTACTACTACTGGATTCTTCAAGTGCTCAGAGTGCGATGCCAAGTATAGACACAAATTCCATCTGAACCGGCACGTGAAGCAAAGGCATACACAAAGCCATTTCTCCTGTGATTCGTGTGGGGCTTCATTTACCCGTCGCGATGTATTGACCAGACATGTGCGGGAGGCACACTCTAACAGTCAACTAGTCTGTGTTAAATGTGGAAAAAGTTTCTCCTGTCAACGTTATCTAAACGACCATTTGGAATCTACCCATAATCCAATGAATCCTAATGAAATGTACAGACAACGTGAAGCCAAGACACCGAGACCTACGTCAATAGTCATCGAACCCGGGTCACCTGCAGCCGGGCCATCAACAGCCATTGAGCCAAGGACAGCGGTAGCGAGACCACAGACCAACCCATCGGTACTAAGCCAGCCTGATGTGTCCAATGAACCAAGTCCACGGACAGCCAGACAATCAGTGTTGAGAACAGCTTTGGGCGGACAAAACTATGATTACTCGGTACGTGTTATATATATTAATGTGTTATATATTAGTGTGTTACTTCCGAGACAACTCGTCTCATTATATATTTTTTTGTTACAGCCTTTCGCCGTGCCAGATGCAAACACGCATCCCATTGCAGTATCATCTCAGCAAACTGCAGACGGTGGCCAAGGAGTCGCGCCCCATCACATGCCAGATGTTAACGTGCAGACACAAGGATCCATCTCATCGCATGCGGTGACAGATATCGGCAGCCGTTATAATGTGGGGGGAGCTCTCACCGCTCACGGCAGCCAAGCAGTCTCGCAGTCAGTCAACAGACATGGGGCCGCTACTCAGTCTGATGTGAGTAGCTTACTACAATCACATGTTTTTTTACGCTAATGTTTACATGGTTTTTCTATATGTTATGCTAATGTATACATTGTATTAATTCTTACAGAATGATTTTCGCAAAGTGGACTCAGCCTTCAGATCGAGAATCGCTACATATGCAGCAACCAATATCCCGCAAGCGGACCTGGAGAGCGGCCTAGCAGCCTACAAACCCAAGATGGAGGCACTGGTGAGGGACTCTATCCAACAATTTAAGTCTGTAAAATTCAATATTTTTGTGGAATGTGGTTTTGAGAACTTGGAAGGAAAATCCACTCTACGTAATTTCAAATCAAAAAACGAGGTAGCTGTTGTAACGACCAACCTATCAGAACTGTTAGATAAACAAATAGAGAAAATTCAACAGGAATATCAAGACGTAGCCTTACGAGGGTCTGGGTTCATGTTCAAATCCATACATAAAATTGAATTACGCGTCAACCATTATAAACCTTTTACAGGTAGGAAATTCATGCTTCTACCACAGCGTTTTAGGCATTCAAAATCTCTAGTGAACATTGACAATCATGACGATTATTGTTTCAAGTACTGCATCTTGGCAAAATTTATAGAGGTAGGTAATGACTTATGGGCTAGCTATCTCGGGAACCAAGAATTATCTGACAGATACGACTGGAGCTGTGTAAAATTCCCGGTAGCATTACAAGACATTGGTAAATTTTCTAAATTAAATAACATATCGATCAATGTGTTTGGTTTAGATGACAATGCGGAAGTATACCCAATCAAAATTGCTGATAAGGAGTTGGACGACCATAGAGACTTGCTCTATGTCTGCGATGAAGTAAATTCACATTATGTCTTAATTTCTGATTTCAACGCATTCATTAGGCCTTTTGTCACATCGGACAAGCGTCAAGTCAAAGTATGCAAACGGTGCTTTACGCACTTCCAGTCGTATAAAGGTGAGTCAGCCGACCAGAGACTTGAGGCTCATTTGGCTGTATGTAATTCGTTCTCACCCGTCAGGTGTGAATTTCCTAAACGTCTGGAAGTAAGTTTCACTAAGCATGAGTATTCGCAGAAGATTAGGTTTGTGATCTATGCGGATTTTGAGTGCTTATTGGAACCTATTGCCGGATGTCAAAATGAACCTACAAAATCCTGGACTCAAAAGTATCAAAAACATACACCTTTCAGTTACGCCTATTTTATTAAGGACTTGGAAGGCGAACATTCAAATCTGCGGCTATACAGAGGACCCGAGGCAGGAGCCCATTTTATGAGTTCTCTTGTAAAAGACGTAAAGTCCATAGATGCCATTTTAAACTGTGAAATAAAACCCATGATCCCTCTCACGGCAGAACAGAACAACCAGTATATGACCAGCACCATCTGCCATATCTGTAAACAAGGTAACTTCACCGAAGAAAATTACAAAGTCCGTGACCACTGCCACGTGAGCGGTCGGTTCAGAGGTGCAGCACACAGAAACTGTAACCTAAATTATAGGAACCAGTCTTTTGTCCCTGTTGTGCTACACAACCTGTCCAACTATGACTCACACTTCATTGTGACAGAGTTAGGTTTTGACAAGAACCGTATCAATGCCATTTGCAATACCCAGGAGAAATACGTGACATTTTCAAAATTTATTCCCTCCTCTTATTTGAAAAGGGGAGGTATGGAGTTGCGGTTTATAGATTCTTTTCGATTCATGTCCACGAGCCTGGAAAAATTAGCAAACAATCTGCCTAAAGATAAATTCATAGAGACGCGGAAAGCTTTCGGTGACAATACCGATTTGGTAAGTCGCAAGGGGGTTTTCCCCTACGACCACGTCACCTCGCTCGAAATTCTAAACGAAACAAAATTACCGCCTAAAGAGGCGTTTTACAACAAGCTCGGCAATGCGAGTGTTTCAGATCGTGACTACTCTCACGCTGTCAATGTGTGGCAATCATTTTCGGTCAACTCATTAGGGGAATATTCAGACCTATATTTAAAAACAGATGTTCTGATTTTGACCGATGTTTTCGAGAATTTTAGACAAATGTGTCACGATACCTATGGGCTAGATTGCCTTTATTACAGTACTGCTCCTGGGTTCGCTTATGCAGCCATGTTAAAGTTTACACAGGTAAAGTTGCCTATTTTAAACGATATGGACATGGTGCAGATGTTCGAGCTTGGAATTCGCGGAGGATTATGTCAATGTGTTACAAGGCATGCTGTGGCAAACAACGAGTCGGCATTGTACTACGTCGACGCCAATAACCTCTATGGTTATGCCATGTCACAAGCGTTGCCTATAGGTAATTTCCGTTGGCTCGAGAAAGACGAGATAGAGTCGCTCGACATTGTCTCCATACCGGCCAACTCCAATTTAGGATACGTCCTGGAAGTCGATTTGCAATATCCAGAACATCTACATGATGCTCATTCAGATCTACCATTTTGTCCAGAAATGAAATGCCCTCCTGGAAGTAAATTCAAGAAACTTTTGACCACGCTTGAAACTAAACAAAATTACATTGTGCACTATACCGTGCTTAAACAGGCGTTGCAACACGGACTGAAATTGACAAAGATCCATAGGGTCATCAGTTTTGAGCAAAGCTGCTGGCTTAAACCGTATATTGAGTTCAATACGTCTAAACGGAGGGCTGCCAGTAACGCATTCGAAAAGGATTTCTATAAGCTATTAAATAATAGCGTATTTGGGAAGACAATGGAAAACGTGCGAAAGAGGATAGATTTTAGGCTGGTGTCTGATGAAAAGTCAATGTCTAAACTGATAGCTAAAAGCAGCTTTCAGGATAGAACCATCTATAACGAAAACCTTGTAGGTGTTCACCTTGCTAAGACTAAACTCGTTTTGGATAAAGCCATCTATGTCGGCATGTCCATTTTGGAAATTTCAAAAACAAGGATGTACGACTTTCACTACGACACCATGCGAAAGTATTTCGAAAACAAAATTAAGCTCACATATATGGATACTGATAGCTTCATATACAAGATCGAATCCGACAATCTAGACCGTGATTTGTTAAATTTGAGAGATGAACTGGATACTAGCGTATACCCCCCTAATCATCCCTTGTATTCATTGGAAAACAAAGGAGTGGTCGGTAAATTCAAGGACGAAGGTGCTGGTCATACTATAACTGAGTTTGTAGGCCTGAGAGCAAAAATGTACGCCATAAGGTTTAACGATATGAACATAAAGAAATTGAAAGGTATTAATAAATGTGTTGTAGAGAGAGAGCTCTCATTTGAAGATTATGTCGGTTGTCTTCAGAGCGGGCAATCGTCATTCTCGGTAAACAGGTCTATACGATCCTATAATCATAACGTATTTTCGATCGCCATGAATAAAGTAACCTTAAGCGCTTCAGATGATAAGCGGCACATTTTACCTAATGGCGTGGATACTCTTGCTCACGGGCATTACAAAATCAGGGATGCTGAGGAACCCCCAGCTAAAAGATGTAAAGTGTAAAAATGTATATAGTGTCAGAGTCTTGTATGTAAATAAAAATGTATTATGCTATGTATCCTGTGTGTCTTGTGTGTGTAAATAAAAATGAAATATGCTATGTGTCTTGTGTTTAATGCTGTGTGTCTTGTGTATGTTGTGTATTATGCTATGTGTTGTAAGGCAAAGGAAAGGAAAAAAAAATGAATTATGCTGTATGTTGTAAGGTAAAGGAATGGAAATAAAAACACATGACTATACTTGAGTCTTTAATGAAGTAAAAAAATACAAGTGTTCCTTCCTCCTCCTGCTCCACCACTCCACTGTTAAGACTCTGTTCATTCTATATAATTTCTATCCCTCAATTCCAATATGATTTCATGTATTTCCTTGTGGTGATGTAGTGTGGCAGCAGACGAGGACATGAGAAGCTTTAGTCTGTCAACGAGCTGGTTGGGGTCGAAGTCTATTTTGTGATTCGCATGTAAGTCCTTCCACATGCCTCCACGGTGTGACAAAACCTCATCGGAGGAGTCCTCCTCTTCCGAAAATGAGTTTGAATATTGTTCCTCCTCTTCTTCTTCCAGAAATAATTTTTTATTAACATGACACGTATTGATGGGGTCAGCCTGCTGATGAGTGTTCGTATCCGAGAGAAGATATCGATTGGAGATGAATTTCTGTCTGTCTTGACAAATTGGGCACTTGGATAAATAAAGAGAAATCATAGCCTTTGTAACGTTTGCAAATTTTCTGGATAGTTCATTATACATTTTATCGCGACCACCATGTCCTATTGCCGCATGAGCGGTATCAATAACGTCGTATATGTCATCAACCGAAAGGTAATATTTTCTATCGTTTTTTGCAACAAGTTTCCTAATTCCTCCTATTTCTACCACATCAAATCTTTTCAATCTTCTTTTTTGTGTAGCCGTCTTCTTTTGTGATTCTTTAGCAGTATCTACCTCCCGCATGAGTGATAAGTAATTTTCCTTTGTTAGAACCTTAAAACGAGTAGATTTTTCACTCTCAGTTCTTAAAAGCTCCCCCACGAAACTCTCTCTCGCCTTTTTACAACTCTCATCCATGATATCGTGAAACGTAGAATGATACCCAGGGATGATGACTTTACTCTACGCCGGTCTATTCTGGACTGGTGTAAAACTTGTCTGGGCTCACTTATTTATAGGTAAAATTAATCTGGACCGGTTAATATGAGTCTGTAGCTGGTCCAGATCGATCTTGACCAGTCAAGATCGATCTTGACCGGTCAAGATCGATCTGGACTGGTCACTACTGTTTAACAGTTTCGCTACGCCGGTCTATTCTGGACTGGTGTAAAACTTGTCTGGGCTCACTTATTTATAGGTAAAATTAATCTGGACCGGTTAATATGAGTCTGTAGCCGGTCAATATCGATCTTGACTGGTCAATATCGATCTGGGGTTGGTTACTACTGATTAACAGTTTCGAATGGGTCTAGGTCTCGGTCTTATGTATTTACCGTACCGTGCTAGAACTAACAAAAAAATATAATTTTTAATCACATCTTACACCTCACAACTCACTGACAGCTGGTAGGTCTAGGTCTCGCAAGACATCAAGAACTTCTGCGATGCGTAAAGGAGCACAGTCTTGGAGTGGTCTTGATATGGCAGTCATGATCTTGGATCTAAAGGGTTAGTTGATTTTTTTTAGGTTTGCATCTTGTTATATTACCACAAACAATTCAGAGGTGGTTTTGTACACCTCATGTTTCTGTGAAATTATATTGCACTCGATGAAGTATATAGCTATCGTTTTCCAACGGATGAACAATTTATACATGATGAAATGATACAAACAAAGTGGAGTGTGATGAATTTGCTCTTATTTAATGATATCCATTGGAGCTATCTTTTAACCTTCATCAAATGCCATGGCATTTGATGAAGGTTAAAAGATAGCTCCAATGGATATCATTAAATAAGAGCAAATTCATCACACTCCACTTTGTTTGTATCATTTCATCATGTATAAATTGTTCATCCGTTGGAAAACGATAGCTATATACTTCATCGAGTGCAATATAATTTCACAGAAACATGAGGTGTACAAAACCACCTCTGAATTGTTTGTGGTAATATAACAAGATGCAAACCTAAAAAAAATCAACTAACCCTTTAGATCCAAGATCATGACTGCCATATCAAGACCACTCCAAGACTGTGCTCCTTTACGCATCGCAGAAGTTCTTGATGTCTTGCGAGACCTAGACCTACCAGCTGTCAGTGAGTTGTGAGGTGTAAGATGTGATTAAAAATTATATTTTTTTGTTAGTTCTAGCACGGTACGGTAAATACATAAGACCGAGACCTAGACCCATTCGAAACTGTTAATCAGTAGTAACCAACCCCAGATCGATATTGACCAGTCAAGATCGATATTGACCGGCTACAGACTCATATTAACCGGTCCAGATTAATTTTACCTATAAATAAGTGAGCCCAGACAAGTTTTACACCAGTCCAGAATAGACCGGCGTAGCGAAACTGTTAAACAGTAGTGACCAGTCCAGATCGATCTTGACCGGTCAAGATCGATCTTGACTGGTCAAGATCGATCTGGACCAGCTACAGACTCATATTAACCGGTCCAGATTAATTTTACCTATAAATAAGTGAGCCCAGACAAGTTTTACACCAGTCCAGAATAGACCGGCGTAGAGTAAAGTCATCATCCCTGGGTATCATTCTACGTTTCACGATATCATGGATGAGAGTTGTAAAAAGGCGAGAGAGAGTTTCGTGGGGGAGCTTTTAAGAACTGAGAGTGAAAAATCTACTCGTTTTAAGGTTCTAACAAAGGAAAATTACTTATCACTCATGCGGGAGGTAGATACTGCTAAAGAATCACAAAAGAAGACGGCTACACAAAAAAGAAGATTGAAAAGATTTGATGTGGTAGAAATAGGAGGAATTAGGAAACTTGTTGCAAAAAACGATAGAAAATATTACCTTTCGGTTGATGACATATACGACGTTATTGATACCGCTCATGCGGCAATAGGACATGGTGGTCGCGATAAAATGTATAATGAACTATCCAGAAAATTTGCAAACGTTACAAAGGCTATGATTTCTCTTTATTTATCCAAGTGCCCAATTTGTCAAGACAGACAGAAATTCATCTCCAATCGATATCTTCTCTCGGATACGAACACTCATCAGCAGGCTGACCCCATCAATACGTGTCATGTTAATAAAAAATTATTTCTGGAAGAAGAAGAGGAGGAACAATATTCAAACTCATTTTCGGAAGAGGAGGACTCCTCCGATGAGGTTTTGTCACACCGTGGAGGCATGTGGAAGGACTTACATGCGAATCACAAAATAGACTTCGACCCCAACCAGCTCGTTGACAGACTAAAGCTTCTCATGTCCTCGTCTGCTGCCACACTACATCACCACAAGGAAATACATGAAATCATATTGGAATTGAGGGATAGAAATTATATAGAATGAACAGAGTCTTAACAGTGGAGTGGTGGAGCAGGAGGAGGAAGGAACACTTGTATTTTTTTACTTCATTAAAGACTCAAGTATAGTCATGTGTTTTTATTTCCATTCCTTTACCTTACAACATACAGCATAATTCATTTTTTTTTCCTTTCCTTTGCCTTACAACACATAGCATAATACACAACATACACAAGACACACAGCATTAAACACAAGACACATAGCATATTTCATTTTTATTTACACACACAAGACACACAGGATACATAGCATAATACATTTTTATTTACATACAAGACTCTGACACTATATACATTTTTACACTTTACATCTTTTAGCTGGGGGTTCCTCAGCATCCCTGATTTTGTAATGCCCGTGAGCAAGAGTATCCACGCCATTAGGTAAAATGTGCCGCTTATCATCTGAAGCGCTTAAGGTTACTTTATTCATGGCGATCGAAAATACGTTATGATTATAGGATCGTATAGACCTGTTTACCGAGAATGACGATTGCCCGCTCTGAAGACAACCGACATAATCTTCAAATGAGAGCTCTCTCTCTACAACACATTTATTAATACCTTTCAATTTCTTTATGTTCATATCGTTAAACCTTATGGCGTACATTTTTGCTCTCAGGCCTACAAACTCAGTTATAGTATGACCAGCACCTTCGTCCTTGAATTTACCGACCACTCCTTTGTTTTCCAATGAATACAAGGGATGATTAGGGGGGTATACGCTAGTATCCAGTTCATCTCTCAAATTTAACAAATCACGGTCTAGATTGTCGGATTCGATCTTGTATATGAAGCTATCAGTATCCATATATGTGAGCTTAATTTTGTTTTCGAAATACTTTCGCATGGTGTCGTAGTGAAAGTCGTACATCCTTGTTTTTGAAATTTCCAAAATGGACATGCCGACATAGATGGCTTTATCCAAAACGAGTTTAGTCTTAGCAAGGTGAACACCTACAAGGTTTTCGTTATAGATGGTTCTATCCTGAAAGCTGCTTTTAGCTATCAGTTTAGACATTGACTTTTCATCAGACACCAGCCTAAAATCTATCCTCTTTCGCACGTTTTCCATTGTCTTCCCAAATACGCTATTATTTAATAGCTTATAGAAATCCTTTTCGAATGCGTTACTGGCAGCCCTCCGTTTAGACGTATTGAACTCAATATACGGTTTAAGCCAGCAGCTTTGCTCAAAACTGATGACCCTATGGATCTTTGTCAATTTCAGTCCGTGTTGCAACGCCTGTTTAAGCACGGTATAGTGCACAATGTAATTTTGTTTAGTTTCAAGCGTGGTCAAAAGTTTCTTGAATTTACTTCCAGGAGGGCATTTCATTTCTGGACAAAATGGTAGATCTGAATGAGCATCATGTAGATGTTCTGGATATTGCAAATCGACTTCCAGGACGTATCCTAAATTGGAGTTGGCCGGTATGGAGACAATGTCGAGCGACTCTATCTCGTCTTTCTCGAGCCAACGGAAATTACCTATAGGCAACGCTTGTGACATGGCATAACCATAGAGGTTATTGGCGTCGACGTAGTACAATGCCGACTCGTTGTTTGCCACAGCATGCCTTGTAACACATTGACATAATCCTCCGCGAATTCCAAGCTCGAACATCTGCACCATGTCCATATCGTTTAAAATAGGCAACTTTACCTGTGTAAACTTTAACATGGCTGCATAAGCGAACCCAGGAGCAGTACTGTAATAAAGGCAATCTAGCCCATAGGTATCGTGACACATTTGTCTAAAATTCTCGAAAACATCGGTCAAAATCAGAACATCTGTTTTTAAATATAGGTCTGAATATTCCCCTAATGAGTTGACCGAAAATGATTGCCACACATTGACAGCGTGAGAGTAGTCACGATCTGAAACACTCGCATTGCCGAGCTTGTTGTAAAACGCCTCTTTAGGCGGTAATTTTGTTTCGTTTAGAATTTCGAGCGAGGTGACGTGGTCGTAGGGGAAAACCCCCTTGCGACTTACCAAATCGGTATTGTCACCGAAAGCTTTCCGCGTCTCTATGAATTTATCTTTAGGCAGATTGTTTGCTAATTTTTCCAGGCTCGTGGACATGAATCGAAAAGAATCTATAAACCGCAACTCCATACCTCCCCTTTTCAAATAAGAGGAGGGAATAAATTTTGAAAATGTCACGTATTTCTCCTGGGTATTGCAAATGGCATTGATACGGTTCTTGTCAAAACCTAACTCTGTCACAATGAAGTGTGAGTCATAGTTGGACAGGTTGTGTAGCACAACAGGGACAAAAGACTGGTTCCTATAATTTAGGTTACAGTTTCTGTGTGCTGCACCTCTGAACCGACCGCTCACGTGGCAGTGGTCACGGACTTTGTAATTTTCTTCGGTGAAGTTACCTTGTTTACAGATATGGCAGATGGTGCTGGTCATATACTGGTTGTTCTGTTCTGCCGTGAGAGGGATCATGGGTTTTATTTCACAGTTTAAAATGGCATCTATGGACTTTACGTCTTTTACAAGAGAACTCATAAAATGGGCTCCTGCCTCGGGTCCTCTGTATAGCCGCAGATTTGAATGTTCGCCTTCCAAGTCCTTAATAAAATAGGCGTAACTGAAAGGTGTATGTTTTTGATACTTTTGAGTCCAGGATTTTGTAGGTTCATTTTGACATCCGGCAATAGGTTCCAATAAGCACTCAAAATCCGCATAGATCACAAACCTAATCTTCTGCGAATACTCATGCTTAGTGAAACTTACTTCCAGACGTTTAGGAAATTCACACCTGACGGGTGAGAACGAATTACATACAGCCAAATGAGCCTCAAGTCTCTGGTCGGCTGACTCACCTTTATACGACTGGAAGTGCGTAAAGCACCGTTTGCATACTTTGACTTGACGCTTGTCCGATGTGACAAAAGGCCTAATGAATGCGTTGAAATCAGAAATTAAGACATAATGTGAATTTACTTCATCGCAGACATAGAGCAAGTCTCTATGGTCGTCCAACTCCTTATCAGCAATTTTGATTGGGTATACTTCCGCATTGTCATCTAAACCAAACACATTGATCGATATGTTATTTAATTTAGAAAATTTACCAATGTCTTGTAATGCTACCGGGAATTTTACACAGCTCCAGTCGTATCTGTCAGATAATTCTTGGTTCCCGAGATAGCTAGCCCATAAGTCATTACCTACCTCTATAAATTTTGCCAAGATGCAGTACTTGAAACAATAATCGTCATGATTGTCAATGTTCACTAGAGATTTTGAATGCCTAAAACGCTGTGGTAGAAGCATGAATTTCCTACCTGTAAAAGGTTTATAATGGTTGACGCGTAATTCAATTTTATGTATGGATTTGAACATGAACCCAGACCCTCGTAAGGCTACGTCTTGATATTCCTGTTGAATTTTCTCTATTTGTTTATCTAACAGTTCTGATAGGTTGGTCGTTACAACAGCTACCTCGTTTTTTGATTTGAAATTACGTAGAGTGGATTTTCCTTCCAAGTTCTCAAAACCACATTCCACAAAAATATTGAATTTTACAGACTTAAATTGTTGGATAGAGTCCCTCACCAGTGCCTCCATCTTGGGTTTGTAGGCTGCTAGGCCGCTCTCCAGGTCCGCTTGCGGGATATTGGTTGCTGCATATGTAGCGATTCTCGATCTGAAGGCTGAGTCCACTTTGCGAAAATCATTCTGTAAGAATTAATACAATGTATACATTAGCATAACATATAGAAAAACCATGTAAACATTAGCGTAAAAAAACATGTGATTGTAGTAAGCTACTCACATCAGACTGAGTAGCGGCCCCATGTCTGTTGACTGACTGCGAGACTGCTTGGCTGCCGTGAGCGGTGAGAGCTCCCCCCACATTATAACGGCTGCCGATATCTGTCACCGCATGCGATGAGATGGATCCTTGTGTCTGCACGTTAACATCTGGCATGTGATGGGGCGCGACTCCTTGGCCACCGTCTGCAGTTTGCTGAGATGATACTGCAATGGGATGCGTGTTTGCATCTGGCACGGCGAAAGGCTGTAACAAAAAAATATATAATGAGACGAGTTGTCTCGGAAGTAACACACTAATATATAACACATTAATATATATAACACGTACCGAGTAATCATAGTTTTGTCCGCCCAAAGCTGTTCTCAACACTGATTGTCTGGCTGTCCGTGGACTTGGTTCATTGGACACATCAGGCTGGCTTAGTACCGATGGGTTGGTCTGTGGTCTCGCTACCGCTGTCCTTGGCTCAATGGCTGTTGATGGCCCGGCTGCAGGTGACCCGGGTTCGATGACTATTGACGTAGGTCTCGGTGTCTTGGCTTCACGTTGTCTGTACATTTCATTAGGATTCATTGGATTATGGGTAGATTCCAAATGGTCGTTTAGATAACGTTGACAGGAGAAACTTTTTCCACATTTAACACAGACTAGTTGACTGTTAGAGTGTGCCTCCCGCACATGTCTGGTCAATACATCGCGACGGGTAAATGAAGCCCCACACGAATCACAGGAGAAATGGCTTTGTGTATGCCTTTGCTTCACGTGCCGGTTCAGATGGAATTTGTGTCTATACTTGGCATCGCACTCTGAGCACTTGAAGAATCCAGTAGTAGTACCTTCCATGTCGGCTGCTATCCGTTGAATGAGCGAAATCGTCTGCAGCATGTGTATTTATATCGGCTCACGCTAGGGACCACGGTCACCACGCGTAGGTACGGCGTCGGTATACAAGCGGGGGGCCGTACTCTAGCTAAGATACGCAATAATATTATATCACATGTACTGCAACATTGACATACGCTAGAGTACAACGTGCATGCTGGGACCCCACGCGTGACGAACTGTGTTATTCTGGTACGCAGAGATGCGGCTCTGCCATGCGAGACAGCATGTGTGCGTGCGGGACCTCCCGCGCGGTGAGCCGGGCTATTCTAGTACGCGCAGCTGCATCACGTCTGGAACCATGCTAACATATGCAAGCCGCAATATTACAAACTCACAAATATTACCATTAATTAAACACTTAGGCCTTTGTTCTACACACAGGTGGCGCAAGCACCCAGAGCTATGATCAAACACCCAGATGACCAAAGGGCAGTGGGTGGGGAGACTGAATCGAAAATGATAAAATTAAAAAAATAAATGATTAAGTTGGCGCTATTTGCTTGGAGGCCCCACTTTGTGGGTAACCCGGTAGTTGAGGACCCCACTCCGCAACCCACCTTCCCCTACGCATCCAACCCACCTTCCCCTACACATCCCACCGCATCCAACCCACCGCACCGCATCCTGTATTGCGGGGTCTGCCCCTGTATTGCGGGTTGCATTCTGCATCCCACCGCAGGGGTTACACAGAAAACACCACTACTATCTGCAATTAGAGAAATATTTTATATATAGAAACTGTATATTCAAAGCAAAACAGATAAAACGGTGAATATTAGATAACAGTAAACCCATGTGAAAATTTCGCACATTCAAGAAATGATTTGGTATTCTGTTGGTTTGTAGAAATGGCTAAGAGATTTTTTTGTACGAACGTATATAATTTTTATTGTGAAGCCAACAGCCACAGAATTATGGCATCACTTGATTCAACTGAATACGCACTCCCTGCAATGCCCAGGGTAGAGAAAGTTATGTGAGTGCATCGCATCAGACTAACTGGTCATTTTATATAACAATGGGAACAGGATTCAATTTGTCACTAGTTTTTTTGGGGGGTCTATTTCCTGTGTTTTCAAATCTACGACCATGAGGTAATTTGTGTCGTGATGGAGGGAGGCACGGTC